>JACCID010000026.1:0-1200000 GCA_018906775.1 Sycophila sp. Sp_5 | reverse complement strand
ATTGACACGATCGTTAACGAGAAGCGAGGCGCAAGCATCGAATTACTCGCGCCGGTATACGGGCGTGCGTATCGGTGCACCTTAAAGAAAGCCACGAAATTAGCCAAACGAGTATTCCGCACTCCGGCGACCAGAGGAGAGAAAATACGGGGGCCCATATGGACGAAAGAAAAGAGAAGCAAAAAAAAAAAAAATTGAAATTCACGAGCATTTATTAAGCTGGCGGCGTAACGCACAGGGCGTGCTCGAAATTCCTTCGCGGACACCCCTTTTCATTAACTCACTTCTAATAGGAGGAGAAAAGCGCGAGAAGAAGAAAAAAAACGCGAAATTTACGCGTTGATCAATGGGTCAAGTCGAAGGGGTCCCTTTATCGATCGGCATTACTTTATGGCTAATTAAACGCGCCGAATGGCGATATTTCATTTGGGCTTGCGGCTCATCGCTCTCGGCTGTGGATTTCACTTGCATTGTGTGGTCGACGTAAAAATCGACATCACCCGCGCTCCGACGAAAGCGAAGCGCCGCGCATCGAAGTCACGCGCCTCGACGGGCCTTATTAATATTCCCGAGGCGCGCCTCGTCCCACTATCGTCGTAGAGTGAGAGGAAGGGGGAAAAAAAACGAGGCGCCGAAAGGCGGTTCGCTCAATAATTCCATCCTCATACGAGACGAGCCCAGGGAGGAGGCAGCCGAATGGTGGAAAAAATTACCGAACGAGTTATGGGCGCGCACGCGGATCTGGATTGAAAAGAAAGTCCCCGCATAAATCAGCGTGGGCGGGTGCCGTTATGATGCTCGCTGGGTTCCGACTTCCAAATATTTCGATGGTGGATTTCCCGGCCTCATTACTGGATTCCTATGTTTCTCCAACAATTCATGAAGAAAAAAAACCGCTAACTCCTTGAAACTTACTCTCTAAAGTTGAATTAGCGGAAATTCCACTAATCTTTTTAGTGATTAGATTTTCCACTAATCAATTAGTACAATTTTACTAATTGAACTAGTAAAAAAGTGTTCTACTATTTAATTAGTAAAAAACACTTTAAAATTAGTGGAAAATAAACTATTTGTTAAATAAAATAAATATTTTGTTATTTTCACTAATTAAAATAGTGAATTCCCCAATTAAAAAAAAATTTAATTTCTCTAATTTATTAGTAGTTTTCACTATTTTTAATAGTGCATATATTTACTATTACAATTAGTACATTTTATTCACTATTTCGAATAATAGATTTCCACTAATTCACAGTGGAGCAATTTTCACTTTTCAAATTAGTGCATAGTCACTATGAATTAATGGTTTTTCACTAATTCAACTTTAGAGAGTATGAAAATGGATTAGTTACTTAATATTCTGTTGAAAATACTTAGTAGTTCCTTGGAAACTATAAAAATAAGAAAACATGATAAAAATTAAAAAAATTATCAAATCCAATACCTTGTATTGTTCGTGCTTAAAATACTTATTTGTTTTAGACTACTTGGAGTACTAAAATTAAAAAAAAAATTTTGTTTTACATTTATAAAGTTGAAAACTATATACAATAAGGAACAGAAACAGTAGTAGCCTCCTGTAATTGTAGATTTTAAGTGACCACTAATTGTGACTTTATGATTTGTGATTTGAATGGAAACTACCTTGAATGTCGTATATCGAAAATCACATTAGTTGCATACAAGAGCAAATATTCATTTAGTCAATTGAGAGCTATTATTTACTGCAGAAAACTTACCTCGTAAATACAGTCGTAATTTATAGACAGATTTTTCAAGCATTAACTAACTTTGTTAATATTCTATGCCCTATATTGACTCATGAGTTTTTAATGATCTCGAAGCTTCGAAAAATTTACGCTTCAAAACTGCACACGCATACGCGGATTTATCCGTGCAATGCGCTTTCGCAACGTTGCACGCTCACATACATGATCGAAAAAATGACGAAGGGAAATTCTTCGGCGGGCATTGTCTTGAAAAATATAGGCAGCGAGGAGAATAATCAACACGCACTGACAATGAATAAAAGTGTGTAAATATTGAAATTTGTATGAGCCGTTAAACGGCTTGTATCCAGCGGTGCGCCAGCTGTCGCTGTATCTTATCGTAAATTTTCTCCCAGCACTCGACGCACGAAAAGCTCGCAGAGCACATAGTGAAAGCAGCCATCAGCCTTTAAAGTCTAGTGCGGAGGATCTGTCGAAAAGTGAATTGGTCCCAGGCTCGAAAACCATTTCCTCGTCGCAGCATCCTTTCTCCTCCGTTTTTTTTTTTTTTTTTTTGTGCTTTCAAGAAACGTGCACGCGCTTGGAATATAATGTGTATTTCCTATTGCGTCGGACACGAGGAGAATGGTTCAATGATATTTGTGAAAAAATGTGTAAAAAAATGAAGAAACTATACCTTAATCGTGGGACCGTACGGTGTCTGAGGTATTCGGTGCAGGAAACCGAACAGAAAGTTTTATTTTATTGGCTGTCTTTCAGAAGATTTTATTGAATAAATTCGGTAATAATCGGACGATTTGATAAGATTTATCATCTGAAAAATTATCTGATAAATCGTACTATAATTCATCTAATGAATAATTTGAGAAATAATGTGATAAATAAAGCGATAAATCATCTGAGAAATCATCTGAGAAGTAAACGCATAAATCGTATAAAAAATGTTTGAAATAAGGTGATAAATCATTCGATATCTAATAAATCAGGTATTAAAATTCATGTTAACTTTTAAGGTATTGTAAAATTTGAATATACTTCCGTATAAACTCACGGAACGGATGAGAAAAACTAGTGATTCCTTTATAGTACAAACTGCTGATTGAAAAACTTACGAAACGATTCAGTAAAACTGACTTGAGCGATTATTACTTTTTGCGTATCGCTCTGTAATAATTTCTAAATAGCTCTGTAAATTTTAATCGAAAAAGCATAAAGTTACCTACGAGTTTACGGGTGCCGAGCTCGTAATTTTTACTAGAATTTTCCCTCCGCGTAATAATACATCGACGTATCCCTCACACTGAGAGCGCGACGATGACGAAAAAAATAATGGACGGAAACCGTCGCCTTCGGCCGAATCCAGTTTACAATGATATATATATTCATGGGTCGATTCATAAGATTAATCCGCCGCGCTTGTCACGTGTAACGTATTTTCTCGAGATATCGGTAGCCGACCGTCGATTAATAGATGCATTTATACGGCTGACGTTGAAGTGTTATTAGAGCATCGATCAAAAGCCTACCCCGAAGGGAATGAAAGAGGTGAGACATTGCGAAGGTTATATCTTCCTTAAATTTCCATGGAGGTCAGCAAACAGATAAATCCTATCGAGCTTTGTCGAAATAGCGTCGACGCGCGAGTCACGACGGGATTGTTTGCGCTGGCTATACAATAGCGTCCAGCCGATTTTTTCGTAACTGTCATCTGAATATACACATATATAATATATAATGTATATATTTTCTCAAGATTATCATATACCGATTTTCTTTACGATCGAGTCGCACCCGTTGCGCAATTCCTCGGCCAGATGTTATTTCAAAAAACAATCCTCTCGAGGAGACGGTATTTAAATAAAGGCCGATCGTTAATCTCCTCGCCAGATTAAAATACGACAACAGGAAGAAAAGAAATTGTATTAATTGGCAAAAAGATAAAGACCCAGTGCGCACGAAACTTCTGGCAGTGTTTCGTCTGAATTTCGAATCCTTTTTGCTTTTTTCGGCGCCGCCGCGACCTGGACCTGCATACACCGGTCCTCCGAAGGCGCCAAGGAACAACTTTTACAATGATACGACCAGTCGGCAAAAGCAAAAAAAAAAAACCTCCCACTGCGAAGTCAACCTGAAGAAATCGAGAGAAGCCTTCCACAGCAGAGATCGGCAAGAAGCCATCGAAGGGCAGTTGGTCGGCCGCGTAAAAAAATTTAAGTTAGGATAAAGTTTATCCAAAGTTCACGTTTGGCGGTCGTTGATAAGAACATAGGCAATAAGACTTTACCGAACTTGCTTCTTATATTTTATACAGAAGTTTGTATAAATACGTGATATAAACAGATAAATTACCGCTCAAGTTACAGAAAATAATTCTTAACATTTATTTGTATTTAACCCTTTCACGCTCAAGGGGAATATTTTTCCCTTCTACAAAAATCGTTATCACTTAAAAAAAACTCAATTATTATTGAATCGATATTTTTTTTAATAAATGTCAAAATAAAACGTATGTCCAAAGCGGCAAATGTGTTTCTGAACAATTAGAAAAAGAAAGAACTGCAAAACTTTATTGCGCCAAAATCAAACGTTGTATTCGCATATTTAGTCTCAGCAATCTTATGGTCCTGTAAGGGTTAACGTTCGTCATGTGAGCGTCTTTTAAATCTAAGAAAAACTTCATCTGAAGTTTGTATAAAGGACTGCAAAATTATTTATCATTTAGTCTCATTGCCCGTGTTCGTATCAACGACGGCCAAACTTGAACTTTGGGTAAACTTTATCCTAAAACTAAAATTTTTTTACGCGGGCGGCCTCCCATCGACGTGTCCGAGGAGGTTCGCCTTCTTCTCGCTCGAAAAATAAAAGCGAGAGCGTCCTCCGCGCGACGAGAGAGCGAAAGGGCCCACGATGAAAAAACAGGAGCGCCGCTTGCTCGTTACGATGACACGGGGCCCGATCGCGGCAGGGTAGGGGTAGGAGAGTAGGGGCCCGTCGGCGGTGGTGGGAAAAACGGACGGAAGGCGAGAGATGATGTAGGCGCGAGCGCTGCTCGCTCGTCACTTGGTGGTGGCTGCCGCCGCCGCCGCCGCCGCCGCTGCGGTGGTAGAAAGGACGCACGCGCTGCGCGGAGCATCCATCCAATGAGCGCCGGCCGGGGGTTAGCGTGGGATCGGTTTGCGCCTCTTATAGACCGGTTCGTCGCGTTTCGCGTGCCAATTGTGCGCCGCTACTCGCTATCGCCGTGCCGCGCATACACACACACGCGAGCAGTCCAGTGCAGATACACTTACATATACATTTGCACACGTACACATACGCGCGGACGGCTGCGACCCCTACTCGCGCCGATAAACCGATCCTTTTCCTTTTTTTTTTCGCGAGCGAGCGAGCGCGTTATCGGCGCCGGGAGAGAGAGAGAGAGAGAGAGAGAGTGAGGAGGGGGTCAGGGGGAGCCGATCGCGCGCACATCCCCCCACGCGACGGAAGGACGATCGCCGCCGATTTCGAGGCGCCTCGCTCGAGCTCACGCTGCGCCGGAGAGTTTAGTTTTTATGCGACGGAGCCATGAAGCGGAGCTCGATAGTGCTACTGATACTCGCCGGCTTCCTGGCCGTCACCGCCTCGGCTTACATGGTGCACGAGGAGCCGCAGGAGGTGAGTGCCGCCGACTGCCGATTTTACGACGCCTTGTCTGCGAGTGATGTTCCCCTGTTCCTTTTCTTTTTTTTTTGTCCTTTTTTTTTTAAAGAAATTGGTTTTTTAAACGATTTTCTTTCTTTTTTCTTAAATCCGTTGGAAATTTTTTTTTGGGTGAAGTACTATACGCAGTGCGAGTGTTTTACTTTTATTTGGAGGTGAAGATTTTCAAGGTGCCACATGGAGACTTCGGATCGGTATCGACTATTCGAGAGCCGCGGTGTTCGTGGTTTACGAACGGTGATTTAGCGGTCGAGACGGACAAGAAGCTATAAGTGCTCAGTTTCAATAGTTTGTGGCTGGATCTTGATTTTGTTTAGACAATTTGTTCCAAGGTTTTTTTTTTTATCGTTTCGTTAATTTTTTTTTTTCTTCATAAAACAAAAAAGTGCTCGTGGAAGTGTCAATGCAAATGGTTTATCTCGTGATTTATTCAACTGTTAAAGTAGTTAAAACTGTATTCAATGAAAATTTATTTAAAGCAAAACTTTATTTAATTAAAACTTCACTCAGTTGAAAGTTTATTTAATTAGATTTTATTTAAACTAAAATTGTAATTAAATAAAATTTATTCAAGCTCAAATTTTATTTAAATTAAAATAAAAATTTTACTTAATTTACAATTCTAAATTTATCGCTAACCCATTATAAAATGTATTAAATTAAATTACACTTAAACCATAAAAAGAATAAGATAAGATAGTCATCGGATTTATTACGACATTTACAGGGATCATTCTTCAAACAAGTGAATTAAATAAATTCTTACAAGTACTTAAAATTTTATTTTCAACAACTATGCGTCGGTTAAAATTAAAAATTAATAATTTCGCCAAACTGCATAAAAAGCCCAGCTCGTTTAAACAAATTATAAATACACCACCAGAGTAATAAACAACACTTTCTTACGCGGATTTTACGACTCAGCGCGTGCGTGCACAATGCTAAATTCAGCTGGTTGAATAAAAAAATTAGAGAGACGAAAGAAAAAAAAAATTACAGTCGTACAAACAAAAGGAATCATAACGTACTATTAGGCGAAAAGCGATCCTCGTATTGTATTGTAATAGGCCGCTTGGAATAATTCTAAACAACAAAGTGAATCAGTTCTCACCTTGTCTCTTTTTTTTTCCTATCCTCGTAATTACTCAATAGTCACGGCGGTGATGCATTCCGCGACGACGCGTTAAGAAACCGCATCTCTGTTTCCCGCTAACAAGGACGTGCGGACATAAATATTGCATGAAAATGTCTTCTCTCTTTTTTTCTTCTCCTTCGTCGCGGTGTCGCAGGAGCCAAGCGAGGTCAAAATTAGAAAAAAAAAGAGCCGGAATTGTGTCTTGATCGAAAATTTGGTTCGCCATTTTCTGCTGATAGACTCGAAAAGCGTTTTTTTCCGTCAGTTTTTATGAAAATCAACTGATAATAATTTGTCATTCTTTTTAAATGAATGCGTCAATAATTTGTGTATTTTTATTAAATTAGTCTGTCAATAATTTTTACATTTTTATTAAATTGATTTGTTAATAAATTGTACATTTTTTAATAAATAAATCAGTGAATAATGTCTGTAATTTTTTTATTAAATTATATAGCTTGTCGATAATACGTCAAATTTTATTAAAATAGTTAAATAGATTAATATTTGAAAATCAAAGAAAGCAGGTAGTCAGTGCAGTTGTCGGTCTTTTTTTCCTGAAAGTACTCTAACCAGTTTCGACCATTGAAACTCAGCATGTCGCCGCTCAAAAGGAAATATTTCATAGAATTTTGATAAAAATGTTTTAATGTATTAACACGTTTTATAGAATTTATACAAAAAAAATTATTATATACAATATCTCCAGAACTGTAAAATTTCTTCTATAATTAAAACAGCATATATTTATAAACAAGTGTATAGATTAGTATAAAATTCTATAAATTTGATAAAAATTGTATATATGCTCTTATTATTAAATTTTAAAGATTAAATATTTGTTTAATAATATATTTATTAATTTAAATCATCACACGGGCTTAAGAACAGATCACAGTGCAACAAAAATAGAAACATTTAAATGTTATATCTGTTTAAAATAGAATTATTTACGATCGTATACACTTAGAAAGAAGTATTGAAAAAATTCCTATGTGGGATGGAAATACAACCACAGGCTGGACTCTTAGATAAAAATTACCAAACTTTACAGTAAAATTTGCTGCATATGTAATTTTTAACGGTGAGCTCAGTCTGTCTGCGTTCTCATACAAAGAGTAATTGTTATAATATTATTTTCTCTGTGTATATTGTATAATAATTGTACACAAAATCAATTTTCCATACAAAGTAAATTGAACGACAGTAACGAATTTCTTTGCAAGCCCCATAAAAAATTTTCATCTCAGAATGCTGAAAACAGTGAGATTTCTCGAGGCACTGAAATTAAAGCGATCGGCGCGGTTAATCGTGTGTGAATTTGTCTTCCGCTCAGCGGATTGTATTACCCGCGTAAAAGAAATTCGAGATAAGAAATGTCAACTCTGGACGATTGCATGAAGCATTCGAAAGCACCAGGAGACTCGCTTCCAGACCGCAAATATGCAGGAAATATCACGTTATCGCGGCGGCTTAATAAGTGTACTGCCGGACTTCCTAGGAAAAAAATGAAAGCTCCTCCTAAGAGCGCAATTTCCGTTCCCCAGGCCCGTGCGAGGGAAATTGATGAAACATTAGGGAGAAGAGAAGCTTATTTGCTTGGCGGGCGTGCGCGTACTTTCAATGGTAATTTTTTTTTCTCTCTTTCTTCTTTTCCGTTTCGTAACGCGAGAAGAGCGCACACCTTGACATAGTTCACTTTCAATGTCTCTTTTTTCATAATCCGATTAGCGTCGCGCTCCGTAGTTCCAGATTTTGTTAAGAAAAAAAAATTATACCTTGTGCCGGTGTGAATTCGATCGACTATAAAGCGCCACCTAATCTTGAAGAAAAAAATTCAAAGACGCTAAAGTGAAAGCGCCAAGATATTATCATAATAAGCGCCCTAAGCGATAGCGACAATCGATTTTTCTTTTCTTTTTTTTTTATATTAAATGGTAATTAATTTTTCATTAGTTTGTAAAAAGCTTCATTTGCATAACACGTAAGGTGAGAAAATTGAAAAAAAAATGCTGTACTATCGATCAAATTATGAAAATTTTATTCGAAGATAGAGATAAAATTGAGATAGTAGATATTGTGATATCGCAGCGCGGCCAAAGATAAAACCGGGAGATTTGAACGCTTGTTTGGATGCAGCTCGAGAAGGAGATTATGCAAAGTTTCAAAATTGAAATGACGAAAATTAAAAGTCGTGACTGCGGTGTAGTGTGAAATCTCCGAGGAAATTTGCTCGGACCATCTAAAACATGTGATGGAATGAGTTCATACTCGGCACGTCACGGCCATTTAAACCGTTACATAACCCGCGTGAATTATGGTGGAAATTTTAAATATTTTTACGCATCTATTTCTGTCATCTCTCGAGCTTTTCTTCGCCTCCTTTTGCTTTCTCGTAGAGAAAGCTTTGGGGATTAGTCATGTTTTTTTGAATTATTCAACTTTAAAGTAGTATGAAATTTATAGTTTCAAAAACATTTATTTTCTTATGACACTTATGTTTTGAAGAATTGCATTTTTGGCCACAAAATATTGACGCTTTTCGAACTAAATTATTTAAAACGAGCTTGTATTTAAGTAATTTAAAAATAAATATGTATTGCCTACTTTGACTGAAAGGATTAGTATTTTTTCATTGCTCTTTATACCTTCTGTTACGTTTGATGGTAATAAATTTAAATAATTTAATTTTGAATATGAAATAAAATATCTAAAATTTATATTTCATCAAATAACACTCCAACGAGCTGCCGTAACCACTGACATTCTGTAAGTCGCCGATTAATTAAAAAATCACGATCGAATAGAATAATTCGTCGCGCACCGCTCGAGGCTGATTAGTTACGTCGAAAAAGTAGGTTCATCTTGCGCCTCCGTGTGTCCCGCTCCCAGTTGCACAACGAGGAAATTGCCGTGCGGCAATTTAAATATTTTTCGCTCGAAGTACTTTTTGATCAATTACTCGAAATAAAATTTTCTCCGGTAGGCCAGCGAATAGGCTGTCGGAAGTCAGCTGAATCTAATTACGAATCCGAGCGCAGATTGATACCGAGACCGAGCGACGATTATTTATCGGAGACACACGCGCCGCGCAGCTCATACATCGTCCAGGGAGAAAAAAGAAAGCAACTTGCGCAACGTCTTTCCTTTTGTTTACTTCGACAATTTTTTTTTTTTTTTTTTTTTGGAAAAAATCGGAGAAGAGCTCGACGGACGCGCAATTAGCAGACAAGGCGCACGCGAAACCTTTGATACGCGCGTTTAAAGAAAATTAACGACGCGCAGTCAAAGTGCCATTGTGACACACAAAAATTCGCGCGGCACGCCGTTTGAGAAGTAAATTTAGCCGCCACTTTCTAATGCTAATTTCGAGGCAGTCGTAAATTAAAGGACAAAATTGCTTGCATTTGCAAAATTTCGATGGTCCGTGTGATTTATTGCCGTAAGCTGGTGCAACAAAAAAAAAAACGTCAAATGAAAATTCTACAGGTACCACCCTTAGGAATGCTGTTTTTTTTTAATTGTTTTTAAAAAATGTATTTACATACAGGCGATTGATCAAAGTGCAGCACAAAGCGGAGAACAAGATAGCCGATGATTTATGCAAACTGTGTTTTGTATAGTTTCAGATGAGTTCATATTTTATAGGTAGCTAATCAGGCGCTGTATAAAATATTGCGGTCCGACGTTCAGAGAACGACTTCGTTTACGGCGACAAATGTCAATTAAGAAAAATAGAGAAAAACTGGTCAATTACGTTGAATAGTCGCTTAATTAAAAAAAGAAAGATAGAAAAACGTTGGAATTAACGTAAATTGTTAGTTAAAGGCAGTGTCTATCTTATACAATTAAGAAGATAAGCCGCAACTTTCGTATCTCGGCCGTTAATTGATACATTTTTTAAAAATTTCAACTAATTAATTAACATACGTCATTAATAAAACATTAATATTTTGTAATTGCAAAGACCTAATGAATTTAATGGCGATCGATAATTCACGGTATAAACAAACAACGCTTTCGGAATTTCACAGGTCAAATTTGCATGACACACTGGCTTTAGATTTAATTAGCATCGCATTAGGATATTTTACAAAGGAGTCGGTCTCTATAATTTTACATGAGTCACGTTTGTATAGGTGAGGTGACCTTCGCGAAATGTAAGTCAGTAGAAAGAGAGACAAAAAAGTTTAAAGAAAAAAAATTTTTACTACCTGTACGTAGCACGGGAAGATGAAGAGGGTACTAATAAAGTACACGCCGTGAGAAAGTCGGCGAAGTGCCTGCATATTGAAAGTGATTACCGTCCGCGGAGATCGAAAGTGACCAGACGCGCTTTCAATGTGCACCGAGTACTTGTCGATGATACGCGCTGTTCTCTTTCTTTATTGTTCCTCTCAATTGAATTTAATCTTTTTTAAATTTTTAAATATTAATTAATATTACTACTTTACTTGATATTACTTCTGAATAATCGCTAGATATTACTTACAAATATTATAAATATTTACTATTATCTGTTCAGTTTTTAAATACGTGTATATATGCAGTTTTTTAAGTAACGCTTGTGAGAAGAACTTTTGGCTTTTACGTAATGATTTTATGTGCAATTTAATTGTTTATCGAGACGATTTACTGTGCACTTGAAATGCTTTAAAGTGAGCTTTAAAATAAGATTCAAGAGAGTTTATTTTGATACTGCAATCCTTTTTTGGTTAATGGCCTGTTATGTGCTTCCCTTCTTTGCAAAATCGTCCTTGGGCTCAAGGCAGATGAAAAACTTGAAATTTCCTGATACCATTGAGAAATCAACTCGCCAGACGCGTTTTGGATTATAACGTTTTTTTTCTTTTTAAATTTTCGTGCCTTATGTAATCAACACATTCTTTTTCTACTTTGTAAAAGAAAATATATTTATTTATTTCAATTGATCAAATTATTTCGTTTTATTAAGAAATAAATAAATTTGAAATCTGCTGTAAAGTAATCATTCTAAGACGGTGTACAAACATATTACTTTGAAATTAGAGAAATTTTCACTCGTTCATTTATAAAAGCGAATACGTATAAAAAAAAAGGAAGGATCCCGTTTTTCCTATGTCTGCTCGGACGTTGGAATACTACTAATGGATGAACATCAGTCATGAAAGTGTATTTTCAGCAACTCAAAACATCAATTAGCCAAACATTAAACGCTTATTGTGTTCACGCGGAAGATGTACTTTCTAAAACATTTTCATGTAAAACTTACTTATCTCCTTAAGAAAAAAAAGCAAAGTGAGCGCACTTTAAGGCACAAAGAACTCCTCAAATTCTTTGTTTTCGTTACCGCGTATGATTACATCATCGTGAGTTTTTCCGAGTCCGGGGTAATCTTCAGTAGCGTTTCACTTGAAGGCAAACCTGGAAAAGCTGAGGATGAACTCGAATTAGAAAAAATTTATTTCGCCACCGCAAGTAAATCCGACTATGTTGCATAACGCCGTCAAAGATAGCATCTGCTCAATTTTTAAAAAGTGATCCAGGCTATTTATTAGCGTTAAAACGAGCGTAAGAGATGCTCTCCGATAAATATATGAATTAATTCAAATGCAGCGCTAAAATCTCATAATTAATATTAAGAACGCACGCTTAATGCAGACTTTCAATCACCGTGGCCGTTTCAGAAGCTTCATAAATTTTCATAGCCAGTTAAAAAAAAGAAAAAAAAAAGAGGAAGAAAAAATGCGGAATCTCCTCGCAGAAAACACGATCTCTACGCTTTCCCGGAATCGCCGTCGATCGTTAACTACCCTAATCGAATCGCCTCCAATCTTGCCGAAAGTGTACGATCCAAATTTCCCGATTGCACTTACGTGACGGCGCGCGCGTGCCAATTTACCCCTCCGTCGTCAAAAAAAATTGAGAACCTCTCCTTTGGAGCACTCGGGGTACAGTCAATTTAATGGCCGGACCACCCGCATTTTGCACGCGAGCCGAAGTCGTGCGCGCGGCTCGCGCTAACCAACGCACTTTTGCACGAGCGCAGGCTTTATTGCACCTAAGCGGGACTTCGGCAATTTAAATTTTTTTTTTTTTTTAAGAAACGAGGGTTTAGCCTAATTGCACGTAGACATTTTTATAAATAGATAAATAACGAGATAGATGCTAATTTCTATAATTAAATAGTTTAAGAAAAATTAATAATTTATAAAAAAAATCCAGACTGGATCACATGTTGATTTCTCAATAATTTCCTCTTACCTTACCTTTTTGTTTATCCCTCATTAAGTCTCACATTGATAAGAGTGTATCCGAGCTTGGCGTTGCTTCTGAAAATTTGAAAAAAAAGGTACACAAGTTGCTGCTACCTTGATTTCTTATTGGAATAGTCCTGAGCAACTCATTATCTTGTCATGTTCTAACTTTGCCCTGGTCTCGTTTACTTCGTACTTTCTAAATATGAATAAGTGAAATTGACATAAAATAAGTGAATATATACTTTATAACGTGATAACCCGCCTAAAAATCAATTTAAGATCTTTTCGAGATCATTGTTTTAATACAATATTAGTATTAGTTTAATATATTCAATTTTTTTAATTTTCTATACATAAGATCTTATGAAAATCGTTTTAATCTTAATAATAATATCTTATATTTATTTTTTTTTTAAATTTATACGTATTAAACTAATATTAATATTGTATTAAAACTACGATCTCGAAAAGATGTTAAATTGATTTATAGGTGTTTGTTAATAGAGAATCTTTTTAAATGTTAAAAAATCTTTAATTCGGACATAACAGAGATGAATCTTTTTATCGTCTTATTTTAGTCTGAATTATTTTTAGAATTAGTGCATATTCACTTATATATTCGACGTGAACTTGACTTATTCATTTTTAGAGGGTAAAATTAAGTCAGCAGCTCGAATGTCCACCTGCGGTTGAATTTTGAAATACAACACCGGACTTGGTCTCGTCTGGCGATTTCAAGACAAGACCAAGAAAGTCCCGGTATCGACGGCAGCCCTACCGCACACCGCGGGGAGAGAAAGCGCCGGGCGGAGACGCGCCTCTCGCGCGCGCTCATCGCGCAATCTCCATCCCGCGAGTAGCTCCCTTTCGCGGCGCTCCGCTCGAGCCGTATAAGTGCACCTCGTAAACGCTCGGGCCTCGCCTTTACGCCGTTTGAGCGCGCGCCGTCTCCAGTTTTTTTTTTTTTCGGAAGCGAAGCGAGCGATCAGCGCACAATGCCCCCGGCGGCTTTTTGCGCGTTTCTTTACATAATTAGCGGGCCATTGTTGCGGATAATCGCGCGAAAAGCAGCGAGTTACGTCACACCCCCGGGGAGGCGGCAAAAATCGTGCGAGATATTTCGCGAGTGGGCAGCGCCGACGAAAATTGCGAGGATAAGGGCATCGCGTCTTATACTTATGTAGGCTACCGGTGTAGTTTGTAGTCCACCGGGGCCGGGAGAGGATATTATACGTTGACTTATTTACGGCTTCTGCTCGCAGTCATCCTTCGCCGAGCCGAGGGGGAAAAAAGCAACGCCTTTTTCAGCTGCCGTGCAATTACTTGCCGGGGGTAATTATCGTAGCGGACTGGAACTTTTTTTTTTGAAAAATTTATATAGAAAATATTCGCGGGGTTATTACGGTTTCGACTATAAATAGTTATTAAAACCTTTCCAAACGGGAGGAATTTTATTTTACGATTAAAGCGTTTTAAAGCCCCGAGCCGTCAGTTTATTTGCTTTATTAGGCTCGACGTGTGGTGCAATTGTTTAACTTTAACCATTAATTCAATTAATTCATTAAACAACGGGTTATTACGGCAGAGCGAAAATGTCGCTAATTACACGCGCTCGCGCGCCGTTTCTTTATTGTCTTCGGTAATGCGTATAATTTGAGGTATATTGAGGTAAACGGCTTGACCCGCGAAAAAATCGCCTTTCGTAATCGATCTGTAAGCTCCTCCTTAATTGATTGCGCCTCTAATTTGAATGTTTGCGAAATGTATAGAATTTTTGTCCCCTCGCTCGGCATCCTCGTTTTTCGGCTACACATTCCCGCCTGCAATCGATTTTTCGCCGCTGGGAATTTCTGCAAAATTAATTAACGCCGCCAGCGAGGAGGGAGAGGTGTTAATCGGTTAGCACGCAACGTCTTCGGCTCATTTTCGAATGCAATCGTGAAATAAATCTACGGCTCGGGTATCCGCGTACCGCGCGGTCTTAATTACGGGACCAGCCTGGATAACCCATAAATTTTGCACGTGAAAGTGGTGAATAAACTTTGCGCTTTTTTCTTCTCATCCGAGGTTATTCGAAGTTAATGAAAAGGTTCAGGCGATAAATTTACGGTTCCTCGTGTGTGACATCGAATTATTATATACACTGCATCGGGGTGACATTCTCGAGTTTCTAAAAAAGAAGGTACATTCAATTTATTACGATGTATTAAATTTCACGTTTCATTATTTCCTGATTGCCGATCGAAAAAGATCGGATCATGTTCGTCGCTGTGCTCAAAGCTTCGAGAGCAAGCAGTATACGAAGTAAAAACGATAGAATGTATAACAAGGAGGTAAAAGTTGCATGCGTAATATTCATTTTTAATTTGTACTTTAAAACGGGAAAAATTGTCGAATTTCTCGTTAAATCTGATTTCTGACTGGTAATAAATTACGATAACAGTTAAACAACACTAATTTATTACGTCAATTACCTGACTTTGAACAATTTCTTTTTATCCTGCTGATACTGGCCGTACGCCTGAAATAAAGTTGAATTCATAAATTTCCACGTATTTTTCATCATTTTATTGTGCTAAAATAAAATATGTGTCTAAAAAGCGTATTTCAACTTTTATAGTCTCGAAGGGACGGCTTATGTAATGCTGTAATAAAATCTGTCCAGGCTGATATCCATCAAAACAATTTTGATCTGCATAGATTTCGTGCTCGATAAAACTTCACTCGACTCCACATTAGATTATATTGAAAAATTAAAAAAAAACCGCGTATGACTTCACTGGTTTCGCTTCAAAATTACATCAAACTTGCAAAACGTTAATAATTGTCTCAAAATCGCCGCCAACTTATTACGGAAAATTGTTCGCCCACAATTTACGTAATTGCGCATCGAATAATTTTTAAAAAGATTCAAAAAAATCGCATCGCGCATTCCGTACGGCAATTTGCAAAAAAAAAGAAATCAATTAATATGAACTGTAGCATTATAGTTTCATCAGAACAAACAACAAAGCGCGCGCGGAACGCAAATAAAGTCCGTCGGCTTGACGTACCAGCACAAAGGACAAAAGCGACGGCGAAGAATTCGCGATGACGGTATGCGCCAGCGATTCATAGAGGCGCGATATGCATTGTATGAAAATGCATCTGGTTTGTCAGTTTTGTCAGCGTGAAATTGGCCATCTCGCCGACCGAAAACCGGCCACCGGCGATTGCCGAGCCGATCGCCGCGATGTGTCCTCGAATACCTGCTCGCCATGCCTTTTTTTTCTTCCCATTCATTTGCAACTGCTTTACTTTCTTGTCACTATTTATTTAGTTACGGTAACTTGCCTGAAAGTTCACAACGACATTGTATGCGCTAATTAGCCTTCTACCAAAATAAAGTAAAAAAATTATATAAAATAAAACTATTTATTTATTCATAATATGCTGTGCTGTGCTGTAACCTCTCTATATTCACTAATATGCTATTCATTCATTTCGGTCAATTTGGAGATTAAGGTCATTTTTAAGTTGACGAAATAGTTCAGAAAATAATTTTCCAAAATGTTTATCGTATTTTTATCAAGAACTATTTTAATCCGTCAAATAACTAACTTATGTCTAAAAATATATGAGGATCGTAAATTTCAATTCCAAGCTGAATTAAAATTGCGGTTTTTCATTAAAAAACTAATTTAATCTTCCGAGTACAATGGCGAAGGTGCATATACAGTGATAAGAGGTGGTACCCAAGGAAGGGGCCTTCGACTGCGAAAATCGTTTTCGCCGACCGCAAAGCGCTGGTCCGTCCTCGTAAATCCCCCAATTACTGTCTCATCCTTCACGCTCATCCTTCAAACCCAAAACCAAAGACTAAAAAACCCAAGCAACGAAAAGATGTACGGAAAAAAGAAGGCATAAACCAAACCGAAAGGAAAAAAAAGTACGTTTCCCCCCTCTCAAAAAAAAAAGCAGACGCCAGTGCACGTAGCGTTACGCTCGTCCGAAAACTCATCGATACGAAGCAGTGAGCCGGTCAGGTGCGTTTCGCAAGTGCCTCTGGTCTTTCGCTCAAAAAAAAGAAAAAAAAAAAAAGGTCACTCCCAAGAGCGGGATATCCACTTATATAGATACGCGCGCGCGTGTGTGCGCAATTAGCCAGGGACCTTCGTGCATCGGCGGCGGTGGCGTTCCGCGCGCGAAAATGCGGGTCAAATCGCTCGGGTGCGCGCATTGCTCAAGCGGCGGTCCGCGCGCGGGGGGACATGCCCGGGCCCGGGGAAAATTTCGCTATTACACCTCCGCCGAGCCTCGTAATCGTCGCCGCTTTATGCCTCGGTAGATCCGCGCTCGGCCGGCTCTTTCACTTTCGCGCAGCTGCTATATAGAACTGCGGCCGCGCTTCTCCGCGTAGCCTCCTTCCCCGTCGCCGGAGAGCTTTTCTGGGTCAAGTTCAGCGACGGAACTGCACCTCGCGGCCCGCCGGCACTCCGTAACGAAGGGAGCCCCTCCGCTGACTGATGAACCTCCGGACGACGATTAATCAGAAGCGCGAGAATGAGAAAGAGAGAGTGTTACGGATAGGATCCCGCGTAAAAATAATTCAGACTAAACTACACGGAGAGAAAAGTTTAGTAAAAACTACTATACTATTTACTAATGGAGGGACAGACTCGATTAATAAAAATTTTTAATAAAAAGTATCGTAAAATTTACTAGACTTACAGTAAATTTTGCTACAAGTCTAGTAAATTTTACCATACTTTCTAGTCAAATTTTTTATTTGTCGACTCTGTCCCTGCACTACTAAATAGTATAGTAATTTTTACTAGACTTTTCTCTCCGTGTAAGACGATAAGAAGTTTCATCTCTGTTATGTCCGAATTTAAGATTTTTTAACATTCAAAAAGATTCTCTATTAACAAGCACCTAAAAATCAATTTAACATCTATTCGAGATCATTGTTTTAATACAATATTAATATTAGTTTAATATATTCAATTTTTTTAATTTTCTATACATAGGATCTTCTCTATTATGTCCGAATTCATGATTTTTTAAGATTCAAAAAGATTGTCTTTTAATAAATATGTGAATATTAAATTGAGATCTTTTCGAGATCGTTATTTTAATACAATATTTCGTTATTTAAATCAATGGTTTGCTAGAGACTGAAGTTGATCGTGTAGTTGTTTTTATAAAAAAGGTCAGTTGTCGTTAAGCAGTTTCCACGAATCGTCACGGAGAAAATTAACCGAAACGAAAATAAATTAAATAAGATATGAAAAAGTTTTTTCAATTTCCTGATGCTGTCGGGAACAGAGAGGGAGGAGAAATGTGGGCGGACCACCCTGGTTCCCGTGACAAAAATTTACCAAAGTCCTGGTGACGGTCCAGTAGTGCAGGATAGTATACCGGTACTCGTATCGCCCTGATAACGTCGAAATTGGCAGAAACAAATGGACTGATATCGACCAGGTCCCAATCTTAAAATTACGTCAGCCATTAAGTTAAGAAAGTGAGGAATTTCGGTGTATAATCCAGTTTATAGTGAGATAAAGATTTCTAGATTTATTAGAAAAATGTATACATTTCTCTGAATACCTTTCTAATTTAATTACGTCAATTATGATATCCGGAATAATTCCAGATCTTAGAGTGCGCTGGAATTGATTTTTCTTCACCCCCGAATATTTTCGTTTGTGAAAAGCTGGACTGACTTTGAAAAAAAAATCCATTTCTCATTACACGAGAGACTCGAATTCTCGTCCGTTGTATCTGGCCAGTCGCATTAGAGGCTTGTAGGGACCACTACCGCTTTTACGATTGGACCAGGCAGGAGTTTTCATATAGTAACGTCCATTTTTTTTCGCTCCCTCACGCAATTGCGATACGAAAAATAAAATCTCGATTTATTGCGCTTTCGATATTAAATGCTCGAATCAGCGCGGCTTCGATTTAGTTTCGCTCGCTGGTGCCGCCGCCTCGCTTTTGTGCGAAACTCAATCGACTAATGGGGTTTTACGAGCTGCCGCTAATGCCACGCTTAAGAGCGTTAATTATTGCGAAATTTTTACGATTACTTTTTTTTAAGTGCACGCATTGAATAAAATCACCACTTTATATTGACAATTTAAAATATTTTACGGCCTCGTGTATCAAACGGCTGTTTTGTGTGCGTGCCGTAAAAAGTTTGACGAGTAAAAGCGCAGAGCGACGAAGAGCAAGGACTTTTGCGCGTAGGATGCGTGAAGCGCTTACGCAACCTTCAATCTTCCAAAGTTTCTTTGTGCGGGGACCACATTATTTACGGCATTTCACCCACACGCACATTCGCACGAACAATTTAAACGCGCAAGTAAAATTATCGTACATGCGCATGCGCGTGTACGTACAATCGTACGTGCGCATGTGTATGTGCGATTTACGTACACGCACGTATGGCATATCTACACATACGCGCATATACACGTTTATGAAGCAAAGGGTGTGGGTCGAGTTCAGATTACACCCGCAGCGGGTCGACTGCCAAATTTACCGATCTCCAGCGGATTGCGCACCGCGGCGGCAGTTGCGGCGATATATGACTATATTCATTCTCGTATCTTTTATGCAGATGCATGTATCACAGCTGCAGATCATGGCTATAAAGAACGATACAAGTTTATAAGCTATCGCATGTCTGCAGTCTTGCAGTATTGTCGCTCCTCTCGTTTATGTAGATGTAACGATCGCTGGGCTCGATCGGATCTTCTTTCGCCATGTGTCATGTCTGGCGTATTTATGATCACGGTTGTTTTTTTTTTTCTGAATCGTTTATTACGCGTCGGCTATTCTTGACACTTTTTATTGTGCATATTGTGCGATGGGTTATATCATTTTTTTTCTTCATAAATCGATATCTGACTAATGGAACTGTGTATCAATTACTCTGAATTTTTTGTTACCAATTTTTCACCCATGTACTTAATTTGGCTACTTAGACCTTTTTTTTTTATCGATTCGATTTTTCATCACTGATTACACCGAATCGATTTTTTTCGTGTATTCAATTTTTCATGAAAGTTCATTGTGCGTCAATTACACGGGAATTTTTCCATTAACGCTTTATCGTGCGATGGTTACTTTGACTTTCTTCCGATTAATTTGATTTCTTATATTAAAGTTATTGCGTGTCGGATACTCTAATTTTTTTTTATTAATTCAATTTTACATCGTAACAATTAATTACTGTGCTGCAAGTGAACATGTTCTAGGAAAAATTACGATACTATCTGAGAAAGTGGATGTGGATTGAAGTTCGGTAAAAAATTATGAACTAATACTAAAATACGTTACATTAAAATTTATTGAACAGTATTCTAAATTTTTTATTTTTATGCAAATTCAGTAAATTCTACTGTAAATAATAATAATAATTTGCCGAGTGTCAGTCTAACTTTCTCAGACAGTCTAATAATTTTTACTAGAATATTTCCCTGAGTGTGCGTCGGCTGCTGCAGTACATGCACATCACGCCCACAGTGAAAATTTTCAAAGTAAGATTTACGGGCGCGTCGGTCTTCTCCTTCCCAAGCTGCATTCAATGTAACTCTCACTTTGCTCGCTTTTTTTAATAAGCCCCACCAGGCGCGGATTTTCGGTCGATTCTCAAACTCACTTATCGCTCGTGCGACGCGCGCGCATCAAAAAAGTGAAAGTAAACTTACATATTGAAATAAGCAAAAAAAAAAAAGGGGAAAAGGGAATGAAGGAGGAGGCCAGGTGATCGTGTACCAGTTCTGTGTGGACGAGGACGTCGTAGCTAGTCACTCAACTGTCAATGATTTCACCATTAACAGAAACTACAACACTTTAAGGACGAGAATACCTTAAAAGTTTTATTTTATTCAACCTTGAGAATTCAACTTTCGTTTCAAATGTCTCTTCGAGTAAAGGACAGTGGCGATGAAAATTCAGCTAATATATAAATCGTCTAATCAAATCATTTAATATTCAATAAATCAGCTGATCATCTAATATTTGATAAAGATGATATTTAACTCTTCCACATGATTTATCATCTGATTTATGAAATATCAGCTGATTTACGAGATATCTGTTGATTTATCTTCGAATTTGGAACGTTTCAGCTTATGGATCGTCTATAGATTTATCAAATGAATTATTATCACTGACTTTCGATAAGACATTTTTCAATGTTAAAACCTTAGCCTTTGGTACGAGAGACTTCTAAGACTTCTGATCAGAATTTTAAAGATATTTCTATGAATAATTAAAATTAAAAACATCGAGGGAAGAGTGAAATGAGAGGGAGGCAAAAGTGCCAGGTGATAGTATGTCATTTGAGCGTCAGCGAGAACGTCGCGGCTCGTCCATGTATTCGAGCATTGCGGTATGGATGGACTAGTTTCGCACCGCACGGAAAAAGGAGTCGCGCGATTTCAGATCCTTCAGATATGTAGCGACTCAAGTAGCTTCGGCGAATGTCCCGCCACAACCGGTAATGGGCCAGCGGCGAGCGCAATGCCAACTCGATTCCCCGAAGTGTAATTTATGGCCAAATGCAGTTGACACGTGTTTGTGCCTGGTTGAAATTGCGCCCATCAGGTATAGCAGCGAATTCCCGACTCGGAATCGAGTATTAATTTTCGGCCTTTTTTTACTCGCTAAGTTTCTAAGCGGCTATACAGATCGAGCGACGAGTTGTATTGACGTATACAAGACAAGAGGCCAAATTGACACGTTGCTCAAGGCGCGCTGATCGAAATTTAGTGGATACATTTTTCCGCCTTGTAAAATGGCTCGGGTAATAAAATAAATTCGTTCGAAACAACATCCCATTATGGCGGTAATGCTATCTCTCGATTCGTAATTAAAATTTATGTCTCTAATACCGATCCGATACCGGACTTGTGTGTATACACCGGGGCTTTATTATCAAAACAATATTGACCAATCGAATTTTTTTGTCTTCTTGCTCCGGGAGGGGGATTTTTCTTTTAACATTTGCAACAATTATTTTACCGGTTGATGATGCGATTTTAAGGCTTCGAAGTGAAAGTGCACGGGCGTATTACAGCAGCGCAGCGAATTTTTCATCGAGTTTTTCCATCCGTCTTATATACCCTTTTGAAAAGAGATTATGATATCGGCAAGGAAATGACTATCATAAAATTATAATTACATATAGTTCTGTCTAATTTTAAGTCAGCCGTTGCGCAACGTTTGCAGATTCAAAAGTTGCTGCGATCTAAAAGTTTATATATATACGCTTTCGTTTTTTATCGCTATTAAAAGTTCACATCGTTCCAGAAAATCTAATAAAATCAGGGAAAGAAAGTATGTATACGAATGTAGAAGCCGGTGGATGGTTGGAAGCCATCTCGATTTTCTCGGAAGGTGCATTACCTGTATGAGAATTTTTTTTTTTCCTTTTTCTTTTTTTTTTTTTCATTTAATGACGGCAGCCGCATGCATATTTTCAGAACAAAAGTAACCCGTCCATATGAGTCACAACATCTTTATTTCATCTCAACAACTAGTAACCGATGATAAAAATCAGACAACAAAAGAGAGACTACGTAACGGGCAGGGAATGTATCCTACACGCTCGGCGCACACAGCATTCTATGACTTAATGAAATCAACGCGACACTTAATCATACGTTCCGTCGGGAGACCGATTGGCGAGGGTCCAAGACAAGACAGTCCAACTAATTCTTATCGGTCACTTTTTTTTTTCTTCTCCTCTATTTCTTTCCTCCTCACTTCGTTCGTAATTAAGTTTCCATTAAAAAGTACTAGCAGCGCGCGGCAGTTCGAATCCGGAGTACGAGTGTACAAGCGCTTTTGCAATGTCATTCGTCAAGGCACGTCAATGCCTCATTACAGCGCCATTTATAGATTTATATCTTGCACTTTCGTCGAGCGCGCGCTAACGCTGCAAAAAAGACTCACATCTTTTCTTATAAATTTTTATTAACGTCACTCACTCGACGGACGAGTCCCGCGGGGGCACAAACGTGCTGGATGGAAGAGAGAAAGATAAAAGAGAAAGAGAGCAGTGGGAGAAAAAAAAATTTAATGTCAATCAGCTGCTCGACGCATTTCTCTATTCGCCGGCGATGAAATTCCCGCGTGCAGAATCCCAGAGAACCGTAGACCTCTCTTTCGGGGCAAAAACCAGTGCGCTAAATCCACGTTATTGGACGGCTGCGGAATTGCACAAAACGCGCGCGAGTCGAGATGACCATACGGCTATAGGGATTTCGAAGCCTCGTCTCCGAAGTGACGTTAATTTTGACCCAGATTGCTTTACACGATATAATCGGCGCTCATTTTTTTTTCTTTTTTTCGTTGGGATGCAGTGCTCTCTCGTTTCTCTCCCGCTCGCTATTGATTTTGTAACGTAGGCTTAATGTCATACTTAGCCGTCGGTGGGATCCAGTAAGACGAGGTTTAAAATGTTTCATCGGAATCCTGATCTGAAAAATTAAGTGACCGGACCATTTTTTTTGCGCTTGCATATACTGGTTTAGTCTCCTAATTTCGGAAGGATAAAAGAGAGAACTGAAATGTTGGACCAACGATAATTGAACGGCCGGATTGACGACGCTAACTTTAATGTTCACAAGAAGCGCAGGATTATAAATCTGACTGAATTGCACTTCATATTTATTAATTAATTTTATTTTTATTTTATTTTTAAATCCATTATCTTGTATATGATATATATTTTTGATTATAAGGACTTTATAGTTCGTTTAATTTCTTAAAATAAATAAATAAATAAATAGCTACGAGCCAATTGTCCTTATGACAATATAAAAAAAATATATTTTTTATTGAACCAATTACTTAAGGGCTAAAGTTAAAATTAAAAATAAAATATATTAGTTTTACTTCGATTTTTAGTCTTACATAATAAAAAATTATTCCACTGGCTGTTAGTTATCGATGTCAATCTACGAAAATACTTACTGGTCTAAATATTTTAACTTGATGCTGAAAAATGAATCGAGTGCAAATTTGAATTCCAACTTGGCTATACAGCACTTCGTGGTGGTTGAGCACGATGATGAGATTACTCCTATATGAAAGCATAAACGTGAAATAACAAAGGAATCTTGAACATCTGATCTATTTCAGTTCGCATTCATTCAGAGCGGAATATCCTCGTGAATGCTAATATTACGACTGCAATGTGTGCTCATTAAAAGAGTTACGTTCATTGGGAAATGTTTTCAAAATTATGTTTGTAGACCCTCGCACTATTTATTTTTCAAAGAATATTCGCGATCCGAGGCGTGACGATCTCAATGCAATATAATTTAATCCGATTTAAATTTATTTCCAATGTACTATCGCAATTTTACAAATAATGCATTGATTATTTAAATTAAACTTTTTTTTAACGTAACAATCTCAATAAGCATTTTAATACAACATGATAAATAAAGTCTGTATTTTAAGTATAAGCTCACACATGTCCTCAGCGAACAAATTTTTTGTGTAACCTGCTATCTTACATCGAAACATACAAAAAAAAAATCGATTGCCAAATTTACCGTCATGATGTACGACTATAAGCATCCGTATGCAAATGCCGCGACCGAGATTTACTAAATAATCTCTTGATTATTTAAATCAAGCTTTCTTCTTAACACAACAGTTTGAATAAGTAGACGTCATTGCGTCAGTGATAATTAGCAATGCACATTTACATAATTTTGACGGCGCGACAGAAATTTGAGGCGCACGATATCAAAGTTTCACTCGCCGACCAGATCAGTTCGATTTATTGCATAAATGCCTAGGGAATCGTCGAGATTTGACATTCCCATGCGAGCGGCTGCCCACCGCTGCCCTATGGGCAAGCCATCGATCTTTCCATAGCATCAGGTGCTTTCAAGGATCGTTTACACTTTCAAAAGTCGGAAGCTGCCTAACTGCCTGTTACCAGGCACGTATCTCTATTAAATTGAAACAGTTTGATCCCCATTACCATACGTCAAAGTCATATTCAATTATTCTGGAAAACAAATTATTACTGGCTGCTCTTTTTTTTCTTTCACCATAAATATTAATGCCTACAGCACAATGAGCCGGAGGTCGTTGCACGTGTTGATTCATACGAAGCATTGCTTTATAAATTATCGTTTTATCGACGTATTTTTTAATTATTTCGCGATAGGAGGTCATTGTTGTAAATAAATTTTAATTGCCGTAAAAAGAATAGTTGATCGATGACAATGCGAGAGGTGCCGCGCGAACTAATGGACAAAGAGCCGTCGGGATTCTTGATGCAGGGAGGTGACTCGCCGGGTTGATTATGCGCGGCGCAGGAGGATGATGAAAAGGATTCGATAATATATTTTCTGAATGGGGCTAGGCTATTCATGGGGAATCTTTTGAAAAAAAAAAGAATCCACAATTTTTGCTAATTAAAATGTTGGAAAATTGCTGAGCGATTAAATTAGCTTGAGAAATTCGCGAAATTGTTCTCTAAAATATTTAATGGTAGTTGAAATAGTTTAATAAGGTGTAATTGATTGCCCTTTTTTTTCAAAATAAACAACAATTATTTTATTAAAGTGAATTGGGGTTACGTCTTTATTAGACGAGAGGAATTTCGCAATTTACCTGTCGTCATATTACATAATTTTCTTTTTTCATCCTAAAAAAGAGAATGACAATAATCATTGGTATGTAACAAGGCACATCTGTCAAGCCAATTAACTTTTCAGCTAAAGGAAATCTGTATTTTGAAAACTTATTCGAAGAGATTGTCAGTTTTTTTTCATATTTCGTATAATAAGTTTTTTTAATCTTACTTTGATCCTTAAAATGTATTAATAACCGATATTACAAAACAGTTTTTCTACTTAGTATTTTTTTGAGTATACGATTAATTATTAATTATCTTGTGAATAAATCTGCATTTTTTGTTAAGATCAAGTGATTTACATGAAAATTTTAAGAAGTCGTTGGTAGACGAGTAAAAATAAACAATCCGTGTTGAGAGATTTATTAATATTAATGCAATTATAGCTAAACATTGTACGAAAAAAAATACACTGGGATAGATTTAATAAATTAAAAATATTTAATATTTAATTAATCAATCCCAAGATACTCGGTCATATCCTGAGGCTAAATGGGCTTGTGGAGTGTTTTTAAATACATTTTTATGGCTAACTTTTAGTGCGTCGAAATCAATTTATCATTTTACGAGTTCAGTAAGTCTGTTATGATATTTAAATAACACACGCTAAAACATTTTTTTCGCTTTTAAATATAGTGCGCAATGTTTTGGTGCGGCGGCGGTGAATGCCGAGCGAATCGTTCGAATAAAAAAGTAAGCAATAAACCAGTTTTTTTGAATGCGAATACGCACTCGCACAAGGCGATCGAGCCATTTATAAAACCTTTGCAAAAATAAAGAAAGCGTATCAAAATATACGTTCACCTCGACGTGTCCGAAATCGCGCTGCAAGAAAGGGCGATCAATTTTTTAAATTGGAGGTACCTTAAAAAAAAAGGCTCAATTATTTATACATTATTCCGTAATTAAATGTTGATTGGGACGCACTCTCTCCTTTTTAAAAAAATAATGAGATGAAACGTAAATTCTTATTTATTCATTCATTTATGTTTCGCGGTCTTCAATAATTTTTATAGTCTCAAAATTGCGCATAATAAAAATTTAGTATAAAATATAAATATGTTAATTTAATTGCCACAATTAAAAAATTATATCTGTTTACATCACGTAGAACCAAAATCCACATTACAATTATATTAAATTATTTAAAACATGTATGAAATGTTAAATAATATACTTAAAAGTATTATAGGATATTAAATAAAACGAATTTATTATTTAAAAACTTCATGGCAATGGCCTAAATTATTCTGTTGCTCGAGAGAAAAATGTGAAATCCGTCTTTTTTTATTTTGAAGGGGAAAGACTGTAAAAATTCAGGGCGTAAAAGTGTCGATGCAAACAATATTCCGCCCGACGTAATTTATCTACTCTGCTTACTTAAGCGCTTAATTAACTTTTTAACCAACGTACTAAAGTGGCTGGTATTAGAAAAATTACGTAGAATGAAATCGAGACACTAATGCTTTATATTTACAACGTGACTACCAGCTTACTTATTCATAAAAAATTTTAATATCAAGTTGAGCAAAACGAAAAAAAAAAATAACCGCTCGTTAATCGAGCGCTCGAATACACCCGAACACTTTGTTACTCCTCTTGTGTGTGTTTCCCCTCCGGAGGTGTGGGTACCCACGAGCCTCGCTAAAAGCTGAAAATATTAAAATGCAGTGAATATAAATTTTTCGATGCTTGTTGAGAAAGGCATTTAAATGTACATTAAAAAGTTTTATTTATTTACGCAAGAGTATGCAAATGCCGGCGTATAAAAAATATATATACTTTCGTATAAATCATCAGCTACGAAAATAACATTTAATTTCGTATATAAAACCCTAGGGTTTAAGAACGTACCTACACCCATTAAGACCACCTTACTTAATTTTAATTAATTTTAAAATTTCAATAGATTATTATTTATAGCGCAGATCAAAGTTTTATTTTTAATTTTTAGTTTGTGTGAAGAAGCTTTTTCTTCTCTCTTTTCAAGTGAACATGATCCTTAAAGAATTAAGAAACACAACCCACTTTAATATTACCTTGGAAAAAATTACATAAATTTGTCAAACAAATTTTGGTTTTTATTCCACTCTTAATAGAATGAAGAGGCTATGGAATTCGTTACCTGGATCTACAACATCTATTGCTCCTATTCGAGAATTTAAAGCTTCCCTTCGTTCATTTATCAGTAGTTTTTAGTTTTTTCTTATTTTATATCAATTATAATTATTAAGTTTGCTATATTGATTTTATATCTTAATTTATAATTAAGGACTATTAGTCCTTTAACTTAAAATAAAGAAATAAATAAATAATCCACATACATATGTGCACTGCCTGAAAGTGCAGCTGAAGTGAAGCGATCGAGCCGAGATAAATTTCACAGTAGCTTTTTTTCCTCTTCTGTTGACAGAATGACGAAACCAGCCGGGGGAAGCGCCAGGAGAGCGGATCGGCCGTAATCGACAGCATTTTCAACGTGAGTATGTGCCCATAGCGATTCACATAAACTGTCCAAATCCAAAAACTCGAACCCAGGCTAGCAGCCTTTTACGGATAAACCGCCAGTTTTTTTTTTCGCACGATCGCGCCCCATACCGATCTTAATTACACATAATCGCGATAATTGCACCGGTAATATCGTCAGATCTGCTGGCGTGCTCATGCGCAGCAAAAGCACAGGATAGAATTAAAAAAAAAAAAGAACATTCCCGCGAACTATGCATATCGATGATGATCGTAATCTCTACTAGGAACAATAATTATGCACGATTTCGCTCGCGATCGAGACCCGAGAGCTGTTGTTTATAAATAGGAGAAATTTTTCTCTAACGAACCTTTTTACACACTCGGCGAGCAGGATCGTATACGGCGGCGGCGCAATTACCGCGTGTATCCTTGGCGGATTTATCGCCTTTTTTTTCTCTCGCTCCTTTTTTATTTTAAATTTTTTTTTAATAATAATCGTGAACGAGAGGTCGACGCGAACATCCTGCATGCAGGATAAGTAAAATGACGCCTTGTGCTTTCGTCCAGATCCCTATCACGGCTATCAAGCAGACGTCGGTGGCTGCGCAGACATGGTCGCCGGGAAATGCTGCGACGATTGATAGCGTGCTCAAGGTAACGTTATAGACAAAAGCGCGATGTTGTGCAAGATTTGTATATGCGCTTATGGCCATGGAATCCTATGGCGAGCTCGTATGAGCTTGGATCATGGAGACTGGATGTGAATTGCATGGTTCAAAAGAAATTTGTAATGCGTTTTACAAATTTCTTTTGAATTTTGTTTCTAATGCTTTTTCAAATTTCAAACGTATATATTTCGCATTTTAAATTCAATTTAATTAAATAATAATAATTCAATATAGAAAACTAAATTTTTATTATGCAAAGTAAGAAGTTTAGTAGCCAGTGTAATAAAAAATGTTCTGAAAATTTTTATGGCGTACATCTTTTTCGTCCAAAGAGGCTTAGAAGATCTTTCGTAATGCAAGCACGACTTTTGTCATTTTGCACCGGAAAATTGAGCTTCAATTTTAGCTTTGTCGATGAGCCTTTCCATGCTGTACGCGTTGCACTCCTCCAAAGTTATAATTATTTTCGCAGTTAGACGTACGTTTTTGCCAACTTTCTACGCTTTTTATTGAATTGTTTATTTACAGTATATATATCTACTGTTTGCGTAATTTTTAAAGTTTCGGACTTCTTTTTTTTTTAATCAGAATAAAATATTGCTTCAAAGACAAGTGAAAGCTGCTAGCATCCAAAAAGCATTGCACTGTTATACAATAAAAGTTGCAGGCACAGTGTTATTAAATTGTTTGTATTTTAGAAAATCACGTAATGTGATCGATCGCTTCTGCGATTTCCAATAGGGCGTACACGTGCAATTCGATCGATTCAATGGTTCAATTGTAAAACTCGATATCATTTTGTTCGTTAATTAATCTCTTATGGTATAATATTACAGATAATAAGTCACGGAAACGCGTAGTACGTAGATTTTCAGTAGAATACGATTTAGGCAATCGAAGATCGAAAATTGAATCTTTTTTTTACGAGATTCCCATTGCACTTCCAACATCCAGTCGATCGATTAATTAAACCTCTAACGACCTTTTCTTGCTTCCTGACGGTATTATTAATCAAAATTAAGTCTTCTATTCAAGAGCTAACTCGTTCAAATTGTATTGGTTCGTTAATTAGTAAATCACTGTGTACATTAATTTTACGTTTGCGAAACAAACAATTTTTTTTTTGTGCGTCTTGATTAATTTATGTATTGCAATCGCAACGGCTTATGTATCTCATGCATCAGTCCAATCAAATTACCCTTCAACTAGATTTATAGCTTGTAAAATAGCATCTCTTAGATCCATAAAATATCCTAGAATCCGAGGAAGCACTCGGTATTTAGCATGGGTATGCGAGAACTGGACTTCTATTAAACCATAATTCAGAGAAAAACTAACAATTTTTTTTTTAAACACAATCGTGCTTTCTCATCTTCCTTCCTTATACACAATTTCTCTTAGAGAAATCTTCTAAAATTACCGTATCCGACTCGAACCCGCCTGGGAAGCATTAGAAATTTTCCGAACAATCCGTCTGAGGTGTCCGAATAAGCGCACCGAACCCTCTATAATTTTATTCGAATTCCTTAACACTCAAATAAAAGCCGCGATGCGCGATTAATCGCAACTTCCGCGAGAATAACAATTTCTCAGCGCGCCTTTCTCGGAAGCTTTAAAACTAAAACAAAATATTACATGAAAACCGGCATTCGTTAACCGCAAATCCCCTCTGCCTCTCTCCGCCAGATCCCAGTGTCGACCCTGGAAGCCGTGGGCAATCTGATCAAGAACAGGTACCGTGAGACGACGCCTCTGACCGTCAGCCGCCCACCCCGACGGCTACAACCCACCCACGACGTCACCACCACCGACGCCAACGACGCCGACGACTCCTCGACGACGACGACGTCACCATCCCCTGCCGAACTGGCCCTCCGCCAGAGGCGCCTGGAGATCCAACGTCGCCTGGAGGCTCAACGCGAACAGCAGCGCCGGTACCAGGAGCAGCTACAGCGCAGGCGCATGGAGCAGCTCCAGCGCTACAGCAAGCGGATGGAAAAGCGCATCGACGAGGCCGACCAGCGCACCCATCACAGCTTCTACCGCGACCCCTTCGGCTTCAACGCCCTGACCAAGTGGATCGTCGGGCCCCACGGCATCTTCAACGGCCACGCGGGCCACGGCGACGGACACGTCTATCAGTACTACGACCCCAACCGGCCCCTGCACTTCGGCTACCAAGGTGAGTAGCTTTGCCGGCAGCCTTGGGGGCTCGCGCGGCCTTCGATTTTTTTTTCTCCTTCTTTTTTTCTCTCTCCGCGGAGGATAGCCGGGCTGGGGTGGCCCTTTCACTGGCGCGGCGAGTAACCCGATCCCGGATAACGAGGCCCGGGCGTGTGTGTGTGTGTGTGTGTATACATATACATATACATGTATGTGTAGGTAGAGATGAGGACGCGGAACGGGTTCGCGGTTGCGAAAAGCCGCTGCTACCGATTTATGATTCGGGCGCCTTGGGGAAATCAGAGCATCGTTATCTGCGGCCGGATTTTTTACGGCGCCTGGATAAAATTGGCTGTCTGTCCCTCCGCCGCTGCTACTGGTCCAAGGATTGTTTCGGAATCGATTCTTATTATTTTTTTTATTTTTATTTTCTATGCATAATTAAGCTTGGTATTATACACGGAATTCTCGCTGGTGGCGAGGAAAGCGTATGGATCGGTATAAATCGTTATATGGAGAATGAGAGAATTGATTGTTTTTTTAGAGCGTATCGGAGAGATCGCGGTTAGTTCGAGGACAAAAGTCGATTTTTGAGATTCAACGAGAACAGAAAGTGATTTTCGCGATATCGTATGGGATGCATAAATTATGCACGTTGGGATTATGTAACCGTATGTGTTAGAAAATCACAGGCGTCCCATTGGGATATTGATTGCTGACAAGTTACCGGATACGTATACAATTTTAGCCAATTGAAAAACCTGAAATTCACCCACTAAAGTTGACTATGTGAAATACGACTTGAATACGTCTGTCGTTTTACGCGAAAAAAAAATTAGAAATCCATGTTTTCTTAATTGAGCTATTTATATCTGCCGATTTTTTTTGTCGAGAATATAAAGTAAATTTAAGCGTAGTTAGATAAAAAAAATGGGTTGTTTTTTACCGTTTCGTCACAAATGTAATTGCGTATTTTTTTTGCCTACGACAGCAGTAGTTAATAAGCACTAATTTTACATAAAAATTCTCCCACGTGATAACAATAACTGGAATGCAATTGACGTCAAATAATTGAATATTCACTTACTGAACTAAAATTTCAATTGTTTATACTTTCTCATTTCTGGTACATATCGATTCAATCAAGTCGAGCGTCTAAATTTAATGATCTTATTTGAAATAACAGGCGACGGTGTTAACATAACTAATGGTAATATATTCCATCAGAGATCGATTACTTACAGCGTTTCATCAATTACGTAGCCAGAGTACCCAATAAAATCAACCAAAATCAATGACCGCCGCTAGTTAGAACGATAAATAACCGATAAGCATGCTTCCATAATGAATTTAATTCCTCTTGTATACAAATGTTAACATCGTCTTCCTTTTTCTCGTCAACTTTTTTTTTCAATACTCGATTTTGCTATCCACCTGCCGGTACATAATGTTTTGATTCGGTAATCGATTATTATTACGTGAGAATTTTTTTCTAACAAAAAAAAGAACGCATTTATCTGGAAACCGGTAGTTACACAAGTCGTTTGTTGAGTCAACGTTTGTTATTATCCAGCGATAAATTAACGTTAATAATAGCACTGCGATTTAAATACATCAAACGACTTTCTAACAAAGCAAGGTCAGCCTTAATTCTGTCCCTGAGGCGGTCTCACGTGCACAATTCCGGCAAAAACTATCCACTCCTTCAGATTAACTCATAATCACACATATCCTCGAACTCAAAGTACAAAACACCCGTTGGTCCGCAGGAGCAAATCGACCGATCCCGACGAAGCCATCCCCCAGTAGCACCACTACCAGCAGCAGCAGCACCACCAGCACCAAACCTTCGAGACCGACCCACCCATACCAGGTGTACGAGCACGTCGACGAGGGTCTCAACCAATTCGTCTGGCCGAACTGGTTCGGCATCATCCACTCGCTGAGCGGCGCCACCCCCAGCACCACCTTCCGGCCCAACGACAGGATAGAGAACAAAATCGCGCCGAAATCGAAGATCAGGTTCGACGAGCCGCCGCAAAATAAAATCGCGCCGAAAGACGTGGATTACTTCAAGAGCAAGTACGCCAAGGAGAGGAGCAATTACAAGGCGATCGAGGAGGAATTGACGGGCAACGAGATCGATGGTGACGTCAGCTCCGCAGAGAGCAGAGAGTCCAAAGTACTCTTCCCCGGCAATTAATTGCTCGCTCGGTTATTACACCGGTTTTTTTTTTAAACATCTGCTAATTCCCTTCGGGACGCGAAGACTTGATGATTTCCGTGGATATTAAGCAGCACTTGATTTTTGGACGATGTTTGCGGCTGTTTTATTTACATTTTTTACGACTCGGTTCTTTCTTACTTTTTTTTTTGCTAAACGATTGTTTTGTTCTCGTTGTGATATTTAATCGCGAATTCGCTTACTTTATTTCGTAAGAAAACTGCCGGATTTCTATTCTTTTATGTTCCTTAAATTCCATTGACAGTGTACTTCTTATTTCACTCTCTTCTGTTAAAAGCATGTGATTTGTTTAATGAGAGTTTTCGCGACTCAAATGCGAACGCCAAGTATGGAAATTCACTTCCGGGCTGCCGTTAACAAACTTACATATTAATTTACGAGCGCGACTATTGAATGTTGCACAACTACCGGATTTACTTCTGCTACTTCTTAATTTATTTTGTAGAAAATGTACATTAAACATAGAGCACTGGTAAATGCCGGATAAAATTCGCGCTGAGCTACCCTGCAATCGTTCATTTTCCATTCGACAAAATAAAACAGTAGTATTTTAATGGGTGCCTTTTTTACGGCGTCGAGTGCAACGGCAGGCTAGAAAATTCTTTTCTGTGTAAAATTACATGACAATGAGTTGCAACAGCATTTATCAGAAGAGCCATTCAATGTAGCGTATACATAAACTTTCGAACAATGCGCCAATAATTTTTCTATCTTTATAAATATAATGAACTTGCAGGCGGCACAAACTGCTAATATCGCGAAATTCAAGTGTAAACTACGCTAAGGAAAATGCATAAGTAAACATTTACTCCCTCGCCGTTAAAAAAAAAATTCCTATAAGAAATTATCACGGTAGTTATACATTTTCTTGAATCTGCAGTGCGAATCTTTATTAATAGACGCGAGGCTCTGTGTTTACGGCTTTTCCTAATATTCACCACAGTAAATATTTTTTCAAGCCTCCGTTGAATAGGGGCAAAAAAAACAGGCGCGCGCAATAACCCCAGTGTTTATATGCACACTTTACCGACGAGCATCGCGCCGCTCAAGATCACGCAATTCTAGATCCTTTTACGTTCGCGAGAAATTACGGCAGTTTTTTTTTTTTTTTTTGTTCACGGATAGCCGCTGGCTTTTACAACCGCCAGCCTCTTTTGATCGCCTTGGCGGGGACAAAGGAGAAGAAAAATCGTCAAGTCTTCGTCGCGAAAGTAAAACCGCACTCGAGTTAGAAGAAAAGCGAAGGAAGACGCAAACTAAACCACGACTGCCATTCAAAACTGCCAATTTATCTGCGCCACGATGCGAAGTCCGAAAGCCCGCGAGGGAAATAAAAAAAAAAAAAAAAAAACACGGAAAAAATAAAATGATATACATTATAGCTGTTTCGCAGTATAGTAATCTTTTTACAAACATGCTGACGTTGCCTATAAACAAAGAACGATGGTACCACCTGCAAAAAAGATAGTTACTGACATTTCTAAAAAAGAAAAAGAACTTGCTAAAACACGTGTGAAATCTTCCTTTCCGCACGAAGTGTCAAAAAAAGGAACTTTCCGTCTTATTCAACAGTTTTTGCACTCCTGGAAGGAGTATCTATCTTTTTTTTTTAATGTTTAGTACACCAGTCTCGCTATGAGATGCAGAATGCATTATTTCCTTTAAAGACCGACATTACGTACAAAAATAGCAAACATATGATTTATTTTTTCCGTGTTCAAACTGCAAAATAAAGTGTGAGGGTCTTGACCTCGACCGGCGAGGAAAAACCGACGCGCGCTCATCTCGCGATTTTCTTTCGCCGGTCGATTAGTCACGCCTCTTCGTAGAACCGAGACGGAGGTTATAAAAAAAGGGTCGAAAAATTCCCAAGCGCAACCGCACGCGACTGAATGAGCCGATTGATACGTGCGTGCGAGAGAGTTTCTTTTCAATTTTTTTTTTCTTTTTTTTTAACGTATATATATATGTATATATATATATATACATATATATATATATATAAAATACTCGCGCGTGTAACGGCGGGCTTGTTACTTTTCTCTCGCTGGCGCCTTGCAAAAAGACAGTAGACAGACAACTCATGTACATTTCACACTTTGTATTATATTGCACAGACACGTGTACACAAGTACAATTATACACATAAATACGTATACACACGGACGCGCATTATACATACACTGAGAGAGGAAATTAGTTGAAAATCAAATGTCATCTTTACGAATATACAGTATATACAAGTAATACACGAATAGTATAGTATACAAGTGTAATTTTCTGATTGAATTTAAATATTGTAAATTTTTATAATTATGAAATTCTGTTGTAAGTAATGATTTTGAAAAATAAAAATTTGAATTAACCATTTTCTTCTCTTAGTGTGTATGTACATGGAATACATACGGTCCTAGCTTTAAGTGTATTTTATATTATTTTTTTGCGATCATGTAAAAGATAGCGTTACTTTCTAGAATTGTAAGTGCCCCATCCTCTCTTTTTATTTTTGTTTAAAAAGTATACGATGTATAGATAATAAAGTGCGAGGTTCTTGCAAAAGTGTACAAGTTTAAGCGCCGATGGATGAATTATTCGTTCGCGCTTGAAAGCTCATTTGATCGATGGCTCAACCATGCAATTTCGTTTTTCTTCATGAATCTCGCACCTCCGATGCCATGCGAATTGTTTTTTTTTTATTTTTTTTTAAATTTCGTACTCAATTATTGTGTAAATTGTTCCCGATGTACCCTTTTCACCGATTGCATTCCGAATTTTTCACGAAAAGGTCGATTTATTTAATAAAAAAGGAAAAAGTATAATCTATAATGATTTGTTGTTTCATTTCTCATTACCCCGTTATTTTACGTTCGTATGCAATATAATGGTATGTGAAAAAAAAATGTAAAACGTACTATTTTATCCGAAAGCCGGTGATGTTTAACATAGTTTTGTTACGTAATAACAGCAATTTGCATAATTTCTAGAAAAGACTGTTCGATTTTTATGACCTTTAAAGATATATTTTAAAAGTTTTTTTAAACGCTTTTTTTTTCTTCGTGCCTCTGAGACCAGTTTTTCTTTTAATCTTGGAACCTTTTTCATTTTAAGAGCTTTTTGTCCATATAATATTTATTTACCGCATTCATTCGCAAGTATTCAATCACCGCCTCTTAAATAGTAATGATTATCCGTTTTATAAACCCTCGGGAAAAGTTATCCACACGTTACTAGACCGATCAGTTTTAATACAACTCTCGGCGAGGTTTATAGTTTTGCAAATATTTTAACGGTTTAAAATTTACATAAACTTAAGACTACCTATAAAATATCTTTCATTAGATTTAAAATTCATCCGTATTTCGCAACTTCGTATGTTTGTCTTAACTTAATAAATTTTAAAATAATTAAAAACAATTATAATGGCTTTAATTTTTTTTCTCCAAGAAGAATATAGTTATACTTCGATGCATACTTTAATATATACATATGTTTATGTACAAGAGTTAAACATTCATTTATTATCAATATTTTTACGTTTGGAATGCAAAGTCATTATTTTAAATAAATGCATTCTTCCGTAACAATTTAATAATATTTATTCCTGCAGCGATTTTTTTACGAAGTATTTTAATTAGGTCCACATCTAACTAATAAATAAATGTTATAAATTTTAATAATACATAATTAAAACTATTATTTCAAAAAATTGTGCGCATTTCAATAGAGCAAGCTAATGCATTATTAGTACAAATATTAGTTACTCACCGCATCCAATTACTATAAATTATAATTCACACGTCATTTAATAATTTCAACTGTACAAAGCGTAATGAGCTTTAAAAAGCGGAGAATAATTATCGGCTTCGTACCAAGCCGCTAATTAAATTTCAAAAGAGCCTTTTGAATTTTTCAATGGGACCTATCGAAAAGTTTGTATGCACTTACCGGCCGAGGGAAAACTGGAGCGAATTATTTTTAATCAACAGTATCAAAGGCCGCATTAGCCACGGGCATAACGCAAGAAGCATAATTCTTTTATCCGTGTGCGAAAATTCGCTCGGTAATGCCGCAGCTCCGCAACAAAAATGCGATGTTCTAGTCGACTTGCGATTACTTGCAAAATTGAAATTTAGCAAGATTCCGCAGCGAAGATCAGAAAGTGCACTTTCAGATGTTACACCTCGCACCGCGAGAGACGCGTACACCTGTGCTGTGTACTCGAACATCGCCCGTGGGCTTCATTAATTTTCCTTCATCGCACGCCCGCAAATCAACATTAAGGGGGTTGCTATTTTATTTATTTATTTATTTTTTTATTTTTCTTATGACTTTCACTTTCACGTAAGTACACAATGTATTCAATTAAATACGCATAGTCGTACATTTTCATCAGCGAGTAAAAGGAAAATTATGGCAGTAGTTAAATTATCACACTGATAAGTATTATGGTACTGAATGTGGGTCGAGAAAAATTAATATTTTTTTATTGACGGAGCGATCTACAGGATCATTGAGGGAAAATAATTTTCATTGCAGTCCTATCTGTGAAATATTACAAAAAGTCTTACAAATTCCACTTCGCGTAAAGTCTGTGTAAATTGTGGAATTTAACAATAATTAATGTCGAAGCTCAGTAAATGCATCTGATTTAATGAACGTAAGTATTACGAATGTTATGCATCGTGTATCTCATTTGATTGTCGATAACTTGAGAATAAATTAACATATCTGTTAATAAAAGGCTAAATTTTAGCTTTTCACTTTAACTTTTCATAGAATTTGACATAATCCTTATCGTAAACTATGGTATGCTGTTGAGAAGCACTTGCAAAAGGAATTTATTTAGTTAAAAAATAAATGGCGCTAGAATTCGAAATATTTCGATGTAATTATTCAATTTATATAAATAATGAATGAAGCATACATGCTTATCTAATTTTATCAGCAGATTGATGAAATAATCATTAAGATTTGAAATTTATTAATTATTCTGAAACTTATTGAAAATAAATACCGCTCCCATTGATTATGTAAGTGCAGAAATGCGAACGAGAAAGCGCAAAAAAAGGGATCAGGGAACTGTCACTTGTCATTAGACAATCGAATCTGTTAAAACTAGCATAAAATATCATTTAATTATTAATTATCAATAGCAATCATTTTTTTCCAGGTGCTCTTAAAATTTTTGCCACAAGTTTCAGCAAAATCCATAAAACTCTGGATCGGACCCTCTCCCAATCGTCCATCGCGAAATCGCAGAATACTTCCAGAAATTGCAATCGTTCCACCGACACCTGTGCCTCCGTTGCTTCACCGCACAATAAAAAAAAAGTTACCCAACTAAAAAAAGCGAAAGAGAATAAATAAAAGCCTACAAGAAACATCGACAGCCCCGAACTCTCGATATACACGCAAATCTCATCTCCACGACTAACCGGGGTGGAAGGGGGGGGGGGGTTTCGTCAAGCGCTCGCCGCACGTCAGCTCCCCAAGGAGCTCGGCATAATACACAATTCACGGCACTCGGGATTAACACATCCAATCTGGAGCATCGCTTATTAAAAGTCTGCGCCTGGCGCGATTACGCGAGCCCGGGATACCTCTGACGGATCCGCTCGCGCGCGCTCACTCTCGACACGTCGCCGTGACGAAATAGCCACCACCACGGGGAGACGATTGGGTAACGCTCGCCGAGGCGCAGATCTTTTCGTCCTTCTTTTTTTTTTCTCCCGAAGTTCGCGCGCGCAATCGGCCAGATACGAGGATATTCTACATACTCGGAAAGAAAAATTTTACTTTTATAGTAAGAATGGGGGTACCAGTAGAGTTTAGCAACAGCGTTACTTTATTAGTATGAAAATTCACGCAAATAATCCTGGATTTTGAGCTTTTAAAGCTGACTGTCTTTTAATATTAAAATGTAAGCAGTTTGTAAGGCGATTCTATAAGCATCATCGGAAAGGAGTATGGAACGGTTGACGGTTGACGTTTTTTGAAGTACCACAACTCGAACATGGAGTAGCTGCAGAGCTTTGTATTTAATCAGTAAAAAAACTTTTAAATTAGTGGAAAATAAACATAAAATAAAAAAAAATATTTATTTTGTGATTTTTCACTAATTAAAATAGTGAATTCCCCAATTAAAAAAAAATTTAATTACTCTAATTTATTAGTAGTTTTCACTATTTTTAATAGTGCATATATTTACTATTTCAATTAGTACATTGTATTCGCTATTTCAACTAGTAGATTTGCACTAATTCATAGTGGAGCAATTTTCACTTTTCAAATGAGTGCATAGTCACTATGAATTAGTGGTTTTTCACTAATTCAACTTTAGAGAGTACTTAGATTTTTCTTCCCGAGAACATCCACATATAAAAGCGTACATACGCGAGTACACAAATGTACGTATTATGTATATGGAGTGCGGACTCTTGGCCATTCGCTGGCGGGAGATTAGCCGCCGAGAGGCGCGAGATCAACGAACCCGCCACAGCGTTCCGCGGAATCCGCGGCTCTTTGTGCGCGCACGCGAGAAATGGACTTTTACCGGCGATGTATATAGGAGCCGCGTGCAAGCGCGCTCGAGTGACCGGCCGACTGACTCCGCGACTCGGAGGGGACGGAGAAAGGAATGATTGATCGGTCGGGGCCGCTTATCTCGCGTGCGTCTCGATACAGTTGTTACTTATGACAGTTCCGCAGTTGGTTCCGGCTTTTGGCTGAAAGATCGATCCGCCCCTTCAGTACAGTCGTCCATATTCCTCGTGTATACCTGTACCTATTAGGTGCATAGGTACACTGAGAGACTCACCTGGGTAAAATTTAAAAAGTGCTTGGTAAAAATTAGCAACCTACGTGGGTAAACTTGTCACAGACTGCCCACATTGTATTTTTACAAGCTAGCTTGGTAAATCAATTCTCATTAGCAAATTTTACTAACCTACTTTGTAATTTTTGCTATATTAAAATTAGAAAATTTATCTAAGCAAATTTGTAAATTTTATGAAAGAATAAAGCTAGTTGGTAAAAACTACAAGTACAGCTGTTACACAATACAATTAATTTGATAATTATTGAAAGAAAATATATTTAAGTTTACAATTTTGGTTGGTATTTTTATCGAAGTTTAGTTTGTATTAATTACTACGAAAATAGTAAATATTATTAACTAAAATGATAATTAGTTTTCTTTGGCAGTTTGTGATCAGTTTGCCCCAGGAAGTTGTTAATTTTTACAAGCCATTTCTTAAATTTTACCTAGGTGGGTCTCTCAGTGTACCCCCTCGTTACCCCCGTATAATGCGCGATCTACTCGCCGCTGCTTGGTGTTGAATGACGGAAATTCATTTTCGCGCGAGGCAATTGCTTCGATGGGTATCGCTCGGATTAGTACGCGCTGGGCTGCTGTTTGTATTTTTTTTTTTTTTTGTGAGTTCGATACTTCCTTTATCTCGAGGCCGATCGAGGAGTTTCGAATTCTAACACTGCGGGAGTTACGGATGTAGGATTAATTCGCAGTTGCGTAATGGTAATTTGTTTTCTTAAATCGTCAGATTAGTTTTGAGCCTTATATGACGTGATCTTGATGGAACATGCAAATTGCAGGGAGCTTGATTATTGTCTAAAATTAGATTGCGTGTTGACTTTGCAGTTGCCGATCGAACGATCGGTTTAATGATTTCGATAAGGAGTTGATACATTTTGTAAAGGACATTATTGAATATTAAATAGTTTGATGTATTCTAAATTTAAGTAGCAGGGTATGAACTGACTTCATAAAGTGCAGTAATTTATCGACCAGTACGCGTATGCTTATTTTTAAGTGCGCACTATTTCATTCGAAAAATTTGAATAATAATTGTAGGTTAAATATATTTATGTTTTTCTCTTTAAAAGATTATAAAAGCGGTGTAAAAATATCCAGTAATGTACTTAATAGACCTAAAGGTAAGTCATAAATAATAAAATTAGGCATTGAGCAATAGTAATTATAATGATCATCCTAAAAGAAAAATAACTCAAATTGTGTAACGCAAGTTATCTAAACTATGGTCAAAATATTAATTACGTTTTTTGAGGAGAGCAGAGAAAAGTTTACGAACTAATTGTTGCCTGATTTCTTTTTTTATGATCGCTCGGCCGATTATTCGCATTGGCGGCAAGTAGATCAAAGAAAAGCGGACCGTATGGTCTACACCGAACGTATTAAAATCGGTAAAAATTAGCTTACACAAACTTCACTTTATTAGCCTCTTTTTTATTTATAAGTACGCTTATGTATGCTACATTATTATACAATTATTTATTTTTGAATTTTTTCATTGAAATACGCGTGCTCTCTAAATCTGAAAATATGAAATTCACTTGAAAAATGTGAATAGTTTGTGATTTGTATCTTATGTAAAAAATCGTTCACACATTTAGCATGCGAACGGCTTTTCACGTACTGTCATTATTCACATTTTCCAACGGCTTTTCTTGTATTGTCACTATTCACATTTTCCACGTGAATTTCACATTTTCAGATTTACATGGTATACATTCGTGTGATATCAGGCAAAAAATTAGTGAAACGCTAAAAATGTAGATTTTCAGCTCAATTATCGTATTGTTATTTTTGATAATTATGGAAATTTTAAAATATTTTCTTAACAATGTAAGACCGTAAAAGATATCGAAATCATCGGCAATTCCTTAGCTCCATAGTATCCTCGACGATCTCGCGTAATAAACCCGAGCAAAACAGCGAGCGATTACTCGACAAGTTTAGGAAGAAAATTTTAAAGATTTTGCACAGTTATTGCATTATTTCAAGAACATTATTTGCGATAATAACGAAGTTTAAAAAATCTTTCCAAGTAAAATAAAGTCGTAAAAAAAAATCTGAATCGTCGCCGATTCCTCAGCGGCATTACTATGCTTCGACGATCTCGCCTGCGTAATAAACTTTAGCAAAGCATGGCGAACGATTACTCGGCATTAGTGCGCAGTACACATTACTCATGAGATCGGCTGTTGAAATCACCGATCTGGAGAAATTAAGCGATTAGCCGCATATATTCCCTCGATATCCTGCATAATAATATGCGAAAGTTTTCCACGCCAAGCACCGAGAGATAAGTCGATCTCACGGCGAGATTCACGAAACCCGGTCGTCTAATGCACGTCGGTGCGCCGATCGAATGCGTTCGAGATCGGTAGGGAGGAGGGAAAAAATCGCTCGAGCGGTTGAAAAAATCGAGGAAGAATTTGAAGCTTGACGTGCTTACTAATCTCTATCGGGACGATCGCACAACTTTCGTAGAGTCAGTGTAAAATTTTAGCGAAACAATGCTTTCTCGACTATATAGAAAGCAATTTTTCCGCGTTTGGCGAGCGCACGTGTGGTTCGTCTGAAAAATCGAGAGGAAAAAAATTACGGCGATCGAGTTTTGATTGCGCGCAGATAAGTTTGTTGCTTGTTTGACGCGTTTAATTAATTAAATGTGAAAGTCTCGTTTATCACAACTTCTACGGACGATTTCAGGTGAAATGGAGCGATTCTAGCCACCTGAGTACAATTTCTTTTATATTATATACTCATGTTGATTTTTTTTTTTATTTTATCCTACTTTATTTTATTTTATTTTATTTAAGTATAATATGGATCAATCCATGGCTACTGTAAAACTTCGTATAATAATACGCTTATCCACAAAATAATTCAATTAGGCTTTAGTTCACTGAATCTCAACGAAACATTACAAAATTCAAATGGTATATAAATTATATTCTCCATTTTAATATCAAATCTCCTTGAAAAATATATACATTTATAAAAAAAAAAGTTACGTTATACATTTTCTTCTATTAAATTATATCCCGACGATCTGCAATATCGAATTCAAAATCAAAGCGAGCAAATGATGAAACTCAATCCGCGCGCTCCGTAAGTCCCGGTTAATGAATTAGCCGGTATATCCGCCAATCTCTCCGATCGAGCGCATTTCTCCGGGTAAAGTTGCGTCGGCTTATAATTCAACCGATATTTCGCATTGTACCGCGGAAAGGATTATTCCAGTGCGCTGTTTACGTACGTCGGCCACCCGAAAAAAAAAAAACACCCCAGCAAAACGAGAAAATGCCCAGATCGTTGTCTTTGAAGTTGCGCGCACGCAACACCGGAAAGCGCGCGGCGCGTGGAAGCGACCGGCCCGGTGCAGAAAACCGCGTAACCGCGGACTGGAAAAACCCGGAACAAAAAAAGAAAAAAAAATATATCGGGCGATCCGAAACAAAAGGCGAAAAAAATAACGGCGGAGGCGGGCGCAAAGTGTATCGATGGAGAAACAATGGAGAATAAAGATACGCCGGACGTAACTCGGAGGTGGACGCAATAATATATCTATATATATATGTATATCTATATATATATATATATATACACGGTCGCAGATAGAAATCGGCGATAGAGATGTGGAGCGCCCGATGCTCGCCCTTTCCGCGCGTAAGTATAATACCCCTTGCGAGCTCGTCAAGGTTCGATGTATCGCGAATTGGCGAGCTCCTCGCGGAAAACGGTAATGGGGCCTTTGCACAACGCACACCCGTTATGGGAACGTCGATTAGGTGGACCGATCAAATCGCTAATCGATTTTCAATAATGCTCGACTTAGATCTTTTTTTTACGTCCTACGCGTTTTTTTTTTATTAAAGTTGCTTCATTTGATTGATTTTTTTTTAATTTCTGCGTGTAATACACGCAGAGAAATTCTCTAGTGAATTGTACTTTCTATAAAAGTGATTTTACGTTGAATTATTTATTTAAATTTTATTTCAAGACAATAAGAAGAGAAAATAAACAAAAATGTATTATTTACTCAATAAATGATCTCCCTCTAGGGGTAAATGACGTAATAGTGGTTTATCTTGGATATCTTTGAATTTTGCATACATCATAAATTTTAATATACCACTATTATAATTTTTCACGGTAAACCTAACAAATATTGTATAACGAAATTTAATAAATTGATTCACACCTTCTAAAATTTGTTCTAAAATTCATATATAACGACTGACTCGTACAATCCGTTGACGGCATTGGAATGGAACTATCGAAATTTTTAAATTTACTTTTCTCTCCGTGCAGCTAATGCAAGCTTTGTAACGTTGCAGCGATTAATATATGCCTATTCGTTAATTTTTAGTACCGTTGGGTAATTTTAATTTATGAAAAATTGCCAAGATAATAATTTGAGCAAGGTGCTCCTCTTTTTAGCACGTAATTTAATAACGATAAATTAGATAAGCGATCGCGATAAGCTTGCGGTAAAATTTTGAGATTTCTTTTTAATGCGTCGTAAAAAATGATAAGATTTATACAGGCTCCTTTTTTTTAACGAGCGTAAGAATTTTTTATACGTGTAAATTTGTCACTCAAAACATTAATAAACTTTAGTGTACCTTTTACTGCTCAGTCTTATTTAAATGAGTACTTTACTATACAACGCGAGTATATGCAAATTTAATGTTCATAAATCATCCGGCAATAAATTGCGTTTTAAAGTTTAGACTCTACTGACTAATCCGGAATACGCGCCAGAATATAATAGTTAAAAGTATAGTAACAAAAACAAAAAAAAAAGGAAAACTGCGCTGAGATTCCAAAAAAAAAACAAATTCCAAAAATCGATAACTCATTATCGAAAGTAGTCACTTTCTTCCATTATTGAGATCAAAAAAATAAAACAAACAATAGAGGCACGAAGTGAGAAGCGCGAACAAAGAAAATCCTCTCGGCAAACAAGATCAAGCGTCTATTCTTCAGTCTCGCAACTCCGACCGACTGGAGCTTGCTCTGCGGGTTGTGCAAAAGCCGCGAAAGCGATTTCCACGACAGGCGATTAAAATTTCCGATGATGCCGTGGTAATTTGTAATGGAACCTTGACTCACGCGCGCCGGACGCACGTGCGGTGAACAAGACGTACAAAAAGAAAAAAAAAGGATCTGGCGGGGATCTTTATTTTCCATTGTTTTAACTCGGCTAGATGACGCTCCCCTCGCAGCCTGATGCGATTCTGGTTTTATAAATATACATATGTTGGTTTTACATTTATGTATACTTAGCCGCGTGCGAAAATGTGAACTGCGTGCCGCTCTGGACGGCGAATCCTCGCCAAAAAAGAGCGAGGCGAAGTGGTTTTTGAGGAAACGGGAATTCGATGCTTGTTTTATGGATATTTAGGTTGTTTTAAGTTACTTTCGCTAATTTACAAAGAAATATTTTTTTCTCCTTCTTCGCTCTCAAAGCACCGTAGTTAGCTACGTGCGTGCGAGCTCCCGTGTGTATTTAGAAAAGAGCTACGAAATTGCTTCAATTATATTAATACCTATCTTTCTCGTAATACAATTACATTTCCTTCATTCGAAATGTACAAAATGAAAAAAAAAAAGAAAAACAAGAGTAAAAAAATCTTTTTTATTTGAAGCATTTGGTATGATTCAAATGGTTAACGTAAAAGGTGCACGATTTACCGGATTTTAAGTGCAAGCGACAACTTCATTTCAAGAGAATTATATGTAATAGGCGAGGCGCAATCGATAATTAACTCTTCACTTTAAGGAGAAAGTGTATTTCAATTACGGTAGAATTCATTGTCAGAAATGCTTATTTAACCCAGGATTTAAATGGTGTGATTTTTATACTTCGTTCACCGTGAAAGTTCCGTTCTCGTATAAAAGGAAAAGAAAACCCTCCATGCGGCGCGAATTAAAGCCTCCCAGCACGTCGGAAGGTCCGTGAAAAAAAAGGGCACGTAACCGCATGGTCTGCCCTTTAATGAAAGAAGGCGGACAAAAACGAGCTCGGGCCGTTCTTACGCGTGTAACGAGAATACGCTCATATCATTCCGTTAACTTACGCGTTCCCTTGCCGTTTGCCGGGATTGATGGTGCTCTCTCAGAAGTCTCGAGGATCATTTATTTGCCGCGGACTCTCCTTTTTTTCTGCTTCTCGCCGAGCGAAAGAACCTTGCAGAGGATGACGAAAGCTCCGCACATCAAGTGCATCGTTACTCTGCTTCTTTTTTTTTTTCGCGGACGTTGCGTTCAATTTTCAGCGTCCGGCAGAGTAACGGTGTTGCGCCGGGAATAAAATTTAGCTAAATTAATCAATCGATGCTGTAAATTACTTCGAACAGACTGTCCTAGGAATCGAAGCAGCTTTTTTCATTGGATCACTGGATTAATGTTGACCAGTCTGTTAACCAGATGCTGATTAGAAATTATTTTTCTCTCGATCAATAAGAACAATTATATCACTCATTGTGTACATAGAGAGAATTTTTTTTTTGTAAAAATTTTACGAAAAAATTATATCCAGTCGATTTAATTAAGATGATGGGTTGATTAAATTAGATAGAATCTATAGGATCCTAGGAATCGAAGCAGCTTTTTTCATTGGATCACTGGATTAATGTTGACCAGTCTGTTAACCAGATATTGATTAGACATTATTTTTCTCTCGATCAATAAGTCTCACACACACTCATTGTGTACATAGAGAAACTTTTTTTTCTTGTAAAAATTCCACGAAAAAATTATATCCAGTCGATTTGATTAAGATGAATCGTTGGTTGAATTAGATACAATCTATATAATTTTTCAAGGGTGCTTCTGTATTTTAACGAGAGTTTTTTATAAATCAAAATGACGCTGTTAAATTAACAACTTCGTCTGTCGGCTGCATTTAACAGCGTGAATTCCGTAGATATAATTCAATTTTTTCCTCAGTATGTTTACTGACAATGCTAATGATTCTTTTGTATGCCAATAAATGGCCACGGGAAGTGACGGCTCGCCAGGCTTGAGAATTAAGAAAGAAGCCGCGAGGTACACGACACACTTTTTTTCGAGGTGGTAACGATTCAGACTCGAGAAACAAGCCTGGCTACGATTTATATACAATTACGAATTTTTCAACGATTACAAAAAAAAAAAAGGAAAAAACTTCTCACGTCGGAATTCGTGTTGTTTCGAGTGTCGCAAATGGTATATAAAGATAATCATCCGCGCCTATTTGGTAAGAGTTTCCATTTATTATTAGCTTTTTATCCCGCGCTCACCAAGATGCCTGGCCATTAATCGTTTAATAACAAGCATAAGTAAGCTCAATGAGGCAGCTGGAATTTAGACAAATAAGAAATAGCTCCTAGAGCTGGGACAGAGCTATTCGACGCGCATTAACGCTGGAGCCGTGAAAAAGTCGAGCCGCTGCGAATGCCTCGTACAACACGAGTGGCGAGAAAAAAAACTCATCCGGAAAGCGCCCGCGGAATTCTTTAATAGTCCCTTAAAATGTACGATTTGTACTCCTGGCGATAGGAGCGTGTCGGCAAAAAGTGCTCCGTATAGCGACGGAGCAGGTGCAAGATTTTCGCCGAACGAGAAACTGGGGAGGCCTTGGGACCGGGGAGACAAATCAAGCTGATCTTTTTCACAACTTTATATTTATTTACTTTTTTATTAGAATTAAACTAACCGTTTGTAATGAAGAAGACACGTAGCATGAAAAAAAAAATTCTGGAGATAGACTTGACAAGTCAATTAGGAAAGTTATTACATAAATTTTGGAAAAGTACAATTTTTATAATAAAATTTTCCACGATTCTAGGAAAAATGTTAAATTTGTTAATTTTAAGCCAACATTTATTTCAACAATATACTTATTCAATATTTTATTGAGGAAAAGAATTATTTTTTTAAGACTACTAAATTTATTTAGTTTTAATGAAATCATTACTTGATTCAAAGAAATATTTAACAAGTACTATAGAAGTAAATCATATCCTTAAAATTAACATATTTCTTCAGTGCATAAAAATTGTAATTTTGTATCACAATTATAGCAAATTTTGCTACAAAAAATGTATTTTTTTTTTCATAATTGATAGTAATTTTCTTGAGTTGGCAAATCTACACAAAATTTATTGTAAACTTTAGCGTATTATTTTTCTCAGCGTAAATACGTAAAGTAGTACATTGAGAGAGATTTTTGAGAGAAACTCACGCAACTTTCTGGTCACCGATGATTTCGCAACTTTACGCGCCAGTACATTTATCTATAAATAGCGTCATCAGTGCGAGGAAAGAAGCGCGGGGATGATTATCCCCAGCGTTCATCGGTCGGCAACCGCGTATTATCCAAAATTGTTCGTATGCTAAAGCGGCAATTGCAAATTGCGGGAGAGAGAGAGAGAGAGAGAAAGAGTGGGAGGAAGAAAAAAATTTGCGCTTCGTGCTTTAATTATCGATGGATTATGCATTCTTATGTAAAACACTCGCGGGTATACATCGCGGCCGCCCCGCGGGATGACTGCACCTACGGCCGAGCGGCTACTTTCACTATATAAATGCGTGCGAGATGTCGATAAAATTTATATACTTTCCACGTAACGGCCGCTAAACTTTGGCAAAAGATGCTTTGGTGATTGTTTCGTGGAAGCTGGACCCGCGCGCAGTTTCCCACAAGATCCATCTGACTCGGCCCAGGCCGCTCGGGATGTTTGAACAGTTTTGAAATTAACCTAATCGCGATCGTATAATTTAACTTTGGGTCGAAGCAATAAGAGGAGTACTAAAAAAGTTTACCCGGATTCCGATGGAATTTACTTTTACTAATCGTTCGTTATATAGCGTATATTTCAAAACCTTATGCTGAACAATCCAAATTACGATTTGAAATTTTCTTAAATTTTGCTCTCGGTTTCCTTTTTAGATTCTAACGAAATGTACTGATCTTTTTTTCAGATTCATAGCAGTCTAGATTCTTGGTTCAGATTCATGGCAGATTGCGTTTCTTTTCCAGATCTGACGAGGACACGTCACGGAGATCTTTTTTGTCAATCCAACGATGGATATATCAAACGCTCGAAGTGTATATTTACCTTCAGCGGGTAAGCTTTTTAAAGACAAGCAGCGCTACATTATTCAGAGCGGCAACTGCTCAGCTCCTAAGGCCTCTACTTGGAAGAATTTAAAATCTCGGCTGACCGGACTTGTATCGGCATCTTTTCTGCAATTCCGATTACAGGCGAAATTAACCGATAAACGGTTTTGATACCGGTTTTTACAAAAGCAGCATAACGACTTCATTCTGGCAAAATCGTCACCTCCAGAGTGTCAAAACAGCATGGGTACAGTTACGGGCATCGAGAGTCCATTTAGTCTTTAAAACCCGCCATAAATAATCGAGGGCGCGTCGTGCATTTAGATGAAGCCGGTGCGCTGGTTTTAATACGTCATTAACTTTATTTTTAAACGTCGATGGAATTTATTTGATAAATTACGAGCTCGAAATCGAAAACGGAATAACACGTTGGTTTTTTTTCTTCCAGTGGACAACGAAGAGCTATGAGTGAAAAATTGCCGCGTCATTCGCTGCATTGCGATTCTTCTGTCATTAGCGCGATTTTTTTTTTTATCGAACGATCTGTTTTTTTTTCTAAGATTTTCCACGTACTATGTTATTGTCGATCGCTTATTTTTTGATTTATTCATTGAAAGATATTATCGTGTATAAAAATATGGCTCATGCCGAGGAAAATTTATAATGAATCATTATTCACGTACTGAATAATCAGAATTTGCATGGCAACATTTATGATTTCTTTGCTTTAATAAATTCTGATATCGTTCTTCATCTCAACGTTAATGAATACGAAATTCTCACCTTTAATGTACATATATATATAACGCGATAATTTGAGCCCACGTAATTCGGTAACACCTTAAATGCGCGGAGAAACCGACTGAAAAAAAAAATAAAGAAAATAACCGATTAAATAACGACAAAAAACGTCATCATCGGCGGGTTTCCTATAGCTGTTACAATTTTAATTGAGCGAGTTAATTACTTACTTTCAGCCCTAATGATTTTAGACTAATATAGCCATTATACGCACTTAATTAAAAATGAGTTACTCATTTCGAGCAGTGCGCAAGCAGTGACATGAATAATTAAAAAGTATCGAATTAACCGTCGCGAAAAAATAAAATCTTCGCTGCTTACATCATTTTCCGAGAGATAGTTCGCGCAGCTAATCGAAAATTGAAACCAGATATTTCCCGTCTGACCAGTGCGCGACCTCGATCTACTGTCGATCGCTGTTCCACCTCAAGCATCGCATCATTCCGAAGCTGCACCGATATAATTTAGCGTCCGCCTGGAATATCAGCTCACATCGCATCATAATCGTTACACAATGAAGAAAGTGGCGTACGGAGAGTAACTTTTCCAGCGAGAAAACGAAAACGAGCTTGGAGGAGCTTTCCCTCTCACTTTTAGCCGCCGCGTCAGTTCCTCATCCGCGCGACAAACAAACCGATCGCGTCAGTCGCGATCGCAAAAAAAAAGAAATCCTCTCGCCTGAACAAAAAAAAAAGCATCGGTAGTCACAGTAGAAGAAAAAAAGGAAGAAGATGACTCAAAGTCTGCTTTAAAAAGTATAATGCGCGCGTGGCGCTCGGGTCATTCCAGAAGCGCTGCTCCGACGTTCACTCCGAGGCTGGCGGAGCGACAGCGCGGAGGAGAGAGACGGATAGAGGCCGCCAAGAGAGACAAGGGGAGTTCGCAGGTGTGCGTGTTTAGCCGCGGCGCAGGACGGACCGGCCAGTTAACGCAAAGATGCCGAGGTGCGCGGTGTTTCTGACGACGAGGTTCTGGCTGCTGCTGCTCGCCACGTTGGCAGCCATTGTCCGGGCCTTCCCCGCCCCCCAGGACGACGAAGCCAACGCTGGACCGGTAAGTAAGCGCTGGACCCGATCTCTCGGCGCGCGCGCACCTGAGCCACCTTGAAACGGACGGCGGCGCGCGCAGCCGCGAAAGGTGAACCGGTCCGGGCAGAGTGCACCAGTCGCACCGCCGCCTGCCCTTATTTTACCGCCCAGTAAACGTTCTGTTTACGAGCATGAATTTCGCGGGCTTCCCCCTCTTCCCCTTTTTCTTTATCGCGTCGATCTTTCTTCCCTTCTCCCGCGGCCCATAAATTACCGATGCTCTCTCCCTTCTAAAAGTGAATAAGTGAAATTCACATCTAATGAGCGAATACTTGTACACTAATTCTGCGTGATGAGTCGATCACGTAAGAAGGATCGGTAGTGCATCGTTTGCCGATTTTATAAATCGGTATGTATGCACCCGCGTAAAAATCATTCCTATGAGAAATATAATGGCAATATATTGGTAGGTTCTAGTACGCGGGTGTACACGAAAAAAAATTTGTTAATTTTAAGGAAATGATTTACTTCGATAGTACTTGTTAAATATTCCTTTGAATCAAGTAATAATTTCATTACAGCTAAATGAATTTATTTGTTTCTAAATAAATTTAGTGGCTTCAAAAAAATAATTTTTTCACTCAGTAAAATGTTTAATAGATACTATTGAAGTGAATCATTTCATTAAAATTAACAAATTTTTTCAGTGTACGTATATATATATATTTTGGTAAAAAAATTTATTTGTCGAGTCTTACAAAACAGTGTTGTATTTTTTACAAGGACTTTTCTTTCCGTATATATAAGTTCTTGTAAAAATTACTATACTGCTTTGTAAGACTCAACAAATAAAAATTTTTACTAAAAAGTATAATAAAATTTGCTAGACTTGCAGTGGATTTTACTGTAAACCTAGCAAATTTTACTACACTTCCTAGTAAAATTTTTTATTTGTCTAGTTCGTCCCTGCATTAGAAAACGGCACAGTAACTTTTACTCGAGCTTTTTCCCTCTGTGTATAAGTTAGCCTTTTAAGGAGAAAAGGATCGTTGAATAATTAGAATAAGCCTGGCGCCTAAGTATATTCAGCAAGAGGGTCTCGTCGGCGAAAAATGAAAAGATCGAGCCTCGATGACTGGTCAAATCGTATATGCGCGCGCGAGCGCGGGCTTCGTGTGTGTGCACACGCGTAGAAGTGTATCCGTGTATTTATAAGCGCGGCACTAGCGAGAGAAAGGTTTATGCAATTATCGAGAAACCGAGCGGCGAGCGGTGCCCCCCTGCGAGTCTCCGTTACGTACTTACCGGGTACGACGTGCTGTCCGCGGCCGGGGCCGGGTAACACCTCGGGTGTGACGCGAGGCTATACCTCCTACAGGCGCAGAAGGACTTTTGTGCGAGCAGCGCCTTGTCGTACGTCGGCTAACAATTTGCCGCAATTAGAGAGCTTTCACCCGAGCGCGACGGACTCCTGGCTCTCGTGTGTCAGTGCGTATCGCGGCTCCTTCCTTTTTTCTCTCCTTTTATTCCCGAGATGACGTTAATTACGTCGGACTTCCCCTTTTCATTTAATTTCTTTTTTACTTTAGCGGCTGCTTATTATTGCGATGCTTAATGAGGGTGCTTTAGGCAATGTTGATTTCCTTAAGCACATGGCCATCGATGTCACGGCTCGTTGGCGCTTGAATGTGCCGTCAAGTGGAATCGTGCCGATGGCGCGGATTTTTCTTTCGGTTTAAATCGTAGGAACGAATTTAAAAGGAATTCAAGCTTTTTATAACGATACTCGGATATTTTCAAATGGCCCTATTTAGTTTGAGAGAAGAAGAATGTTTAGACTGGCAATCGTGCCTACGGTGAAAGTAATCTGAGTTTGAACTTTTTTAAGAGTTACGTACTACTCCATTTGTTGTTATTGGCAAAAGGACATTTAAAAAATCGAAATATGTTAAATTCATGGCAAAAGTTACACTAAAGCCAATCCTCGAGTTACTAATGTACAGACGAAATTTACGACAGTAACCTGGAAAGTTTCTTCAACTTCCTAATCGTTGCTCAGAGGCCTTTTTAATGCTCGAATGGCAATGTTAAATCAACTTTAATTCTCTAAAAAGCAGGAAAATTGTTCATCATTCGTACCGAGTTTATTGCGCTTCTAAATTTTAAAGACCCGCTTTTTTCATTGAATGAACGAATTACCGAACAATTGGTCCGAGCGCAAAGTGTGCGATTCGGCTGTTAGTTAAGTAAATTATTGTTCTAAAAATTTTCTGCAATTTCTTGAAAGTTCGTTCGATTGAATGTAAAAGCGCTTGAGGAAACAATTAAAAAGGTTCTGAATACCTCTGCATTAAAATAAAAAAATAATAGCGCTACAATATTTACAAAAAGCACCGGTTAAAAGTTCGTTAATTATCCGCAGCGTCCGATGGTTTAGTGCCAGTATCAAGGATCGAGATATTTTCTAATTCACAGCCGAAAAGAAAAAAAAAGTGAGGCATTGCAACATTCACATCGCGCGCACTTTTTTCCTCCTTTGGCGCAACGCGTATAATTTCATTATACACTTTCTTGCGCGAGAACAACATGTAATTTGAACTTTTAATAATAAATCACCGACCATAGACTTTTTTCTCTTGTTTGTACAACTTTTCAGTTTTCAGACGCCGGACCCACTGAAATCTTTCCCCTTCTACTGTATAATTTAAATGTTGACCAACTAAATAACCGATATTAAATTCTTTTAGTATACTATGTTTCCTTTATTATTTCCGGTTTCGCTTCATATAATTTTTTTTTTCATTTCAGAGCGATGATTAGTCCGTCAATTTATAACGCATAAAATATTCACTGACAGATATGACTTCGGAATGTTTAGTTTATTAATTAAGTACAAAATAAAAAAAAAGACAATCAGAATTGTTTTTCTCACATAAATCTATTCGTCCCATACAAGGGATTTCTTTATGGAAGATATACTTTTATATCGCTTATACACTTCCAAACAAGCTTTTAATGATTTTCTTTAGCGTCACTAATTAAAATTAATTGTCCAGTGTATTTCATTCTTGTTTGTCTTCCATCCAATTTTCTCGAGGCAATTGTCCCCCTTATCTCGTCGAAAAAATCTGCTGAGTTAAAACGATGTGCATCGTAACAGTAGTAGCAACCCTGGCAGAAAATAAACCGACCAAAATGGCCTATTCATCAATGGTTGATAAACGACTTTGAGCAGCAGATACTGTTGTTATTGAGCAGCGGTTCAGCAGCGCTCACCGTCGACTGCTCGATTTTAAAATTCAAGCTTACGATATTAAAACACAATTACACACGTGTTTTTCAAACAAGTACTACACATGCACAGATTTGGTAAACGATGCATCTGATAAGTGAACTTCAAAATTTAATAAAATTACCACTTTTAATTGTTTATTTACGAGAAAAATTAGAAATCCTTTTTGACGCATTCTAACTTTTTATTAACAATATAACATAATGGTACACCTTAAAAAGTTCGTTTAATCAGTTTTCAGTGATCTAATATCTTTTAATTTTTCAACATTTATTAGCCATCGACAATCTGCAAAGTGCACCGAAAACTTTGTATAGTTTAAGTTTTCCATATTTTATATTAATGATTGTACATATTTGTACGATAAGGACTTTGGTCCATTGAAGTTTGAATAAATAAATAAATAATTGTCTCAACAATGTCGAATGGCTGCTGAACGTTTCTCCCAGGAAATTTTACATTTCCAGCGCGAAATTTAAAAATCTCAGGGGAAACTCGAGGACACGCTTCCCACACCGGCCCAAAACTGGCGCCCGCCTGGTCTGCCTTGAAAAGGTTGATGCGACCACTTCCCCCAACGGGCGACGGACGAAGGCCCCCCGCATCATAATGCACGCGTATCCTGCTGGCCGCTCGGTGAAATCCCGCATTGCGCGCGTACGTTACTCTCACAGTCGGAGATCGATCGGCTGCTCTCCCGTTGGCTTCCGGTTATGACGCGAGATTTACGGGGGTTCGAGCTGGCATTGTTAAACTCCGTTGTCCAGGGAGTTGCCGCGCGGAAAATTCCGCTCCCTAATGATCCCCTTGAATAATGCACGCTTCGAGCGGTCGACGTTTGTTTGCGCGCGACGCTCGTTTACGTGTGCACATGGCGGGGCATTTTTCTTCTTTAAAAGCCCCGCGCTTTCGGCGCGTTACGCCGAGCGCCATAAAGCGATTTTCCGCGGAGGGGAGGGGGGTACGTGTGTCCGTACCGCGGGCGAGTTGCAAGCGTTTCCGGGGTCGATGCTACGTACGGACGTTCGGTGCTATTAAGTAAATTGTACGCTCGGTATGTTCTTTTAAAAATTTTCGTTGGATAATCCTCGTTTAGCGACGGTTGTAATTGTTGTAGGATTTTCTTGCTTTTCTTTCGAGAACACTTTTATTCGCTTTTAATTGAACCATTCGTTCGTGGTAATGACTTCGATTTCTTTGCCTTTTTTTTTCTGATGTTTTAAGGCTTGCGTAACGAGCAAAATGGGAGATGATGGCCCGAGTTTGAGTAGTACTTGTCGATATTGTAATTACGATTTTAACTGATTCGACGCTTTTACACCTTACTAGCGAGTGCACCAACTGATATTTCCAAAGAAAGTTTTGTAATTATAGTGCAATTTTTTTTTTGCTTTCACACGGAGGAAGCATCTATTTCTCTTCTAATTTTAAATCATTTTTTGCCGGTAAATCTAAATTCAAAAATTCAAGCATCTCAAAAGCGAAAAATCGAAGTAAAAAACCGTTCGATCGGGATGCCATAGACCTATAATTATTCGCGCTTAAAATTTCGGCAGCACGTCGCCGTGTAAAAGCGCGCGCTCGTTCTTTCTCACGGGATATCCCCCGCGATCGGTATGAGACACTCGCCGCGGCGAGTTTCACGCCATTTCGGGTCGGACACTTTCATCCAGGTCGCTTCCAATTTCATCGTCGCGGGGCAGGGCGAGGACAACAAAAGCGACGCGCGTCACTACCTCCGATATATTTCAACCTAGACACGCCGGGAAAAACACACAAAAAATAAGGTGAGCGCGGATCGGTATAATTTTCGGTCCCATAAACCACCGTCGACGGGGCACGGGGAATTCGAGCGATTCGCTGCGGCCGGCACCTTCTGCAGAAATGAACACGTAATATATAACGAGTGGAGCTTGGCGCGCTCGCGCAGGGGGCGCCGAAAAAAAAAAGGCGGGGGCACCCCGACACGTGTTAAAAGCCACAGTGCCGCGCAAGGAGAGCAAACCAATTAGGCTCTCGCGGAGAAAAAGCGCCGCGCAATCGGCATTCCAGAAACGCCGGCGTTTTAGCCTATTTCTTTTCTGTCGCTCTTTCTTTCTATGACGGAGGGTAGAGTTTGAGATATAAAGTACGTTTTACGTAAATTTGGACGCACAAGAATCGATTGATCGGAATCATACAAAAAAATTTAAGTTAGGGTAAAGTTTACCCAAAGTTCGTATTTGGCGCTCGTTGATATGAACATGGGCAATGAGACTAAATAATAAATAATAAATACTTTTACAATACTTTATACAAACTTCAGATGAAGTTTTTCTTAAATTTAACGAACGTTAAAAACAAATAAACGTAAAGAATTATTTTCTATATAAGTTCAGCGGTAATTTATCCCTTTATATCACGCATCTACAAACTTTTATAAAGTATAAGAAGCAAGTTCGGTAAAGACTCATTGCCTATGTTCACATTAACGACTGTCAAACATGAACTTTGCATAAACTTTATCCTAACTTAAATATTTTTACGTGAGTGGTAAACAAAATATTTTTCTTATTGGCCTACACTGACAGAAAAGATTGTTTAACCCAAAGTCGTATACATTAGTGTTCAAGAAATATTTCTTAATAGTTAAAGCGCGATCGTATTTACTTACAAAAATAGTTAATTTTTTTTATTTTTTATTTAATTATTGACCAGAGTAATAAGTACTATTTCTTTACATCTAATACCTACGCCTTTGGCTATGTCTTAAAAACACTGGCTTTGAATCTTTTCTATCAGTGTACGTAAACGTGGTAGCCAATGAGAAAATTATTTTGTTTTTAGCCTATTCATTAGGCTAAACTCGAAGTTTCTTTAATTTTCTACGATTATTATCAGGCCGATACAACCTTCAGTCCCCCACTTTTATTAACAATTATACTATAAATTTTATGAAAAAATAAATTAACAATTTTCAATTAATAAATACTACATTCTAAATATATACATCTACGTCTATTTGTATGCAGTTGGACTTGGTGGTGCGCAAAAACGGGGAAAAAGCGGGCGGCGGCTGCGACCTCGAGGAGAACCGCGCGCGCCGTTACCTCGAGGACGTCGAACTCGGTTGCTTCATTTTTAAAGCGCGTTTTTCGCCGCCGCCGAGCTATACACCGCGCGTTTGGGCGTGGATTTACTGGTTTCTTTTTTTTTAGCCAGTAGCGCGGGGTGAAAATTGCGCCGGTGCAGCTAACGAACCGCCAGCGCGAATTAGTCGCTTTTCTTTGCCTCTGCGCGCGAGGAGAAATTTCGCCGGGGCAAGGAAACAGCGCGACGCGAATTAAAAGTCAGTGAATGAACGTACACACCTTGGCCATTACTTTTGTCCGGGCAAATTAGCCTCGAAGGATATTTACATTTCCTGCACGCGATTTTTTGAATCTCGAAGGAGCGACTTAATGGGCAATAAGGAAGTTTGTTTTCCGATCGTAAATCGTAATGGATTCTTTGGTGATGTCACCGTGAGATGAGTAGATTTCTTTTGCGGGTGCAAAGATCAAAAGTTTTATTGGCGTCATACGAAAATGATTCTTGTCCCGCAGCGAAGTATAAGCTAATAAGTAGTGTGCCAATAAACAGCGCTAAGAAAATGAGAAAAAATCAAGTAGAATGTGAAATAAAAAATGCAGTAGAATGCGACGAAGAAAATGAAGTACAAAATGCAAAAAAAAAAAACGTTGAAGTAGAATGTGAGGAAAAAGTAAAGTCAAGAAAAACTTACTGATACCGGTTTAACAGCAAAAGGCTTTTTGAAGTTCGAGAGAGTTTAATTACTATCTCGGTAATTTGTTGAAGAATAAATCGTTTTTTGTGGCTTCGCTGGAAACGTGTTTGGAATGCGATTTGAAAACTTACCCTCGTTCGATATATGCATTTCGAATGCATATTTATGCACACTGCAATTGCACAGAGGCCAGGCAGTTTGAATAAGTTTTTGGGCAGGTCTAATGAGTTGTTAGAAATTAGTCCCTGCACACGGGGAACCATATAGTTTTTTTGTTTGTCCGAGCAATTTTCCGCTCTCGTGCGTATACGCACTGGCAGAATTTAAAGGGGAATTGCAGTTTGAACATGTTTGCGAGTTCACTAGTTATGGAATAGATCAATCGAGTTACTTGCGATGCATTCGAATAAACTTTTCCAGGAAGTTCGACCGACTGAAGGTCGATTATTTTCCTTCCTTTTGGGGTTACGAAAGAAAAAAGTAAAATAAAAAAAGAATGAAAATTATATTTACGGTATACATAACGACATTAATATGGGAGGTATTCGTTTTTCGCCTTCATTCTGCAAGGTAATGGACCTTAAATAATTTGCAGCCATTATGTCGATTGAAAAAAATTAAAGGATTCGGCAAAGAAATTAGAGTGCATTATGTACATAACATCTCAAGTGCATCCACTAGTCGTCTCTTGACTGACAGGACTAACACCTTTCAGACGCAAATTACATCGTGTCGAAAAATACTTACCGCACCTGAAATTACTCACGCTATTATCCTGTCCTTTTAGCCGGAAAAATATGATTCTTTTATTAAGTGGGGTAATTATTGTCAACGGATTCTCTCGACCTAATTAGTGAAATAATTTAAATAAAAATTTTTGCTAACATTTCTTTTATCGCAACATTTATGAAAATCGTCTAATCCTATTTTGAACATCTATATACAAAGTAACTAACGACGATTATAAATTTGTTTATTATTGTAAGCGCAGGAATTAGTCGTTTATAAATGGAATAGTTACACAACTTAGATTAGTTATTTAATGAATGCGGAAAAATAAGGCTTCTTTATTTTTCAAGCCTTGCTTGCTTAAAAATGCACACAAATTTTATTCGATGCGAAGCCACTCGCCGCTCGTTAATATCACGTACTTGACAAATACATTTCATCGTGCGCATATAAATATATACTTAGGGCAATCAGGAAGTGATCGCAATTTTTCATGCAGTATAATTATTATACTACGCATACTGCAGCTACGTTAATTCTAATATTTTCAATCACGTAACTTCGCCAAAGCGATTAAGAAAATATGAAGCTTCATGAGCTACTGATTTTCTCATAATTATAAATTACTTTTGTACATAAAAATATTATATAATTTCTAAACTACGCAAACAAATATATATAAATTTTTATACACGAGCCAAGTCTTCCGCACTTCGCGCAGTTATTAAGCTTTTCATTTTCTTTAAAAAGATGATTTGTCTCTAAAAATTAATCTAAAAGAATTCTTTCATTGCCTTACAATCCATGACATAACGAATTATTACATGGTTCAATATACAATTAATAATAAATCATAAAAATCTTTTATATTCATCATCAGAAAGTTAAACCATTTTTGTAATTGGATGTTCAGAGAAAAAATATATTTTTTCGATAATCCTACATTATAAGTAGCCAATTAACAATCATTAATTCTATCATAAAAACTAACTAAACGTACCAATAAATATACTTCTAAAAAAAGGTACTTATTAGTACTTATTAGTAATAGTAGTTAAAGAAAATATATTTAAGTTTACAATTTTGGTTGGTATTTTTATCGAAGTTTAGTTTGTATTAATTACTACGAAAATAGTAATATTATTAACTAAAATGATAATTAGTTTTCTTTTGGCAGTCTGCGATCAGCTTGCCCAGGAAGTTGTTAATTTTTACAACCCACTTCTTAAATTTTACCTGTGTGGTTCTCTCAGTGTATTAATAACTATGATGAACGATAATATTTCTAATTACGGCTATTATAAATTTAATTTTTGCTTTTTAATTCACAGTTGCCGTTCCTGCAATTCACAAAGGGTGGCATCAGAGTAAACTTCGGCGGTTACCATGCACAGGCCGGTCTGGGCGGCCTATTGACGGGCTCGAATGCGGACGGCGGACTGCACGCGAGTGCCGGCACGCCCGGCGGCGCCCACGCCAGCGCCGGTCTAGGTGGCAGCCTCGAAGGCGGCCCAAGTGAGCGCCCCATTTTCCCTTTTCTTCTCCGTGACGATATTTGAAAATTGCGCAAACGCGACGGAAAAAAAAGAGCGAGGTTCAAAGCTTTTTCGCTCGCTCGCGCCGTGCGACCCGACGGTAATCGCCGTCATTTGGGGTGATAATCGTCGCACACTTATCTAACGCCTCCTTCTTTTCAGGCAAAACGTACAGCTGAAAATTGCCTGCGCGCGACTCATTTCGCCGCTGAGCCACGCCGGACGAGTTTTTATTTATGACCTACGCCGAGCGGCTCGTTTTGCGCGAGTAACCCGCGATGAAGTATTCTGTGATCCAATTTAGCTCGGGGGTAGAATTTGTCAATGAAATTCGCGTGCTACAATAATTGCATTGGAGCCTTGAATTTTACTGGCAAACACTGGGAATTTAACGTCTAGAGCGCGCATTGTTATTACCTTGTAAAAATAAGGGTCTGGGGCATGTCTGCGGAAAAAGTTCGAGACTACGGTCATTAACCTACATTTTTAAATGCACTTTCTAATGTTTCTCGAAAAAGTTTGAGATATTGATATAGAAAAATTATATTTTCTTTAATAATAAAAAAAAACTATAAGATTTCCACACGCATTGATTAACAGCCCTGTAATCAATTTTTATGCAAGCGTACTTTGCACACTTAATAATAAAAAAAATAATAATAGTAATAAAAGTGAAAGTCACGCCCACTTGGTCGAAAACCGTAATAGAAATAAAAGTACCGTCTTTCATTGAATTCGATAAAATCGGGAGCAAACGGCGTTGCGCTTGAAAATCTGCAAAGATGTCATAAGAACCTTATTATATATACCCTACAAGCCTCCAAAGAAAGGCGAGCGTCACGCGATGCTTTGTTCGCTCGGCGACTGGACCATCAATCGCGAGTCCCCGCATAATGACTCGAACGGGGAGAGCAGTAAAACGAATGAAAAAAAAATAAATAAAACGAAATAAAATGTTACGACGATTGCAGTGGGCGGCCTTCACGCTCGAGCTGGTCTGGGCAACGGTGGTCCGGAGGCGGAGGCGGGCCTCGGCGGTACGCTCGCAGGGCCTCAGCCGAGGGGTGAGCTGTACGCCGGCTCCTCGCCCGGGAGTTACGCCTCTGTCCTCGACAGAATCAACGGCATCGAGGGATCGGAGAAAAGCAAGAACATTCAGGTGATCGCGAGACCCAAGAAGGCTAGTGATCAGGTAATCATCCGGGTGCTGGATTTTCCATTGTGGTTTACGTGCACTCAGAAAATAGTGCAGTAAAATTTAACATTTAATTGCGTAGTAAAAATTACTACTTCAAATGTTAACGGCCAGCCATACGATTTAAAATACTAAATGAAAACTTCGGATTTAAATTCCGAAATGAAAATTAGTTGAGAAACGTGCACACTAAACAATGTTTATTCGTAACACATTCAAAATATTTTAGCTATTTTTAATCATAAGTATTATGTACGGAGAGAAAAGTCTAGTAAAAATTACTATACTATTTAGTAGGGCAGGGACATACTCGTCAAATGAAAAATTTTACTAGAAAGTATAGTAAAGTGTGGTAGATTTGTAGCAAAATTTACGATACTTTTTAGTAAATTGTTTTATTAATCGAGTCTGTCCCTCCATTACTAAATAATATAGTAATTTTTACTAAACTTTTCTCTCCGTGTATAGATATCTAAAAAAAATTTACTATTTTAAATAGTAAAGAATACGACTGGAAAATGAATATAGTTCTTAAGTAGAAAAAGTGGATAACAGTATTCTTTTCATTTAATTTATTTCTGAGTGCAATAGGCTTTATTATTTTAAATAGTAGTGTTTAAGTCAAAATAAGTATGTCGTGTCATTACTATTTTAAATAGTAATGTTTACTGCTTACATATTAAATTTTACTGCGGATTTCTCAGTGCACATACATATATAAATGTTTTTCGACGAGGTTGCGCTTTCTTTTACTCGCTGCTTTTCGGAGATTCTTTGTACTCCTGGAGTGCATTACTGAAACTTGAGATGACTTGTAAATTTGAAGTACTGCAATTTATTCTTGAAGGTGCTTGATTGAAGGTGATACGAGATATTATCGTATATACGTATCCGAACGAAAGTTTGAAAAGCTGTAAGTGTAAAATTTTATCGAAACTTCACGATGACTGCGGATTTGCCGGTATGGAATTCTGGTCATGTCTATAACATACTGTCATTAAATGTTGTTTAGAATAAAAGCATTTGCTCCTTTTTTTTTTCTTTTTATTTTCACGTCGAAAATTTTATGGATAGATTTACGCTGTAGAATAGAATAAATTACCTCACTTATCATACTTGCAACATTGCACAGTGTTACGAAATTGTTTTTTGGACATAAAAGCCATTTTTTTTTTTAACGAATGGAACGACCCCAAATCTAAATCGCTTAAATTTTTTAATTTTTAGAACGCTGCAGCCACGTCATCTGGTAGAAACGAGGTAAAATATTACTTTCGAATCTAAATGAAATGTTGCATGTATCGAACGAATGGCCTCTCTTCTGTATTACTCTTCTGTTAGAATAAAAAAATAGTATTAATAAAAACAAAGAAATTTCTAGCTAATATCTATACTATACTAATTCTGTTGGACAATAAAGCAAGTGCATACTTTATTTATGGTGTCTACACTTTTTCAAAATTATCTTCTTATTCACGACATTTTCTAAAATCGCGTCATTGATTGGACATTTCATTTATTCATTGAGGCACTATCGTAGTAGAAAATTTTTTTAGAACCATAGTGCACTACATCCGAAATAAAGTATCACTCTTTCAAACATTAGGAAAGACCTTCGTCATCTTCAGCTTCCTCTAGTGCATCCGCAAATGCAGGCGTCTCCGGCAGTGCTGGTAAAGTGTCTTTCAAATATGATGATCTCATTTTCTCAAAAACCATTTTTCCCAATAACCACTTGTACAGTAACAAAGTTGACGTACCTGCAGATAAATTGTGTCGAATGAAAGTTTAAATTAACAAATCAATTAAATAGATAAATAATTTTCTTACGAGAGAATGTCTAGTTTGTATTTACACATTAAATGAGAAAAATTTATTTAATTTGCTATAGTGATGAAAATTAAAAATAACAATTTCACAACTACACGTTTTGAAAAATTTTTTATCGTACGTCGACTTTTTGTTGCTCTTACAAACTCATTTTCATAACTTGAATCATTGATCTACGGTATATCTTTACTTACTGTCCTGTCTGCTGATCTCATATCAAATTTGCATGCCTTTTTTTCTGAAACAAACGGTACGTAAGAAATATTTTTTGTCAAATTTTCTTGCTTGGGCCACTTCGAGCTTGTTCTGCAAATTTAAAATTCTAAATCTTTTTAGTACAACGTTACTTTGTCTTAACGTTTTAAATGAATGACTCCTCGCGACACGTGACGAATTTCTATTAGGCTATTCAAGGCCTGCAAAGTAATTTGAATGAGAATTTTGCACAGTAATAAATGTACGTATAGTACAAGCTTAGACGTTCATGAATAATCGCTAAATTTTTATGCTAAACCAATCGTAATTTGCTTAAATTTTTAAAGATCTTCATTTTCTTAAAAAAAATTGTGAAATACTCTTTAATTCAACTTCTCTAAATCGTATTTACATTCTATTCGGCACTACCCGACAAAATGAGTCCAAGAAAACTGATTCTTTTATTTTCTTTTTGAAAGCAAATTTCAAAAGCACGGTAAAATTTCTCAACCGCGAACTTTTAAAAAATCTGCTTTCATCGTATTTCATTCTGAATTTAGCAACTATTCGGTACAAAAATTAAGCGATCGTTCCCGAACTTCATACCGACTCCACGCTTATCGTACCCACACTCACACTCGCAGAAACATTGCATCGTGCTCACTTCTTTGCAAAAAGCGCACTGAAATAAGTCATTACACTGATAGAAAAAAGGGAGAATTTCCTTTTTTTAATCTCCTTTTCTTAATTTCCTTATAAAAGTAGATTCTCCTTTTTCATTCTGGATTTAGCAACTATTCGGTACAAAAATTAAGCGATCGTTCCCGACTCCACGCTCATCGTACCCACACACTCACACTCGCGGAAACATTGCACACTTGCAATTGAAACTCCGAAGTGACGGGTGAAAATCGAAAATAACACATCGAAATGGCGCACTTGCATAATTCGAGCAGCCGAGCGATCGACCGATAAGCCGTACACAAACACACACGACTCTATAACGAAATAAAAGAGAAATCCGCGCGCCTCCTCGTCTCCTCCCTCGATCCTGCATCTCTCTCGCTGTACATACGCCACTTGGCCATGGTAAAAGAGGCTAAAATTCGAACCTGGGGGTATATCGGGGGCTTGAAAAGCAGGAGAAGGCGAGTCCTGGGCGCGCCAGTACTTTCTGAAGCGGCTGCACGAGCGCGCCGGTCCCTATTACACCGCCGAGGTAAGCACTCGTACGCCGACATCTCACGATACCATTGCCTCTCATGCCGATAAAGCAGAAGCGGCGCCGGAAAGGGCTGCAACGACAACAGCAAGGCCCTCGACGTCAACGACGACCGCACAACCGCCACCAGCGGTATCCAGACACCCCAACAGACCCAAGCTCGGGATCTTTGCCAGGGCCATCGGAGGCGCCGACGGCGAGTCTGAGTCACAGTCCAGCCATAGAACAACCCTCTTCGATGACATCTTCAATGTGAGTATAGAAAAAGGGGCGAGAAATTATTACAGACGGGTTGCGAATTGCTTCACTGACAAAAAAGTACTTAGTACGTAAGTAGTGCTTACTGTTTCACAGTGGTAAGATTTACTAGACTAAGTAAAGGTAAAAACTGCTTTGTCAAATCAATAGCAATAATGTTCCTTGTAGTAAGAATAACAGTTTATTTCAAAAGTTAAAATTACTTTACAGAAAAGCAGAACCTCCTTTTTCTTAAAATGTAGAATCTATACTTTCAAAAGAAAAGTAGAATATCCTTTTTGAAAAAGCAGATTCTCCTTCTTACGACGGAGCTATTCTTTCCAAATAAAAATTAAAAGTTAAAAAAAAAATCTAACCAAATAAAATCAGTAAATTAAATAAATTATAATAATAATTAATAAATGATGTTTATATTTTTTGTATTATTCTACTTATTATATAATGCAGTTAACTTTTGGAACTAAAAATAGCAATAAAGTAATTTTAATACCTTATAGACTAATGTTATTGGAAAAATTAATAATTTTTTTGTAAAATGATTAGTGTAGTTTATTTTTAAATTAACGAAAAAATTATGTCATTATAGTTATTGCAATTTAATCATGTGATTGTATTTGACTATCGTAATTTTTCTAAAAAAATTTTCGCCGAGAAAAAAAACGAATTATACTCTCTATATATGCGTAAGTAGTAACAGACGTACATGGTAAGACACAGGTCTATACTTTTGGTTAAAACAGCACAACAATTGTAGCATATTTCTGAAATATTTGACTCGACTCTATACACATTTCATAGTATGCTAAATTTTATATTAAAAAACTTTACTTAATGAAATGCGCGTCCATGATCGTTCATGAAGTTTATCCAATAACCATTTTTCTCTAGTCAATATAGTAAAAAAAATTCTTTCTCCACGATGTTTGTGCGATGAAAAATTTTATGTGCATGTTATAAACAATAATCGCAGTGATTAATCCACGTAAACTTTTTTTCTTTTTAGATCCCAATCTCGGCGCTGAATGCGGTAAACAAACTGTTGAAGAATCACGTTGGACGGAAATGAAACGCCGAATACCAGCACTGCTATATATTATTCGCACGAACAAAGAAGAAACCCGATTATATTTATATTATAAGTAGCTTAGCGACTCGTAATCGAGTAATGAGACTAATTTTATATTTAAAATAGTCCCACTTATTCCATTGTATTTTTTTTTTCGCAAAAAGGCTATATACTTGTTAATACTCTTTATTTGCTTTCTGACATTCCCAGTGGCGAGCTTTAGTTTTATTCTACACGTACATGTATATATATGCTCTTGATTAAATTTGCATGAATTCGCGTTTGTCTGGTCGTCCACAGTAGGTTCTAGAATTCACATGACCTTCGAATTTGCATTTGCCGCTGATGAATTTTGTACTCATTGTATTTATGGATTCTACGCGTTTTACGGAATTTTTATATCTAAGTGTCTGTGTATAATGCTTTTTATTATTTTTGTACTTAATGTGATGTAATGTCTATTGATTGTTTGAAATATTTCATCGAAAATAAAAACTATTCCAGGAAGATGCATGCTTATATTTATTAATAAACGCCTGGTGACCAAGTGCCACTCTTAATTAAATAAAATAATTTTATTGTAAAACTTTGCAGAAAGACGTAAAAAGACTAAATAATAAATAATGGTTGTATCAAATAAAGCAATAATAAACGACTTTTGTGCATTAAGTGATCACGTTTATGAAGTCAAGTTCAATAAAATTAAGAAATTTAGAATAAATTAATGATTCAATAATACTGTGAATATTATCATAATTTCACAGTCGTTAATTTTTTATAAAGAAAATAAATATTTATAAAAAATATCTGATTTTGCGGTAGTCGGTACTAAAGAAAATATCTCTCCTTGAATTGACTGTACGTACATTAAAAAGTTCAAGTACTGTAACTACTCGATAAATCACAATAATACCGTATTTGTAAAAAAGGAGAACTTTATTTTCAACTTTCTTACATTTTTTAATCATTAATAATCATTTTACGGTAAAGAAGGAAACTATTTCCGGTAAATGTACTTGAATTTTCTCGTACGGTAAGTAATGTTTGACACTTCAAAAAAAAATGTAGCGTTCGTCGAAAATGAGAAGCACGAAAAAATTAATTCAATAATATAATTTTTTTACATTATTAAAAAAATGATAATGCAATCTAATCTCCTTTTTACGTGTACGTTTCATCAGACAACGATCAGTCGAGTATTATCTTTTCGGAAGTTATATTTACAAAATATTAAACAATAATATAAATATACCTCGAAAGTCGAGCATAAAATTTTGTTCGTGATAAAACACGATGTTTGCATTTTGCAAAGGCCACATGGGCATTATAAGGAAGTAGCGACATGAAAAACTCTCAGTTACTCAAAGGATTCGAACAGTTAAAGCGTTTTACATTGCATTAGTGCTTGTGAGCTCTCGTTAAAAAGGAAAAAACGATTACACTTTCGATACGCCATTTATAGAGTGTTAATCCACTTTTTCTATCATAAGTTTTGGATTATTTATTTATACTGAGGAAACAGAAAAAACTAAGAGAAAATGAGGACGCAGGTCTTCTTTATTTTAAGCTTCTATTTGCTGGAGTGCCATTCACTGTCGCTGTCAATTAACAGAGATGTAGCACAGGTAAGGAATGAATATTATTTTTATTTCATATTATTTTTACCTTATTAATCCACGGATTAATCACTCACTTGCAAAAAAATATAACTGGGAATAATATAAATATTAATCACTATTATCGTAAAAATTTATTTTAAATTTCTGTTCTAAATATAAGTGAATGTTTTTAAACATTAAAATTTTATGTACAGGAGCACTGCACTGCAGTCGAAGCGCCACCGATTTCAGAGAATCATAAAAGTTGTGATGCTCCTACAGAAAAAAATTTTGAAGGTACGACAAGTTTAATCATCAAAAAATGCTAGAATTTATGAAAGTAATAAAAAAAAAGTGACCAATCAAATTTTTAAACAAAATTTATTAATTCAGTTGCAGTCATGACCATTGAAGATCCTTCATCTTCATTTTTCGTACATTTCAGAGGAGATAAAAAAATTGATGATTCCGTCAAGAAATATTGTGGAAAGCCCATTATAACGAAAAAAGGTATTTATTATGAATATAAAAAATGCAGTATTTATTTAATAAAAATGAGATTATAACGAAAAAAAAATAGTTACCGGTTTAGACAAAGAAGGAATCGCTTTAAAAAAAGTCATTATCAAAAGAGAAACTCCAAATGATTTCAACAGAGACGAAGATCAGTCCCTTGATAAAAAAATTTATGATGGTAAAAAAACTGCAAGAACCATAACCAGCAGAGATGAAGAAGCATTAGTGGTGAATGGAAGTGAAAATGAAATTTTGCATGGCTTCGATGATGATGTAACTGATCCGGATTTTGTCATCCAAATGATTTCTGGTGTAAGTAAAAACATTTTATTTGTACTGCGATATTTTAGAAATAAAAATTTTCAAGTAATTACAATTTTAGATTTTAGGATTTTACCAATCTCTACGCAGGGGAGTTGTGAGCCTGCAATCCATGACTGATGGCACGGCGCAATAATAAATATTTCGATAAATAAATTTCTGTATAAAAATAATTTAATTTTTAAAGGTTAAATGACAATCGGTTTAGCACTACAATGTAGAGTAATTTATTGCATCAATAAATTTATTCAACTGTACATTTGACTGTGTATAGTATACCCTCTTACGTATAAATATGTACATATATTGTTCCTATAATTAATGCTTCATATTAAAGTATCTTTAAGTGAATAAAGTTGCCAAAAAAATTCCCCTCAAATTGAGTGAGGAGAATCTCCTTTTTTTAATTTCCTTATAAAAGGATATTCTCCTTTTTTAAAAACTTATAGGATAATTATATTTCTAAACTATATTTCTATATTTCTAAAACTTATAGGATACTTATATTTCTAAAATTTTATATGAAATTCACCTTTTTCATAGAAAGGAGAAGCTCTTAAACGAAAAACGAGAAACTTCCAATTTATAAAACAGGAGGAATTTCTTATAAGTTTTTAGGAGATTCTCCTTTTTTCTATCAGGGTAAGTGACGAAAGGTGCAGGTGCCAAAAAAAATGCATCGTAATAAAAGAAGTAAGGCCACAAATTCCAACGCATGCCCCACTATAAACAAGCCGAGGAACAATGCGATGCCGACCCCACAATTTCCTCGACGATCTTCCCATAATTAACTCACGGCGACCTTCGTCCTCGCGACCGCATCGTTACATCCGTAAGTCAGAATTGCCGCAAGAGCACCTCCTCGGGTGCTCGCGTTGGATCAGCATTGCTGTCGTTGCCTTGCAATCAGCGTCAACGCGCGCGAAAGAAAAGTCCGGCCGATGCACCTCAAAAGTCGCGCGCAATTCGAAAGAGAAAGAGAAAGCGCTCCCGGTGGGCATGTCGTAAGAGAGAAATATACAGAATGTATCCAGCTCCGCTTAGTAATCAGTTAGCGACCGGACACTGCCAGCTTCTCTCGTGCGTCGTCCCTTCGATGTTGGTGCACCGCAGGAATCCCTGCATAACAGTCTACAGTTGAATCTGAGTGAGAAAATACTGAGATTTTACACTGAAAAACCAATTTGGTAATTTTTTCGGTAAATATTTACTTCAATAGTGCCTGTTAAATATTTTTTTGAAACTAAATGAATTTATTTGAGTCTAAAATAAATTTAGTAGTTTCAAAAGAATAATTATTTGATTCAAACGAATATTTAATATTTAACGAGTACTATTGAATTAAATATTTACTGAAAATTGCCAAACTGGTCTTTCAGAGTACTATAAAGAATTTACAGAAAGAACTGCACTGTTTTAACGTTCCTTAATTTTGAATTGCACTTTATTTTCGCGTCAACTTAGAAGGGTTTATTTTTTTATAATTCAACTGTTGGATATATAGGTACGCCTATCACTGCGCGCATTTTAAATCATCCAGTATATGTTCAGGAGAAGAGGTGCGACTCCGACCGGAGAAACTTTCGACTTTTCTCGGTGAGTTTTTTTTTTTTTTGTTTTAAGCGACCAATTGCGGCTTTTTCCGCTGTCCGAATCTGTGTTTTTGCAGGTGACAGGTCGAATTTAACTTTCGTTTTATTTGTAAAGAAAATATTGTCGGATTATTCTATTGTAATTGCGATAGCTATTTGTTAATTCCATAGAAGAGTGTCAACACACTTCTATTTAAATTATTTTCACCGCTATAAAAGAAGGAAGAAGGCGTGCAGCTCACGAAATAGGACCGTTTTAAGAAAAAAGAGGTCGAAATTTGAATTTCGTAGAATACCTATGCGTAATGTGTTATCGCATCACGTTAAAAACAATGTAATATATTCTAGAATTTGGCAACTTCGTACCAAATTTTACTAAATATTACATTTAGTTTTATTCTTTGATTCTGTAGACATTAAAATGTGCAATTTCGGTTTAAAATAATCGCAGTTTTATTATTTCATTCCGTCACAACTCAAATGCTCAATTTACCTTGAATCGATCTATAAGCTTGCTGTATAAATCGATGGCATTAAACAGATAGTCACATTATTAAAATTATATTTACGCAGTACAATTATGCGACATTATATTTTTACTTATTATTTTCCTAATAAAATAATGACATCTGTGCAGAAACTATTACAAAAAAATAAGTAGACAATATAATTGTGCAAACAACGTCGAAAAAGAAAGTCTTCCATTGCTATTGAATCGGACAATCTAGAATACTGCAGTCAAATTTCCTACACTGTAAGCAAAAGCAAATGAAACATATAATCCAAAAATCAGCCACAAAAAGTTGTTTTCACAAAGTTTTATCGCGTCGATCAATTCCCATCGCCATGGTGCTCGAAAGTCACGTCATGCCCGGGCTGCCGACCTTCCTCGTCGCATTGAACTCCATCGCCTCCCAATTACGCGACGAGCATCCACCGGGTGTTACTCAACAAAAGTGCCGAGGAGAGCAAACACAGGCCCGAGTCCCCGGATACTTCCTCCAACGGCTTCGCACACACACACACACATGCACACCTTACACTGTTTCTAGAAAAGCGCCGGCCTCCGGCGGTTCTGGCCTCCCCGTGAACGGGCACGAAAGTCCGTCGACAGTGGCTGTCGCAACGGCTCGAGGCAACTGGCTCGCCGGCACTTGGCTCGGCTCAGTGCTCGTCGATCGCGCACGCCGTAAGGATGACGGGTTGGACGCAGTTTCCTTTCGGCCTGACGCTGGTGGTCCTGCTGCTCGCTGCGGCCGATTCCAGGCCGGCCAAGGACGAGGAGCCCACGAAATTCTCCCTGGACACTGCGGTCGTTGGACTGGAGGATGCCAAGGACGCCAAGGAGTCGCCGGCGACGGACAAGTCGGCCACGGTTCAAGTGAACTCGCGGATTCAGGATGGGATGGTAATTTGGCGTAGCTAAGCGGAAGTCGCTTTTTACGGGAGAAACGTCGATGATTGTCGAGGGATTTCCGCTCGTTGAGGAGGAGTCAATGCTTGCTTTTTGAGTAATCCGACTTTTGACGATGAAAGTGTATTACACGGAGAGAAACGTTATAGTAAAAATTACTATGTTTCGTAGCAACAGTGGGACATACTCACCCGCGTAAAAAGAATTCAGACTAAAATAAGACGATAAAAAGATTCATATCTATTATGTCCGAATTTAAGATTTTTTAACATTTAAAAATATTATAATATTAATATTGTATTAAAACAATGATCTCGAAAAGATGTTAAATTGATTTTTAGGTGCTTGTTAATAGAGAATCTTTTTGAATGTTAAAAATTCTTGAATTCGGACATACTAGAGATGAATCTTTTTATCGTCTTATTTTAGTCTGAATTCTTTTTACGCGGGCAACTTATGTCGATTTTTACTATAAAAAAATATTAAAAATTTCTATGTACATAGCAAAAATTGCTATTTATATAGTAGAAATTTCTATGTACATAGGAATTTTTAGTATTTTTTATAGTAAAAATTTTCGTAAGTTGACTATATCCCATTGTTCCTACGGAGTATAGTAATTTTTACTATAACATTTCTCTCCATGTAGGACATGAGCGGAATTTCCCTCGGTAAAGATGTAAAAATGTGCCGGTAGATTTATAAATTGCCAGTGGGACTTTCACTTTCCGTCATTGGACGTGTGCGAGGAAACGCTCCTTTAATTAACGCATTGATTGTTTCAGCGGCGTTTATGGTTTTAATCGTGTTTGTTTTAACAGTTCCACGTGAAAATGATTTATAGAATGATTAATAGATAGTGAATACACTCGCATAGAATTTAAAAAAAAAATGTTCTATACAATACCTCTAGGATTAGAATTTTTTTTATACGATTGAGTAAATATATCTGTGAGTAATCATAAAGATTTGTACGCAGTCTTGCAGATATTGTATAGAATCATTTGTAAATACAACACATGTATAAACCGTCGATCTGCAGCAAAAAGGGGTCATCTCGAAGTCCAGTCAGAAAAGGTGCCATCTCCATTGAAAAAGATGCTGAAATGGCACCTTTTCCAACTGAACTCCGAGATGACCCCTTTTTGCTGCAGATCGGCAAAATATTCGATATAATTCTTTTACAAATTTTATGTAATTTCCACTCGGAAAATTTATTTTCAGCGGCACTTATAAACACCCATACATTTTCGATGAAAATTTATGACATTTTTTACACAGAAAAAAAATCGGTTATCTAGACTATAGAAGAAAGAATTAATTAAGAACTGTTATAAACGTGTCTATCAATTGATCTGAAAGGTCATTAAATTTACAACGTGTCAAATCCTGGACCTATCAAATCAACATAATAAAATTGCCGTGAACTGGCTACCGTGTCTATTGATTCGAGGAATAGAAAATATATAGAAATGAACGTTTGGCCTTCGTGTACATATATTTTTTTATTTAATTCTACGCACTGTACACTGGCAAGATTGACCACATAGCCAGTGAAATCGAGTTTTGCATTTTTTAAATTTAACCTCGTTTATATGTCAACGGATTATAAAAATAACTTTTTATTTCACAGAACAATTTTACGAAATCCAAATTATTAATAAGATGAATCATCGCACTTCCCGGAAAGTTACTTTATAAGTGACAAATATGCAGATTTCAATGTTAGTGAGCCTTAATCTGACACAGATGAAATTTTCATTATAACAGATCCAAATAATCCTCTACGCTAAAAAAACACTTCACACCTCGCACAGCTTTTAATTAAAAAAACGACAAAAAAATTTGTTGTTTTATCAAATTATAAAACTAGCTAACAGAAATTAACTGTGCCTTTTTCACAATAAAAGGGACAACCTGTTTTAATTCACAAAATATTATACGAGATTAAAGTCGTATTGAATAATTCTTTCATTCAAAAGTAGCAATACCATAATAGCATTCTACGTAATATTATTCATCATAATAAGAAACGAATCTCATTTACAATTTTAAAAAAAAATTTTCACAATACAAAAGTAGTCTTCTTTATTTCACCATACATTCATAAATTACCGATTTAAAATCTTAATGAGTAACTTTCGCTAAAAATTAACATTGCGATAAAAAAATTCTGCATAATTTATTTTTTCACCAAAACTGAGAACGAACCTGATTTCAAAATTAAAAAAAAAAGTTGCAATAAAAGTGCGTGTCGAAGCCGCTCGAAAGGCGATCATTTCGACACCGGGTGCAAGCAAAACTCAATCACGCCGAGTGCTAGAAAGAGACAAGTTAAGAATACGAAAACAAATTGCTCGTACGTTAACGAATGCTAAAATAAAAAACAAAATGAAATTACCAATTGGCCTTCGACCTTTTCGAGCGACGCACCCAGAAAGATGATGAAACGAAGCTCGAAGGGGTCGCGAATATCAAAATTCTGTTTGGCGTTTTGTAGGAATGGTTAGACCGAATGGCAGACGCAATAAGATTCGGCCGAGGGCGATTAGTCAATTCGGTCGCGGTAGCCCGAAACATCATAGCCGAGCGAGTCGAGGTAATTAAATTGATGATAAAAAGCCCATCACGAATCGAAGACGATCTCATTGTTTACAGGCTCTTTTTTTTATTAATTTTTTTATGTAGTCTATTCATCGATACATGATGTGCGAAGGGGAAAAGGACTGAAAATCGTCGAGTCATGTTCATGTGGTTAATTTTTTTTGTATCGTAATCACGCGTGAAAGTGCGTGAACATGAATATATCCAAATAGAATGAATCGTTGATTTCTTCCATTTTTTTATCAATTATTTGTTGCGTAGAAAATATTTTTAATAAGTCTATTTACTTGTAATTAAGTGGCCTACTTGCATCATAACTTTTTATAAAATATAATTTGCAAGGATCTATTATTCCATTTTTACGCTATTGACGATTTAGTCCTCACCTTTTTCCAAAAAATATATATACGTATTTGTTTGTTCTTACTGAATGTTTCTTTCTTTTACATGTTTTATGTACTCGTTCAGGAATTTGTCTAGTGCGGCCATCAAGTTTAATATTCAACCGTCCATAATATCATCACCCATCTCTTTCTATATCTGCTTCCCTTTAAATAGATGTAGAAGTGCGCCGTGTAATATCATGAATAATAATTATTTGGTGCAGAAATGGCGCGATGCATAGAGACGAGGATGAAAGTAAAATTTTGTGCGTGCATGGCATGCCGCACGTGTAGCAAAACGCTTGAGCTTTCGCCTTGCGAAATAATTATCCGCATAACCAGATCTCGTACGCGGAAATTTTTATCCAATCACGCCTCTAGTCAGAGCTATACGGGGCAATATTTCTTCTCTCTGTCTCGTTCAACTTACCCTAATTCAATCAAAATTTTCGTTTCTTCCTCATGATTTCACTATTCCCATAATCTCTCTGCTCTGTTATCTAATCCTTCGAATACACTAACGACATCAGCTAACATTTTAATCATCTCGTTATAATGCATCCATTAACATTTTTATTTTGCTATCCTGTGTAATAAACACATTAACCAATTGTTTATTGAAATTATTCGTAAAAGAGTACTATTAATACTAGTAGCTAACATTTTTTAAAGCTCACAACAATTATTTTGATCATCTGTGTAGATATTTGTAGATATATAGATTTATGTATGACATAAATATATGTACGCATTTGTATTCTTTAGGGAAAAAATCTGCACAGATTATAGTTTTTCAAGAGAATGTACTATAGTTTTTTCAGAAAAAAATCTTTCTTACTTTTTTCTGCAGAAAATCTTACAGATTTTGAAAAATTCTGCAAGAAAATCTACAGATTATTGTGATTATTTTGCATGATACATTATTAAATTTATTCTGTAGATCACACCTGTAGAAAAACTGTAACAAAAAAATGAAGATACTCTCTAAATCTGAAAATGTGAATAGTGACATTTATCCCTTTCACGCTCAAGGAAAATATTTTTCCCTTCTACAAAAATCATTATCGATTATTCAATTATTATGGAATCGATATTTTTTTTAATGAATGTTAAGTCAGGTCGTGTAAGGATTAATAAGTGAAAAGTTGGTCACATACTAAATATGTGAACGATGTTGACACTATAATTCACATTTCCTATGTGAATTTCACATTTTTAGATTTAGAGAGTAAAATTTTCTGTAAAAAGTTCTGCAGGAAAATCTGCAATAATTTCTACGGAAAAATCTGGCAGGCTTTTTTCCTACGGGATTACCTACTCGCGTGTATTACTAAAGACTGTCAACGACAAATAAAATAAAATATTTAACGCGAAGCAAAACTTTTCGTAGGAAATAATGAGCGAAACCAGAAATAACGTGGCAGGAGCGATCGGCGCAGCGAACGACATAATCGTGAATAGTCGCAGTACCCTGCAGTCCTACGAAAAGGCACCCCTCGCTCAGTTCCTACCCCCTCGAACTCGAGAAACGGTTCGCCTGGAGAACTCGACGGACCAGGCCATACTGGAGAGGAAGAAGACCGGCAATCCGATCAGCGCCTTCCTCGACAACATCCTGAAGCCGAAACCCATCGTCGACAACCTGAGAGAGGAGGAAAAGTACGGCAATAACGGCGACAAATTTATCGGCGTTGGCCGAGCGCTGGTCAACGGCTTCGAGGGATTGAGCAATTTTCTCAATGCCGTCGTTGATGTGAGTGGCTGCCTTTTTCATACCATCTCTGGCGTGAATTTTTTCTTATTATTGTTGGGTAACAAGATGAGGAAAAAATGTAGACGAGAAAAGTTGGTTAAGTGTTCGCGCGAGAAGAAAAAAGAATGATTGAACGTTCTACCTCTTACACACGCGACAGAATTTGGGTCGAATGCTGCGCTTGCCAACTTGTTCTTTTTATTTTTTTACCTTTGGATTCTAATAGCAGGCGATGCTTGGCAATTTAAAAAAGTTCATTTGTCTTGTCGTGCATCTGTAAAGTTATTAGCGAGTTAAAAAAAAAGAGCGTCTTTTTTGCAGAAATGACAGTTAACTGTTTTAAGAATAAAATCGTTTCAATAAGTTATTTTAGTAAAGCGATCCTTTTTTTTATCGATAAATGATGGCTCAACGTGGTTTATATGTCAGCTGACACTTTAAATGGACGGCGAAAGTAATAATCATAATATACTTGCAGTTTTAATAATTTCTTATTAATCATTAATTTAAAAAATTATATTTCAGTTGCCGTTGAGTGCAGCAAAGAAAACGTCGCGAGGCCTCACAGAAGCATTGAATCAAATTGGATCAAGATTAGTTGGTTTACAGTGAGAACTCGCCAATGAAGAGTTATGCGATCCTTTGTTATTTATTTTGAGTAAGGAGCATCAAATTAATGTAAATATAATACTTAGGTTAACAAATATTGTTACATGATTGTGTAAAAAGTGTATTTATATAAAAGTTCTTTATATAGTTTTAACAAGAATTTTATAATTTCTTTTCATCGACGCGAAAAAAAAACAAAGAGAAAAATTGAAAATTTATCCTACAATTCGATTGTGTTAGTATAATTATTGTAAACATTTATTTTAATCCTTCCGCGCTCTACAATTCATTAACAAAGCGAAACGCGACTGATCGCAACAATCGAGTGTGAACTCGAGATCGCCTAGCATCACGTTTCCAAGCATTTTTTTAATTTCGCAAATTACATAATTCGAGTATAATAATAATATCTATAAAAATCAACATGACCTAACAGTACGCCATTAATATATAAATATTTGTTTATTTATAATACTTAGATATTTAATTGTATATAATAATGCGTTGACAGTATTAATTTATGAACACTTATAGAAAAAGAAAAAAATGTATTTTCAACGATGTTGCGTTACTGCAATTGACAAAGTAGGAATTGAGATTGACAGAAATATCATATTGGTATCTCCTTAAATGTATGCACTAAAAATTACGAGAACATTCACTCTCATTGCCAACAAAAAATTTATAATGAAAAAATTTCATATTCACACTGGAGCATTATACATGCTCTTTCCTACACGAAACATTCACGCCACAAGGAATTTCAAAACGCACCTATGAATTAAGCGCGAATGTCGTTCGGTGTACAATAAAAAATTTTATCAAACTTATTGCAAGTATATGTAAGAAAAATTAATTAATTCACATTAAATATATATATAATTTTTTTTACACTAATAAAAACAAATTCATTTGATAATCTTGAATTAAATTCAATAGTTTTTATACATTTTTTTATTGCACATGCTTAAAACAAGTTTCCTTCATAATTATACTGATTTTAGTGAAAAAAATTCTTTTAGTGTTAGTTAATTTTTTCATAATATAATTCGCAATTGAAACGACTGTCGTCTTATTGGGGCTTAAAATATTATTACAGTTTAGAGTGTACTAAATTTAATTCTAGAAAATAAACAAATAAGTCTACGTTAAAAATATAAATACAGGTATTCTCGATTCAATTAAAAAAATTGATTTAATTTTTTTAGTAAATGGATAGAATCTAAACTTTTTAGACGAGTATTACATTCACACGATAATCATTCTTACAGCTGTACGATAAACATAGATGGACTTCCGATTTTTCAAACGGTTAACAATATCCACATTTTCGACGATTGTCGGGTCATTTAATTGAATTGTACAAAGATACTCCCTTTTTCAAAGTTTTACTAACATAACAGTACATATTTCTTTTTATATAAAATTTTTATTCTGGTTTTATAAAAGTAACAGCTTTGTTATTCCTAAGCGATATTACATATATACTGCAGTTGACATGCATTTAATATTCTTGACATTTATCGATATGCTTTGATACGTTTTATTACATCGAATATTTTATTAAAACAATGTTACTTTTTACTCTCGAAAAATTGCCCGCGCAGAGTATAAATCCATGGCACGTACATACATAAGTTACGAATTTTTTGTAGTCCAATTAATACTGATAAAAAAAAGTGCAAAATGTTATAAATATTCGTTTAACAAATTTCATTATAATTGTACATTCGGTGCAGATCTTCCATCTTTGAGCCTCGATTTCCTCCTAGAAACATTTCTATCGCGGTCGATCAACATATTATTTTTATTATACATAATAAATATCGTATATCGCACATTATATGATTACGCACAGCATAATATTTAATTTACTTTTCACAATTTCGAACCAAGACAAAATTAATCGAAAGAAGGAAGGAAATCAGGCCAGTTTAACGTGACACACTCGATCCATCATCGACTGCCGACGTACAAAAACTGCAAAACCTGTACTGGGCAGTCGTGTAATAACAATAGGCGTGACCCGACAGATCGTCGTTACGAGGGTCAAGAAGTGGGGTCAGCAAAAGACAAAAAAAAAATCTCGAGTTTACTCTTTGTTACCCAATCGGTGCGCAAGTATCACATGGATATCTTCTACGATTCGCGAGATTCGTTACAGGCGTGCAATACGCCTCCGCTCGGTTTTACGCGCACTCAATCATCCTCTCGTCGGCTCGGAGTACATTACTCTCGCTGCGTGCCACATCCTTTTTTTCTCTCACTTTCGCTCTCTTTCTCGTCATTCATTCTGTTTCTTATCGCCTCCTCGAAGAAGCCTGCATTGATTCACTGTCGAAGATTCAGCGGTCATATACAATTTTTCTGCACATCAGTCGTGTTTTTCCTTTTCTTTCGTTTTCGCTGAATACTACAAGAAGAGGAATTCATAAGTGCTTTTCTTTTTATCGTTAAACGTCTGCGATCGTTTATCTGCTCCTGGAAAAAGTACTCTAAAAGTGACAAACAAGTTTTCATTTCGATGGCAATAAGTGTACAATAAAAAAAAACCAATGCATACACCGTGTATTTAAAAAAAAAAAATTAATGCTATGTTTTTTCCAAGTCGAATTTTCTGTCGTTATTTCTACTTAGCAACTTAAATAACGCATGCACAATTTTGGCACATTCAAGTTTGACATTAATCACATGGCATGTTAATTGCAGTACGGAAGAATGAAAAAATAAATGAAAAAATTCAATGGAATGCAGTACAGTCACAATGCAACTAAAAAAAATCCTTCGTCATCTTTGGTCACAGAAAAGAAAGCAGCGGGGCATCAAATAAAATACGAAGAAAAAAAAAGGAAAATTAACGAAAGCAAAAATCAAACTAACGTGGCATTGACAAAAAAGTTTAAATACCATCACAGTTGGCTCCCTAAAATCATCCATAAAGTTTCTGTGAAATCTTCGACAGTGGCGTAAACGCGCCTCACCCGAGACTAAAGAAATCGAGACAATCCACAGAAGGCTTGCCGTAGGGGAGGAAGAGACGAGGTTAGCGCGAGGTCAGGCTGTAGCCCCGAGTCGTAGGAGTTCGGTTGTCGCGGTCGTCGCTTATTCAGTCGTCGTCGTCGTCGTAGTCGCGGTAGTAGTCGTCGTCGCAGTAACTCACTCATCTGAAAGTCAAACGTTGCTCCTCATCCAGAAGCGGCAGAGCCTGACGTCCCCCCGCTTGCTGTACCTGTCGATGAGCTGCGGAACGCGACAACAAGAGAGAAACATTATCGCAAAGCGTCTAAATGGGGGGACCTAACGGATTTAGGTCGTCGTGGTATCGTAACTTTTGTAGGTGTGCGTGGATCGCTTGTGCCTGACCGTGCAGAATAATATCATGCTGGCGATGAGGCCGAACAGCTGGAGGAATCCGATGACCAGGCCGACGGTGCCGATGAAGTGGAGCCGCTGGACGAGCCACTGCTGGATCTCGGAGGAGCAACCGTCCTGGTACCAGTTCAGCTGGTAGTCCGATTCGTTCGGTTGGCGCTTGCCGCAGTAGCGATTGCGAACTATGCAGCACGAGTCCGGCACCCGCTCTTCGTTGGGCCAGGCCTTGATCTTGTACCAGTCGTAGTACTTGTCTACGCCGCAGCATTGGAACTACAATCGTAATTCTTTCGTTAGATATTTTTCTCCATTTTTTCGTCCGACAATATTTATTTATTTTTTACATGAATAGGGCGATTTAAATTTGCTTTTAAGTAGAGTAAAATTCACTCTAAGCTAGAGGAGCATATTAAAGATTAAGTCTCTAATTAAGAGCCAAAAAGTCACTCTATTTCACTCGATCAGAGAAGGTAATTTTACTATAACATTAGATGAGTGAAAATTTTTACTCCAATAGAGTTATTTCGATTGTATTTCACTCTAGCTGATTTAACGTTTAGACTAGGAAAAAGTAAAACTGATTTGTAAAATCAAAAATTTAAATATTTCTTAAAGCAGATCTTACGATACAGAAAAGTAGATTTGGCATTCTATAAAGCAGATTCTACTGAAAATTCAGAACCTTAAATTAACTTCCAATTTCACAGTTAAATCTAATGTGTAAAAAGGAGAAGTTTACTTCTTTTTTTTCGACGTACTTGAATATACATAAATTTGATTGAAAAAATTACATTATAAATTCATCTCTGCTTTATTTTGGTGAAATACCATAATTAAGATCAGAATTAAAAATTTTATACTATAAAATGTAATCTATATTTGCAAAACGTAAGAATTTAACTCGCAAAACGGTAGTTAATAATAACGGTAATCGAAATTCGATATCCACATATAAAAATAAATATTACATCGAGATGAATTCATTGGGAAGTATAAGTACTAGTACAGATGTATTCACTTAAAAATCTAAAATATCAGTTTTTCGCAATAAATCAACCTCGCATTTACCGTTTACACTCGACTCTTTTAATGCAGTGTATTTTATATCCACCAATCAGTAACCCTAACTTCATAATATATCAAATCTAAAACCCATAGATCAGATAGTCTCTCTAAACACGAGAATGAAATTGATATATCCGAAAGAAATGTGAAGGAACGATTTCGGTAGTAAGACAGCTTGTAAAACAAGCTCCCGGTGCAGCGGACGTTACAAAAAAAAGGACGAATTTTCTCTTTCATTTTATATCACCATTAAAGCGAATGAGGCGGCTTCGTGACGGCACGATAAAGTGTGAGCACGCGCAGGGTACCCCCCCCCCCCCCATAGTAGCGACGGCACCGCGATAGCATCGAAATCTCCGCGAGAGCCGGTGTAGCCGAGAGCCAGTCCGTAAAGTCCCGTTTCTACCGATTTTTTTTCTCCATTGTTCTTCTAGCCACCGAACAATGCCTTGTCAATACGCGCCGCTCTCGTATATACAAGTGAAAGCAGCCTTCCATACACCAGCGATTTTTTTATTATTTCTTCCTTATACAAACCCTTACAGTGAGAACATTTTTTTTTCTGATTTCTTGGAGAAACGCGTAATTACGGTTGTTACGAACGATTTATTGATAATAATGGAGGTTTCATACCGCGGAGAGCATATCGAGATATGCACGAGAATTGTCTATAAAAATTACATGAAACTTTTCATTGAAGTTCGGTGAAAATCTCGCGCGTAAAAGTGGAGGAACGATTTTTTAAATGGCGCGAAAATTGGAATCCTTGCAACATTAGCGATAAAAAAGATTATTAGCGGGTCGAGTATTGCACAGTGCAAATTTATCGAAGTAGTACTTTTAAAAATTTCGTTTATATGGTGGATGTAAAAATTTCAATAAAAAACTGTGTGCTAAATTATAGTTATTGGGGTGCAAGGCGAGCTCTTTTGTTGGCAAATTTTTAGGATTTAAATAAATTGTTAACTTGTTATTACTTACGGTAGTTTGAATGTAATCCCAGAAATTGGAGAAGGAGCCGTTCTCGTACACGTTTTCGTCCGTGTAGTGGTTGGAAATTCCATTTTGCAATTCCAATCGCACTGTTCTTCCAAGATCGTCTTTGAATACGAAGGCCAAGGTGCCCAGCATAAATTCAGCCAAGAAGATTATAATAACCAGGCAGAAGTACTGTTTAAATAAGATAAAATAATTAATACGTGACAGTTACTGTAATAAGTATAAAATTGTGTTTAAAAAGATATTTAAGACCTTTGAACAAAGATCATTTTAAAAATGATCCATTTCTTGCAAAATTTTATTTCAAAAACTACTTAATCCTTTAATGTCGCGCGTACCAGATATGATATAATAACTTAAAATTATATTTGCATGTTAATATATTTTCATTTTGTATATTTTTTTTAGAATGTCTTCTTGGAAGTATAAATAGTATTATTCGATTATTATTTGTCTGTTTATGTAGTACACGTAAAATTTTATTAACAAAAATAATTGTTGCAGTATTTTTTCTTTATTTCTAGCACTACTAAGAAAATAAAGAAATTACAATTAAGAACAAAGTGTCCGGCATTAAAGGTTTTATAATTTTCTTTTACAAACTTTCGTTTATTAGAATTAAAAAGTTGTCAGATACTTTTAACCAAATGCATGTAAAGTACCTTAATAATTTTTTAACATTTAATTAAAACATCTTGCATCCAAAATCTCACTCTAATCTCTGACTTTAAGTCCTCTATAAAACCCAACTCATTTTCAGTTAAGACGATCATTTAGAAAAATCGTAAAAAGCCTTTGTAAGGTTCTAAAACGCTGTACTTTCATTTCCAAATGCAGCCAAAAAAAAAGTGAACCCATTAAGCCGGAATAACGAACAGTTATTCCAGAAAATGCAATTAACCGTCGGCGCGACTATCACTGCCCAGTCTGATATAATAACGAGATGGCCGTGCGAAAAAGAAAAGCGATAGGACTTACCGCGATGAGGAGGCACCTCGACTGGAACCAAGCGCCGCAGCAGCCGAAAAAGGCGACGACGAAGGTGAGGCATCCGGTCGCCAGCACCGCGATGTCCGAGGAGAAGTAGTTGTGCTGCGGCACCAGCGTGCCGTACTCGTATTGGTAGTTGAGCCGCATCCAGAGTCCAGCCCCCAGCATTCCGCAGGCGCACAGCTGTAAAAGCAACGCGACTCAATCAGACGATTACCCATGCATCGGGGCCTTTTCCACGCACCGCTATATTCTTTACCGCCTCTTCCTTTTTCTCATTGTATCTCACTCTAATCTCTCTCTCCCATCTCACTCCTCTCTTCTCATTCTCTCTCTCTCACTCTCTCTAATCTCTCTCTCATTCTCCTCTCCTTGCTCTATCTCCTCACTTTGATAGAGAAGATAAACATCTCTCTCTCTATCTCTTCTCACTCACTCATCTTCTCTCATTCTCTCGTCTTTCTCACTCACTTTGATTAGAAGAAGATTAAACATTTCTCTCTCATTCTCTCTCTTTTTCTTATTCACTCTATTGCTTTACTCTATGGTTCTCTCTCTCTCTCTCTCTCTCTCTCTTCTTCTATTTTTTATTATAGTATATTGCCTCTACTGCAACTGTTATGCATTTATTCCTATTTTCTATTTTTTGTATATATTGAAGGCGAATAAATTATATTTATCTATCTATTTATCTCTTTCTCACTCACTCTCTTACTGCTCTCTCCCTCTCTCAATCTCTCTCTCCTGCATTTTTTTATCTCTCTCGTATTTTTCATCGAGGATTTGAGGTCGCTATTTAATGGGCTGCCCGTTCGATCGTTAAATAATTGCGGTTTCGACTTCCTCGAGTACGCGCAGTTTATGAGGGATTGATCTAGTTCGGTTTCTTCCAAGTGCCTATACTCGGGAAAGGCTGTTTACCGCGATTCGGAGATTTAATTATCCGCGATTTAACTGTAAGGAGTTTATTTTTTTTTTTAAATTTATTTATCGTTAAAGCTCGAGCAGGTTGCGTAGTTTTATGTAAAGAGATATAATTTTATAATGCATTCGTAATGAATAAATTAAAAAAAAAAACAAAACGCATTATATAAGTCTGTCTATAAGTTTGGTTAAATACATCAATCATTCTCGTGGGCTTTGCTAATAAAAATCAGCTGTAGGATTTAAAGTTTGAAAAAAAAACAGATATTTCCATTAATCAATTTCATTATTAAAAAAAAAAAATTTAACGCTACCGCAGCATTCGTGGTGTACTTTCTCTTCTTTGAGAAAAATGATGTCACATTTTTACGAGCGACAAAGAAAATTTAACAATCCGCCTAGTAACTCCTGCGGTTTCCATTTTCTTCGTTTTTTTATAGCTGGACAAGTCGAACGGTGGAAAAACAATGCAGAGAATATTTTTCGATTGTGCAACGTCATAATCGGTCAAGTCATTCGCCTTTGTCCATTGTCAATGACGTTACGAAAATAATGAAAAACTCACCAATGAAGTAGGCATAAGATTAACCGTGCAAGTTCTTTCTTATTTATTGTAACCAATTTTCCGCCCGAAAGAAAATCAACAAGAGAGATCCTCGTTCCCCTCGAATTCTTTACGCCCCGCAGCAACGACGCTTTGCACGTGTGCAGAGAAACCGCAAGGAGAAAATTGCTCCCCGAGCGTATTTTTTTTTTTTTTTTTGTTTTGCAATCTCAAAATTTCGCCGCGTACGGCTTTATCGCGAGCGAAAGAAAGTCGCGTGAACCGCTGTAATGACACATTTTCGTCGAGACCACCTCATGCGAATCTCCTGGGATTATACACACCACTTTAAACTTTTTTAAAAGTCGATTTTCTTTCTTTGTCTTAACCAACACTGTGCGCTTTCAAGTACTTTCTATATATTCTTAATACCAACAGGAAGAAATAATTTTTTTACTACAGGAGTAGGAAGAGCGTTTACTGCAGTAAGAACTTCAACATTTTTTCGAAACTATATTTTTAAAATCAATATGATCAACTTAGCTTACGGTCAATTTTCAATCGATCGACTTGATCGAATCTTTTTCCCAATATTATACTAAACATTTGACTAGATATTGATTTTTTCGTGCAGCTTTAAAAGTAAATTAAATAAAAAACATTTTATAGTACGTCAATGAAAATCATCACATTTTTAAGGATGAAAATAATATAAAGCCAAGGGAAGTCGATTCAGGCTGGGGGTCGCCTCGCCGTCAATGAACGTGACTTACGACACTTTTCCACACGTCGGAGGCTTCGTCTGCGTGCGCGCGAAGTAACGAGCGCGGTTTCACCGTCGCGATTAGGAAAGCATGTAAATCTAGCGGGAAAAGTTGGCTGGCGTATAATTAGCCAATGTTCCCGTGAAGGTAGTTTTTCTATTTATTAAAACTTTTTTTTTACTCATTAGCCACCTTCAATCGTGTGTAGGATAAGTAATCCGTTTAAGATATTTTCTAGTCGATTAAAAGAAAAAAAGAGCAACATCTTGTAAATCACTTTTACTTTTACTGCCAGGCGCTATCTTCTTCTACTAATTTACTTTGTTCAGTTATTTATTCGTTCGTACGTTATAGGAGTCTTGCACGAAACGAATAATGAGAGAAGTTCTGAATATCATGGAAATTTAATATTATATGAAATTAAGTTTAAAAAAGAAAATTAATATAATATTGAGTAACGGGTTTTAACATGATAAAAGCGTTTTAGAAGTAACGTTATAACAATGTAAGATCCGCGTATCTCAAGTTGTATTTTGAAAAGATAAGTACGTGTACCGGCATGTAATTTAAATGCATTACATTTTAAAAAGTTTTTTCTCGATCGCTCGTATCGTGTACATGGAGTTTATTATAGTCATCAAGAGATTAGCGCAAAAAGAAAGACAAGAAAATGTGACTTGCCGGTGTAATCATTTGCATTTTGCGTGTATCGTGGTATTATTGAAGAACGTTAAATTGCACGATCAATTTTGATTGTTTCGCAAGTAAATAAAAAAAAAATCCTGGCAACTGGTTAATTTCGTACATTCAACAGGCGCTGTACATAATTATTCGATTTTTTTTCGGCTGTGCATTCATTCAATAATTTTACAATTTAAAAATAGCCAAGCATAGGGACAGAATAATTTATTGACAGTGAGAAATATCCAGTTATATCGGTTGATAAATAAAAAGTGGAACTAGTTTAATTAATAGCGGATTTATTTAAAAAAATGATCTCAAATTTCTTATCCTGAATCATTCAAATAATATCGCTTAATTTATTGCACTGAGTGAAACAGGTTATTCGAGTTGTAAAACAGTCGCTACGAATATTTAAATTTTTGTTCGTTTTCTCAAATTACTGTTAAAATGATGATAATATACTAAGTAGCGTTATTTATTATACTTATTCACCGCAATGTTTAGGAGTTTTCTCGCATCACTCGTCCTACTAAAGTAAACTATCATCCAATCTTCGTAACTGATCAATTTTCAAAAAACTATTTTGCAAATATAAAAAAAAACTTGTATCAAAAATATCATAAAAAAAAACGTTAGAAAGATTCTGTGAAGATTTTTAAAAAGGATTTACGATGTGCTAATATCAAGTGCAAAGAAAATGTAAATGCTATTCTGATAAACGAATTTTTGAATCTCGCTGTTCTATTTTCCTGCGAAACACGTAGATTTTGCTTTGGCAATAAAAACGCAGCTTCAATTTACATCGAAAATGTTCAGGAATCATCGATCAGCCAGTCAAAAGAACCAATTCGCCCACATCACCCCTCGAATTCTCCGTGTAGCAGGTAATTAGCGGCCGCCTGATAACGCGGAGGTGGAAGATAAATCAGCCGTTCGCTTCGGAATCGAGACTTTCGCGAAAAGTATTCGCAGCAATCCGATGGATGTCTATTAATAGTACCGACCCGAGATACGGTTTACATTTATCAGTCGTGGCCGCAGCTCGCGTCAGTATTCGCGCGTCCCTTGTATCACGAGCTATTCGAACCCTATCCGAAAGTATTATTCCCACCCGTTAATGAGGCATGCTCGTTCTAGCGGCAAATTGGTGCGATCACTTTGACGATTGAGCGCTTTTTACACGAGGTACGTTTTAACCATCGATTTTTCCGTGCATTTTAATTGGCCGATTTCGATTGGAGCTTGAAATCAAACTAACGGTTACACAGACTGCAGACTACGGGCATAATTAGATTTTAAAGTTTTGAAGATACAAAGTGTTTAGGAATGAAAGAGTAATCTGTTCTGCGAAATTTAGGATTGACGTGTATATTACACGTTACTCAGATTGTGATCGATTGGAGTTTGAAATCAGAGCAATAGCAATGTCTGGTTAATTTTTCAGCAGACATTCAGAAAATATTGAAGAATCACCTAACCGTGACTTTTATTAAATTTACGTTTCCGCAGTGATCGGCTTAATTTAAGACTAACATAATTGCACGTTTACATCCGGACAATATCCTCGTTTTGAAAACAACTTCATTGCGTCAAAAAAGCTTCATAAAAAAGTTAAAAAAAAAAAAAATAAAATAAAACGCTCCGTCTCGTTCGCATCTCACTACCGGGAAAACATTTTCTCACAGTCGCACGCTTGTTATTCAACAATCCTCCCGCGCGTCTCCTCCCGAAAATAATTGACTTCGATAAAGAAAGCCCGAGGTGTAGGAGAGTATAAGCGACGCACGTAAGCCGCGCGGCCGAATGGAAAGAGTCCCTCGCGCGAAACTTGGTGATGATCAATCACGGCGCTGATCACTTCGTGCACTTTCCCTCGCCAATTTCTACGACTTCAATTTCCCGATGCAATATTCAAATGCACCGCATTATCCCGCGCCGAGAGAAACTGCACGCCCGGCGTCGTTCCATTGTGCCGGAATAATGGGATGCTCCGCTTACTATATGAAGGCGCGCGCGGCTCGAGTGTTTTCCCTTGGTGGAAGAGTGTTTACAGGAAAATGGATCGTTAGATTTATTTTCGCCGTCGTGCGATCAGGTGAAATTTGTATGAATTAGCGGATTTCGTTGATTAAATTGAAAGTTGATGGTTTGTTGGTATAGTCCACATTGATGGGATAATTTGTCTTTCATACATTAAATTGGTTGCAGGTGGTTCACTGGCGGTGAAGGAGTGCTTTTTCGTTTCTTAGCTGAACTAATTATATCGAGTAGAATAACAGTTTGATTTAATGATAACCGCTTGCCGTGATGAAATTTTCAATTTAACGCTGATGTATATTGACCTTACATTGTGGGATTTTTTAATCAAATAAGCCTTGAAACTCGATGTAACACGATACTCAGCTTCAATGATACCAATTTATACGTATGTCCCATTATCACAATAAATCTGTTCCAACTAGGTATAATAAAATACATCGACCAGTATTAAATTACGTGTTAAATTGATGATCGAACCAATCTTATTAAAAACATTAATGAATGTACGATAATAATGTAGTGATAGTTAATTAGAAAATACTTTTTTTTAATTTTCTTCAAAATAAAAGATATTAATATTTTTAAATTATACATTTTTTAATGATACATGCCTACTACGTTCACTAAGAGGAAGCGTTGCATCCAATCCAGCTAACAACATTTTTTTGTTCTTGCCTAGTAAAAGGACAATTGACCCATAAAAAATTTTAATTAATAATTAACTAAATTACTTAAAAAAACATATATACACGTTACAAGTGATCGTTAAAACGTACTTCATACACCCGTTTCATAACGAACATAAAGCCACATGCGCTTAAAAGAAAAAACATCGAAAACACAGAGGCGCTCGGCTTGAAGAAAAAAAAAAAAAACGGCGTGTGCAGTGCCACGGCAAGAGGGTTTCCATCTGCGCGTATGTTCAGCGTCATCTCGAGTCAGCTTAGAAAAAAGGACGCGCGGCGCATGTGACGTTGACCTCGTTGAGGCGCGGCTTGTCGCCTGCTCCGTTTCATCTCCACGGGCGCAGTTTAGCCGCCTTTCCAAAGCAGCTGCGCTCCAATTTAATTCGGGACCTCGCTCCTTCCTTTTTTTTTTCTTTCGTATAGGTATAATAGCGCCGCGGCGATGCGGGCGGGCCGAGAATTATTACGTCAAGCGAGCCGCTGATTATCGCCGTCGAGGATGGCAACTGCACCCGCTCCTCTGAGACTGGAGTTTTCACCGTCGCGGGCGCTAATCAGTTTGCTTCGAGTTGTGGGCGAGAGATTAATGGAAGGCGGGGAAAAACTTTTTTTTTCTTCCGATGGGTTTTTCTTTTGTGGAGCTTAGTGATCGATGGATAGTGATACTGGCTTTTAATAAGATTGATAAAAATCTTATATGTTGCATCATGACTCTAATGGATTGATCTTGCGCTTAATAATTAGTTATGTATACATGAGTATTAATAAGAAGTAGTAGTAGTACACGAAGAGAAATGTTGTAGTAAAAATTACTATGATCCGTAGGAACAGTGGGACGCACTCGTCCTATTTTTACTGATAATGACGATTTTTACTGTAAAATATAGTAAAAAAAGCTATGTACACAGTAAACATTACATACGTCGTAAAAATTACATACATGATAAAAATTACTATATACATATTAGAAATTGCTATGTGCATCGCAATATTTGCTATGTTTTATAGTAACAGTCGTCGTAAATCGAGTATATCCCACTGTTCCTATACGGAATATTGGGAACATCCACGTATTTGATTGTATTATTCATTTACCTATGAAATATCGAATTTATTGTAGTGCAGTCTCACTCGAAGTAATTATAAGTGAAAGAATACAAGAAATAATTTTTCATAGAAATAAATGATAATGACGTAATTAAATCTGAGGTAAATGGTAGGTTCATCGAAAACATCATTCAAGTGCAATGGGGCAGGTTGATCGACAGAAGAAATTTTTACATTTTATTTCTTATCAAACTATACAATGGCTTTAAACTGAAGATAAAGAGAAACATTCCTTATTCCATTCTAAGACACTGATGTGAATAGGATCGATTTCTGTCATTTAGAGTGCAAGATATAAGTATTTATGAAATATAGACTATTCTATATAGCAATAAGTATTTTGTAGAATTTCATTTTTTATGTGACAATATTTACATTTCTTTTTACAAACAGATCCATTAAAGATAGAAAACATTTACTTATTGAAACTTGTGTAATTATTCAATGAATAAATAAATAAATAAAAGGGAGTAGAAACTTATAGAGTATATGAAAAAAGCAGGTGTAGTACCAAGCGATCAATGAGAATGCAGTCAATTGATACGGGAAGATCAAAGGGAAAACCAGGTGACGAGTAATGTCACATGCCCGCGGCGGTTTAGAGAAAAACGTTCGCGAAAGTTTACACGAACGGGGGCGCATCTCTCCAGCCCGCGGCGGTTGCTCTTCATCTCGAGCTTGAACTTTCAAATGAAAGTACCTGCGACATGCTCCCCTAACGCAGCTGGAAAAGCGGATTTAGCCACGTTATTACTCCGTGACTTTGAGTTACTTTACATTTGTTTAATTGACATTTTTTTTCGCTTTCTCTCGAGTTTCTTTCGATCTACGAGCTCTGCGCGCGCAGTGGATGCAGGTTCGAACGCGAAGAACTTGCACGGAATAAAATGTCAAATGATAGGCGAAGTACTTTAGTCTAATCGCGTCAAGATAAATCGAATTTATGCGAGAATGTATTTTCAACGGCAATCTATAAGATTAATTAAATCCGCTCTATTTACGGGCATTAGAATAAATAACGCTTCGAAAGCAGCAACTTTGGATATCGCTAAAAACATATTTTTGAAGCAGAAGTTAGTCGAGTCAAGTGTTTTTAAACAATTTTTTTTTTCGAGTTCTATATCCCACTTGTTTTATGCAGCTTGTGGATACATAAAATATAGAGATACAATCTGCAAATGCAGCTGAAACTACTACGAGCTTTTTGCAAAGCTCCGCTATTAACAAGCACTTAGCAAATAAACTTTCGAAGCCGGGAATCGCTGTCTGCAAACAAACGTGGGCTTCTTATCTTCAACTCGCGCAAAGCCCCTAAAGCATTATCGTCGTCCGATTTCGCTCTCTAGAGTCGATTTTTTATTACTTTTTTTATTTACTTTTATTTTTATTTTTGCACTGCCATAGGCGCGCGCGCGGCGATCGCTCGATTAGTCGCTTCGCACGGATATAAAAGCTTGTCTTTTCCCGCTTTGTTTGTCTTTCTTTTTTTTTTTTTTTAGCGATTCAGGATAGAAAAGGCTGAATCCACGCCAACGCGCGCACGCTGGTTTAAAAAGCGAGTAGTGTGTTTTTCGCAATTAACCGACTTTTCCGGCCGCGCGTCCTTGCTCCGACTGTTTGCACGGTTTTTTAATGCGAGAGACACTTTAATGAAGATCAATTCGTTTCGTTAGCCTTTTCTCTTTTTTTTCTGGGCTAAATAAACGTCGAATGTACATTTCGCCGATCGGTGGCTCTTTGATAGGACGCGCAAATGTTATTTTCAGTTCTGCGTTAAAAGGGGAACAATCGTGAATGCCCCACTTGTAAAATGTGACTTTGTACACAATTTTTTTTTTTCAGTGAAAGAAACGAAAATTGTCTTTGTAACGCGATATCTCCGCGCGGTGTGGTTATTGTCGAGTTTATGACACTACATACTTATCAAAAACATGACTTAACGTGACTAATTGCAGATAAAACTGTAACTTACACTGATTATGAATAATTTAACGAGGATTAAAAAATACACATCACTAATTGCATCACGAGTTGTCGCCTCTGCGAGACCGAGTAGCGCAGAAGTTGAAGATCGAACGGGAAAAAATTATTGTTTATGTGACGAATGTTAATTTTGAATTTAGCATAAGAGAAAAAATGACGAAGGTAACGTCATGACTTTCGATCATCTCTCATTCGCTCGACGCCGGAGTAGAATAATTCATAGTGAAAAGCCTACTGACCCAAATGAGGACATTGAGCGAGCAGAAAACGTGCCTGATGCACGTGTAGCCGGTACGACCCATGTTGATTCTCGCCGAACTCTGCGCAGATAAGACTCGATGTTTTCTGAAATACAAAAGCAGACGTGGTACGATTAGCTTAAAAAATTCAGACAGATAATGTAATTTTGCACTTTACTTAATTGTTTAAAAAGTTGCAGGTTTATAGAGTCCGCCGACGAAAGTATTTGCAGAGAAAAAGTTACAGTACTTTTATGGCAAATAATTTCTTACGAATCAAATCTCCTTTTATAAAAAATCTAGGGCATTTTCATTATTGTCAGTATTTGTCGAGACAGATAATGGCTTTTTTCTAGAATGATACTAAATTTTGCAATAAAATTTCTCTCTCTGTAAAGCACAAGTTCATCGGCGTATAGCCAGTTGCGGCCTTATCTAAGAGGATTTTTTCTATCCTACGATGCACATGCGACTATTATTTTTAAATTATTAGAAAGTTCGTGTAATGTGGTTTTAAGTACACAAAAAAAAAATCGAAGTGAAAGTGTATTAAATATCTCCATAGTACCAATGTAACAGTTGGCATAGCTGTTCGATGAAGCTAAACGCGGCACTTCAGCGCAGGCAGAGCAAAATAATTAGCGGAGCCAATACCACCGTCTCATCAAGTTCGCGAGGCCTCGTAACAAGCCATCCCTCCCTGTGTGACTCTTGAAAATTCAATTACTCCATAATTAACGAACAAAGCGGCGGTCCATTAAAAGCAGCGCGCTTCGTTTCGTCCCTTTACGCCCGAATCGCCGCGTTAATTGGTCAAAAAAAAAAGACACCGCCATACACACAAACACACCAATCCACCTAAATTCGAGCGTCCCTGCGTTGACTCTTTTTTTTTTTTTTAAGTGATCCGAGCACTGCATCCACACTCGACCCATGAACGGCGGCAGGAAACGTTTCATCAAGGAATCTTCTCAATTCCGCGCACGAACTCGTCCGCCGGCGTGGGCAAGTGGGAATTAGCGTTTTTAATTAGCGTGAAAAACAAGCGTCGCCTTTAAGTGGTCTCATTTCGGATGCAGATGTGGCGCCGCGGGTCAAAAATTTTTGTTAGTTCGCCGATGAAAGTTGTAATGCCCGCTTTATTCGGCATGATTGGGCATTAACCTGATTAGCCGGACGTTTTACTCGGAATTGAGGAATTATCTCTTTTGTTGCGATTCGCAATTGACGTGTTCCATTTACTTCGTGAGTGTGAGTTTGGTAATCGAATTCGTTTTCCTTATTTATTTATGTAAGCGGTCGATCTGTGCTGTGGCTATACGCTGCTGTCAATTATACACGCGTCAATTTTATAACTTTATCTACCTGCTTGTATTTTTAATTATTATTATCGGGTAATTTGCGTGTGCCATTTTGATACATCCGTTTTAGCTATTTAATTAATTACTTAATATGTAATGTGTAGTTATGTGATATAATTTTAAACGCTTGCAATTTTTTATGCATTTTTCGTGATCTGCTTATAAAGCAATTTTCTTTTTAATTGTATTTGAGAAAGTCTAATGAGCTTATCTGCAAGCACCTACACTAGTATATTTTTAAAATGATTAACGAACTATTCAAATGCAGTTTATCTCTTCATATGCCTATAATTTATTACCGACGTTTCTATTCACATTTGAATAAACTTTTTTAGCCAAGATTTTGTTGCATGTTTGCCTGGACATTTTTTACTCTTTAAATTGAAATTTAAATTGAATCTACACTTTTGCATTGAGAACTCCGGATCATAGATTTTATTAAAACTCTTAAAAAAAATTATCTTTCTTATACATCAAAAATGAAAGAACTCAATATTTTAGTTTAGCTTTTGACATTAAAAATGATATTTAAATTCTTTATAAGTAATTCTCAAGATGCTTTCTTTATTTTTCTAATTTATACAACTGGTTATATAGTTTTTGTTTTAATTTTCAGTGAAATTATTGCAATTTTTCCAGTAATAACAGTCGACGAGAACATTTGATGAATTTCCATGCAGTTTTAATAAACCCCGTAATCCACCCCGTAAAAACTCTTATAAAATACTATAAAAATGTGCAAAATTTATAAAATACTATAAAAATGTGCAAAATTTATAAAATACTATAAAAATGTACAAATTTTATAAAATACTATAAAAATGTACAAAATTTATAAAATACTATAAAAATGTACAAATTTTATAAAATACTATAAAAATGTACAAACTTTATAAAATCTGATAAACTGTTTATCAGGTTTTATGCAGTTTTTGCACCATTTTGTGGAGTTTTATAAGACCCTTTCAATAGGGCAGGCATCCAAAGCTCTACAGTACTCTTCTACGAGTTAACGACCAAAAGCTCCTATAAAAAGCACGTCTTGTTCAAACTTTGCACCCACTATAAATTATTTAAAAAAAAAAACTCGAGTCTTTACCAGAGAAATGACGAAGTAAGCAGATGCGGGGCACTGAAATCGCGATCTCGCAGAAAATTACGCGCGCACTTCCTGGCGGCGAGGTCGACTGCGGCGCACTCCGAGCACACGGAAAACGAGGCGCGCGGATAGAGAGAGAGCGGGAAAAACAAACGGACGCGCGCACCGACTCCAAAAGCGGACTTCACGACTGCGAGGCGCGTGCACCCGCGCTCCGAGCGTGTGTGCGGGAGCGAGGAAAGCGCGCCGCGCTCCATCGGTTCTAGCCCCTCTCTCTCTCCTAGAGTGCCTCCCTCTCCTTTCCTCCAGCAGCCGCGGCGAGCTTTGCATATACCCATTACGTACAGTACGCCTATACATGCGCCTGGCTCTCCTTCTCTCCTCTTTCCTGCTCCCCCTGCCGGCATTGTGCCTATTGCGCGACAAACCCGTTCTCCAACTTGAGCCTTTTCGGAGGTCTGAAACCTTTTCTCCCCTTCTTTATTCAGGTGTGAGTTTTAGTTTTTTTTTTAGACTCGAGGATTTGAAGAAGGATTTGAGAATCTTTTAAATAGATTTTCTCAAAATAGAAGCTTTTTGAATTTGGTGTGCAAGTTCGTGTTAAATTATTTTTTTTTCGCTTTCGTTGTTGTATTTAGTATGAGCCGCATGCGTCTAAAGTTTGTAAATCTTACTTTTAAAAAATTGCGGAGTACCGTAAGAAATTTGCCTTAAGATATTTAAATTAATTCAGTTGGAAAAAGCGAGCTGAAAAAAAAAACTAAAATAGAGCGGATAAAAGTTACAAGGAGATCAAATTGGAAACACTATCTCCCCTTGCTCGAAATGGCCCGAGAGTTAGATAATCTTGCATCAGAACTCGACAGTGCCGGTACATAAAAAAAATATAAAGTGCGAAGTAAACGCACCACGCTTCCTTCCTGAAATAACGCATAACTTCCTGAATCGCTCGGAGCAGCGAAATATTAACACAGTAACCGAATCAACGACTGCTTCGGAAAGAAAAAAGAAAACAATGATTTTTTATAAAAATTACTGCCAATATTGTTAAAATAAATGCACGAGTAGTAAAAAGTATTAATCGACCTTTATAAAAGAAAAGGGCGAACAAAAAGTTTTAACAGTCTTGCGAATTACACTTATGTATAATGATTCTGAACAATTTATCTACATATTTTAAAGTGCAAGTACGCAACTACAAAAAATAAGAAAAAAAGTAACTGATTATTTATTTCGCACTCGTACCAAACTACTCTATCCACATATAATTTAATTATTTTTATGTATGTTTACATACACGGAGAGAAATGTTATAGTAAAAATTACTATGATTCGTAGGAATAGAGTGGGATATACTCGACCTATGACGAATTTTTACTATAACATTTACTAAAAATTCCTATGTATGTAGCAATTTTTTTGTTTTATAGTAAAAATCGTCATAGTAATTTTCACTATTCAGTACTGCTAGTAAACTTATTGAGAATTATACTGAATCAGACATATTTTCCGATGTAATAAATTCATTTAAAAATTAAGTACACGGAGAGAAATGTTATAGTAAAAATTACTATGTTCTGTAGGAACCGTGAGATATACTCAGCATGAAAATTTTTACTATAAAACATACTAAAAATTTCTATGCACATAGCAATTTCTACTACATAAATGGCAATTTTTGCTATGTACGTAAGAATTTTTAGTATGTTTTAAAGTAAAAATCGTCACAGGTCGAGTAAGTCCCATTGTTCCTACGGAATATAACAATTTTTATCCATAACATTTCTCTTCGTGTAGTTTAAACGAATTCGATTAAAGGCAGTCAAAATAAAGGAAACAATATAACAAGGCAAGAGTTTAATTTAAAATTCCGCGCTAAAAAATAATAATCACCCCGCAAAAGAACAAACTCACGCTGCATTCACCTCATGGTAGTAAGAAGCACCCGCGCGATCCATCGCACGTGAAAGTCTCGTCTTCCCCGCACCGGGTAAGCCGAAAACCGCACTAATTTCCGGCGCGAAAAAAAAAAACGAAAGCACACGCGTCGACGCCGGAGCTCTTTTACGCGTTCGCTTCGACGCGCTCCATTCTCTCTTTACTCGATGGCGTCCTTCTCGTTTTACGGACTCGGCGCTGATCCGTTGAGGAAGGGAACTTGTGGGTCCTCTAACGGTACTCTCCTCGGCGCGCAGCGACGGCGGCGGCCTCATCGCAGCAGGCTCGGCTCGCTCGCCTTCAAAGGGCGACTCTCTCGTATCTCGATCACGCGCGTGTCCGATTTTTCAATGAAGGCCGCCCCCAGGATTCCATCGTCGCGACTGGCGGGCCGACACCGGCTCACGTATTCACGATGTATATTGCGCTGTGCACTTTAAAAACTTTTTTTTTTTTGCTTTGGAGATTGCGGGTTACTTTTTCACATGCATATTAGTTGTACAGACCTTTATTATGCATTTGAAAATAGGTAAAATAAGTCAGAGAATGTAAATGGCGTCTTGTTACAAGTGTGACGAATGATTGTTTCCTTGACAGTTGAGATCTATGGCGACTGCAGGAATCCAAATTTTTCGACGACCAACGTTAGGAATTTAAATTTTGTGGGCTCTACGGTAGTGGAGTAATTTAAATTTTTCCAAAGGGTCTTCGATTTCCGATCGTAACCATCACTTATGCGGCCCCGTAGATCCTCATTATAGGTATTCAACATTTTTAAAGTGCAGACCTCTTGGAGAAATTTAAATTCTTTAGACTCCTGCAACGGCCGACTGAAGGAATTCAAATTTTTTCTAAGGGGTGTGCGAAAATTAAAATGTTCTATCTCGACCTTGAAATGCAAAAATTTCATTTGAACCGTGTCTAATAGAGAGAGAGATAAAAAAAATGTATTGAGAGTCACAGAAAATGTGGAGCGAAATTCTTTCTGCTCGTTCTACTGGACGAATTGAGAACATTCTCGGTTGTATGGAAGAAAGGTGAGAAAGAGGCAAAGGAACCTAGACCGGGGCGAAAGTCAACGGAGCGTCATTTAAAAAAAGGCCACGTTGACTCTGCGCTCCTACGCGGCAGGTCGCGAACAAGTGCGTCATTTCACGGAGACTGGACGAGGTAAGATTGCTTTGGCGCTCGCGGAGGCCTCGCCGAGGTACAGTACATCTTTACTAGAACAATGACCTCGGCGGTCCCGAAAATCTCGTGTTTACCAATGAATCCTCAAATATTTAACATTAGCCAGTCGTGATTTTTTTTTTATTTTTCACGATGGGGGAAATGTCAAACGTCGCCAGTGAAAATGTCCAGAAAATGTCATATATAAGAACGACGCGTCACGCTATGTTTTTTTAACGGAAAATTTTTCGCTACCGTTAGTATTTTTCGAAACTCGATCAAATCGATTCGAAGTAATGTGATAATAACTGCGAATTATTAGAGACTATTTATTTTATTGAAAAGTATATTGCAGTTTTACTTTTTCCTCGCATTTCATAATTAATATGATTTATACGAACAAAATGTAATATTTAGGTAAAAAACGAGCAATTATTAGTTTATATTTTCGTTAAGTTAGTTTATATAGTTTATAGTTGTTGTATACATACTTTGTACTTAACGTATTTTGTACGTTTTAGATAAAATATAAATTATGTATTAAATAAAAAATAAAATAAAAAAAGAATTATTTCAATGTAAAATTGAAAATAATAGTAGTGACAATTCTTTGTATACATTATGAAAAAACTAAAATTATACTGAATGAAGTGGTTTGATTAATTTTTTTCCTCGAAAATGAGTATCACTTTAAAAACAATATCCAACAAACGCTATAAAACGAGACGAATCGGGATCGCTAAATTTATAAAAAGGATAAGCGTTTCCTTATTGACGAGGCTCAAGACAATCGGCTGTACCAAATGGAGTTCGCTTTTCCACAAGTTACTTTTACGTAAGTAAAACTTTCATCTCGCGCTCGCTAATTATTTTACCTTCGCTTATCAGTAGTCAATAAAGTTAACCAGAATTGATCAGACTTTTACGGCCGTTTGTTTAAGACGGTATTATTTCACATTTCGGTGTAGGAAATTACTTACTTAGAAGCAGCGAGTATAAAAAAAACCTATCGATTTTAAGAGTTTCGTGGGCTCTTAATGGGTCATAGAGAATTTTTTTAACCTGCTCTTAATAAGTCATTAAAAGAGCAATTTATTCCAGAGCGACACGAAAATTATTAACCGGCATATATTAAAATTTCTAATTACGTTGAGCTGACATTAAAATTATACTGCCGCTTATAAAGCAATATTATATTTAAAACTAACTAATAGCAGTAACCTGCCTCTACTCGCCATTTCTTTTTTCATCATGTAACATGTAACACTCTAACAAGAGAACACTAAAATTATGCAAATTAAATTAAATTTCTGAGACTCATTTAGAGACTTTCCTATCTCGTTACTCCATTAACATTCGCAAAAACCTTCGGCTTCCCATAAAAAACATTTAATTAATCGCATTACAAAAGGATCTTATTCGCGGCACTTCCGTCTCGTAAAAAAATCGTGGCCCTCTGGCTAAATGAAACTCATGCGCAGAGCGAAATCGACGTCAGAGTCGCGGTCGCGAAAAAAAAAGTCGCCAGTCTCAGGTTGCCCGCTCCAGCTGCGGCGCTCGGGTTTCAGGGCCTCTACATCTCACGTCGACGGGAAGCGTACGCGGCGTTATATGTATGTTATATCGCCATTTCACGTGTAGCACATACATACATATGTTATGTGTATATATATATATATATATATATATATATGTATGTATAATCTCGTGAGCATCACCACTCCATTTTTACGCTACTCTGGTCGGAGAGGCGCCAAGGTCTAATCACCTCAGGTGATACATGCCGGAATGGTTTACGCGCTACCTGAGCTGAGTGCTTGGGCGAGTTTGCTCTGCACTTATTTGCGGTGTATTGCTATATTAGAGCAACTACAGAAAGATCGAGGCGTGCGGAGCGGCAGTAATATTGCAGGCTCGAGAAGGAATTTGAATGGGATTCAAACGGGATCTCGGAATTTCAAATTTCGCGCGCCTGCCGGCGAGAAAAGCGCGCGCAATTTTGAAACATTCTTTGCTAAACATTACAATCCTCAATTTGAATTTTTTCTTTCGCACATGGTCATTGTTTAAAAAGCAATTACGATGTCACTTTCCGAGGAAATAAAACCGACTTTTTTCTACTTGCAATTCGATAGGTTTTAATTTTGTTATTAAAAATTGAGTGTTATTTTCGCTTTCAACGAACGTGCTGTTAAGAAAGCAGCTTAGTGTGCCGTAGTATGGAGCCATAAATGGCTGAGGCTAAAAAGATAAAAAATGTAAAAATAAAGTAACAGGCAAACACGTGTAAACTAGTGACACAAATCTTTAATGAAGACAAATTAACAAACAGATTGTGTGCTGGGACAAACGAAATATGCTAATTTCTCGAAGTGTACACTGCGGGCGCGAGGAGCAGTTGTTAACGCTCGGGAAATGCAGTGGGACGCTGCCCCAACCGAGGCATGATGCAATAAGATGGAAATGAGCGCGCGTTGGATTTCTGCTGAATAGAATATAAAATTTTATTTTTTCACGGATCGATAACGATTTGCCGTTTACCCAGTGTTAAAAATTGACAGGATACATACTTTTTTTCCAGCTGCGCCTAATTAGTATAGACAATAAATCATTGTGGCATTTGATTGCTTATATTCTATTCTTTACGTTATATATACATTGCACGGACTCCGTGTATAAAAAATAAGGAATTTACAGTAACGAGTTATTTACCCGTAAGAAAAGTTTTCGCATAGTTGGGGTGCAGATATCGCGTTACCATTTTTTAGGGCTCGTAAAACTTCTTCGCTTCACTGCCTGAAGTTATTTCTTCCCGTTTTTTTTTCTCCATAAACGTCGCGTTTCAACCTAATCGCTTATTGCGCAACTCTCTATCGCGGTCCTTCTCGATTTAATCATCACTTATTAAAGAATCTTTTTCTTTATGCAAAAAACAAATTAATCCTGTAAATTTTATAAAAGAAAGATGAAAGTTTTTGAACATAAACCTTACGTATTAGGAGGGTATCGATAGCAGAACTCCGAATCACGATTTTTTTTGGAAACTGAGCTGAAAGTTTGTTTTCTTATGCCAAAATAGATAGACAGCCAAAATTTGTGGATGAATAAAAATTTTTAAATATACGCCTATAGTTACATATACTTATAGAGAACATTCTAGTTACTTCTGCGTAGCTATTTTTAAAACATTGACAAAATATTTTTAATAATCGCTATGAGCCTGATAAAAATAACCTTGTTGTGATTGAAGCGAGGGCGGAGCGAGTAATGAAACAAGCATTCACCGCCCGAAGTTAAAATTCAACACGCCGCCGCGTTTTTTGTATGTTTTCGTGTCATTATGCATCTCGTAGGAAGAGCCTGCGGTCGTTCCCTTAACTGTAAACAGCATTCGCAGGAATTTCAATTGTGACGCTCGGAGCGGAATGAGAATAGCCATTGAGAAGATAAAGGAGGAAGAAAAAGGGGAGCACGAAGAAACGAGGAGAGTATAAGAACGGCGCAATGTGAAAATGACAATCCCGGGAATAATGACTAAAGGGGGTATCAATTTTCCCGCTCAAATGAGTTATTAAAAAATATTATTAACAACGCACCGCGGATAATCGGCACAAAAAGCTTTAGTAGATTCTCCGCGAAATTTGTGTAAAATTTCAATAGAATTTTCAAAAATAATATTTGCTGGAAGTAATAGAAACATCTCCGGATAATTCCTTTGTAGAAATCGTGAAAAAAGGTATATAAGTTTATTTAAATTGTGATTCTTAATTTTCCAAGACTTTAAAGAGCCTTCTTGCTGTAAAAACCAAAATGAACTCCAATTTCCCGGATTTTCGCGCCTAATTGAGTCATTAAAAAAAATTATTAACGATGCGCCTCGCTGTATTCGTAATTTGCACCCACGATCGTATAAGCCGCTTTTTACATCTTAATTTTCTTCCCGACGCCGCGGCGCGCAAAAGAGAGTCGTTGGAAAAGTGCGGCGGTCAGCTCTCACCGTATATACGCGATTCACGAGCACTTAACTCACGAAATATCCAGACAATTTAGGTGAATGGAAAATTGGATGAAAAAGAGCATGAATGGCTTAATTGCGACGGGACCTAACGCAGGAAAGGGGAATGGATGATACAAAAAAAAAATAAATAAATAAACAAAAAAGAAAGTATGGCTTTGATCGAATTATTTTTCCACCTGCATCGAATGTATAAAAGGCCGAGTTTACATTATTAATTAAATTGAGGTAGACGGTTAGCGGGCACAAAAGCGAGGCAAAAGACCGCAACGATTAAAATCTGAGAGAGGAACAAGGGCAAGCGGTATGTACAGCCGTATTATAGCTGTATAGACAAAGCCAACGGGTACAGTTACTCGATCATCGGATAAAGGAAAATGCCGATATATATATGTATATATATATATATATATTTCGACGGAAGAAAGTACGCGTGTCTATGCAGTAAATCAACCGTTAATTGCAAAAACCAATCGTATCTAATTATTTTTCACAAAATTGAAATACATTCCGGAGGATGTGGTTTAATGTTTTTCTTAAATGCGATACGCTCTTACGAAATAATCTTCTGTAACGGATTAAATTATGAAGATGGTAAAAGAATAAATATTCATTTCCACTGTAGATTTTTATATTTTTACAATTTTATATCGAATATACATTACTATTACTGTGGCTATCTATAAATTTTTATTTTATATCTGCTTGTAAATGAGAATTTATCAAGAGTAATTAGGAAATTTAAGAACATTTATATTTTTTACTTGACGATTATATGTATTAATTATAATATTAAATCGGATAACAGTTTACTACTTGAATTATTAAAATTGCAATTTACTTTACATACTTAAGTAAATAACTGCATTGATAATTCTTTAAAAGTGCCTATGCAGTGTTGGATACATTAATTAAAATCTTATATAAATTTTTTTTTAGTTTTAGCCTGATTTAACGCAGTTAACTTACTCCTTAAGCGATCAAATAGCTTCTTTCAAGGCTTCGTACGGTCATGGTTTTTAAAAGACAAGATGAAGTACATTTCTCCGTAACAAATTGACATAAATAAATTTTCATTAAATTCTTATGCCTATATAAAAAATGAATTTCCGAACGAAACCGACGGCCGAATGAGCATGAATCAGAGAGCGAGATAAATCAGTCGAAAATCTCGGAAGACGCGTGCCCAAGTCGGCGGATATAATTCACGATTGAAGCAATCCGTGCGAAATGGAAATCACGCGCTCGCGCGCCGAGAGTCGAGGCAGGAGCTTTAAAAGCTCTCGCGCGCACGACGGGGCCACGTATAGCGCTCTCTCGGCCGCGGTGGCTAATGAACGCTGAAGAGAGTTGCGAGGGGGCGCACAAACGGTCCCCTGACTTCCTGCCAATTGCGGGCAATTTGCGATCATCTATGATCCCCACACGTCAGGGTCTGCGAGGCGCGCCGCCTCCACCTCCTCTTCACTGTCCCATGGAGGTACCGTATTATACGTGCGCACGCATCCCGCTCCCTATACCCGAGCTGGTGCCCCACTCTGCTCGGATTTTAAACGCTGCGAAGCCGCGGGAACTATTGCCGGTATAATGCTTACTGAAACATTTTCTTACTTTTTTTTTTAAACATTTTCTTTTGGCAAGTACGGAGATATTCTTTTTCTATTCCTATTTATCGTTAAGTGAAGAATAGATGCTAATATGGCAGGACTTTTCCTGGAAAAATTTTTAATGCTGAAAGTATATAGTGCTGAGAAAATTCTGAAAATAGAAATTTGTACGTGGAATTTTACTTCAAAAGCATACAGTGAATTGTTTAAGAAAGTTGAAATGTAATTATATTATAACGATTATTTATTACCGTGTTAATTTGAAAATGTGAAATTCACTTGGAAAAATTGAATAGCGATGTTTAATATGTAAAATGCCATTAGCATGCTAAATGTGCGAACGATGTTTCACATAAAATTTGTCACTATTCACATTTTCCAAGTGATTTTATCATTTTCAGATTTAGAGAGTAGAATAGTGTGTTTAGAATCAATGTGAATTTTTATGCAAGATTGTTTTAGAAAAATATTGCATTTTTTTATATTAGATTGTATTTAAAGGGTAAATATACTTTGAATATCCGCAAAATTAATTAATATTCATAAAGTACTCTTATTGAAATTTTCATGATTTGGGCGTGTCTTTGCTTTGCGTCAGCTGGTGAAAACACACAAATGTTCTTGCCTTCTACGCGATGAACCACGTAATCGTATAATACATAACAGAATGTAAATCAATGCAACTACCTAACTTTGCACAATCTTACTTTCTTCCTATACACAAAAGAAAAACACATGAAAAAGGTCTATACGTCAGTTAAACCCGAAGAAAAAGAATCGATTTCTTATAAATCACGAAGCAGCCCGTATCCAAGAACTTCATCCCACGAGATCAGCTCGTACTCAGATTGAGTAAAAAAAGGAGCTAAAAGAAGGCGCGAGATAAGCGGGTAAAAGCCGTCGACTTAGCCCACGCTTCCGCTCTTCCGCAACTCGAAAACGCGGGCTTGAAAATGCGCGCGGCCAATCCGTCACGCCTCGGCTGGCTGCCTTCGTATATATAGCCGGCACACTCACGCGCTCCTGTCGACACGTAGGTGCCGGCGATTCGCGGCCGATCGCACGCCGAGAGAGCCGAAGCCGTGCCACCGGCGACTAAATAGGCCGCGCTTTCAGACACTTTTATCGGCCTGCGACTCGGCAAGTTTAAGTTCGCTCGGGGCCGCAGGAAACAATGATGGCCTGCACGTGGGCGCTCGCTGTTTTCAAAGCGCCGTATACGACCGAGTGAAACTTTCCGATTTTCAACGCGGAATACGCGCACTGCGAGGATTCAGCGAGATGAAGTTTCATCTTTTAGATCGATACGCGATCGTAAATTTTCTTTTTCTTACAAGGACAATTTTTTTTACTTGGTTACCCGCGCGAAAATAATTCAGACTAAAGTAATTATAATTATAACTATTCTTCTTAATAGAAAATCTTTTTGAATCTTAAAAAATCTTAAATTCGGACATAATAGAGATGAATCTTTTTATAGTCTTATTTTAGTCTGAATTATTTTTACTTGTTTTAGCAAATTTAATTTCTGTCTGTCGATATCAAAATAAAAAATGTTCAAAAATTAGTTATGAAGTAGGATAGTTTAAAAAATTGAGGACAAAACGAGCAGAAATATTAGAGCTAGCGAGACGAAGTTTTATGTTTTAGATCGATACGCGATCGTAAATTTTCTTTTTCTTACAAGGACAATTTTTTTTTACTTGTTTAAGGAAATTTAATTTCTGTCTGTCGATATCAAAATAAAAAATGTTCAAAAATTAGTTATGAAGTAGGATCGTTTAAAAAATTGAGGACACAACAAGCAGAAATATTAGAAACTATATATCTGCATGGTAGCTACACTGAGAAAATTTTCTTGTAAAAATAAATGTGGTGAAACAACCCGTAAAAATTATGCAGAAAAACGTAATTGCAAGACGGTTTACAAGTACTTGAATTCCTGCTATAACGTTTTGTGATTTTTTTCAAGGCTCGAATGGTGTCTTCATTTAGTCTTACTATATTAACATTAAGCAGATTGATATATCCGTTTACCTTTAAAATACATGGATCATAAAATGCGAAATAAAATAATCAGAGTAAGAATTTAGTATCACAACGGCAAAATTCAATGCAAATAAGTGTAAGTAAATAATCGAAATAGTATATGTGCGCGAAAACAATGTTAACCCTTGTGTGAGGTTTAAAATCGTACATGAGTCAAGCAAAATTAAAACTTTTTTTTTTAAATATAAGTACTCTTATAATTTCCAATTTTCACATTTACCGAGAATCAGCGCCAATTACGCCCTTCGTATTAAAAATAAAAGTGATCCCCCCGGCGAATCGTCTCGAAGCGCGCACGCAGTAAAACCGAGGCTCGCACGTTCCGGTCCATCGGCTCGCATGGAATCGCGTCGTTGTAGACTTCCCACGTGACGCAATGCAGCGCGTCAAACGGGGAATGCCCCAGCCCATCGAGAGAAATAAAAAGAAGGCCTCGATCGCACTTGCCCGGGAGAGAGAAATTCCGCTCCTGCGGGCGATTCGCACACGCTTGCGGGAGGAAAAATTGGCAGATTAGTCTATTATTAATTAAACTACAGTTTGAACTAAGTAAGTAACTTGAAGTAAACTACAGTTTAACACAATTTTCATTAACTTTCTTCTTTTTTCTGCAAGTTTATTTTTATTCGAGCCCTCAACTTGATATAAAATTTATGATATAACTAAATTATTAATAAAAATTAAACCTTTCGCTCTACTGGAAAAAAAATCCTAATCGAAAGCATTCGGTTTCTCATAAATCATCAGCAGCTCGAGGAGCTGCACCCCGAGAAAATACTTAAAAAAAAAAAATCAGTCAAAGCGAGGCAGTTGATCGCGACACCGGCGGTGCAACGCGCGACTCTGCTGGCGCAACGGCGTGGGCGTGTGAGAAAGAGGAAGCGGCCCTATTGTTTAGGAGAGTCCCTCTTGCGCGCGCGCACGAGAAAGGTCGGAGCCGAGAGAAGCAGCGAGCCGTGGCTAACTCGGCCGATTGCGAACGACTGCTTTGCAAAATCGATTAAACACCTGTCGGACGGCACCCAACTCGTTCGTCCCACACGCGCAAGTGTGTGTTAGTGCTCGTGCACTTTAATGGCTGATTCATTTTTTTTTTCTTAGATCGGCGAGATGCTGTTTCTCTGGATGAATGGATTAATTAGTGCGGCGGGGAAACGGAGAAAGTCCGCGCGGTTTCGACTACTTAATTCGCGTTTGCATGAGTAGATGCGCTTTCTTCTGTAAATGTAGAAGGGTATTTTATTTTTTAATCTGGAGGATATTTATTTATTTATTTATTGAAACTGCAACGGACCAAAGTACTTAACGTACAAATCTGTACAATTATTAATGCAAAATATGGAAGACTTAAACTAGTGTAAGATAATACAAAATAATACATTGAAGAAACAACTTAAGTATGTGCATAACAACTAAACTTTACATATGCTTTGTTGTGAACAATAGTGAAGAAAGTTAAAATTTTATTTGCGCGTACTTTTTCGATTAATAGAAATTTTTTTCACAAATTTATACATATATATACGTATTAAGGATTATTTTCAGAAGATGTAGAAGAAAAAAGAAACATTTAAATTTGTCAGATTTAAATAATAAAGATTGTGACTGTCGGATTCGAATAATAAAAAATTGAAAAAAAAATCTTCAACTGCAGCTTTATAAAGAAATGAAACGTCTATAGGCATTCGTTTCGAGGCTATCGATAAATTTACGATAAAGATCGGAGAATGCACTTCAACTGGTGAATTCCATTACGAATTCTGATCTGTTCTCAATCTTTATCTTTAATTTATTGACTTATTTATTTAACATCACACGGACAAAACAGTGAAATAGTGTAGAATAATATTAATACACTTTTTATTAAATCTTCGATCAATTGATGGTCGATATTTATTGAAGAAAAAATAAATCCAGAGGATTGAAAGTAAAATTCGTTCTTGCCCGTACTAAGCTAAATTAAAATAAATCTGCTCAATCCCTCAATCTCTCAATGAAGAATTTTAACTCCGTTCGCGTCGATTAAACATTCGCGCATTACCCAATTATTTTTCGCGCTCGTGCGTATAAATACAATTAGCGGAGAAAAAATGCAGTAGAATGAAATTAAGGATGAACCGAGGCGAAATTAAGATAATATCTGTCCGGCGGCATCTCCTCGCGTGCTGCGCTCCGGTGCAGCGTCCGCGCCATTGCGCAATGAACAATTGAGAGGAATGCTCGCCGCCCCATTGCGTAATCGCGCGCGCGCGATTATCGCCGCTGCAGAAAGTCTCTTTTCTCTCTTTTATATCCCTCTTACTCGCGGTCCTCTCACTCCCACTCGTAATGAGATGAGCTCGTCTTGAGCGACGCTGCGGGTGCAGTGTGTGCGGAGGAACGCCCACGAGAACGTCTTTCTCTATCCCAGGCAATTATCGTGTTTGCACGCGTGCTGTATTTCACTTTTAGCTTGAGTAATGCAGTCCGGTTTGAACCGAAATGGTACATTCAATGTTTTATGTTTGTTAATTGCGTAAGTTTTCAATTTTTAATAAAAGATACGACATTTTTGGATGTCTGCACGCTGGAGTAAAATTTCACTCCTATAGTTTATAGTGAAACACTTGCAGAGTTAAATTTGGCTCTATTGCAATCAAGTTTCACTTTACATGAATAAAGTTATTTAAATTCACTCTACAGTAGAGTAAAAGCAAATGTGGCATATTATATGTCAAGTATTAAGTCCCTACCTTTTGCTCTACTTAAGAGTTGAAAAGATCACTCTATTTCACTCTACCAAGGAAGTTAATTTTATTATAATATTTGGTAGCGCAGGGACAGACAAGACAAATAAATAATTTTACAAGTCTAACAAATTATATATACTACATAATTTTTATTAAAAATTTTTATTTAGCGAGTCTGTCTCAGCATATAAAATAGTATAGTAATTCGACTCGAAAAAAATTATTTATCATTTAGTCTCATTGCCCGTGTTCATATCAACGATCGCCAAACATGAACTTCGGATAAACTTTATCTTAACTTAAATTTTTTTACGCGGATCACAATTAAAGAAAATTTTGCTAGTGATGAACATAAAATCATCTATTTTGCCTCAATTCTCCGATCAAACTCCTCATCAAACTCAGAATTGAAACGCTGAAATATCGATCAGCTATTAGCGAGATCGCATCAGTTCCGCGAATGAACAGGCACCCTTCCGTTCCCTAACAGTCAAATAAAGCGGCTCTTTTACATTTAATTTGCCGACCCGACAAATCGCCGCTCTATCGCAACCTCAACTATCCACCATTGATCTCAATATTCCCAGCGCGTTTAACCCGGAATCGCGGTATTTTCGTACTGCGATCCAATCGGCAGTATAACACAGCACTCATAAAGCGCGACTAAAGCTCTCGGTCCCATCAATTGGTCCGGACCCGCGGGCACCGCGTGACGTTCTAACGTCACTTAATACGACGACTGAAATAGATCCCTTTCAGCGGCGAGTGTACACAGCGAGTCGCACCACTCGGCCTGTGAGAAGCCCATTAAATTTTTCAGCGCGAGCGGCCAATTTCAGAAAAATCCAAGCTCGCTCGCACCAATTTGAAGAGTATAACAGTGTAGAAATCGAAATTGCACCGGAGGCGCGGCACCGCGAGATCTTATGGGAGTCCTGGCCGCGCTCGCCTCTCGAGAGGTGTCGGCGGCCCGGCCTCTCTCAATTTGCCCGATCGAGTGGGAAAAGCGCCGAGCGCGATGTGCCCTCGCGGCTTTCCGCGAAACGTGACGAGAGACGCCGAGGGGAACCTGCAATGCCGGTCGACGCCTTCTATCTGCGATCCTGAGTCAACGGAGTAGAAAAAGTAAGGCGAAAAAATGTTTAGCTTCTTTTTTTTTATTATTAGGGGGCCGTTGGTTTATGCGGTTTTGCATGAAATTCGGAGGAGATCGTTACGAAATTTGGTATCGGGGACGGACCTTTTCGGAGGTTTCATTCACTTTCACCTGCAGTACGAGCGTTTGTACAGTTTCGTGATTCGGGGAAGATTAATGGCTTCGATTTAAATGTATCGCTTGAAGTGCGTTTTCGCTTTCCTTATTCAAATGTGAATTGGAAGAAATGTTTTACACGTAAAAAATGTTTAATGTTAAAAAGTACTTTAGTCCTTACTGCAGAGTGTACGGTCAAACTGGAAAAATAAAAAAATTATACACAATTTAATGAATTTTATTCTAAATGTAGTAACATTTTATTTAAATATTCAATAAATTACTGTCCACTATTTCACTGTTTATTTGTCCTTTAGTAGATATTGTAATCATTTTTAATGCGAACATTTTTTCCGAGTAGTAATTTTCATATAAAGTTTTACTAAATTTTTTAATTAAATATTACTTAATATTTTAATATTCTTGAAAACTTATTTAAATGACAGGAGAGTATAAATAGAAAAAGTGGGAATAATAAAAAGTACAATCGCGTGCTGCTATCTGCGAAATAATTTCCCAGAACATCCACGTGAACGGCAATGTAGCACAATTAAACAATGGCGTAAAAGAAATAACCCCGAAAATTTAAAGAAAAAGATAAAGGTCACCTTCTACAAGAAATCATTTCTATTATACATAATTCAGTCTCGTGTAGAACTTTCAACCAACTTAACAAGGTCCATTGAATTCGAGAGCTTTTCTTCTTATCTCGCACAGAATACGAACTTAATTAAACTCCAAGCGTCACGAATAAAAACTTAATTATAATATGGATAATCAAGTCAATAGAACAACTACAAATATTACAAAAAAAAATGTAAAAAGAATTTATTTCGCGTAAATTCCTGCGATTACCTCGATTCGAATAGTCAGCAGTGCCAAAGATGATAGAATCGGCAAAATATTTGCTGGCGCAGTGTCAAAGCCATCACAACGAGCGACAGAATATAAGCGACATTCGCATGCGAGCGATCCAACGCGCTATTGAGCCGACAGTTTCGGTACTCAAATTTTATCGACGTACGTGAATTTTACTAAAGTTACATTAAATTTAATTTAGTTTAATTATAATTTACATTAAATTACATTAAAATTTACGCAAAGTGTATTTGTCGACCGTCAGGTTACACGACGCGCCGGGGTGGAGGTTCGACGTCGACAGGATTAATTCTTTCCGTCGGCATCTAAATCATCTCGTCAAGGCTAATGAGGCCTCGCGCCGGCAGATGTATCCGATGAATCCCGGTCGTACCTTGAGCTAACTCGTGATCACCCACGTCCTCAATGTTCGAAGCGAAATATTTTTTTACGTACACTCCTATGGTGCATGGAATATTATTGCATCGCATCACTAATACAATCTATACTGCTTAATCCACTTTACAGATTTTTTATCTTAACCCTTTAAATGCCGGATACCTTATGTTCTCATTTAAATAGAAATATAAATTTATTTTCTTAGTAGTGGCAGAAATAAGGAAAAGAAACTAAAAAAATTATTTTTGTTCAGAAGCATACGTTCGCGTTAATAAATATTTAATGTATATTTAGTAATGTTACGTTCATTGTTACCGCATAAACAGATAAATAACAATGTAATGCTATTTATATCTCCAAGAAGACATTCCAACAAAAATTCAGAAAATGTAAGTATAATATGGAAATATAAATTTAAGTTATTGTATCATATTTAATACACGCAGCAATAAAGAGTTAATTATTCAGGTTAATTCTAATTGTTTATTTTATTGAATAAACGAGCAGTTTCCTTTAATTATAATATTTCTTATTTAAGTCAATTTTAATTATCCTTATTTAAGCTTTTAATTATTTTTCTTACATAGACGAAAGCTTCCTTTCGATTTTGTATAGTGTCTATTAAAACATTATCAGAAATAGCGAAATTATTTCAATAACTCAAGTAAATCGAAAAATTTACGTTTCTCGAGCCTCCGCGCAATAGCAAAAGGTAAAAACAATGACAATAAAGAACAAAAAATATGATTTGAAAATTTTCAACGCAATTAAATCTTCACGCACGAACAATGCGATGCCAAACGTGGCTCCATTCACAAAGTAATGCACAAGTAATGGTATTCCCGCTCCGTTACATAATCGACGCTTTAATAATTCTCGAATAGTTGCCGATCCGCCGAACAAATAAATAGATTTCAGAATCCAAGTAGAATAAAGCCCCCCGTTAAATCATCGCTCGCTCTTTCCCAGCCAACTTTCACGTCAATGCGATCGGCTAAAAACACACAAAGTCCGAGGCTGGTGTACGAATCCCATCTGACGCAGGAGGTGTAGGATAAATGAAGGAGGGAAGGGGGGGGGGTTAAAAATGGAGTGTTATTCAGGACGCAACAAAGAGGCGCAACAAAAGCGCTCCTCTAGCAGCGACGGAACACTCGTAGAAAGAGGCGTCCGATTAATATTTCACGGACGCTCGCGCGCTTGATTAATCTTAAGCGCGCGTCCAGCCGAAGAAAGTGCGCAGTGGGCCGATTCATTGTTGCAGCGGCCCGAGCGACGGGCTAATTGGTGAGGGCGTCCCGACGGGGCTCCACATTATGCGCGCATTAACATGCACTCGCCTAACTCGCCCAAATTATTCCAGCGTCTCTCTCTCTCTCTCTTTCTCTATTTAATTTATAATTTCTATTTAAAAATTGACTGTGATATTTTTATATCCGTGCCATGTGTATCTGAAAATGTGAAATTCACTCTGAAAATGTAAATAGTAATGAGTGAATAAAATATGTCACTATTCACATTTTTACAATGAATTTCACATTTTCAAATTTAGAGGGTCATAAATTGTATTAGTATTTATGTATTTATTTATTTATTTATTTGTAAATTTAACTGTGATATTGTAAAGTGTATCCTAACAAAGGAAAAATGTGTATATTCAAATAATTTTGGCAACTAAGGCAACTAACTCTTTCTCTCTCTAAGTACCTAGCCAGCCATAGATGTTATCTAATTTATAAGTATTTATTTTCTTTACTTTCAACTGCGTTAACACTATCTAAATCTAAAAATGTGAAATGCTCATAGAAAATGTGAATAGTGACACTTTTTATGTGAAAAATCGTTCGCATATTTTTCGCTTATTAAATGTCACTATTTACATTTTCTGATTTAGAGAGCATCTTTGGGCAGGTACACTTGCACTTTCGTTGGCCGAGTACCACCACGAATTTACTTTCGGTGAACGCACGGTTAATTAGTTTATCGTCCTCCTGCTCCCCACCCCGGGAAGACATCTGTATACTTTAATTCCGGCTTGATTGGTGACTGTACGAAATGTAGATTCGTCGCACGATTGGGCTGGACGATTGTCGGGAACAGAATGTCTGTATATAGTAAGACTGGCTGGGTTATGGCCTCATACAGACGAATTAGCTTTCGAGGTCATTTATTATCCACTTTTTCAATTGTTAAAACAAACAGTCCAGTTTAAGGATCACACAGTCACAAGATAAAATGAGGCGAAACTGAGATGTTTTGAAAAAAATAATTGCTGCTTTTACCTTGAAAAATATATTTCGAAACGCACGGTGGTCGCGTATTTTATCGCTACAATTATGGGCAACATCCGGAAGGATTAAAAAAAGCCAAAAACATGGAAAATCGCAATAAAACGTGCGATTAAAATATCTGAGAGTGTGAGTGGACGGCCGTTTTCGTATGTGTACGTTTGTGTGTGCATAAAGGTGTACGAAAGGGAAAACTTTTTAGCGCGAAAAATGAAAAGTTGACTCCGGTCACGTTCTCGTGATAAAACCGTAAAGTTCGTGCGATGCCGCGCATTAGCGCACGATACATTTGGTACAATTAATGCCTTCCTTTCTCCCGCTGCAGCAACACGAGTTTTACAGCGAAAAAGCTCGGGCGCACGCAAAAATATCGGACCCTTCGTTAATGCAAAACTCTTGGCAACTTCCAGGGCACCGCATTACGTAAAAAGTGTCCCCGCAATTACCCCGCTATTTTACGCGGCGTTACGTAAACGGAAATTCATTCGTTTCTCGCTCGAAAACTCATCAATTTCTAATAAAATTTAAATTTAAATTCGAGGCTCTGCATCCAAGATGGATTACATTGCAAACGATTATATTTCACAGCGGTATATAAATGCTTAATTTCTCGAAGCTCGATATAACAAATAATTATTATTCAATTTCATTTTCCGGTTACGGCGCGATCGTCGTGGCATTAGCATAATAACTCCTTGGGTAATTTTATCGAGCTCTCGGCGCGAACTCGTAGAAAGTTCGGTCGCCCTGTTAAATCGGTCAAAAATGAGAATAAAAAGAAAAGGAAAAACTATCCCCCTTATCAGGCGTCGAACCGTTAGCCTTGCGCCGAGGCACCTGGTCGCTTTCTAAACGTGAAGATCTTATCGGTTATCAGCTTGAGTCCAGTTTACAATGGACGACAGGCTGATCCTTGGGAGTCGGCTACCAATTTATGTGCGGCGCTAATTTTTTCTTTTCACCGGGTTAACGTCATTATTAGGTACCCGCGGCGCGTGTCCTAGAAAATCGGCTGAGTCGCCGATTTCTCCGCGCACTCCGCCGGGTTAAATGTCGCGAAAACCCGCTTTTACCACTGCGATGCCTTAGACTTTCGTGCTAAAATGCTCGAGAAGCCACGCGCCTGCAAGTAAAAGTATCTAACTTACGCCTGTCGAGGGATAAATCCGATAGCGTCTGTTATTCGCAAAATTTATAGACTTCTGCTTGAATTTAGAAATTGTAAATGCAGTCCGATACTAAAGTGTCAATTACTTTGAGAAATTGTGTATAAAATATACTTTAATACAAAATGTCAATTAATCCTTAAGTATGTTATCAGAAGTATAGCAATTCGCATTTAGTGAGTCAATAAATAATTAATTATGAATTAATTTCTACTTATGATATTTTATGATGATTTCGACCCTCGTCGCAGTGTTCTAATTAAATAATGTCAAAAGGGTTTAAACAATCATGTCAGATCAAATTTTAATTAATTAATTCTTTATTCTTTCTGAAAAAAATTAATCTGAGGTATCGTGGCGAACTTTTTATATTCTAGATTAATTTTTTTTTAATTAATTAATTAAAATCTGGTTCGACGTAAACTACTCCCCGTGGAAACTATCTTATAAAATACTATAAAAATGTAAAAATTTTATAAAATCCGATAAATTATTTATCAGGTTCTATGCGGTTTTTACATTTTATGGAGTTTTATAAGACCCTTTCAATAGGGCTTAAAAAAAATTAGTTTTTAATATTATCATTGTTCTAAAATTAAGATAAAAAATAAAACATTTTAACTCTAAAATTGTATTCTACGTCGCTTTTGGTTTACTTTAAGACGAATACAAAAAAAAAGTCATCAAAGAGGACCTATTTTGAACCGACAAATTTTCTTCACCGACTTATAAATAGATTTGCGCACTTTTAAAAATATTTTAATTCCGCTTCAGAAATAAATCATCGCTACATACGCAAAAACCTAAACCCAGCACTCGATTTATTGCTCTTGTTATTAACTTAATACCAGTCCGTTAAGCTCTTATCCGCACGCAAGTACGGCGCTGAGCCATTCGTTAAAATAATTACCGCGTCTTTTTTCAATTGAAGAAAATCGCTCGCACTTACCAGTTGAAGACGAACACCTCCCGGCGCGTGATTCTGCGCGACTCGCGTCCCTACGGAGTGCGTCTTCCTTCGTGCGGTGCACTGTAACGAAGGCCCGACTTGCAGTAGGAGCCGGCGGAGTCGGCGATCGCGGACTGAAACAGGCGCACCTCACCGCCGCGTTGCATCCGCCGGCTTTCACGATCGCCGCGGCATCTCGCGGAGCTTTGCGGAACTGCGTTTGTTTTTTTAAACAAACTTTCGTTCGACAAATTTTTACTTTATTTTTTTTTTAAATTGCTTTATCAATTATTGATTGGATATATTTTACAGGCTCCGATGTACATTGCACGTACCGACGATATCATTTTTCATTTGGGCGTTCGATTAAAAATTTATCTTAATTTTGCGTCATAAAGTTCGATAGAAATAACAATGTAGCAAAGGCGGTACGACTCACGTGTGAATCACTAAATGTGATAAATAAAAGAGTAGAACCTTCTCGATAAAAAAATAATATAAAAAAATTAATATTATATTTTGCAATCAATATCGTATGTTTGATAAATGTTTCCTTTTCTTTTACTTCCGAATATAATTAATGAATTAATTAACACAGAGATCAAACAAAAGCAATTAAGATTTATAAAAGATAATATTAGCGTAAAGGAAAAATTTTAAATAATCTATATGTGACTGTCTGTGATACTGATAATATTATCACATTATATTTAATGAAATTTACTTTATTGTTACTCATTATTTTTGCATTCATTATTCATGAAATAATAAAAGTGAAATAAAAAAAAACTCTCTTTAAAGATTGGATGCGTCTACTTCAACATCTCAATAAAGGAACAGGAAATGGTCGGGGTGTGTGAAAGGAAAGGCTTAAAAAAAAGCGTTTCTCGTCCTCGCGGCATTTTTCAGCGTGCGTGATACGAATAAATTAAACACGGAACCTTTTGAACCACGAAATGAAAATGATCGTCGCATATCCGATAAACGATTTTACTTTCATTGCGCGTTTACATCACAATAACCATTATACCGCATGGTATAATGCACAAAATTAATTTTTTCAACAACTGTATATCATTTATTCAAACTTTGTAAGCAGAAAAAATTAAAATTTCTGTACATAATATGCAACAGATAACAATATTCAGCAACCCTACATAGTTCCGTTAAAAATATATAATTAAAACAATAATTTTTTAACTATATACTCTTCTATACTTCTGACAATTTTAAGAAATCAGAATGAAAAAAAAAAACGAATGCCCAAACTCATAAGTACTCATAACCCGTCTCCAGTAACATCTTATCTCCACCGATCAATTTCCTTCTAAATCACCATAGGAATTCGATCATCTAACTAATGACGTTTTGGTCAAGCTTAAGCCTCTTTGGTGTAATTTTTCTACTCGTGATTAGGTAAGAAAATGGAGATCTCCGTTTTATCCTGCGGCTCCCTGTTCCGCATCCTTTTGAATCTTAACGATGACTCGTCGAGGCAGTCGAGCCAAAGTCGAAGTTCGTCCGGAAGCTCAGGTTTTATCGCGCCAGGTTCAATCTCGTGAATGATCTCGGACACGGGACCACTGATGCCAGTCACACTTTGCTTACTTAATACAGTAGCCCTCACGAAGTCATCGGACAAAGTAATGAAATTATGCTCCAAGAAAATGTTCCTGTTTTCCCAAAATATTAACTGCAAAAGTGAATATTCAAATATTAATTTTGTTCTTTTGTAAAAAGAAATAAATAAATTATAACAACATGTTTGCTTTAGCAAAATCAATTTGATTGAGTAAAACTTTAAAAAAATATACATGTTGCATTTGTTCCGAAGAAAGTGACTTGCAGAATTCAGTACGTACAGTAATAAATAAAGTACAGGCAAAATTTTGAATAAAATGTTCTTATGCATGAAAAATATATAAATAATTTTATATTTTATAGTATAAAAATATAAAAAGTGAAGTCAAGATCATACACGCTGAAACGGTTGGAGTCAAGTTTCACTCTTAGTTTACAGTGAAACTTTATTTGTCTCAAATTTGACTCTACATAGTGTAATTACTTTAAAGTAGAGTAAAATTTACTCCATGGTACTTTTTTACATAAGAGTAAAAAAATCCCTCTATTTCAGTCTATCAAGGGAGTTAATTTCACTACAACATTAGAGTGGAAATTGGCCTCCAGTAGAGTTAATTTTCACTCTATTTCACTCCAGCTGATTTAGGGTGTAAAATTTCCTGAAAAATGAAAAATTTCGCTACTTTCTTAAAAAAATGTTAAACAGCAGGAGTCCATTGAAGAAATGCAATTAGTTAATAGGGAGGAAATGGAGCTCACCTGTGTGGTTATTTTATAGGTGGCGAAGACGGGAATGGGTCGGCGATAACGAATGGAGGTCGCGCCTTGCACCGCGCTACCGCCCTTTCGCACGATTTCCGCGAAGATGCCTGAGCGATCGTAATAGAAGGAGCGCGCAAAATCCAATTCACGCAAGTACCTCACGTTGTTCATGTGCTTCAGGAATATATCGATGTCCGTGGTCAGGCATACACCTGTGCGATGCAAAAGTCCGTTGATTAGAAAAATGTTTTCAATTTTTTTTTCTGACTAAGACAAAAAATTTAAATTGTGTGTTCTGACTTTTCATTATCATTTATATGGTACTATAAAAAAGTAAGATGACACAGTGTTAATACACTTTGAACGTCATTATTTTTTTTTCTTACCTATAAAACATAAGAGTCACTCGCAATGAATGTATATGAAAACTAAGCGATTCTAATATTGCAATAGTATAAGTTAAGGTAGGACTATCGCCAAAAACTAATCAATAGGATTAGAGGTTTGATAGGACTCACCGTAATGTACAGTTTTTTCAAAAATATTTATGCGTTTGCGAAAAAGTCTTCCCCAGCATAATGTAAAGGCCATCCGCATAAAATAGCTGACATCGAAGAAGGTGTAAAGTACAAGGACGCCCAGAAGAGAATAGCAACATATCATTGTACTCGGTGTAATTTGTATTTCTCCAAAATGTATCACGCAAGATTTATACTTGACAAAATTGCGAGATGATTGAAAATTTATCTCTGGTTTCCAACCGATTCCAGCAATCGGTTGAAAAATCGAACATGCTGAATTTCACCTGGAAATTACGAAGAGCTACTTATTAAAACATAAAGGATATCGCCGCTTCTTGTGAAACCAACTATTGATTTACGCTAGAATTTCAATTTGTAAATTCTCCATTCGCTCCTTCGCTTTTCATTTTCGAAAACCGATGTGCAAGGTATCACGCGCGAGTAAGCATGGAGTAACGTCGGTCACAATGTTATTATACCGTCTTGTGTCAGTAAGCTGGATTACGAAAGCTTCGCCTAATGTTGCACTTTTAGAGAGGACACTTCGCTTCACTTTTACTAATTATCGAAATTAAAATTATCATCTTAATTGGAAGTAAATCAACGTAAAACTAAAATATCCAATAATTTAAAATATAAAAAAAATCGTTAACCTGCACCATCGTACATCATCATATATTACGAAATTTAATATTAATCTATGTGTATGTGATTTAAAGATTAATTTAAATAATTTGTTTAAATCAACTGCTTGAAAATTATAAATTACTATTTACTTTACAATAATGACAAAACTATAAATGATATTTTACGGTTACAATTTAAAATATAAAACTTGAATGGACGTGTAGAGTGGAAACTCTATTGTTTACTAAAATCCAACATACCTTTTTGTGTAGAATCAGTACAGTACATTATTACAGTAAAAAATTCACGGATGTTTGTTCAGTACGGTAGTAGCCCATAATTCGCTACGCAAAGAGGAAATCATGACTAAAACAGTCATTTAAAGCCAAGGATCTAGATATCTGCTCGCCGGCTGTCATGAATTCAGCGTCATCTAACAACGTTCACCAGAAATTCTTCAATAAACAACCGATAATAATTGCAGTTTGTACATTCGTGGTAAAGAAGTAATCCTATGGTATCTCTTCTTGCTGGTACACTTAAATATACATATGGTAAAAACACTGCCGGTCAAAATTTTGGAATTAAACACTGTTGAAAAAATATGTATTACAAACATTTTCATGACTTAATTAGTAAATTTATTTATTACGTGATGGAAACACAGTGCAACAACATAAAATGTATATTTTACAACAATAAAAAATATATACAGTGTGTCTATATATATCACCGTTATAAAAAGAAAAATACAAAAGCCCGTAAAAAAAAGGTATGAATATATCAGACTTTTTGTCATCAAAAAATCCACCTTTACTCAAGTTACCTAGAAAGATTTGTTTCTGTGTCATTATCAGCAAAAAGTACTTTTCTTTGTGAAAACCCCCTAGAAAAGAAATTTCGAAATCCGAAGTGTTATTGGAAATTATTAAAAGAAAAAAACTTTCATAGGTATGTAGAATGTAGTTTTATTAACAAATGCAAATAGATAAATTACCTTACAGCATGATAACAAAATTATAGTAAAGGAATAATTTAAACATACTCTCCATCTGCTTATACAAGCATCATAAAATTGCAAAAAAAAAATCAAAATAATTCCCAAATATCCACAATACGTAAAAAAACACACACAATTACCTAATGTGTTCCATTTATCCACATTTCCACATCACAGTATTAAAAGAATACGTAAATTCTAACTACACCAGTACACATATATTCATATTACATGAACACTTAGAAATAACATTTCTAAAATCCCATAGAAAAGTGCGAAATTTTACAAAAATTTAACGCTATAAAACTTTGTGTAATCATCTCAAACAGAGGATCGCGCAGTATAGAAAAAAGAAATTGAGTTTGGCGTTTTTTTGTTAAATCGAAGAGCCTTATTTGCTCTTAGAATCTTCTCTCACTTTCTTGTATTTCTGTGACGATTCTTCTAACGAATCAAGCCAACATTTGAGATCATTCGTTAATTCCGGCCTGCTCGCACCAGGTTCGACCTTTTCGATGATTTCGGGAACGGGAACCTTAAGTCCAGTGACACTCTGTTTGCTCAAAACGACAGCACGCACGAAGTTATCAGCCAGACTTATGAACTCGTTTTCAAGGTAGAAGTTCTTATCGTCCCAGTAGATCAGCTAGAAACATAAAATTTAATAAATATCGACTCGAAAATTTTAAAATTAACAAATTAATGGTTTAACCTACAGAGAAATTTAAATTACAATTGTGGATTTTGTTGAAAATAGGAGAACAGTTTTTTTATGTCAAAATAGGTATAAAACCTCTCAAACTATCGGTCGCTATCACTGTTTTGTTGCATAATTTTTTTATGGAATCTCTAGGCTTTATGAGAGTTGAAATTGTTGTTAAATAAAAATATTTAAAGTTTTATTCTTCACAAATTTCATAAAAACTCTTCCAAGTAAGTCGTCAAATTCGATCGCAGAAAATTATAAAATACCATCGAAAGTTGCAAGGTCTGCATAATGCAACACCGGAAGCATAGAATATACAATGTCGAGATCGGCATTTCCATATATTGAATTTTCAAACAGTGCAGTATTTAAATGTAGCAGCAGACGAACTTTACCTTTGTCGTGACCTTGTAGGGGGTGAAAATAGGTAGAGCTCGACGATAACGAGTCGAGGATGCACCCTGCACGGCACCACCGCCTCGTTTTGCGATTTCCCCGTAGATTCCGGATCGGTCGTAGTAGTGGAAGCGCGCAAAGTCCAATTCACGCAAGTACCTGGCGTTGTTCATATGCTTCAAGAAAATATCGACGTCCATCGTCAAACAAATGCCTGCGTAAAATAGCGACCGAGTTATTAAATATGCACATAATAGAAAATAAAAAAAAATATTTTACATACAGATTGTAAAAGTATTATTATTTTACGTTTGGAGGTAGCCTTTTTTGCATTGTGTTTACTTGTACGTATGCGCAAAAGTAATCATGAAAATTTACTTCTAATGAGCAGCGGAGTAATTTCAGAGACATGACCATTACGACTCAAGATTGTTATGTGCATAAAAGTGAAGCAATCGAAATATAAATTATTTACATTTGTAAAATCGAAATTTTGTTTATTATTTTAACAGATATATAGATGCTAAGATATACAGTTTTATTTATAAAATAATTTATAAAGTAATTACTATAGTCATATTAACTTATAGTAAGGGCTGTTGCCGAAGTATACCAAGAATTGCATATTGTATTTGAGATTAATAAATTAATATGCAGGGGATTAATTTATTTATTTAAAATTTATTTTTTGACGATAGTATTACATTAAAATTAATTCACAGTGTATCATCGCAAGGTGCGACGAATCAATATAAATACAATAATGTTATTGTAAAAGTTAGTTTTTCAATTTTAAAAGTTTTAAAAAAATAATTTTTGCAAGGGTAAAACGATTGTGAAATTCAAGAGGTATTGTATTCAAAAGCAAGTAGGCTATCATGTAGACAGAAATTAAAATTTGTTAACATATTTTAAAAATCAGCGGCAATACGTTACGTAAGCTTCGCTTTAGAGTTTTTAAATCGCACGATTCAAGCATCAATTCTATTGGACAACCTTTGCAACTCTCAGATTTACAGTTAGTTTGAGAAGAATCCGAGATGAACGGTCGGGTGTACTACTCTTTAGGATTCACACACGTTATTTACCTTACTTAAAATATTTTAAGAATTCGACGTATTAAATATTTTAATACATTAAAATAAATAAATAAATGCAGGCAAGCCGATAACACATTAAAAATGATGGTAGCAATGAACATTAAACAGTTTTTTTATAAATTAAAAAAATTAATGACGACAAATCGTGCATTAGGCAACGCCGGTATAGATCACCTTGAACTCAACTACGATCTTCACTTGACAATACCTACTTATGTATAATAATAATCATTCGTAAATAAAAAGTAAATGATACACAGTACAGTTTGCACAAACGAAATTTTTAAACGAAGTATTATTATTTACTGCTACAACGTGTGTGCATAGTGTAATGCGCACGCAATTAAATAGAATTTAAATAATTCCCACGATTATATAAACAAATAGATGATTATTAAGCGTAATTAACGCACCGTAAATAGTAGTCTTCTCGAAGATCTTCTTCCTTTTCTGAAACAGTCTGCCATAGCCGATGGTGAAGGCTATCCTTAGAAAGTAGTTGACGTCGAAAAATACGTAGAGAATCGCGATGCTCGCCACTGTGAAGTAGCTCAGCATTTTGTTAGTCTATTGTCTTTGGGTAAATTAAAAAAAGTGCGTAATCTAAATAAAAAGAAGACGCGTGAATGTAGACGGCTGTCGAGCAGGAAATGAGTCGATCTACTTGCGTGGACGGCCAGAGGAAGACTGAAACCGGCTCTACAAAATAATCCGGTCGAGCGGTACTGGACTCCAGACTACCGTTATCCCTGTAGCGGTGTCCACGAACGCTTATCAAATCAGCTGACTACGTTTCAATGTATGCGGATGACCTTTTCTCAGTCGGTCGGTATTACTTAACTTCAGATGGTATGCTTACCAAAAGAGCAGTAGTTTGAAATTATTTTTAAATACATTCAGCATTTGTTGCTTATTTCTTCAATTACTGCTTAATAGAATTGACATTCTTTTTATAGCATTACGTTTAAGCGATAAAAAATATTTAGCGACTAGTTCAAGTTTTTTCAATGATTTTGTCTATAAAGTTACTTTTATAAAAATCAATGATTTTGTCTATAAGGTTAATTTTATAAAGATCAATGATTGCCTGTAAAGTTAATGTTATAAAGATCAATGATTTTGTCTATAAAGTTAATTTTACACTGAGAGACTCACCTGGGTAAAATTTAAAAAGTGCTTGGTAAAAATTAGCAACCTACGTGGGTAAACTTGTCACAGACTGCCCACATTGTAATTTTTACAAGCTAATTTGGTAAAAATCCTCATTAGCAAATTTTACTAACCTACTTTGTAATTTTTACCAACTAGCTTGGTAAATTTTATTCACTCAACTTTTAATTCTTTCGTGAATGTACTTGTAATTTTTGCTATATTAAAATTAGAAAATTTATCTAAGCAAATTTGTAAATTTTATGAAAGAATAAAGCTAGTTGGTAAAAACTACAAGTACAGCTGTTACACAATACAATTAATTTGATAATTATTGAAAGAAAATATATTTAAGTTTACAATTTTGGTTGGTATTTTTATCGAAGTTTAGTTTGTATTAATTACTACGAAAAAGAGAAAATGCAATTATGTAAATTGAATGAACAAACGACAAAAGTATATGATGCGTATAAGCACGATGTATTTTACGAATACAATATAACATATCATCTAAGCGATGTAACTCGCATACAAAATTTTTTTACATCATAAATATAACAGGTATCCTTTACATTCACAGCAAATTATTTATTCACAGCAAAAAAAAAGTCGATGAGCTCGACTAGACGGGCGTCGTCTCGTAGACGAGTTGGCCGTCGCGGCTGTTGGGACTGACCAGGACGAAGTCCTGATCCTCCGGTCGTCAGCAATGCGTGGAAACCGCCTGCGGCGGTGCCACCGGCATCTGCGGGCGCAGATTCGCCGACGATATGTCGTTGCTCTCCAGCCACCTGGCCACCTCGGCCGGCATCTCCGGTCGCACGTGCGGCAGCTGAAATCACGTTGCGCTCATTAACACAAGTGCCAAGTAAGCAGGTAAGACGGAACGCGAAGAATAATTAGCATTCTAATTAATTTTTTAAATAAATACAAACGGCTTTGCTCACATAATGTTCTTTCGAACACTTAATTTTACACGAAGAGAAATTGTATATTACAAATTACAAATATATTATAATTTGCTATGTACATAGTAAAAATTGCTATACACTATGTACATGGCACATAGTAAATATATACGTGTGCGTAGTAAAATTTGCTATATATAGTATACAGCAATTTTTACTATGTTTTATATAGTAAAAAATCGTCGTAGATTGAGTATATTCCACAGTTCTTATACAGAACATAGTAATTATTAAAAAACGCGTTTTGTGGTAATTTTTTTTTTAATTATAAATGAAGGTAACAGAATAAAATAATTTAAGAAAGTTATAAACTACATATTAAATTATATATAACTGTGAAGAAAAATTTGTAATTTTCGGCAAAAAAAAAGAACGGCATATATTTGTTTATAAATAAGGTTTAAATTATCTTATGAATAATTCCGTACGTAGTATACTGCATAATATAACGTTAAAGGTAAATTTAAAATTTCAACGAAAACTAATGTAATTTGTTCGAGTTTTGCTGCCTGCCAATTTGAAAAATCGTGTTTTCAGAAAAACGCGTTCAAAGTTTCCTTTAGTCGTTTAGGAACAGTGTAAATTTTTCTAAATTCAAATAAAAATTGTGAACCTTTTTGCCTCGTATGCTAGAGGATTCAAAGCACCTTTTAAGCTAAAAAAAATGGTTAGATTTAAAAAAAAAAATTACAGAGGTGTTACCTCTTTACAGCATTTCTCTCCGTGTGCTAAAGGCCAAACTTTTTATTTATAAAGAAAGTAAAGTGAAATAATAAATGAATAAACGCGACTCTTATAAATATAATAAATGTATATAAAGAAATACCCTCCCCATTTAAATCAAAGAAAAAAAACTAAAAAGTATAAATAACAACAGTCCAGATTTTTTGATACGGCGAGGAGTCTTGAATTCTTTTTTCTTTTCAATTAATTAGGCTTATATACAACAAGATCAAGTAATGTTCACTGAAAAAGACATGTAGCCTTGATTTTATCTTGAAAATTTTAAATAAAACACCTGGACTCGATAATTTAGGCTTAAGACGGAAGACCAGACGACGAAAGTACACTCATTAGCGGCAGCTCTACATCAGATAGCGAGCAAGTAAAATAAAAATCTGCTAAAACAATTGACTCTAACGACAAAGTTGCATGTCAATGCACCTCGTCTAACGCAATATAGAAGCGGAGAGAGGCACAGGCGTAGGAGCTACTTGAGAGCATTTGAAATTCAAATAGGGAAGTGGGTAAGTCGTCGGGGAAGGTCGCGGCGCTCATTATTCCCGACTCGTACCTGCGTGACGCCAGCCTCCACGCTCCCGTTCTGCTTGACGCCGCGATCGATAAGGACGCCCATCACAGCCTCGGCACTGCAGTCGAGCAGCCGCTGCCGGCAAATCGCTATCGCCCGCACGAATCCGTCGGACGGCGTCACGAAACGGTGCTCCATGAAGATCGTCTTCTCGTCCCAGTAGATTATCTGAGGCAAGAGCAAATCCACAATTGAGGAGGGCATATATCGGCGGAGATTAGGTCAATTTCGTTGTCTTATACACTGAGAGAAATGATTCTTTAACCCAAAGTCTTCACGCCTTTGAAAAATAATTTCTCTTTACATCTAATACTTACGCCTTTGGACTATATTAAATGCGAACGGCTTTATATCAAAGACACTGGATTTTAATCAAAGGATCTTTTCTATCAGTGTATAGTGCATTATAGTATTTAAAATTGTAAAAAGGTTGATTTATTGCGTTTAAGTAAAGTAAGTAAAGTAAGTAAAAAAGTTTAAGTTAGGATAAAATTTATCCAAAGTTCACGTTTGGCGGTCGTTCATACGAACATGTACAATGAGACTTAATAATAAACAATATTGCAATACTTTATACAAACTTTAGATGAAGTTTTTCTTAAATTTAAAAGACCTTCACACGACGAACGCTAAAAACAAATAAAAGAAAGAATCGACCGCCAAATATGAACTTTGGATAAACTTTATTCTAACTTAAATTTTTTTACGCGGGTCTTCATATAATGTGAGAAGCCAGAGGCAAATAGATGAGCATTGTAGCAGTACAAATTTTATTCACTTCTCAACTTTTAATAGATTTTTTTTTATTAATGATTGTACATATTTGTACGTTAAGGACTTTGGTCCGATGAAGTTTCAATAAATAAATAAATAAATTATATTGATTGCACGGAAGTCGCAGTCTCGACGGACTATGAATCTTTGAACTGGACCGGTGTGATCCTCGGGGATGATAAATCTTGTAAAAATTTCCGTAGAAAAATTTTTGACGAATAAATCTTGTAAACTTTTACGTGGAACTACTTTTTTTTTGTAGAATGATTCTTGTGAACTTTTTCGTAGATTTTTTTTGATGGATATAAACCTTGTATACTTTTCCGTAGAAAATTTTTTGATGAATAAATCTTGCAAACTTTTACGCGGAACCAGTATTTTTAATGAATAATCCTTGTAAAATGTTCCTTAAAAATTCTTTTGTAGAATAATTCTTGTAAAATATTCCTTAGAAAGTCTTTTGTAGAATAATTCTTCTAAAATATTCCTTAGAAAGTCTTTTGTAGAATAATTCCCGTAAAATTGCCTATCGACAGTTTATGCACAGTATTAGAAGAATTTTAGCGAAAAAATTATTGTGCTCCCTTAAATAACGGAGGGCATTTCCCTTACCTTGGAAGTTATCTTAAAGATAGACAAAGGTTTGAGGAAGCGCCGGTAGCGTATGGTCGCGGCACCCTGGACCACCCCAGTGCCCTGGGAGCATATTTCTCGGTAGAGATCCGTTCGTTCGTAGAAGTCCGCCCGGGCAAAGTCGAGCTCGCGCAGGTACCGCGCGTTGTTCATGTGGTACAACAGCCAGTCTATGTCGGTGGTTGTGCAGAGACCTGAAAACCAATAAAATTCCAGTTATTTCATTCGCGGTGATAGTGCTTAGAACTAAATAATGCAGGCAATGTGGAATTCTCCATTTTAGAATGCTTCTCGTAAATTTCAAGGTCTTTTTTTTTGTAACATTGGAACTCGAACTATATTTATAACCTGATAAAAGAAATTTTTTTTTTTTAAGTTAGAAACAAATATTAGCATCGTCTATTGTACGAAAATGTTTGTTCTCCCATTTGTATGCAGAACGTATATTTATTTTTCTATCGAAAGAAGTTTCTTTGTTTTAACTAAGTTATATAATTTTGAAATATCCATTATTTAATATCAGGTACAATACAGCGGGCCGCATATCGCTTAGTTGTTTCACTTCCTTAATTGAGTAGGCGTATGAAAACTAATATAGCATGAGGAAACAAAGCCGTTGATGCAGGCGATATCCTCAAGGCCAATCGAGCCGCTATTTTAAATGGATGGTTCATTAACTGAAGTTTTATTAGACTAAAATTTGTGTTTATTTGTTTTTTTTAAATAAATTCACGTCAATATCTTATAAAAGTATCCACTGCCAAATTTGCAAATAAATCTAAAATGTGACGAAAATTATATAAAAGTAAAAATAAGACTTTTAGAGAGACCTTTCTCGTTCAATTTGTAGCAATCCAAAGTACCTCAGATCCACACATGCATTATTTATGACCACGACTATGAGTAAGCCGTAAAAGTATTTTACGAAAAGCCTTTAAAAATGATTTATGCACGATCGATTTAGAAAAAAAAAGAAATCAATCTCCAACAAGAATTTCATGAATTCAGATTAGAATTACTTCACAGTTATGTTGTGATCGTCAGTGCTCGCTTCTAATCAAGTGCCAGTATCTTTTAATCACAAATTGACCAATCATTAAAAAACTAATCATATTCTAAACAATTGTTCGGTTAATTTTGACTATATGAAATTACACATATCGGAAATCAATAAACTATTTACGCCGCCAATTTTTCCACTCGGAGGAACCAATCGACGTATCCCGTGTGCTCCTTAAATCTAAAAATGTGATATTCACATGCAAAAATGTGAATAGTGACATTTTTTATATGAAAAATCCTTCACATATTAGCACGTGAACGACTTTTCACTTATTAAATGTTACTATTAGCATTTCCAGATTTAGAGAGTGTAAACTCGCCAATCGCAGCGGGAAGAAATGAGCTCATCTCGCGTCAAAATTGAACTTGCCTGTATACAGCAGCATCGGAGGAGATGCCGAGGAAATGAATGTCGCACACCGTGGACAGACGAGGGGAATCGATAAATCGCCCTCGGACGCCCCCGGGATGCTCAGCTGTTCCACGCGCACGCGAGCGCCTGGCCAAGGTCACGGCCGTACGGCCAGGTTGTACGGATTCCCGGATTCCCCTCCTATGCGTCAACGACTAGAGAATACATAAAGCCGCGAGGGTGATTTTCCGCAAGCGACTCTCATCGTAATTATTATTACGCAAGCGCGAGAAAATTGCTTTTGCTCTGCGCCTCTTTCGTCATCGGGGAATCCATCTACTGCGTTCGCCTTTTAATTCCCGAGCGCGCGTTTAAAAGTGATTATTTATTAATAAATTGATAGCCTTCGGCCAATCGTCGATTTATTCAGATTTTCTCCGGAGACGCTTCCGTTCCATTTATCGGAGGCATCCATATTTTTATTTAGCGAAATCTAATTGGAAGTGCCTCGTTCGATGCACAGTTTTGCGAAGGTCGCGAGGCAGACGGCCTCTAATTAATTAAAAGTGAAGTCCAGTCGTTTCGCGGATTCTTTTGATGGAAATAAAGAAGCTGCCTATAAGCAAAGCTCATAAAAAATTTAGGTACGACTGTAGAGCGTCTAGACGGTTTGATTAATACCTACAGTCCACTGACCCTATATATACTATACTGTCAGGAATGACTTCGTTGCTTCGTTTATTGGTGACGAAATTGACTTTTTAATTGCGATATTCCGAAATACTGAGCAATTGTTCGTTACGAATTTATTAATTTTCATAAGTGCGATTTTTTCACTCTGTTCAAACATACGGCTGGTTAAAAATAATCGATAGCGATCGATATATGGCGCAAATATTATGCACGCGAGTAGCCACATGCGATTTCCTTTAGCACTCGTCGATAATTTCCACAGTTAATGCTTCTTTTTTATTAAAAATTCATCGCGATCGAAATTACGATCAAAAGCTTCATGGTAGACAATTATCGGTCAGAAAAACCGAAGTTATCAAGGCTGAAAAACAAGAATAAATGAGAAAAGTGTATATTTTGTTTATCCATTAGCAGAAGAATATTGATTGAGAGTGTCTAATTTCTCAGCTTCTAACGTGAATTTTGATTATTGTCTTTAACAATTTAGATTATTTGATTAAATTCAATATTTGATATTTTTTATCATGTCTGATAATTTTGAAAAACTTTATTTTAAATTCCAGGCTTGATTTCACAAGTACACACTGTATTTTATTTTACGTCATTGATGATTTTTTAAGATTCATTAACAATTCACTGAATAAAAAGTTAAATAAACATTCCCATAAGTTTTAGCGCTAATGGAAAAAGGTTAATTCAATTAAAGAAATCCCCTCAGAAAATAAAACTTTACTTCGTATAAATAAACCGTACGCCTTTTATTGGTAGAGAAACAGCAATACGAAAGCTCGAGGTAAATTATCAATGCTATTACCGACGTCGGCAGTTCGCATGGAAAGCTTTAAAAAGAGACGATTGCATTAATTTAACCAGGATGCATCGAAGGTCGCCCTTAATGTTCTAAAAAAGACGGCTGCAAAGGAATTTCGTTCGCTTCCTTTTGACCTTCTGCCTTTCATTTTGCAAAGGCCTTTCGCGGACCTTTTATCCACTGTTGCATTCGCATTTGTTTCCATCACTGATGTGAAAAACGGCTAATGGAAATTAAATTATGATCATCATCACGTTAATTCTTTTTGCATTGGACCCTTAAAACTGTAATTTTATACTTTAGATACTTCACTCACTATTCAATTACTATCAAGTTTAAAGATAGTAATCGTAATTAAAATAATTCTAAGTATAAAATAATCATAATTAAATAATTCTAAGTATAAAATAATCGTAATTAAAATAATCGTAACTAAAATTATTCTAAGTAAAATAATCGTAACTAAAAAAAATTACACTAAATAAATAAATTTACCGTAGACCGACGTCTCGTCAAGTATGTGTACGCGCTTCCGGCAAAATCGCGCGAGGAAGACCGTGACGAACATCCGCAAAAAATAGTGGACCTCGAAGAGCGTGTGGAGCAGCACCACCGCCCCAAGGGCGCCGACCAGGATCCAGCAGGCGATCATGGCTCCCTTCTCTTTGTTCCCTCGTTAGGTCTGTCTTTTTTTTTCTCTTTGCCTTCTCCTTCGCTCGACTTAACTACGACCTGGAAGAAATCAAAGGTGTTGGTTGCTTCCTGCGATCCTTTCAACGCTACAAGATTAATGTGACTTGGTCCTTCTGATACGTTGCGCTGATTTACAGCTGAAAACCCGACCAGGGTTAAAGCTTGGAAAAAATACACGTTTTTATAAAAAAATTCTGAATTCTTTTGATAAATAGTCCTTAAAATGACTAATCCTAAAAATTATGTCCAATTGATTTTAGATAATACACTTGCATTTGAATTAGATAGACTTCAAAAAGAGTTCCTAAGTAAACTATTTATTATATCTAAAAATGTGAAATTTACTTGGATAATGTGAATAGTGATAAATTTTATGTGAAAAACGGTTCACAGATTTAGCACGTGAACGTATTTTCACTTGTTAAATGTCATTATTCACATTTTCCAAGTGAATTTCACATTTTCAGATTTACACGATAAAGTTACTCGATACTTCTAGAAAAATTTATATTTTCAAACTTCGTTAATTTTAAAAGAACATTTTACAAGATATTCAAAATAATAACTGCAGCTCAAGCTTAAAAAAGAAAATTGTCTAAAAAAAGATACCATCGAACATCAACGAACGAATTTCACATCTTCAGATTTACACAGTAAACTTACTTGCTACTTGTAAAAAAATTACATTTTTAAGTGTCGTTAATTTTGAACATTTTTACTTTATATAATGCAAAGTAATAACTACAGCTGAAGCTTAAAAAAGAAAAATGTCTGAAAAAAGATACCATCAAACGTCAACGAACGAAAAAGCCTCTTCGTGTACTCACGCGAAGCAGAAAGTCTTGAAAGCTCCGTAATCAATGCGGCCTCGTCCGGCCAATCCCGAGGCTCATCGCGCCCGAGTCGCTTATGCCCGCGTTCCGAGGCGTCAGTGGGTCCAGGGTACGTTCGCCGGGCTTCTCGAAAGCTGCCAACCCGTCCAGCCCTCCGTCGAAAGAAGACTCGCCGCGCGGCGCCCGCTCATTGCTCGAGAGGCGCTCGGGGGTTGACGATCTCTGTCGCGCCGAAAGGGGAGCGCCCGGCCTCTTACACCTGCGCCACAAAAAAAAGAAGAGGCGACGTCGCTCGTTACAGCCACTGCGGAATCTCGTCTGCCGGGGCCCTTTTTTTCGCAAGTCTGCAGCCCCGGCCTCTCGGCTTTCAGCCGGCGACTGTGTTTGCTCGAGGAGGAGGAGGAGGAGGTGCTTGGACCTTCCGTCCGTCCAGGCTTATTTGCGGATCGCCGAACGTCGCTTGTGTACGCTCGAGTGCTCGTTGAATGATTGATGTTTGCTTTTCGTGCTTTTTCTTTTGTTTTCAAATGAGATTGAGCTTGAATTATGGATCGCTTTTTATGCGACACATTTAACCACGGCAATGGGTTTGTAGTGTTTGGTATATAAAGACGGTGGGGGTCGATTTTAGTACAGAAAGATATCCCGCGTAAAAATAATTCAGACTAAAATAAGACGATAAGAAGATTCATCTCTGTTATGTGCGAATTTAAGATTTTTTAACATTTAAAAAGATTCTCTGTTAACAAGCACCTAAAAATCAATTCATGATCTTTTCGAGATCATTCTTTTAATACAATATTAATGTTAGTTTAATATATTCAATTTTTTTAAATTTCTATACATAAGATCTTATGAAAATCGTTTTAATATTAATTTATATGTATATAAATAAGAATAAAATTTATATGTATTAAACTACCCGCGTAAACATAATTCAGACTAAAATAAGACGATAAAAAGATTCATCTCTATTATGTCCGGATTTAAGCTTGAAAAAATGGAATTGATGGTGTGGTCTTTAGTGTTAAAAAACGATATTTCGTGAGTGTAATAAGGCGAGGTACATTAAAATGAAATTAAAGCAAACTTATAAATGGCTTTAAGGGTACTGCTACTATGAGTACACTGAAACAAAATTTGTTAATTTTAAGGAAATGATTTACTTCAATAGTACTTGAAATTGAAATTAAATGAATTTCTTGTTTAATTTTAAAATGTTGTCTAAATATATTTAGTAGCTTCAAAAAAATAATTTTGACTCGATAAAATATTTAATAAATACTATTGAAGTAAATCATTTCATTAAAATTAAAATGTTTTTTTTTCAGTGTAATAAATTTACTACATACTTAATATTCATAATTTGAAAAAAAAGTACTTCATAGATTTTTGCCACAAATAGTAAGTAATTTAACGATACTACAATTCATCCTTTACGCACTGGAGCAAACGAATTAAGTACAAGTGTTGCATCAGCCTGGCATTTACACATATTTATGTTTTAGCTGACTTAAAGAAGAAACCCCACAAGTCCTCTTTGAGCTTATCCACTAAGCCGACTACAACCTGTTAAAAATTCTCGCTGCATTTGCGGCGGCGCTTCTCGGTAAAAAAGAGTCCCTAACAATATAAAAATTTAGAAAAGCACGAGGAAAGTTCCCACCGTAGAATAAACCCGCGGCGAGAGCTAAAATCGACGCACGTCTCAATTTGGTATTCCGGGCGTTGGCTCGATCTTCGACGGAGTGGATTGCGCGCAAGCCCGCCGTTCGAACTTCGTGAATGTCGTGCGAGCGTCACGGGAATACGGAAGTGATCGATTTTTTTCTCCAATTTTTATGTAGTGAAAGCCGCGAGCGGCGAGGGGATCTATGCCGTGCTAATGTAGCTTCGTACCATTGATGGGACTATCGCGTCTTATGATTATACAGTTTGGAAGTAAAATTTGATCAATTCGACGAGCAGCATAGAAAGGAAACTATTTTCCACGTTTTTAGTAAATTTAATGAAGATAGAATATAATGCATAGTATATAAAATAAATAAAACGCAGAAAATAGAATAAAATTAATTAAAGTACTTTCGTCTTTGTGTTTTCTTCTTTACACACACTTGATCGTATATTAAGAAACGCTTGATTTTTTTCCTTCATGAATTTTTTATTAACCTCCCGACTAGTTCGTCATAGTCATTGTAAACTTCCAATAATAATTAAGCACTTCATTACGACGATCAATAAAACTGCAATTGGAAACTAATTTAATAGTTTGTGGAAAGTAGGCCCGGAAGAGGCCAGTTATATAGAATGTTTGAAGAGACTTCTTATTGACACTGCCAGTATTATATTTTATTTCTAAATAAAAGCAAACTTTCGACAGATTAAATTATACAAACGTATATTTCCCTCCGAAGGTCGCAGAAAGTGGGAAAATTAAAACTGTTTTTTTTTGGTCCCAAGTTAACGAGACTTTGAAAAGATTTTGCAAGTCTGAAATGGAGTTTCAGCAACTGTCAAGTTGACAATATCTTTTTAAATGGAAATTCCGAGGTCAACCATCAGAGCCTCGCTTTTAGGAAACCGTTTGAAATATAGAAATCAATACTATAGAAGTAAATTTTATTTTGCTTGTTGTATACATAAAAGAAGATATACCGTGCGTTCACTGTACAGTTGGTGCGTAAAAAAGAGAGTGAAAACTTTCCGTTTCAATAGTCTTTAAATTAAAACATCAATACCTATTGCATATATATGTATGTGTGTGTGTCTCTTTCAAATATAGAGAAGACGAGTATTAGCAGGACAAACAATTTTTTAAACTTGTATAAAAAAAAGTAAATTCTACCATTGCCGATAGAGGCCAACTATAAATAATGCAATTCTTTTATTTGCTGAAAACTTGATCAGGCTATTTTTACCGCAAAACAACAAAAGCCTCAGCTTCAGTTCCGTCCGATCTCGAGAAAAGTAAAAATCCCATTTATTAAACGGGTGTGCTTGGAAGTAGTGCAAACAAACAAAAATCCGACAAATATTTGTCGCGAAACTTTGAGAAAAGTCATTGTTATATTGCAAGTTTTCACTGCAGCGTACGAGGAATCGAGATCCATGGAACGCTTCCTCGCGGCGAACGAAAATATAGCAAGTAGAAACAGACGGGTATAGTGGGACGAAGGAAAGAAAATACAAATCGTTCCTATATTCAATATACATGTATATAACGATAAATAATACATTTTTATTATACTTAGAGAAGATTTTTTTAACTATGATTTTCCGATTACTCTCCTTTGAAGTTCCATTATTTTCGCAAGATAGCAAAAACCCTATAAGGTATAAAATAACAACCTTAAAATATTCAGCAAGAGTCTACCTACGGTCAAGTAAAAACATTATCAAGTACCATATGACGTCAAAAGTAAACTACAACGACAATAATTAAATTAATAATTAATTAAAAAAGGCAATAATTAATTAAAAAAATAAATATTAGAATTAAGTTGGTTTCATAGTATTATTATATAAATTGTACTAATTGACAGTGGATTTTACGAATTGATTAGTGGAAAATCTGATCACTAAAAAGATTAGTGCAATTCCCACTAATTCAACTTTGGAGAGTACTGTAATAGTTTTATATCATGCATTAATTTTAATATTTTTGTACTTATGTACTCTGATTCAATAAATAATAATAATAATATAAATAAATGTTCAGGTACACGTAAATCCGAATGAATAAGGGAGGCCGCGAGTGATAAGGCGAGAAAATAATGGTGGACAAGCGGGAGTATCCGCAGTGCGAATCGATAAAGGACGAGACAAGAAAAAGGATCGTCGTGTCTATACAAGGAACAGTCATCTGACGCACGTGCGTGCGCAGCGTGCGACCGGCCGGGAGCTTTTGCACTTCCTATACGCATGGCGCACGCACCTTGAGTCATCGTAGGACGGCCAACTATTTATCCAGCGCCACTTCCATTGTCAACTCAACGAGAAGCTGACTAATCGCAGTCAAATGCCAATTGTGCAAATTTCACGCTCTTTCTTCAGGAAAATCGATGTTTTGTTTGTTATCAGCCAATACAAGAAAGAAGACTCTTTAAAAACGTGCGAAGAATAAAATCGTCGACGCTGCCTGACAAATCGTTGATGCAACGTCGGCCGAAAAGCCAAAAGCGAAGTGAAACACTTTAAAAATGCGGAGCGCGTGCGCGACAGAATTCGCTGATTCCGCCGCGGAGCCGAGAGTCCGACTCTTTTACTGCGGTAAAAGTTCAGCGGGTGGCGAGGTGCACGCCTTCAGAATGCGAACTTCGCCGTGTAATTCGTGCAATGATAAAATGGAATTGGCGACCGGTTCGCGCGACACGATTTTTTTTTTTTTTTTTTTCGGTTCTCGTATGTGCATATTACGAGAGCAGATATAAAAAGAATCTGCGATTCTCACGTGGACAGTGCCAGGAATTTGAGAAGAAAAAAATCGGTGTCGGGCAAAGTGAATAAGCGAGAATTTTACTTGCAGCTACGGTAAACAAAATTCTACTAAAAAATGTATTTTAACGGTCTTATGAAGATTTTTTTTGTGTAAAATCTTATTACAAATTTAGAGTGACAGCGCTGCCCTTTTTATTTTTATGCGAGAAGGTGTGGGGTATAATCGAAGAAAAAGAATCTTTGAGCCAAGAGATAAGAAAAATGAAGCTTGTATATCTCGGCCGAGGGTGGGATGGATCGAGCGGCGGGAATCGGGCAGGTAGAGAGCGCTGGGTTAGTTGGTCATGGGGTAAGATAAGTCGACCTACTTGACTGCACACGCTAGATTTACGTAAGACCCATGAACACCTTCGCCTGCGCCAATTATTACATAAAGCGTGAACCTGATTCAAAGCCGACGCTTGCGATGCAATCGATGCTTACCAATGACCTGGCAAATGAAATGGTAATTATGCTTTTATTATTTTTTCCTTACGGAGATTATGGCATAAAAACGAATGTTTTTTAATTAATCGCGGACAGTAATGTGAGAGCATTCCGGAAATTCGTAAAATTGGGATAAACAGCGGAAAATTTTCCGCTGCATGAGCGGGAACCATGAAGATGATTTTTATTGCAAGGAAAACACAGCAGACTGGTTTTAACGAGAAAAAAAAATATGGAAGTGCATGCACTAGTCACCGAGCGTTTATTGAAACATACTCGCTCGGGAAATGTATTTTTCCTATTAACGCAGTTTGCACAATTTTCTTCTAATGAATTGCATCAATTTTTTTTTTAATGCGTCTTATATTCTTTTCTCGGAACAATTTCTTGCATTTTTAAGTGCAGCAAAAAACAAAGAATTATTCCGCACAAAATCACAAGAATTTAATTAGTTTTTTCTGGTGCAGTTTACGTTATATGTTAATTCATTCACAAGCTGATTACTGTTGCAATTTCTTCGCGCCTGAACGAGACGAGCGATGAATACGAAAACGAAAGGTTACGCAAATGAGGATTCCTATTTTATTATAAATATGAAAATGAATAACAACTATATTTATCTACACGTGACACTGTTTGATCAATTTAAATATTCATTCTTTCGGAAATTAAAATTCATGTACAGTGTAAACTTAGCGGACACTTTAGTTTAAGTTTAACGATCGATTTTTTACTAACAGTGACAAGAGCAAATGCTGAAGACAAAGTTGAAATTTTTAATTAGATTAAGTAATTCGTATACATTTTGTTCGAAAGACTTCACAGACCGCCCACGAATTACTTCAAAAATATTGATTATCGCATAGTCAAAAACAAATATTAATAATGTACAAAATAATTCCTTTTTGAAAATAATAACTTTGTTGCAGTAGCTTAATAAATTAAGTACACTTACACGAAATAAGTACGTTCACAACTTTTTAAATTATCAAATTATTTCTGTTTTTGTTTTGCATGAGTCTTGCACAGCCCAAAATAAAAACAAAAACGAATCTCTATGTAAAATTTAAAAAAACAGTATCAGTAACAAATTTAATAAGCTACTAAACAATAATGGTGCATTTTCCATAGCAAATCAAGTACACTCAGAAAAATAGATTCTTAGTATTAGTAGACCAATCTACTTAAACATTATCTATCTTAATTTTAAAAATGAATTTAAGAAATTGGAGAGTGCGTCTGCTTCAATATCATTCTCAATAAGTTTACTAGAAGAATAGAATCCGCTGAATTTTATTTTTTTGTTTATTAGGCACTTTTTCCATGTATTCAATTCTTTTCGCTTTTTACGATATTAAATAGCAACTAATGGTAAATGAATCAATTTAGAATTTATCATGGAATCCATTTATTCCAAGACGACAATCTACTTATTCGAAAATGAATACTTTCACATTTTAGCAAATTAATCGTAAACGATGATCCGCTTATCCACGGTATAAATAAATTTAACTCTATAATAAGCAGATTTTCCAGTGTCATTTAGTGGACTTTTCTCCCGGTTAGATTAAATTTTTGCGAGTGTATAATTACCGCCCATCAGTCAATGAGTATGAGTCAACAATCCATTTCCAATATTCCCGCCACCTTGCCTAAAAGCCTTATCAATCATAGTATCAGCTTACCACTAGTCGGTCGAAAGCTCCGTCCGCGTCGACACGAAGGGGCAAATTTGCGCGAGCGAACAACAAAACAAAAAGCAGCTGCAAACTATAGACACACAAAAAAAAAAAAAATCGCCGACGAAGTGGGCACTCGAATCCGACCAGGTGCTCTCGCCGCCGCGGAAGCGTCACCTGGTAACAGGCGGCGCATATATATTCACCCGAGGATGCGTCGGCGGGGTGGCTCGCAGCATCAGCGGCCTCCGCAGCGTCTGATCGATCCGCGACTGCGGGTGTTGAGTGTGCGGCGAGCGCTTAAAGGGGCTCACCTCGGCTCGCAGTCAGCGGCGCGACTGAGGAGCGCCGCGGGTGATGCCCGAGCGCCGGGAGGCGCACGCGTATAAGGACGTCGGCGGCTGGTCTTCCGGGTGGGAGTGCGGCCGCCGCCACCGTGGGGTGGGAGCCGGATGCGGGGGTACGGCGCCCGCTGCAACCTTGCCCCTCGCGATCCAACCGCCGAAGGATTCGCGACCCGCACTCGCAAAAATTTAATATAAGTGCTTGAAGAATCCACTAAATAGCACTGGGAAATCTACTTATTATAAATTTATAGTGTGAAAATGTTTTATACAATTCATATATAAATTGTACTCTCTAAAGTTGAATTAGTGGGAATTCCATAGTGATCAGATTGTCCACTAATTAATTAGTAAAACCCACTATCAATTGGTACAATTTTACTAATTGAAATATTAAAAAAGTGCTCTACTATTTAATTAGTAAAAAACACTTTTAAATTAGTGGCAAATAAACTTAAAATAAGAAAATATTTATTTTGTGATTTTTCACTAATTGAAATAGTGAATTCCCCAATTAAAAATGAGTACATTTTATTCACTATTTTAAATAGTAGATTTCCACTAATTCATAGTGGAGCAATTTTCACTTTTTGAATTAGTGCTTAGTCACTATGAAATAGTGGTTTTTCACTAATTCAACTTTAGAGAGCCAATATATACAGTTTTTATCAAAAAATGATTTTATACAATGTATATACAATTGTGTACAACTATAAACAATTGTACAGATTTTGTATATAAAATTATTCGTGCAACGATTAAATTCAGCAATTGTATGCAGCTGTATATAATAATTTTATGTCAATATTTTTTATATAAAATAATTTTCTATAAAAAATCTATACTATTGCTTACAGTTACATACATTAGTGTATGATTATACAAAGTTATTTTTTATACAAACTGTCTAGTTATAATTTTACATACAAAATCCGTACAATTGTTGTCAGTTGTAAAATAATAATACAGTTGTAAACAATTGTATGCACATTGTATAGAATCATTTTTTACATTTTTCTATTAAACTTATTGAAAATTATATTGAAGCAGACGAATTCTCTAATTTATAAAATTCATTACAAAATTGAGTACATAATGTTTAAGTAGATTGGTCTACTAATATTAAGAATCTATTTTCCTGAGTGCATCCTCGATTTTTCACCTCAGCGAAGCAAAGATCGACAATTGATGAAGTTCTTTTTACCGCCGATTTTCCGAGGCTCTTCTTGCAGCTAAATGCGTGAATCTGATCGATTGTACGCTGGGTGTTGGTTGACGTCAGTGCAAATTAGTCTTTCCAATTGCGCGCAAGATCTAAGGCTTCTCCGTTAATTTGCACATTTTTTTTCTCTGCTTCCTTTTTTTAATTTTTTTTTATCTCAAATCACTTACTGATAATACATAAGTCTTTTCTGGCTATGTCCGGTCATCTGATCATGCTTATCTGCGACTATTTTATACTATTAAGCTAATTCAGCAGTAATCCAGTGTCAATAGATCGTGTTTCTTTTTTTTTTAAGATTTCTTTATGCAAATTTTATTAACAATTAAGTAATGCATGGAAAACTCTGCTGATCAACAGATTAAAATCGGGTATTTTAATGTTTTTGTAGATCGCGATCTTAGAAAATATTGTAATAGTTCTGTTAACTACTTTGTTTGCTGTATCGAATAACTTTTATTATTTCTTAAATTTCTTAATAAATATCTTTGAATTTACAATTATATTTGTCATTTTTTTCACCCCCGCGAGTCTCACAAATGACTCTTAACTACATAAATTTCAATTTTTTCAAACAGAACGGCATTTTTAAAATTTTTGTTTGTTTTTCTCATTAGGACTTATAGGAAATGAATGTTGCATAGAAATATAATACAAGTTGCAAATAATACAAGCATCACTTGACTGTACGTAACAATTTTGAAAAGTGACAACGCAATTGTTTATTGAAATTTCAAGTGGGAAAAAAAAAATAATTGTGGAAAAAATCAGCGAAGGCGCAGTGTAATTTAACAAAATGAACCGACCACTATAACTCTGTAAAAAACGTAATTTATAAGAGCTTTGACAGCTTCATCAGTTTATGCATTCTGCTTATTCATGAAACATCCCATTATGTTTTTATGATGTTTGATTACAATTAAGTTAGAAAAGAAATTAGAGTGTTTTTTACTTTTTTATTTTTCATTTGGAAATTACAATATTAACTTAAAATTAGGTATAAAAAACAAAAGTGTAATATAAGTCGAAACTTGAAATACAAATGTTTTTTTTTTAAATAAAGATAGACTTTGACGTCACATATTAAAAATTTTAATTAAATCGAATTTAATTTTACACATTTCGGTTTGAAAATAAATTATTTCATTTTTTTTAAAGATATTTATAAATAATATTAATATTACAACATTATCATTAATATCAATAAGAAAATTCTAAATTCTTACTTTGTTTGTTTAAATAATCAGAAATTAATCGAAGATGCAATACTAGGAACATTCAGTATAGTATTTACAGCGTTAGTTTTGTTTTTAATTATTTATATAATTAAAAACAAAATATTTTTATACAAAAATATAAAACTATTAAATAGTTCTTTTTTCAAAATGATTAGTCATTTAATTTAATAAAAATAATGACGATCAAAATAGATGAAGTTATCCTTGTCATATAAAACTTCTTCTTTTTTTTTTTTTTGTGGTGATATTACGGTATATGAATTCTCGGGTAAAAAATTTCAAAAAATAGTAACTATTTTGTACTGTCATAACAGTCAATAACGTTAAGTAAAGCCTTACAAATCTCCTTATGATACAGCGACATAAGATTATACGCTATTCTAATATTACTACTGATAATCAACGTCATCTTTATCTTCATCGACATCATCAGAACCTTCATCCTCTTCAATAATTTCTGGCTGCTTAGGCTCATTCTTTACGATTTCGGCATGAGAAGACTGTTCAATTTTTTTTAAAATCAGCCTACTTTTCCATTCTTTAAATATCTCAAGTTTAGTACGTCCTCCTTTTTTATCAGATGGTCTATTTGTCTCTAAAGGATCTGTACTTGTAAGAGATGAATCTGCGTTTTCGACTGGTATGTCTGCAGTTTTAGATGGCAATAGATCTGCACTTGTTGTCAGGAGAACTGGACTTTCGGGCGATAGTTCTGCATTTGTGGGTGACTCTTTTTCAAGATTCACTGCCTGAATTGCAGCTTCAGGTTCTTCAATAGGTTGCACAATTATAAAAGGTTCATCTTCAGCTTTATACTTGGTGAGTGGTAAGTCATACGGTAATAAAAAGACTGGTACATCGAGATCTGCTGATGACTTTATTGGAAAAGTCGTTCGATTGATCTATAAATAAAATTTAAAAAAATGTAATTTTTACGATTTAAAAAATTTGTGCTCCATATTTTTCGTTTACTTACTATGAGCTGAGGAATAAATACAACTCCAGCTTCATAATTAGAGATGTATTGAATGTTTCCGTATTTTTTCATTCTTCCCCAAGCACCTTTACTGAGATTAGAACTAGTTAAAATAAACCATGAAATTTCCGTTTCATCAGGAGATATTCTTGTATAACACTTTGTATGTGGCAATGCTCGTGTACGTTTCAATTTGTCAGCTTTCCATTGACTAAATGTGTATAAAAAAATAAATTATAAATGTGAATTAGTTTAATTTATGCAATTATTGAATGACTATAAACTTACTAAGAATAATCATTAAGCCATTGTTGGTTTAAATATGTACTTTCTGGATACATAAGAGGTGTGGATCCAAATTGTGCATCGTAACTGTTATCATAATTCTGCCAGGTTGGATAAATAAACTTGAAATCAGGCAGAAATATAACTTTCTTGTTCTTTTCTCTGGACATAGGGTGAATAATGTGTGATGATAACCAGCTTTGATAATTTTCACCATAAACCCCAACAGCGGAACTCTGACAAATAACTGGCCATTCTTGGGCATTTTCCGGCAAAGAAGCATGAGCAGCCAATATTGCACCTAATTTTTTGTGACCCCATTCATTGAATTCTGTTTCTTCAAAATTGCCCGGTACAGAAGCAATGAAGAATACGTTTATAGCTGAGCAGTCAGTCCTATGAATTAAGGCTTGCCATCCAAATACTTCTTGATTTTCATATTGACTTAAATATTTTATGAAGTCTTTTTTAAAATTTGTTGGAGACTCTCCATCAGTATCCTCAGCACTTTCGGGTAGCAGTGGTAAAAAAGGTGATATCCATATACTGAAAGAAAATATAAGTGAATAATTTTTTAAAAATTGTACAATTTTTTTTTTAAATATAACTACCCTTGTGTTCTAAGCTGCCAATCTGAAGTGTACATATTAGCTGATGATATGATAATCCTAATTTTATTATCAATGTACTTGAGAATTGATATTTTTGAATGGTGACATCCATAATCACCCATCTTAACTTTTACCATTTCGATATCAAATGGTATATCATACTGCAAATCTGGATCTAGCCACATACCGTATAGTATTGTCATTTTAGGATTTTGAGCAGCAAGCATGTATTCAGTAGTAATCCATAACAATTCAACCATAAAATTAATATGAAGACTCTCTGTTATTTCTCCAGTCGTGTAATCTATTATTTCGTGAAATGCTACAGAAAAAGGTTCATCCTCCATAGATTCCACCTCACCAGCCGATGTTAAAAAGTGATGATACGGAGCAGATGAATTAAATTTCTTATCAAACGTACCATGTTCACTTACTTTAACTCTACCTTCATAAAATGTATTTGCAAATCTGATTGAAATATCTCTCATTTTCGCTCTGAATTCTGATGTTTCCATATTTTTGTATAACTTCATCCATGTTATTACGCTTAAGCTTAATGTTTTTAAACTAAACTCTCCAAAATCTGGCTTTTGTGGTCTATTAATTTTAATATTTTGAAGATCTATTGGTAACATCGTTCTTTAATGTTTTCTTATTAATACAAAAATATTTTCAACGTTTTTCGATTAACTTTCTTATTATTTTTTACTATAGATTTATTTATAAATAACTTTAATACGTAAAGTTGAAACTGCTTTTTAAATTAAAAACTTTGGTTTTTTTAAAATTGAGGTAACTGATTTTAATTATCACGTATTCGGTATATAAAAATAATCTTTTTACGCATTAATATATTTACATTTACGGCTTCATCTTTGTACATCATAAATTAGGTTAAGATTCACATTTTCAATTCAAAAACATAGAAACTGCGCATGCGCTTTTTTCTCAGCTGATCGTAAAACCCGCGAAATTTAAATCGAACATCGATAAATTTAGAGAAATAGTAATATTTAAAGAAAAATAAAAATGAACTTTATTAAATGTCATGCTGCATTTACAATATAAAAATATAACATCATTTGTACAAACAAAATATAAATTAAAAAAAAAAAATCCGTATTTTTTTTAAATGTCTACGTAAATTGTAAAGCAACTTAATTATTTTAAACATTAATATCTATCCTTTTGTATAAAACGTTGTATATGATATATAAAAAAAGTCAAATTACGGATCATTTAAAAAATCCACAACAAAAGGAACATCATTTGTTTTATAACGAGTTAATGGTAGATCATATGGAATCCTAAACACAGGAACCTCTGGTGAACTTGATTCTTTAATTGGAAATGAAGTTTTATTTATCTGTAAACAGCAATGTTTCAAAATTAATATTTATAAATTTCATTCAAACTTGAACGAAAATAAAATCAATACTTACAATCAGTTTTGGTATAAATACAACTCCTGCTTCGTAATTCATTATGAAATGAGAAACTCCTGATTTTGCAGTACAGCCCCATGCTCCTTTGCTTAGGTTTGCACTTGTAAGAACAAACCAAGGGATTTGTGTATAATCTGGTGAGATTCTAGTATAACTTTTAATATGAGGCATTGCTTTGGTTCGACCAGTTTCACTGGCTTTCCACTGACTGCCGAATGAATGCTAATTAATTAGTTTGCTTTCTTTTTATTTAAAATAATTGAAAAAATACTTACAACAAATAATTTTTTAACCATTCTTGTTTTTCGTGACTTTTTCTAGAGTATGGTAAGCAGCATGAGCCACTTTTGCAATCAAAGCTTTCTTCATAATTTTGTAAGGATGGATAAACAAACTGAAAGTTGGGATTACTCTTCAATCCTTTTGCTTTTTCTCTCGACATTGATGCTACAATATTAGATGTGATCCAACTATCGACAGTAGGTCCTAAACTTCCTATACTAGAACACTGTGCTACTAATGGCCACTGTGGAGCATCTGGTGGTAAAACTGCATGATCGGATAATACAGTTGCAAGTTTTCTGTGACCCCAAGAATTTATATTTAAACCCTTGTGACTTCCTGGCACAGATGCAACAAAAAAAACATTAACAGCAGAAAAATCAGCCCTCTTGATTAAGTTCTCCCATTCTATTAATTTTGGATGTTTGTAAGCTCTTAAATATTCTCTAAAACTTTTTTTGAAATTAGTAATTGACTCTCCATCACTTGGGTTTGCGCCATCAGGTAATACAGGTAAGTGTGGAGACATCCATAGTCTAAAAAAAAAAAAAAAATTGACAAAATAGTTAAGTTTATAATATATGACTAATATTATTAAAAAGTACCAACCCTTGAGTGCGGTTTTCCCAATCATCTGTATAAAGATTAGCTGTTGAGACAACAATTCTGATTCCTTCATCTTTATATCTGAATACTGATATTTTTGAATGATGACATCCATATGCTGTGGGCATTTTAACTTCAACTAAATTTATATTCGATGGTAAAGTCGTTTGATTATCACATACTGAACCACAAAAAATTGTCATTTTTGGATTTTGTGCAGCAAATAAGTACTGAAGACATAACCATCCAATTTCAACCATAAAATTTATATGAAGACTTTCTACTATTTCTCCTAAGCTAACATCTAACAATTCAGGAAAAGAGACAGTGAATTCTTGTTCATGAGTAACTCTTGAATCTTCTACTCTGTTAAAAAAATAATGATAAGGAGCTGACAATGCATATTTTAAAGCAAATTCTCCTGGTGTTACCAAGGATACTTTGTAGCCACTTTTTCTCATCCTTGCTATAGCTTCACTTCTTGCTTTCTGTCTGTCTAGTACATCAGTAGATTGTGTAAAATTTTCAATGATTGACTTTCCAGATCTTTCAGAACTTGAACTTTGATAGCCAGAAATATAAGAATCAGAAGTTTGTGATCCTGAGGATTGAGAATCCAAACTTGAGAGACTTGAATCAGCGGCACTATCATCAATCTGTTTACTATTTTTGGCCTTTTTATTTGGAGTTTTACCGTGGCTTGTACTCAAAGAAGCCCTTTTTCTACTAGATTCAGCTTTTTCGGATTCATCCATTTTAGCTGCTTTAGCATCCATTTCTTTCAATTTATTTTCTCTCTTCTCTAAAGCTGCGAGTCTATGTTTTTCAATTTTTTCTTTCAGATCTTTCATTTCCTTATTATTTTTATTTAAGCTTGTTTTTCGTTCTGAGGTAACATTGGTTTGAGATAGTTTGGATCCACCATTTTTATCTCTTTCCTTTTTCATGACCATCTGCAAAACTTTCAGTTGATCCAGCAGCTGTGCTCGATTGGAACATTCAAAACTTAAATTATCTGGTACGGTTATAGGCTCATCCAACTGATTAATAATCAACTTTTCCACTAAAAATTTATAAAAATAAATTAAATTATTTGCTTCTATGCGGGTAGAAAAAAGACACTTACAATGTGGATGTGACATTTCAGTAAAATGCACAGGATTTTTTCTGTAACATTTTTCATTGTAAGGACAAAGTTTCTTCTCTAAAAATAAATGTACAATAAATTAAATGAACTTCTGAATAAGATTTAACAACAATTTACAGAAAATTAATTTTCTTACCGCCGTCATAACCACTATTCACTACACTGCTCATAATGACACACTGACACTTGATTCTTTTAGCACGATTGCTTAATAAATTTACAAAAATTTTAGTTTGAATCAAAGTCTTGAACATAACATTATAAAAACAAAATGTATCGAACAAATTATATAAAACTGTGAAAGACACTTTTGTTTACATCGGCCACGTCCGTTTTGTTCAGTCGATATGTTTTCGAAAGTTTGCGATGTATTTCACTTTAGATGGCAGCAGCTGTATAAATTATCGGTAAAACAGAAAAATAAATATATATACCTCGCGAGATGTGAGCAGTAGTTACATCCGCGCACTGGTAAGACATATCAAATAGCATGCCTTATTGCAAAATTAATTTTTTTTTAATGAAATAAGTTGTTTATGAAGAATCTTTTACAGAAAATCTTTCAAAGAAAAATCTTTAAAAGTAATACCGCGTTTAAATTAAAAAATGCGATGTAATACTTCTCAAGATAAGATCAGTAGTTACACCCGCGCAGTGGTAAGACATATCAAATAGCATCGCTTATTGCAATTTGCAAATTAATTTTTTTAACGAAATAATTTCTTTCTAAAGAACTTTTTATAAATAAATATCAAATAGTAACACTGCGTTTAAGTTAAAAAAAAAATGCCATAAATACTCCGCGCGATGGAATCAGTAGTTACATCCGTGTGCCGGTAAGACATCAAATAAAGTCTCAGTTGTCATAGTTGTTCAGTTAATATTTCAAGTGACGTTTTTAATACGTTGAATATAATATAAATGTAAATCTTTATTTAAGTAGCGTTGGCTCAATACCGTACATCACAATATTAAAATTAAAAAAAAAACTCTTATCATACCTTTATCTTCCGTTTAAATAAATGCACAAATATCAGGATCATTTTATATTTCTAGTATAAAATATTAGAATATAAAAGCGACTAAACTTAACTACTGCCTAAAGATTAAAACAAATTTATCACTGTAGTACTTACTTAGAAAGTCTTTTGTTTGAAAAAATGTGCTTGAGGTCGAAGCAACGAAATGTAATTATTTATAGAATTGAATTAGTCCTTTGTACAACTGATCTCGTAAAAACTTACCTCACAAGATCACACTATAAAAAGTTACGTTTTTCGCAAAAAAAAAAAAAAAATGGAAGCCTCAGCCATAACACCGGGAAGCCGCATTCAGAATTTACCTTATACCCATCGTTACGAAGGCCATGCGTCGAACAAATTCGATTGTTCGCGATTACAAACAGTCCGAGCCGCTTCGGCGGGTATAGCTCGGGTAAGCAATCAAAGGCATCGCCGTGTATGTGTGCGCACGCCCACTCGGCCGCTCGCAACTTTTTACAAGCGTCGACGTCTGGGCCTGCAGTGTACTTTCGATAAAAGTGCGACGAGATAAAAGTGTCGAGCGGTCGCTTCACCACGAGAGCGAGATAAAGCATGAAATTGGTTTCGAAGTCCGGTCACTTTTTCTCCCTGCACGTCTGAAAAAGAAGAATAGCCTTTCGCCTCGGGATTCCTCTTACCACCGATACTCGATATGTTTAAGTTCGGAGAAATCAATCGGTCCTGTTAAATTTGCAGCGAGAGAAATTTCTACTTAAAATGACTGTACTGGCATTCTGACAAAAAAAAATTAGCGTTGTAGCTTATAGAAAAATTTATCAAACGGTGCTACAAATTTTCGAGTAAATATACAGTAAATTTTATTATATATTTAATTTTAAAGAAATTAAACGGACTATAAAGTCCTTACAATCCAAAAAAATATGTTATATACTAGATAAAGGATATAACATAACAGAACAATCGTTACTTATCCAAATACATTATCCAAATTTTTTAGAGATATTTCTTAAGGCATTTTTGAATGACCCGATAGAGTCACAAGATGTTAGAGCCGGAGGTGTGGAAAAAAATTCAAAGTTTGAATTACAACCAACTTCTTGAATCTGCTTTTGACTTCTCAGATTGTATACAGATTCTATATTTATTTATTCATTTATTTTTTCAACTTCGACGGACCAAAGTCCTTAACGTACAAATATGTACAATCATAAATACAAAATATGGAAAACTTAAACTAGAATTTAAATATAATAAATAGTGATTCTTTGATTTGAAAATCTTAGCCTGTGGATATTTTTCTTAATCCAAGTGTGTTTTTTTAGTACTTCTAATTTAGAAGTAAGGCTCCATTAAGTAATTATTTAATGAGACTGAAATTAACAGACGAACAAACGGCAGTAAAAAGCGATGCATTTCTACGGTAATAAAACGTGCGACTGTATTTTTCTTGTTAAATAGGGGGAATCAAATATAAGATACCCTTATCGTCCGGGAATCTTGAGTAGTGGCTTTTTCGGATGACTGTACAGAGCGAATGCGAATCCTTCCATCACTGGATGAGATTTGGCCGATTTCTCCTCCATTTCAGGTCGCCTATAACTCGTCGGAAAAAAAAATCAAACCGCAGCAGCTTTTTGCTAACTATGCGAACGAATCTCCTCCTTTTTTACTCTTTTAATCAGAAAATGTGAAATTAATTACAGATTTTACTTGAAAATACATTTTATTTTATCTACAAGCTATGATTATTCATAATTTTTTTATACTTAATGTTAAAAGTTCTGAAATTTTTAAATAAAACCAATCAATTCTTTATATGATACTATACAAGTAAATGATAATTTATTGAAGTCCGTGAATTACATTTATTCGCATTTAAAATATTTAGATTCAGAAGGTATGAAAACTCGGATGTTAAACTTCGTCCCTATGTAATGTTGAGTAAGTGAAATTTCGCTTATAGGTCTAAGTGAATATTTACTTATGTAACGTCAAATGTCCTCCGCTTGTATCAAGCAGAAAACTTTTAACGTGGGATAAGTGACTGTTCACTTACTTGACAAAGAGAGTGTCAGAACTATGGATCATAGTTTTAGATGAGACTTTGAAAATTATTTTCTAATAGCAAATAACGGTACTATTGTCTTTGTTGTTGCAACCTCGTAAGCTTTTTACTTATGTTCATACATATGTTCATTTTAAACGTAAATTTCTCTTATATTTGTAAAAAAATAAACTTAATTTTGTTACTACGCTCCCTAAAGTAAAATCCTAAGACACACATTCATTTTTTTTACCAAAGAATCATTCTACAAAGTTTGGACTAAACACAAAACCCGCAGGCCTATTCGTCTCCTTGTGAGAATTAATTTTTAAGCTCGACCGCTACAAGGAGTGCCTTATTACAATACTTTTTCCTAATGCACAACTAACAAAAAAAAAACCTTGAATAACACACTGATAGAAAAGATTCTTTAAGCCAAAGTCTTCGCGGCTTTAAAAAATAATTTTGTCATGGCATTTGAAATAAAGAAGTGTGCATTAGCATTGAAGAAATATTTCTTAATAGTTAATGCGCGATCATCTTTACTGACAAAAATCCTGTGGATGGCTTAATAGTTAATGCACCGTTTCTTTACATCTAATACCTACGCCTTTGGACTATATTAAATGCGTACGGCTTTATATTAAAGACACTGGCTTTGGATCAAAGGATCTTTTCTATCAGCGCATAAAATAAAGAAAAAAACAAGAAACACACCTAACGAGTCCACGCACAAGGCACAAGGAGTGCCAATCGCGCCAGCAGCCGTCGTCCTCGTCGCCCTCCGTCAATTCGTGAAGCGGCGGCAGCCTCGAGGACTCCCCCGCAGCCGCAGGCTCCGGATCTCGCCGGGGCGCGCGCGCGCGCACGGAAATTTTCGTCGGCGCCTACACGAGTGCGCGCATGGTGGGAGCGATGCCGAGCGTCGCGGCGCCGCCTCGCGCTACGGCCGCCTCAGTCACCGCCCAAGCCGCGAGCCGCAAGCGCCGCTACCACCCCGAGAGAGCCGCTCGCTCGCCGAGCGAACCGGTGAGCCCCGAGAAACGTCGAGTCGCCGATAGTTTTGCTGCGTTTTATTTTTTATCCCGGAGTTTCTGCCCTCAAGTCGGGGGCGATCAAACGCGTCGTTGCGGCTGATACGTTTGAATTTGGCGCGCGCGCGAAATTCGAATTTGGCGCTCGGTAGTACTGTTGTGTGCGATTCTGTGATAGCTGAAGGAGCGGAGGGTATATGATATATCCACTTGGGTGTTTCGTGCGACTTGGAAGGCAAGATTGGCGCTTTGCGATCGGTCCGGGGTTTTAGGAAGTTTGGCTGATTGAGGCATTTCAGAGCTGTACTTAGGGCAATCAAATTTTAATTGTTTCGGACGCGCCGCTACGCCCGATCAAGGCGAGTTCTGATTGCCGCGATCGGAGTTTCGATTAGCGTAGTACCAATTAGCATCGAAACTACATTTCTACATATAATTCAGAAATATAAGAACATAGAATTTTAAGTTGAACTAATTTATTTATTTGTTTCGTGCATTCAACGGATTCAAATAGTTAATCGAATATAACGATGTTATGAGAGATGGTTTTATAAACTTCAATTCTAAATTTATATATATCGAATACTTTATAACGGTAAAGGTAAAAGAAAGAAGCAAGCTTTTAAATTGCCTCAGAGGACTTATAAAGGAAATGCTTTGCAGTAAAAAATTCCATTTCCTTTTTTTCATTCTATTTAGAATTGAGTGGGTTCTAAAATTGCAGCAGGCAGCAGAGCTTTTCTCTCACCGTACGATTAAGCCTCATTAGAAATATCAGGCCTGCGTAACTTAAACGAAATAAATCTTAAGAACCCGCGCACCAATTAGTACTTTTATCAAATAGATGAAATATTTTCGATTGATAAAACTCACATCCTGCGGCTTGCAAGCTCGATAAAAAAAAATATCAGATCGTTTGATCGTACGGCACACCTCGAATCACCCAAAGATAAAAAGTGCTGCAACTGATTAGAATAATTGCAGGGGATCGGTCCCGAAGCGCCAAAGTTGCCTTTCGCACTTTCGTGCTAGAGAGCTCATCGTTAGTTTCGAGGGTCGTTACAGTGTACGAGGATCGCGGAGTGTCACATTAGCGCGATCCGCCGCCGACCGAGGCAGAAGAGAAGCGAGACGAAAGTAGAACAGAAAAGGCAATTCCAGACAAGTTTGACGGGAAGTGCAAGTTCGAGGTCTGGTGTACGCTACATCGGCGCGCGTACAGCCAAAGTGTACATACATACGACGACGTCGACCACGTTAAAGTAGTTCCTGGGGCAGGAGAGGCGAGAGAGGTGGAAAGAAGCCCGGAAGCTGAGCAAGACAGAACCGACCCTTTCCTCTGGAGGCACTCAGAAGGCACTCAAGATCCATCGCTGCCAGGAGATGCCGACAAATCAAGGTCGGGATTGCTTCATTATTGGCTTCCCTTTTCTCATTCCTCTTCGGTGTATTATACCTTTGTCCCTTTCTTTTTTTTCTGTACATCTGTATATACGTTCAGTCGCAAATCCTATCAGCCTCCGATGGGGATCGCAAGCATCTCCGCTTGTACAAACTTCGATGATGCGAATTTATTGTTTAGGGCGAAAAGAAAATTTATTGGATTTGTCGATGCTATTCATTTATTCGAATAAAGACTTCTCGGTCTCAAATTGTCGTTCGGAAGAAAACGACGAATGAGAGGAAAAAAAGGGATAATCTGTTTAAATTTGTTGGCCAAACCAGACTCGAAGTGTCTATATTTCGACGTTAAGCCAATATCTTTGGGGGGTACTTTCCACCGCACGAGGGAAATCAGCAAAAAATGAAGAGATTTTAGTTTTTAGATAAAAATGGATTGTTCGTTGTATTTGAGACTTGATAAGTAGTTTAAATGTTTAAATTTCAATCTACGTACCTTTGGTTTTAATCTTCCTTTTTACAAAAGTGATTTTATATTGCTACCTTATTTTAAAGAACACTAGATTTAATATAAATAATTATGTCAATCGTATGAATATGTTAAATTTACATATTTTACATATCAGATATCAGATAATTCAGAATATTCCAAATTGTTCTGCGTTAGACACTCGTGTATCGTATCATAAAATATCTCGTGAAAATGCTGGACGTCACAGACTCGTAAAGGATTTTATCATAAAATACAACTTAATTGTATTTAAGTAAATTACTCGTAAGATTTTTTAAACATTTTAAACTGTACCATTTATTAATGGTGCATTAATTAATTTATTAAAAATATATTAAATTTGTATTAATTAATATATTAAAATTGTTCGTAAATATTTTTTTTCCGCTACGCGATCATCAAGGCTGATAACTTAAACCAACCATTGAATTCCGTGTGTATAGTGCTCCCCTAAATTACAGGATACATGCCCGGTATTACTATATATACAACCGGCTTATCTAAGATTGGCTAGTATTGACTCAATATTAATGCCTTTCATGTTTACCGCTAATCTGTAGATTAAAATTTATCACTAATAAAGGATACAAATAGATCCCGCAGCTTTACAAGAAAGACAAAAGTCCACAATTAAGAAAACGAAGAACCTCGTTAATACGCACTTAAGACCGTGAGGAAAAGCAATTCCAGCGCTTACCTTTGTCCGGGGGGGCCGAGTGTTCATCCCATCGTCAGTATAATATAGATATATATATTCTTTCTGTAACCTCAATTACTCGGTTTTTGGAAACGGGTCCACTTGAAAAAACGTACTCGAAAAATCACACAATGAAAATCAACGACTAGAATCAACTTCGCGAAATCCACGTCGAGAGAATGAAGTAAACGCTTTAGTTTACAATGCCGGATGATCATGATCCAATGTACAGTTCTTTTTAATATTTATTTATTTATTTATTTATTTATATGTACAATCTATCACAAATGCAAAATATGGAAAACTTAAACTAGTGCAAGATAATACAAAATAATATGTTATTATGATTAGTTTCTTTTTACAATATACGATTATTTAACAAATTAAGAAAAACAGGAAAATAATATGATGAATATGTCCAAGCATAATAAGCTTTCCATACGATTCCATCAAACTATCTCGTCTGAAGTATAAAAAAAACAAACAAAAATCTTAATATGCAGATTTGTCGCTAATTATTTTTGTGCGGATGAAAGCCATTCATGAAAGTACTTTCTGACGGCCGATCGTACAATCACCTATCTTCGTAAAAAAAAAAAAAAATTGAGATTGTTTTGACCCTTCAGACAAGATAACCCGCTTAAAGGGAGAGTCGAGCGAATTCGGTAGGCATTTCCGTTCCATTTTCACGGTGGCGCGACTCGAGATTAATTCGAGTCGTAAATTAGCGGCCGGGCCTCTATCTCGTCGCGCCGCGAGTCCGAAAGCCTTTTCAGGCCGCCGAGGGAAAAGAAGAGGCACGCGGGAGACGAAGGATCGCGACGGCAAACTTTGATCGGAGTCGCTGCACTGCGGAAGTTCGAACAACGACGGGGACGACTCGCGAAGATGGGAACGCCTCTCCTCGATGCGCTCCGCGGGCTTTGTACGGATTCACTGGATCGCGTGATGAAACGACTTTTCTTCCCCTTTTCATTACGGCATGGGGATTGCATTTTTGATGGTCGCGTTTTTTTTTTATTCTATAATAGGTAAAGTTCTACCTGATGTTGTTTTATTTTGATTATGACGCGACGGTAACGTCAACTTTTTTTCTTTGTAGAAAAATTTGAATTATTAATGGCAATAGTAGGAATATTATGTACTTGAGTCGCAATAAAATTCAAAGATTTTTTTTTGTTTTTTTTTTTATTAAGCATTTGAAATCTCAAGGGAGATTGATTTCTGCCGTACAAAATATTAATGCATCAAAGGTAGGTTTAACGTATAAATAATAACCGTGGAGTACGTGAGTGACTAAATTTTTAAATTACAATTATTTAAAAAATTCAATGATGAATTTAATACTTCTAAATTATTAAGGAATTTTAGAGAGGACGAATTTTTGCGCCAAAAATTTAATTTCGTTGAGTTGATCTGTACGGAGGAATTTATTTGTTTTCGAAGAATAAAGTAAGCTCGAATAAAATTTAATTATGCTATTTTACCAAGAAGCCACGGATTTATTATAGCCAGTTTCTCAAAGCCAATAGTCACATAAACTTCGAAACAAAAAATGTATATAATTCTAGAATAATTTATATTTTGCTAACGTCAACTCGGGCAAGTCCTTCACTACTGGTGACGAATTCTCGGTTAGCATTCGTTCGCCAGCTGGAATTTTATGCCACCCCGATTGAAATTTGAATGGGGCTCTGCATAAAACCCGAGGTCGCAGAAAAGAAAGCAGAAGACTGAAAAGTTCAAACAGAAATTTGCAAGTAGCGATTGTGTTCGTTGGCCGTTAAGCCTTTCAGTCGGCGCCTCGCCTCCTCAAAAACAAGTTGCAGTAATTAAAATTCTTTGAGCCTGGCTGGCGAAGAAAGCAAAGGTCGTCCGGCAACTATACGTCCCCTATTTTCTTTTTTTTTTTTAATTTTTATTTATTCTGTATATAAATTGCACCTTCCGGGGGTTTACCACCGGCACGCCAATAATATTTTTCTGCTCTTTCGCGACCGTCCGTTTCGTCAGTTCGCCTCGAGAAATCCTCTCCCCGTCTGGTTGAATTTCCAACTTCCTTTTTTTTACCTTTGCTTTTACTTTATTTCTAGCGTTCTTATCTCGAGTACTCTTTTTCCTTCTTCTTTTACTTTTATTGCATTTTCCGGGGGTTTTGTGCGCTTTTATGCAAAACGCAGGAATTAGCGGAGCGAACAGGGAAAATCTTGAATACCTCTCGGGTATCTTTAATTAACTTAGGCTATATGGTGCACTAATTAACGAAAATTAAAGGAACTCGAGTGTCTTTTTCCGAGGGAGGCGTGAAAATATCTGGGGATGACACTTCTGGATTCGTGACCCTTTTTCAGGGTTCACGCGGCTACCGAGTACTGGTGCAAGGTATATTGCGTCCCGCGAGTTCAGAGACGCGTATTAACATCACGGAGATGCATTTACAATGTAAATCATCCTGTTGCTTGCTCGGATAAATTGGCCCTTCAGTTAAAGCCATTTATAAGCGCACTTGATCATTCCGTTTTTAAATTGCAGGATATTTCGGTTTGTTTATTTATTTTATTTTGTAAAATTTCAGTTTAATCGTGTTGTTATAATAATACGACATGTTCTGGTTATTATTTTGTGCAACATACTGCTTTGCTTGTATAGCGTATATAGCACTGCGATAAATTAGACAAAATTTAATTAACAATAATAATACGATTCTTGATATTCACAAAACTACTCTCCCCTGCAGTACTACTTATGCATACTGAAAAGATTGTCTTAATTAACATTATTTTCCAAAATTAAGCATATTTACATAATCCCACCTGTTTTATTCCTGCACGCAACAATAATAACAATAAAAAGTCTTAAAATGCATATGAATTCAAATGAATATTTATCACTTTAAATTTATAAACAACAAATCCAATTAAACAAAATAAAACCCGCAAAATTTCAATTCAACCAGATTAAAGCAAGAGTTTATTTCTCGATAGAACATCGGCGCAGGAAAACTCGCTGAAAATTATAAATAAATTGCCTGGCGTTTCATGCATTCCTGACCGGCTAGTAGAGCGTGGCTTCAAAATGTACTTCAACAATGACTTCAAAAAGTACGGCAGTACGAAGTCAGTGGGACGAAAGAGAAAAACTACGCGCTCGAGACGCAGCCAGCTTCATTATGAAAACAATGTTAAAACGGCGGGCGGCAAGGCCAATGCTCTTGTTTATACAACGGTTAAGGTAAATCTAAACATTTTAACTGCGCCAGTGCGGTGCTTAATTGGATTTACGAATCCGCCAAAGCGAATGCATATACCAACGGCCCCTCCGTGTTTCGCTGAGCTTCGCGTAGCTTTTACGGGCTGTCCGCAAGCGCTTCTCGCTTAGATCGCCGAATTAATTATGTCGGTGCATTTCTTCCTTAATAAAAAAATTAATGTTAATCGAGACACTGGAGATTCCCACGGATCAGCTGTTTATATCGGAAAATATCGCTCGGAGCGGTGCGACTTTTACGATGCAGCTTGCGTTAACACGATTTTTTTTAAATCGCGCGCCTCGTTGCTGGATAAACGTTTGCTTTTTTAATACGGGTATATTTATTTTTAACGCGAAGAAAAAATTATAACATTTGAAAGGGCATAAATCAACGGGAAAAATTTTTTAAAGATCTTTTTAACTTGATTGTAAATTTAGGATTTCATTGAAGGACAATGGACCTAATTTACTACACTGAGAGAAAATTTTGTTAATTGTAAGCAAACATTTATTTCAATAACACTTATTAAATATTTTATCGAGTCAAAGAATTATTTTTTCGAAATTACTCAATTTATTTAGTAAACTTAAGTATCTGTAGAACTCTCCACAATTTGTTCACCGAATGTAATTTAGAAATCTAAGAATTCAATGTAAAACACCTTTTCTGTAAAATGACATTGTAATGCTAAATAACTTTGTTAAGTTAATAAAAAATTTATTTAGAATCAAATAAATGCATTTAGTTTTCATGAAATCTTTACTTGATTCAAAGAAATATTTAATAAGTACTATTGAAGTAAATCATTTCCTTAAAATTAACAATTATTTTTTCAGTGTAGAATATAGTATTAATTCTCATGGAAATATCTTACAAAATTTTCTTCCCGACCTAGCACAAAGGAAATTAATGTTTGAACAATTGCTAGCCACATTTCTGCAATGTACACTTCTGACCTGGAGAAACGTTTGAAATTAAACTTTTCTATTTTTTAAATCAAACACAAGAAAAAAATCATGGCTCTCTTACCCTCATAATGACCATTAAATGAGCAAAAAATTGTCTTAAAATCATTTAAACGTTGAAGAAAGTTAGACAATTTTCAGTGAGGATAGCGCATATTAAAACGAAGTTTAAGTAGAAGCAGCCGGGTACAGTCAGACGGGCATATTAAAAACAAAGTTCCTCACTTCCCGAGTGGAAACGACGTTCATTAAAAATTTCTCGGAACATATATTCAGCTAAAAATACATTTAAAAAAATACTCGCGCTTTCGTCGATGCGAAATTCGCGAATTTGATAAATGACCGAAGTCATCTCGGATAAACAAACCGCACTGCAACGGAGAACAATGGGAAGGTCAGTGGAACTCGCGGTCGATCATCCTGCGAGGCGGGAAATCGCATTCGACATTCTGGGAAATCCCACATCCGTGCAATTAACACGTGCACAGGAAGGGTCGAGGGGTGAGGCGAGAGGAGCCGGGGACTAGGCGCAAGAGGAGAGCCGTGCCGATTCCATAAATAATCTGGAAGGAGAATAGCGGCTGACAAATGACGGCCGCATCGCCGTCGTTCGATCTGATAACTCGCGAGCGTCCTGAATACATTTAGCGCGGGTTCGGGTAACTCGGAGGGACGATAACATCGGACGTGGCTTATCGAATGCCGGGAGGCCGGCACCGAGCTTGCACTTTAGACTTCCTTTTTTCTGCGGAAATTTTGCGGATTTGCAGTTTTCAGTTCAGTTGGTCACTGGATACTGCATAATTAGACATTAATGTAAGGAGGATCGTTTATATTTTAAGATTGTTTTTGTAATAATTAATTAGATTTATTGATATTAATTGTTTCATGATAGAACAAGCTTTATAAGAGTAAAAAAAAATAATTTTTTTTTGAACTTCTTTAATAGTGTATAAATAATGAGAATAAAGAAAATTGATTAAGTGGCCCTTTTGATACAATGAAGAGAACATGTTGGATAACGTCAAAAGGATAATTAAAAGAACTCTAGACTAAAAAAAAAATTAAGTCATTTTCACAAAACTAATCGAATCGTCCCAATTTGTTTTTGCAAACAAGCTTCCTACTTCTCTTTCGCCGTTTCATTCACTCTCTAAAAACCATTAGTGAAAAAAGAGAAGAAATAACGTTTGTACAGCTTTTTTTTCGAAAAAGCTCGAGGAGCCTGAAAAGGAATTTATACTGGCAGCTTAACAGAGGATCCGCAAATTCAGTTTGAGCGTTTTCTACGGAACGTCGAAATTGATATTAAAGATGCCCCTGGGACGTTAAAATTTCATGAAATATCAAGATAATTAGGCAAATAATTGAGACATTTTTCAGTTTTTAATTCCCCAAGGCAATTACCTGCGACTAATTTTTTATCTTTTATGAAACTTAATTTACTACACAATAAAAGACTAACGAATTCCTGATCCCAAATGCCTTTTAAAATAGTTGCTATAATTCAATTAAATTATTAAAGCTTCAATACCAACTGCATAAAAAAGATTATACAAAAGGAAATGCCAATCGTCAGTTCTCAATGAGTCATGAAATTATTTGAGTACAAGAATACGATTCACGCCACGAGAAAAGTAAGAGTAATCTCGATAAGCGTTAAAAGTGAGACAATACCATCAGCAATATACGAGTGCGTTACGTCAAAAGTGACATTCGACAAAAGGGCTTAAAGAAAAGGCTAAGTGCAAGTTCTTTCGCGTGGGATTGGTCGGTTGTTTTTTTTTTTTTTTTTTTTTAAGTCGCCAGTGACTCTTGAATGGAGACGCATAAAACGAGGAAATAAAGAAAGCATAAAATCAGCCACGGGTGACAAAACGGAAGTAAACGAGTAAGGGAAACAGTGAAAAAAGTAGTAAAAAAGCCATCAGGGATAAACGTAGATTAGCGGATTTTACAAGATTTGTGCTCGGAGCAAAGCATTTAACTTTCAGTTTAAAATGCTTGATTTTTTTTTAACGCAGTACGAGGTTTAGCCATCACACTTACAAAACGAATTTGTACTAAAGCACTACGATTAAATTTGATCGAAGAAAAGATCCATTTGAATTGAAATTTAATTTTCCGCCTAAATCGAAAATTTTTTTTTAAATACTTCCGTATGAAAGCTTTTGAATATAAATAAAATTGCTTGGAAATGAAACGAAAAAAAAGTAATTTTTTCAATTGAAGGATACATATAAGAAAGAAGAAATGAGGGAAGAAGAAAAAGAAGAAAACGATGACCCGTGAGCGGGCAATGACTTGACTTCAGGGTAGTTAAAAGTAATTACCCCGTTATTGAGGGGTGGGGTCGGGTGATAAAAACAGCGAGCGACCTAATCGCCGAGTTGACGCGTAATTGATCCCAGCGCATGCGTCTCCTTACGGAAAATCCTTATGTGAGAGAGGGTCGCTGAGCACTTCGATCGCTCCGCACTATCCACTTATAGTGGTAGGGGTGAAATTCAAGGGGTTACATTTCGAAATCCCCATCTGCGATCTTTCGCGAAATTCTTTTACGGCGCGTCGGGAAATAAAGTTTGTTTACTGTTTTGTCAACAGTAAAATATAGAGGCACACTGGGAAGAGCTTTTTGCTGTTGTGAATATAGAAAATAGTTGTAATGTTCGTAAAAATATCACAGGGTTTTCGTATCAAAGATCCATAAATTATATAATTTGATATGCGATACGTGTGAGAAATGTTCTCAACTGTGATTGTTTTTTGTGAAATCACTTGACAGACTTTTGTTTAACTTCAATTTAATTTTCTTTTTTTTTATTATATTATTATTTTTGCGGAAGAAAAGTAGTTCGCTTATTACTTTAGCTTTTTTTGGAAGATCGCGAGCACCTTGTTCACATTTTAAACAGCTATTTCCGTTTATTTTTGGACTAAAGGATTTCCATCGAATGTTTAAGATACATCGAATCAATTAATCTTGAGATCTACTCCAGCCGCACTACTTTTGAACTTCGGCTTCTAAAGAAAAAAGTAAAAATAAATGTACGACTCTCTTTTCGAGTGAATTAAAAGCGGCAAATACTGTTAAAAACTTGTTTGTATGCAGATTTCGGAGAACGTAATTTTTTTATAGAATTATAACGTATAACGAAGTTTGTTACTGAATACAAAGTCATTTTTAAATTAATTTTTTTTAAAACTGAAATTAAAATGCTAATTTTTTGCACTTGAAATTTTAAATCACCCCCTGATTTTTACTTCTTTTAAAAAAGAGCTTACAATTACGCGCAACACTGTTATTGGGAGCGTAGTGAAAAATGCAATTCGTAATGTAGTTTCATTCGACTTTCCGCGCGTCTACTTCTTCTTGGCTGTCTAACGAGAGTTTGCGTTCGCAAATTCGTTAAATTACGCAATATGCTTTTAATCGAATTTTGCCGTACGTTGCAATATTTCAAAATAAAAAATAACTGTTGTGCGGTTTAATTTTTATGCTTAAAGGAAATTCGAGATTCGTTCGGTTTATGATTGCAGTCTAAAGAAGTGTTCGGTAAAATTGCTTTTGAACCTTTTGCGAGTTTTGAGTCGGTATTCGGTGTAAACGGGACTTTTACGATAGAAATTCGAGACGCTACTTGTTTTACGATAAGTTCAATGGATGCAAAAACAAGAACAGCATAAAAGGGGAGAAAATCTATGTTCGTCACTTTAAAATTTATTTTTTGTTTTTTTTTTCTATAAAGCTTATCTCTATCCAATTATAATCTACAAATCGAAAAATCAAAATTAAATAACGTACAGATACTATAATTTAAAAATAGATTTTCTAGCATCATCGCGTAAATACAAGCCCATAGTTAACACCCATTAACTAGATTCTTTAATAAGTTTTTCAGAAATTTTTCACAAACATCGTAATATCATGCAGAAACTTTTCAAACACACTTACAACAAGTAGAAAATTTTCATTTTTTACTATTTTTATTATCACTCATGAGGTAGTAAAATAATATTAGCTTAATTTCAAGCGTAAATGCAAGCCTAAAAGTGCACGCAGACTCGTTAACACTCGTTAATTAGATTCTTTAATAAGTATTTCAGAAATTTTTCACAAACATCGTAAAATCATGCAGAAATTTTTCAAACACACTTACAACAAGTAGAAAATTTTCATTTTTTACTATTTTTATTATCACTCATGAGATAGTAAAATAATATTAGCTTAATTCCCAAACAATGATTAAAGCACGGGTCTTTCACCCTCGCTTGAGCATCCACCGGCCGTTACTTTTTCCTATCTCCCCCGTCTTTCCTATTTTCACCGCTTTTGTAATACGTTGGGGACGTCCAAAATGAGCTCCACGCTCTCATCCCTCCCCTCCCGTATATCCAGCTCTCCCTTCCATTTTTTTTGCCCTTTTCCTTCTTGTTTCGTGCGGCCGCAATGATGAGAATTTTATTATATTTCTACGGGGCGCGCTGGTGGCTTTTTAATTAAATATAAAAGACGCGCGTGTCGTTGGTCGTCGGCACGAAGCCGATGGTTCCTCTGGGATGGAGACAGGCAACGCGAGAAAAACACGATGGGATTAATAAACGCAGCGAAAGTGCGTGAGTCGTTTTAGTAGCAATGCCACAAACTTTTTAGTTTGCTTGTAAACCCTCGGCTTTTTTTTTCAACCTCCATTTGAATCGTGGAATGTGCAATTGTATTTCTTTTATTGCTGAGACCAGTACGAGATGAAATTTTAGACGATTTGGATTTGTCTAACTGACTATTGGAAAATGAAAAAAAAAATATGTCAGGATCTTGGAACAGTTTAATTGGTGGAGCATTTCATATTTAATAGAATCTATTTTTCTGCGAGATAAAAAAATAAATTATTTAATAAAAGAAAGCCTTTGTAAATGATTTACGGAGTTTATTAATGAGTAATGCGAAGTTAATTAATATTGATAAGTACAACAAACCTTTGTTTACCAAATCACCCTGAAATTGACTGTTGCATCGTGGTATGCATATTGAGACGTTCTTTCGGGTTCATTATTGATCCGCGGTCAAGTTAATCAGATAAGGTTATTATTTCGCCGTGCCCGAAGTGTGTCAGATACGCGGCAGATTTATACAAATTGATAACGAACCTCGTTACGCTCGCAAAAGTTTGTGTCATTGCACCGAGTGAAATTGATACGTCGAATAGGCAACGACTGAAATATCCGATTTTTTCATGTCCCATTCAAACATTATTTCATAAATCGGATCGTTTCGCTCAATGCTGCCCTTTTTTTCCGCACATTTAGATAAAAGCTCGTTTCATTGTTGTTGCCCCTGGGATAATGCAAATTTATGAAACAAGAAAACGTCTGAAGTTTATTTGATTTTTTTTTACTTGTTGATCTCGAAGTGAATTAATTAAATGAAAATCTGAAACTTTGTTCGGCTTAATTAAAAGAGAACAAAAAAAATAATAATAATTTCGTCGAGCTCGAAATATACGGCTTTTCGCTAGAAGCCTGATAAAATTTCGCGAGCGTTTAAAGCCGAAGCGAAAGCCGTAGTAAATTTTCCCTGCCTTTTAGCGACACGAAGAACCGTCCGTTGGCAAAAAAGCCATTATAATTTCGCCTCTCCGAACGACCAGAGACAAAAAAAAATCTGGAGATTCTAATAACATTTCCGCGCCGGGGTGTGAAACATATTGCCTGGGTGCGCGAGATAATTCGTTTTAGGACGACGGGCTGGTCAAAGGAGAGAAAGAGAGAGAGAGAGAGAGAGAGACAGAAGAGGGATGGAGTGAAAGAATGGGAAGGAGACTGCTAACAATGTGTCATTTTGGGTCTTGCATCTCGAAAGTAGGTTCGAGATTTGATGAATCAGTACATCCTCCTAGACACCAGATATACGTTTTTAAAAAAATATGATGTATACAAAAATTCAGATTTTAGTAGAACTGGTACTTTTTTTACAACAAAAGTTTTTAAACAATAGTTTCGTACCTATTTTTTTTTTACTTTTTATTTACTTTTTTCATGATAAAAAAGTACTACTCCATTAGAAAAAAAAACTTGCTTCCTGCTCTAGTAGGCTACTTCCGGTCAGAACTGGATGTTAAAAGTCTTACTGATCTCGGACTAAGTTAACTTATTAGCACAAGGCTTTACATTTTACATATCGTTGAATATTCTAGATTTTAGAAGAATTAGACGGATGGTATTGGACACTCGTATCACTGAATTCTTTTCTTATAAAAAGCATTTTATTATAAAAAAAACGCAAGTCACAGGTGGATTTGCAAGCACTGGAAATTTTTAACGTAAAGTTACTATAATTTATCTTAATCTTGTACAGTTTAGCCAAAGTTTGTGATTTTTACCTGAAAAAGACTGCTCAATTTTTATAAGAAAAGTTCCGTAATTTGTAAAGCATTTCTTGTAAGAATGATAAATCTTTTTTCACGTATTTTTAACAAAGCATTTGACTGCAATTTATCCGAGAAAATTCTCTCATCGCGGATAGTCCAAGAAGACCCCTATTCACATATTAAATTTTATTACACTTTTTCCATCGCATGTACCAACGTGTAAATGTGAAAAGCGTCCAAAATAAAATCATATTCCATTTTATCGTTATTTTGTTTTAATAAAATATTAATCAAGCCGTGACACGGAGCTCGTAAATAATCTAATACCCGATGTACCCTCATAAACACGAAGTCAGCCAGGAACTCATCATTCGCATCCACGGGTGTCCTAATAAATATTCAAGTCCCTCGTAATTCTCATAAATTCGCTGAGGAGAGGAGCGCGTCTAGCATTCGTTGAAAGCGCGCAGCAACGAAATCGTAATAGTAGTGATTCGATTGAACGGCCGAGTGCTCCGACGCGCAGCCACCCCCTCCCCCCTCCTCCCCAACGCGGTCGAGCAATAGGCAAGTTTATATAGGTATATCCGATGCGCTCGAGTGTTGACGCTCGCCAATGACATGCGGCGCGAAACGCCAGTCCAAAGTTCGACCTGCCTGTCCCGATGGCGAAACTTCGAAATTAGCTTTCGATCTACTCTCCCGTGTCGCTTTCCTTCTTCTAGCGTCTCACTCTCTCTTTCTTTCCATTTTTTCTCTCTCTTCCTTTCTCTTTATGTATTCATGCATTTAGATTTCTTCAGATTCATTACCCGTGTAAAAAAATTTAGTCTGGCCCTGAAAGTCTGGCCAAAGTCTGGCTACGGAGACGATCCCAGACTTTATGCCAGATATAAAGTAAAAAATTAAGGATTACAAATACTTTTGACCAGACACTTTTCCAGACAGATTAAAGTTGATTTATATTATGTCTAGCATAAAGTCTGGGATCGTCTCTTTAGCCAGACTTTGGCCAGACTTTAAGGACCAGACTATTACCAGACTAAATTTTCTTACACGGGTAGGTAGTCTTCCTCTAAATGAGGGATGGATTTTATTATCGAACGAGTCACACAATTGCATTTTTAGTGTACTTTTTTTTATCTGCACCTTGTACTTTGTTATTTTTAATTCGTTATTAATTTTTATTGCACAAACTTGCCTTTTTACCTTTCTACCTCTGTAAATCTGTATCATTATAGTCTACCTTCAAAGTGCTGCATTTTTTTTTGTATCGAATGTCTCGTATAGAATTTTATTTGTCAGTCTACTTTTTATACTTATATTTTCTTATTAATATATTATTAATTATTAATAATTTTTTAGAACTAGACTAATTATTTTACATAGTAAACTAATTAAAATTCTTAAAAATGGTATTAAAAGTGACACTATAAACTTTTGTTTCAACGATGAATTATTCATATATTTCTTTTTCATTTTTCTTTTCTCTATACAGTGAAGATTTTATACCTATAGAATTTACTTTCTGTCGGTCAGTCTCTTCAGTCGCGAGTAATTTCGCGCGAAATACTCGCCAGGCAGGATTTTTACGAGTCCGAGAGCCCGCGACTGGACGTGTGGGTGTTGGCCGAATCCACGTGTAAACAAGTTAATTCGAGACGAGAGCTTTATGAACCTGCTCCGAGGTGCTTTTTTCACTTGCGTTCCCTCAAGGCCGGAAATTGGGAAAGTTGCGAGGAGTCCAGCCATTTGTTCGCTATCCACTCGATAAACATATTACGTTCATTTTGAGTTGAATTTCTAAATTGCCGAAGTTGAATAATTCTTCTATTGGGAAAATTAGTGAAGAACCTTCAACAACTAATGTCACGAAGTTTTATAGTAATAAATAAATTTTATAAACTGATATAAAAATTCTACCCTCTGACGTGGTATTTTTCAGTTAAGTTTTTTATTAAATCTCAAGTGACTTGTAAAGCAGACTTGTTTTTCTTTTATTTCTGGAGAGAGACGGTCACTGTTTAAAAACGGAGAAAATATTAAGAGCAAAGTTTAGTGATGTAAAGTTGAAATACGAGATTAGAGAAACTGACAAACTCGCTGATGTTTACAGAAGCTAATGCAAACGCAGCCGAGATGCAGACATTTTCCAAGGCATTTCCCGTGGAAAATATCAAGGAAATTCTCTGAGTGCCCTTGTTAAATTCGCTTTATTTCAATTTTATCGTTGTTTACCTTTATGCTTGTGTTTGCGAATCTAAAACACATTTCAATTAAATTAATCATAAAGCAGGCTGTTAGCGTTCTGTTGAATAGGAACGTTAACAAACATGTTTACATTACATGTAAAATAATAACATGTAAATGCTTTTTGTTCGCTAATCTAAAAAATTTTATCACACGAGCCACGCGAATTTAGCTAGTAGCGATAATACACCCTATTGGAAGGGTCTTATACAACTCCATGAAATGTTGAAAAAGCCGCATAAAACCTGATGAATAATTTTTCGGATTTTTTAAGATTTGCCAAGTTTTATAGCATTCTATATTCAGAGGTTGATTCGTCGAATCTAAATTCCTATTATCCGCTACTTGTCCCTGTTTAGTCTCATTATCGCGCCGACTCCCCCATTTCCCCGCGTTCCCTGAAATATCCGCGTATCCGCGAACCTGCAAGATCGGGAGGGTGTCTAAAATTGGGGTCAATGACGAGCCGGGGCCCTCTTAATTATCTGGGTCATCCGCTCGCCGACACCGGCACCTGCAACGCCGCCTCTTTGTCATCGTTCTCGCGGCACCGGAAACGCAATGCCTTCTTTTGCATTTCCCCTTCATCCCCTGTACACTGAGAAAAAAGATTCCTTACTGTTAATAATAATTCTTAACTGTTTTAAAAATTGGACTTTCATTTTTCGTAATTGCGTATTACTTAACAATTAAGAAATAAGCAGTTGAAGTAGTTCAAAACGAAGTCACGTTCAGTCCTTAATAATTAAGTATTCGTTTCGTTACAATAAACGCATGTTCAATTAAATGAAGACGTATATACTGTGTTAAAAATTTAATTTAAAATAAATCATATTGAAGTTATGAATCGAAGGCAATACGAAAAACACTCACGCGCGCGCTCGCCAATGTTATAAATACCGATTCCTTTGAACCATTAAGAAATATGTACTCATTATGAACGATACGTAAAATCAACAAATGAAATCTATTTTTCTTAACAGTGAAGAAATGTGCATTGAGATTTAATACTATGTATTAACTATAACTGTTGCGTTACAAACAAAATTCAAAGAAATTGATTACTTTACTATAAGGAATCTTTTTTCTCAATACAGTCAAGAAATGTTCATTAATACTGTGTACTAACTATAACTATAGCGTTACATACAAAATTTATGGAAATTCATTACTTTACAATAAGGAATCTTTTTTTCTCAGTGCACAGTAGGCCACGGCAAAAGCGCGAACTTTGTGTGTACCTTGCCAGATTACGCGTGAAATACAGTTACGTTTGTTGGGTAAACAGTACTGTCGAATGCGAATAAATATGAAGTCAGTCTGTACTGAAAAACGGGGATGTTAAAACAGATAAAAAAAAACTTTTCGATATACGAAGAATAGTATTTTTATTTATTCACATCTTGGTTCTGAAAATCCTATACAATTTCGTAGCAGTGAATTCTTGTAATTCTCTCTCCAAGTGCCACTTGTGTTGTATATAAGTATATATTGCGTTGTAATTAATTTGAACGATAAAAAGGATTTCTCCTCTTATCAGCTTATGCTTTTTTTTATTAATGCAGTGAACTGTAATGATTTCAGCGTACGTCGAGGTCAAGCGAAATTTAATATCCCGTTCGCGCATACAAAGCAACGTATGTAAAAGCTGCAAGCACGGAAATTGAAAGGATTTCACCGCCTGTCCAGTGTATACCTACAATAATATTCTGCTTATACCTACATGGTATATATTATCTCCTTAGTCATTTTCGTGTTTTTTTTTTTTATTAAAATTTTTTAATCAAACTTTTGAAAAACATTGGAAAATGATAACAAAATTACTTTCCTTTACAAAGCTGCTTCGAGAATGAAGCAAAGCGACCAATGTAAAAGCTGCAAGCTCGACATTGCAAGGACTTCCGTCCTGTCGCAGCAACGATATTTTCTATACTACCTTCCGAATGATTTTTTGATTTTTTTCTTCACTCAAAATTTTAGTCAAATTTCAATCTCTTCATGCACGAATTTTTCTTAACGCAATTGAAGCGTTCGCAATAAAAAGAAGCTAATGAAGTAAAAATTCGAGGATAACATTCAGCGAGCAATTGGACGATAAAATATTCTGAAACGCCACAATGAAAACGATGATTTGCTTTAATACTCTGAGCTATTCGTAATCCCTAAGATAATAAACTTGGGAAGCATGTGTACGATTCGCTGGGTGGATTACGACAGATTCGGGATTCGACAGTTAAATTTGATTTGGGTGTTATTGCTTGAAATTGTTCGTGAATCGCGATTAATTAAACTGGCACTATAATGTTAAACGTGAGTGCAGAATAAGCCTGATGCTGGATGGTCCCCGGGAAATGTATGCAAATATCGTAGACACTATACCATGCCTATATAAATATGCAATATCAGGCCTCTTCTCTTTAACGGCGATTCATGAATATACATCAATTGTTAATTGACATAACTAACTGTTAATCGTTTGTTCTTTATACAGAAGAATTATAATTTATGCACGCAAATAGTGTATATACATAATGCAATCGTAGGACTTGTTATACTAATCAATATTGCATTAAAACGAATCTAATCATGTATAAGATTATTAAGGCAATTTTCATGTTATGCTCACACGCACGTGAGAACTACCGAATATTTATTTTTTATTTATTTATTTATTTAATAAAATTCACTAAAGTCCTTATGGTTACATTTGGAAATTACAAAATTAACTTAAAATTAGGTATGAGAAACAAAAGTGTAATATAATTAGAAACCTGACATACATACAAGAGAAGATATAAATCCTAATTATCCTTAATTTTTGAACATAAATCTAACGAAAGTATTTTATTTTATTTTTTTTTTTGTGTTTCAGGTGCGTTATGTACTTCATTGTACTACCTGCTATACTAAGCGATTCATCGCTTAAGTTAAAGTGTGATTTTAATACGACGTTTTTAGATAAGCTTGTCGCATTTGTTTAATGTGGAATATTGAGAGCAGGTTCTCGTGGAAAAACGCGTGATAAAAAGAGGGTAGCGCACAAGAGGTAATACACTGCTATGTTTATGGCTGCAGTGAGGCGGTGGATAAATGCAGCTTTTGCAGTATACATTATGTACGAAAAAAAAATTCAGCTCCTTCGAGACTGATATACAATAAAAGTTGCAGGCTCCGCGTGCGAAAAATTGCGACGGACGAGCGACGTCTTCTTCTTCTGTATTCTCGCTGCTTTGAATCATGAGAGACGCTGCTGCATAATCCGACTTTACTTTTTCTTTTTTAAAATTATTCTCATTTACGCGAAATTCATAAAAAGAGACTACAACGGTAAAGCTGTTTAATTTCTCGACATTGCGTACATTTAATTTTTTCGTTTTACATCCTTTCTACGCCCTCCATTTAATTTTATCATTTTACATCGTATTTAATTTTCTTCTTTACATATCATTACTGCCGTGAAAAATAATAAAAACTCGTTGTTTGATGCGAAAAGCTTATTATAAATTACTTGCTGCAAATAATAGCGAAGATTATAACGTTGTAATTTTTACGAATGGAGTTTTTATGGATAATTTCGCAGAATTTTTGTACGCACAAAAGCTCCGCGGCTTTTCTTGCAAAAATTACAAATTATAGCTCAACGTTCAAATAATCAGACAAAAAATAGAATAATGTTTTCATTTTTCGCAACAGACATATCATCGAGATCAATTTTAACAGCACTCAAAAGGAAATTTTTTCAAAGATAAAGAAAATATGATTAAATGATTTAATAAAAAAAAAAAAACGGAGAGAAAGCGTCATAGACAGAAAAAGGAAACAATTAATTTCAATTAATGACTTTAACGAAATTCTCTATTATCGCCACGCGCGTAAACCTTGTAGAAGGCATGGTACTGCGAGCTTGTGCCGCCTGTGCGTAACGGAGCTTTACGGAGCTTTTAGCGGCGTATCCGTTCCAAATTCTTCTCTCCCGGCAGTTCCTCGGCATCGAAATGGTCCGACTTCCCCTGCTTTCTTTCCTCGGCGAGCAGCTTCGAGGGGGGAGGGGGGGGGGTATATAGACATAGGGGCTAAGGCGTTAACCAAAACGCGCGCACGCGCATTTAATGCTCACGATTTACACGAGCCCGTGGCGTGGATTATGCATCTCACGGATGAAAGGAGATTTACTCGTGCGTCGCGGCTCTTGAAGGGGAACTATTTCACGGGCTTGAAATGAATTCTGATTTTCGTCGGCGAATATGTGCGCCATCTCGGGATATCTCGTTTCGAAGGCAAAGCGGAAGTGAAGCGTAATTTTCATGATTCGTGGGAACTTTGTTTCCGGTCATTAAAAAAATTTTACTAATGATAGAATCCATGAAGAGATTTTTATTTTCTCCAAAAAGTGTATATGTAGTTAGATTACGTTTCAAATATAAATGTGTTAAAATGTTAGATTGCTGCATCGAGAACAATTTTTCCGTTAAAATCGTGTAGCGAACTTAATTTTTTGAAATTTTGTACCGATCGTCATGGAAAACCGAAATGGAGTGGTGGTGGAGGCGGGAGGGCTTTTGAAATACTGTGAGGAATAAAAGAATTTTTTTTTTTATTTCTTTCCGTTATGAAAACTTATTTTTTTTATATAATTTTACGCACAAAATTGTAAAAAATGTAAAGGAAGTTTTTTTAAACACGTAGTATATTAACAATCTTTGAGGAGAAAATTTAATGTAAACTTTGAGTTGCATTCTTGAAATAAGCTCTATTAAATTCTTAATAATGTACGGTATACGTGATCGAAAAAAAAAATACATTGAATTCAGTTATCAAATATTTGGCAGTCTTGCGTTAAGTGAAGATGTTAAAAGTAAATTTATATTTTAGACTTTAAAGGAAAATTGGGTTAAAGTAGAGAAGAGTTTTTGTAGAGTTAAGTATAAACGTGTGATCACTTGACTGGGCCAAGTGTCACGGGTATATATTAGTAGTTATGTAATCTGCTTTTCCAGGCTCTCAGTCGCAGTATGGTTTGCAAACTTAGTTGAACTTTAAGCTGCGGTTTTCTACTTCCTGAAACTTCCTCAATAATTTGAAATTGTAATGCAATTATTTTTAATTCCAATTCGATGTATTCTATGGGAATTATCTTCGAATGCGCAGTCCTCGGTGTAGTTTTCATCGAAATCCCCGATGGAACGGAGTATCCCCGAATTTTCTAATTAAAAACAAATTGTAGGGGTCGGATAATTTATGGAGCAGTTGCTGTTTATGGAACCCGAAAATTACGAGCTCAAATAGTCCGCGTATGAAAATGAATTGTAGCGGGCAATCGATAAATCGAAAAGAGGAAACTCCTTAATGAAAAAGTTACGGTCAAAATGTACGAAGGGGAGAGGGGAAAAAGGGGAAAAATGTCATTTCCGATCGATGCTTTTGGTATACGAGATCCGAAGACATTCTGCCTCTTTAAAGTGAAAGAGCGTCTGGTAGATTCAAATCTTATGGAAAGTCGGATGAGACTTTTGATGCTGTCGCATCGCATAACGATCTTAAAAAAAAAAAATTCCAGCGAATGAGCGCAAAAGATATTTAAATGAAGGTGGATCCGCTATTTTTACACATCATTTTTGAATCTACATATTTTTATTAGAAATAACATGTCCACCCAAACTTTTTTCTTCTTCTTCCTACCTTTCTTTTCTTGTAGGAAAATACATCTTACTTTCGAATTTTGAGTTTATAAAATTCTCAAAGAAATAAATAAATGAAAGGTAGTCATTTTTTAAAAACATTTTTATATAGGTATACTTGCAAAAAGATTTTTCATTTTTTAGTACTAAAAACTGTGTACTTAGAGATTCATTCAAATGCAAGGATCAAATTCTTTTCACTCTTGTAGATTATAATAAATATTCTAATGAAATGACAAAAAATGTTCAAACATACCACATATGTACATTGGAGTAATTTAGACATCGAAATTTAGCATACTCACTAGTGATTACGTAATCTTTTTTAGTAAAAAAAGAACCTCAATTAATTATCACAGATAAGACGTGAAAAAGAAATTGGCAGCCCCTCCTTTGCTCAGCCTTTTTTTCACTCCAGCTTAGCAAGCTTCCGGCAAACATGAGCATCCCTTTCATCTTCGCCCCCTTTCGCACGTTTACTTGTCTCCTCTTTTCTTTCTCTTTCTCTCTCAAGGCACTCGCTGCGTTTTTAAGGCGCGGAAAATTCGAGCCGGCAAAATAAAGCAGCTACTGCGAGAATAAAATTAAATTTAGTTCCTGCGAGTTGAACAAATACAGCCGGAGTAGCCTCTTTGGAACGTCTTCGCACTTTCCTCCGCTTTAATTTGCCCTTTCCAGTCCGCACTTTGGCCTCTGCTTTTTCACGAGGGTAAGTCGGGTGATTAAAGGAGCATTTAGGGGAGGAAAAAAAAAACTACAGCAATTTTTAAAGTACACATTGAAAAGTCTACTTTGCACAAAGTGCTTTATTAAATTATTCGAATGACGTACTCCGCGTGAATTCTAATTCAATTTCTCAAATATTTAATTCAAATATTTGCACAGTTTTTCGAATCGTAAAATTTACTTGAATTTTATTATTGTCATACCCAAAGAGTCCTTGATTTTATTATCCGCCTCGTTGATCGTAGCATTAGCGGCAGATATGTCTATAAATGAGGTCGAAGTTAAAATAAATTTTGGATCAATTTAATAGTGTCTTATACAAAATTTACACTGATTTTAAAAATAATAATTAATTTAATGGTTTATTAAAGAGTTAAGTTCGTGGATGATGAAAATAAACAATAAAAGCACTAAATTTTATCGTCGTTCTACAGCAATCGCAATAAATCAAGTTCTAGTAAATTTTCCAAATAATTGTCAAATAAAATCGACGAAAATCGAGTGAAGAAGTTCAGTCGAGTGGTATTGAATTGCGACAGCGGCGGATCTCTTGACCCGAAAAGAGAGCAGTGGGTAGACAGAATGCGACAATGCTGCTCTGGGTGTTCGATTGAAACTTGAATAATCATTTTTCGTCAAGTGTGATCATCGTTTCTATGTCCATTGTATCAATATCACAAAATCAAAGTTTAATAGCGCATTTTTCTATTCTTGTATCGGATCTTTGTATTCCAACTCTTGATGGAACTTGTCGAAGAATATAATTGGCAATTAAGGGATAAAGGAAGTATTTGTACAGCGAAAGTTTCGAGAATAAAATTTGAATTAATGTAGGTAAAAGTTTCAGAATATTATTTGTTTTTTTTTTTGTTAACGTTTTAGACTTTTTAAACAATTTTAATGTTTTTTTAACTGTGGATTTAGAACTTGTCAATTGCCAAGATCGTTAGCAAACTGCACTGCTAAAATATTGATATTTCTATGAAAACACTTGTATTTCAAAATGTTGCAGTTGTAACACACATAGTAAAATTTGACATTTTCTTTGAAACTAAAAGTCTCAATACTGTATGATTCTCATTTTAATTAATTCCATTAAAAATTGTAAATCAACATTCATACATCGAATTCAATAAATAAATGAGTCCTTCCTTCTTTCACACAACTAATAACAAATCATCGTTGAAAAAAAAGCTTTGAAAATTCTCATAGCCGAAGCTCACGAAAACTTGGCATCGTTCGGTGTGAATTCGCGGGCGTTTTGAGCGGGTTCTGGAAAGCTGGGGAGCGTGGAGCCTCGCAAGAATGCGGCGCACATGCCCGCGCGCGGCTCGAAACTGCCGGCGCCGCGTGCGTTATAATTAGGCCGCAATTAAACGCGAGAGTTCGCTCAAAAGGGATACATACGCTCGGGCTCGCCGACCGGAGGTGGTGGGGGGGAGCTGAAAGCCTCAAAAGACGAATGGACCAGCGAGTGCCCGAGCCGCGCAACGCGCCAAGAAGAATGTCGCGCCCCCGCTGTGCTTTTCCGCGCGAGGCAAATTTCGCACTTTTAGGGGGATGCCTATCTTAATTTCCGTGTTCTACTATACAATTCTCTATACTCTCTGCTAGCATCTAAAGGCAAATTTGATTTTTCAAATAATTTTTAAACGGCTTTCTTAATGGCATTTCTCACTGCAACAAAACATTATTTATAGTTCGTAGAATGTGCGTAGGCTTCTTTTTTGGCTGATTTCAATTCCAAATGAAAAATAAGTCAGTATTTTCAGCAATAGGAATTGAAATCAGCCAAAAAAGAAGTCTACGCACATTCTACGAACTATAAATAATGTTTTGTTGCAATCAGAAATGCCATTAAGAAAGCCGTGACATTAAATCTTTAGGTGGAGTAGAAACAGACGAGTGTGGTCAGACACTCATTTTTTCACGGAAACTTTTGAAAACACTTGTATTATCGTCGGCTTTATTAATGAAATAATATGACTAATGCGTATCACATTTGTTTTAATTATGCTCAATTGTATTTATGTGTTAAAATATTTTTCAACGTGCTTCAACCAAATTGACCACGCGAAAATGCTTTTATTTAACTGCTATTTTTTCAATAACTAAATAGACTTATGACAGGTAATTTTTGGTGAAATTCTATAAAAAAATAGTACCAGTAAAATTATTTACTTTATAAATTTTATCATGATATTTCATTCACATATTTTCTTTGAAGTTTGTTATATCTATATTTCCATTTTTAATGGGGGTCGTGTTTTTAATATAGGTATCCTCCTCGGCTTAATGGATAACTCCTCGATCTCCTTTTTATGCCTGACTATTAGAAAGTTTACTACTGCCAATTTGGATCTGCATTAGGCTTTATCAATCACTTTTGCCGATGGAAAAAAATGTTGAGCTATTTTTATTTCTTTGCTCTCGTAATCTTTATGAAAAAAATTAGAGTCTTGCATTTAGCCTGTAACGATGAGTGATAGCTGTTTCTTGTAACACATTTGTAACGATGAATGTGGTATAAAAATGTTTAATGACGACCGAAGAGTACAAGAGCAAATGGATAATTAAAAGAGATTAAAATTCATTTCATGATATATTTTACAACACCCTTCAGCTCAAAAGAACTTCGCGAGTTTCTTGTAAGTATTCGTACCGAAATAACACAACAAAAAATTATAAACAATCCTTTTAATAAATGCACATGTGTACAAAGTGAAAATAATCAATTTGGAAAATTAAATATGCTAACTTCGGATATACGCATTTCTAACAGTCAAAATAATTATTACAGCAATCAGAAGTTAGTTAGACAAGTTCATCGTATAACAATGTTATCCACGTCTTAGTAAACTCGCTTAATTCCACTAAGAAATTACTTCGATCGTTTTTGCAACAAGTTTGTTGATTACGTTAGTAAACCATGCACTCAAAGACGAGAGCAAGTACCACTTCTGACTAAACCTATTCAAATTTCCACTCGAATCTCAAAGTGAAGAAATGAATCCGGTCAAAGGCAATTTGAATCTCTAAAATACATTGCGATCACTGTAAAATTCTTGTATACTTGACCAGATTTTTTTTGTTGTATTTTTTAATTTAGTTAAATTTATCATTTTTATCAAATTTCTAATAAATGTCCTACTTATTATCAAGCTTCTAAATTTCTTAACTAAAAAACGTTTATGAATACGATTCGCAATTAGTTTTTATTTTTAATTAAACAGTTGTAAAATCGTAAATCAAGTTGAGTATGAATAAAAAAAAAGCAAGGAAAAGTAAATAAATCGTAACTCCAGCTACAAATTGCAGCTGGAATCGCGTGCACCTATTCCGCAGCGACATCGCTGCAGCCAGCCGCGCGATGTATATACGCATAATCAGTTGAACTTTATGCGTGGGAGGCGCCCGGCCGTCCCTAGTAGCCACCGGTGCGGGTATGCATCGGCGATAAGCGATAACCGGGTCGACCGAATATAATGGAACGCACGGCCGGGAGGGGTGGGGAGCGCTAATTGAATCGAGCGGCAGCGCTCGTCGTCTCGAAATTTCCCGCCCGCCCGCACCGGGCCGCCTTTTCCGGCCGCGACACTGACACGCGCCCAGACTCTGCGGCTTTCCGCCGCGCGCGGCCTTTGAAGATGCGCCCGAGCACATAACTCCACCCCCTCTTACCCCTGCTAATTGCTTTGTTATGTCCGCGCTTCGCGCTTCGTCGAGATCTTGCGGGATTTCACGCGCTTACGGGCTTATCCCGTGGTTACTCCGATAGAAAAATCTATAAGTATTTTACTAGAATCCATGTGATTGCAATTTAGGAAAATTTCCTTATACTATATACTATACTATAATTTCATACTTCTAAAGTTTTTATACATACTTTCAAAGTGTTTAATACAGTCTTCTAAGGTATGAATTATATTATTGTATCATAGGAAGGAGTATAGATAAATATAATTTATTCACATATAAATAAAGTACTCTCTGAAGTTGAATCACTAATTTGAAAAGTGAATTAAATTTAATAAAATTAATTTTTTTTTAATTGGGGAATCCACTATTTTAATTAGCGAAAATCACAAAATATTTATTTTCCACTAATTTAAAAGTGTTTTTTACTAATTAAATGGTAGAACACTTTTTTACTATTTCAATTAGTAAAATTGTACTAATTGATTAGTGGAATTTCCACTAATTCAACCTTAGAGAGATTTTTTACTAGAATCCATGTGATTGTAATTTAGGAAAAGTTCCTTATACTATTATAGTATAATTTCATACTTCTAAAGTTTTTATACATACTTTCAAAGTATTTAGTACAGTCTTCTAAGATATGAATTATATTATAGTAATACATATAAATATAATTTATTCACATATAAATAAAATATGTGTATGGTCCTCCAGGAGCAGAAATGCTATAAAACTGTAGTATACACGATTTCCTCCTCCAGTTCTAAAGCTTGCATAGCTTTATAGTATGATTCCCTTACTACAAAATACACTCTTTTTAAATTAAAAACAATATTTAAAAAAAACTCTTATTAAGGTCAGCGTTTATGAGTTAATTGCTGTATCATAACATCTGTTTATTCATTAATGTTTACCAAGTAAATGAAAATTACTAAGTGACAATTTTTTTTTTTCAGTAAAAATCTCTTTGTTAAATTTAATCACTTGTTTACTTTAGATAATTAAAAACGATTGTCTGTGATAATGAGAAAGCAGAAATGGAGATATTGCATAGTTAATTGTTGACTTTCTTAAATGATGTATGATATTTATTTGATTTTAATTAAGATATTTCATTATTTAAAAGTGAATGTTAATTAAATACAATATGAATGACTTGTTACATTATTTAAAGGATATTATGACGGACATAAAATTCATATCGATACAGAAATAACGCCAAACACGATTCAATTAAATTTAATTCAATTTACATAAATAAGCTGCTAAGTACATGAAATATTAATTAAGAAATTATAATCACCTGCACAATTATAGTACTCTTTCAAAGTAAAATGATTACAATTAAAAGGCGATAAAACGGCTGCACCCTTGTTCAGTTGCCAATATTTCCGCTGAACAAAATGCAAATAAATTACATTTAAAAGCAGATATATGCGCACTCGAAATTTGTTCAATTTTTCGTCCGAGAAATTCAATCGTTCGTGGAAATCATCGCGCGCTTCGAACTCCACCTGACGGAAGGCAATAATTTCGCGCGAAAATGAAACGGATTACGCCGAAAAGGGGATGAGTCGGCGAAGCCGCTTTTTCGCCTAGCAAGCGGTGAATTTTTATTTTTTCCACTCATCGAAAATAATTCACTGGGAAAAGTTGCTCGACCATCCAGACTCCTCGGTGGCCATCAGTCATCGTCGGGAAATTCGCGCATACATCATACTATTTGGGGCCGGACTGACAGCTTCATTGTGCGCCTCAGCGACACCGCGGCGTCGCGATGAAAAGTGAAAACGCGAAAAACGACGCGCAGACGAGTCGGGCGAAGTTGATCATCGATTATGTAGCGCCTCCTCTCGTCCACATGCTCCCCTTCTCCTCCCCTCGAGATAAAAAAAAAAGGACCAAGGACGTGTGAGTGCCCTCGCCCGAGAGTGAAGAGCCACTGTACATGAGTCACCTACATCCACACATTTAAGCACCGAAGAGAACAAATATTTTTGAGTTTCCAAAGTACTTGTGTCGCTTTTTTCGAAAAACAAAGTGCTCAAACGAGTCGAAGCACTTGACACCACTTTTAGATAAATTGAAGAAAATATTTTAGCTTAAAAAGGGTCAAAATAAAAGAATCTTTAATTTTTCATGAATTTTTAATTCTATTAAATATTAATATTGTCATTTGTAATTTGAATTAAATATTTTACTGTATACTATTGTAATTAAAAATTGCAATAGTAGACAGTAAAATATTTAATTCAAATTATAAATTACAATATTAATATTGAATGTAATTAAAAATTCATGAAAAATTAAAGATACGTAATAATTTTCTTTTCTTTTGACCCTTTTTAAGCGAAAATATTTTCTTCAATTTATATTTGATTGTTTTGAAAATGTTTTCAAAATTGTTTGTAAGAAGAGCCATTGACGATTATTAAAAGTGCATTGAATAACTTTAATCATAATCTACCTAAAAATCTTCAGTATAAAATAAAAATTTGCAAGGGAATTATGGTGAAGCCAAGAAATACCTCGCGAAAAATTCCATTAGATGTTTCTTGTGAAAGAAACTTTAGTGCGAGAATCATCCAGGCGCCGTGCTGCTTTGGTAGGCACACCCGACTCCAAGCAGAAACGTGGAGCAACTGCGAATTGGCGCCTGCCTCCCTTCCGGTTTTCATCTGCCCTCACCGCCTCTTCTCACGATCCAAGCGTGATTTACTACCTAAACAGCCTGGGACTTCGTCTTTATCTAATTTATGAATACCTCGTGACCCATTGCCCCCACCCCCTCCCCACAAGCTTACGAAAGTAGCTTTGGATTTTCATGAAGGCAGGTGGCTGCAAAATTCGCAAGGACTCCACCGGTAAATAATTTTTGGGTGCGTTTTTACGAGCCGCGGGGCATTTTCGTTCGGATGGGTTGAACACGCGACAGCGTCGTTAAAAACATAAAGCCCAACTTTGTCTGTGTAATGCTTTTAGGAGGGCAGAGGTGGATTTGCGGTAAAACTTTTCGAATGCTTTCTCGATGTATAATGTCAAAAAGTTTACAACGTCGTGCATTCGACCGAATTAGCTCATTGGACCATTTTCATCTTTACGTTTAGATTGTGAAAAATCATTAAGAATTTATTTCAATTTAATTATGAAAATTTAACTACTGTATATTTAGGCAGGACCGCTGCACGGAATAGCTTACTATATTCCGTAGGAATAATGGGACATACTGACGATTTTTGATGACGATTTTTACTACAAAACAAATTAAAAATTCCTGTGTACATAGCAAATATCGTTATTTATATAGTAGAAATCGCTATGTACGTAGGAATTTTTAGTATTTTTTACAGTAAAAATTTCATAAGTTGAGTATATTCCACTATTCCTACCGAACATAGTAATTTTTACTACAAAATTTCTCTCCGTGATAATTATAATTTATTTTATTATGGAAATATAAGGAGCAGCTCTATTTTGACAGACCGTCATAAAAAAATCAACAACTCATCTTCCTTCAAAAATTATTTTAATGGAAATATTAGTTCGGACGAACTCAAAAGCGCACGCATATTCGATGTACCCTCGCTCTGGGAATTCAAAATCCAGCCAGTAACCACACGCCCCTCCTATGCTCCCCTTTCATCATCCGAAGTTTCAAAAACACGCTTTCCCTCCCGGATCAAATCCTAGGTGCTTTCCAACCCTCCAACGTAAAAAAAGCGAAATCGGGATCGATATAGAGTGGAACCACAGCTGTCAGCGTTTACATGCTCGTATATTTATATATGGGAAGCGATGCTCAAGGACCACCGAGAATTTCAATTACGCAAATACATCCAACGAAATTCTTTCAATTTTATTTATTTTTTGTTTTGTTTTAAGGGTAGACAAATAGCGTACGATGGGTTTTACATTGTTTATGCTTCGTACCGCATTTGAATGTTGGGATTGTATAAAAAATGGCTTGTATTTGTTACAAAAAGTTCTGACTCTATCTGAATTCAGAGAAATATTCAATAAAATTTAGAATTTATCTCGGAATATCTATTTTAAGAAAATGAAGCTGCAGATTATTAGGACAAACAATATGAATTTCAAGATAATTTTTCATTGCATAAATTATATTAGATATTAAAAATTGCTCTGACAGTGTATAAAGAAGTAGTGAATGAAGAAAAACGAATATAGTAAGACACTCTAAAAATTCTAATTTAAAAAGCTTCTAATAACGTTAGCATTTTTATAATGATTTTATCATTTATTATCTATAGATAATAAATAGTTATAACTATTTAGCATCATATTCAAAATAGATACTACGTTATTTTAAATATTCAAGGTCACGGATCTGTATAATTCCATTTTTTTTTCTATAAGTGACTCGGTACATCGAATCTGATTCAATTCGTCAAACCGCTTTATACCATTTAATAAATAATTAACGCATTCAATAGTAGGATTACGATGTAATTTTCTGGTTTAAATAAATAAATAAATAATGTGAAAAAAAGATTTTTAAAACGAACATCGACTGCGAGGATTAACAGCTGTTGAGGATGAAATTATTTTATCGCGTTATTAGCGGTCAAGAGTCAGGGCTTGGTGTCGGTACTTGGCGCATTCGTCAAACGCCTTGCATCGCTCTTTGAAACAATACAGAGTGCACTCACTTAACCCGTCGGCATCCGGGAATTCTCGGCGCAAAAAGCGCCGGGACAAAGGCAAAAGGGGACGAGAGTGTACCGAAGCCGGCACATATTGTGCTCTTGAAAATTTTATACCCTCTGCGAGACGCCGAGTTTACTGCACCACTATGCCTCGGCTTTACTGTGGATACTTCGAAAATGGATCAGTTCGATTTTCAAATTTGTATTTTATCGCGGTACGAGATTAAATTTTTGTGCGGCGCGTGTTACGCACGCGGCTACTTTTATGCCTGGTTTTATTCGATAAATAATCTTCCCATAAAAGTTTTTTTTTTTTTTAAAGAAACTTTTTTATGCGTTATACAAAATTTGTAACTACTCTGTTATTTCGAGGATAAAACTTAAAGGAAATCTTAATACTTCACTGTCAATAGTTTTTTAACGTATTAGGAAATTTATAACTGTGCAGATTTATCTTTATTTTGCAGACTGAACCTTAAATAGAAGACAGTAATAAAAAAAAATAAAATTAAAATTATTACACTTTTATTTTGTACCTAAAAGTAATCCTGTAGATCTCTGATATAAGTTAAAAAGAAAGAGAACTGTACAAATTAATCATGAATATTTTACATAGAGTTTATAGTTTCTTTTTTATGAATTCCTCACCAATCTGCGGATGTAAATTTACTGCATTCATATCATACATTTTACGTAGTAAAAAAAAACATTTAAATTATACATTTTCCATAAATAAGAATTTGCGAAAAAAAAAACTTGGTGTAAAATTTCTTTATTTTTTCGTCAAAAAAGGAATAAAACTTTAGTGAATGGTTGTTCGCTTAACCTCCGGTTAAGGGACGCCACACGTGTTTTACTACGTGGATGCCAGAAGGCCGCGTGTCTTCGCTGCGCCGCGACGCTTTAGCCATGAAAAGTTTATCGGCCCTGGAGGTGTAGAGGCGGATGTACGCTTATCGTTCATTTGGAGCACTGTGTGCGTGCGTGGAATTTTCGAGCAGTGCTGCTACCAGTCGTTGTACTATAACGACCTAACTATAGGGACTTCACTTTTTTTTTCAATTTGAAATCCCCATGATTTTCCCTTTATCATTGCGTGTGCTTTAAAATATTTTGATCGGCGCGCTAGTAAGTGTTCTACAAGTATAAATACTTAAACTGTCGAATAATGTTTTACGAATTATTTAATGATTGCTGTCGAAAATATACTAACGTTTTTGGAAGCTTTTTAAAAAGATTTCTTAATGTCTGACCGTACTCGTCTGTTTCTACTTACACGTTAATTCTTAACTTAGAGTTTTACGATGAATGTTTAACTAGTGCAATAAAAATTTGAACTTTATAATACTCGTTTAAGAATAATTTAATTTAATTTAGTTATCAAGAGAAGTATTTTAAATTCGTAAGCGCACTAAATCTGAAAATGTGAATAGTGACATTTAATAAGTGAAAAGTAAATATGTGCACGATTTTTTCACATAAAATATGTCGCTATTCATATTTTCCATGGGAATTTCACATTTTCTGATTTAGAGAGCAATGCTGATGATTCTTTTTATCTTTGATCTATATTATGTCAGACGCGCCTTCATCGTGTGCGCTTCAAAACGAGTTGACATTTTTACCAAGAATTTTGGTGGAATTTTCAGAAAAAAAAAGTAGCACTGGTTAAGCTCATACGAGCTTGTAAACGAACCTTCAAAAAAAATTTGCCGGAACCGCAGCATCAAAGGTCCAAGATCAAACGGCAACGGGAACAAGACTGCGTCTATCTCGAGATATATTCGGAGAGCATCGAGTTTTTAAAAAAAAAAAAACAAAAATCACTCTGAAGTTTGAAAAATTGCAGACAAGCTTATGTACGATTTATCTCGACGCTACGCCATATTTGAACAGCAGTAATAAGAAGTAAACATCCGAATCCAACTTGCGAGTTAGCAAGACATTTTACATTCACGCCTGAAACTTCTGAGGAAGTCGGATGTGTTCTCAGAACAATTATTTAACTACAAAACTGATCTATTTCGTAATATTTAGTGGTCTAATTTATATTCGAAAATTTGACGTTTGCATGCCAATTAATTCGGTCGGTAGAACTTACCTGGAAATTTAGCAGCGTGACAGTGACTTCGTTGGCAGATTGTAACGAGCATCTTGTAGCAGCTACGCAGCGTCACGGGAACTTCCAAAGGCATCGTACATTTACGTCAATTATTTCTGATACTTTAGAAATCTCATTTACGATACGTCATTAAATATCGTTCAGAACACGTCCAACTTTACCTTCGCTCGTATATTTGACAAAATTCACCAAGTTACGGTGGAATAATCGAAACTGATATTCCTTTCTAAATTATACATTACATCGTATAATTACAATCCTGGCCGAACCCGTTGAGTATGTATCCAGTTTAAATTGAGCAGAGGACTTAAAACTTAATTCTATTAAAACTTCGTAACACCGAATTACCGACCACTCAAGAACATTAGCTTTCGAGTTGACTTGAAATAATTTGAAATATAGGAGCAGCGCTGAGTAACGAGAAAGAATCTAATTTTCACGGCTTAATTTGATGCTGACTCGGCAATTCGTAGCTCGAATTAGAATCGCGGAGGAATAACAATTTATCTTCCCAGCTGAAGCTGCGCATGGGAATCGATCAGGAATGCCCCTGTCAACCGGAGGACGATTGAGGGTTCGAATTTAATTCTGCTTGTAAAATGGACGGTTGATCCTCGAGAATTGCTAGAGAAACTCTTGTCGCGCTGCAATTACCCTCGGCACTTACTTTGGCCCTTCGGTAATTGCTCCTAGAATGCCTTTGTTTTTTTATACTGGGTAAATTGAATATCTTCATTTGCGTCGAGTGAGTGATATTAAAAATAGAATAAAAACGGGTTTTAGTGCGACGTAAAAAATATTGCGCTCTCTTGGATCTTTAGAAAACAGACGATGCATAAAAAGAGGAGAATGCGGGGGTAAACACGTAAAAGCCTTCGTCTAAACTTTACAGTCGCACCATCTTTCAGTATATATCGTTCAAAACGCGACAGGTTTTATTTATTTTTCGCTTACTAGTCAAGTAAACAACTCGTAAGACAGATAAGCGCGTATAAAACTTGAAACTCGGCCAGTGCAAAATTTAATTAAAAATTATTGCCACCCTGCTTTCTTCGTTGTTCTAATTGATAAATTGAAAGGCAGTTCAATTGACATGTAAGGGAAATATAATAAAATAACAGGGCATCGCTGTTAGACATTAAAATGCACTCTCTAAAGTTGAATTAGTGAAAATTTCACTAATCTTTTTAGCGATCAGATTTTCCACTAATCAATTAGTAAAATCCACTATTAATTAGACCAATTATACTAATTGAAATATTAAAAAAGTGCTCTACTATTTAATTAGTAAAAAAACTTTTACATTAGTGGGGAATAAATATAAATTAAAAAAAATATTTATTTTGTGATTTTCACTAATTAAAATAGTGAATTCCGCAGTTAAAAAATTTTAATTTCACTAATTTATTACTATATAATTAGATATATATATTTACTATGTTAATTAGAACATTTTATTCACTATTTCAAATAGTAGATTTCCACTAATTCATAGTGGAGCAATTTTCACTTTCCAAATTAGTACATAGTCACTATGAATTAGTGGTTTTTCACTAATTCAACATTAGAGAGCATTTTCAAAAAAAAAAATGAGAAGGAAAAAAAACAGAATTGGAATTCTACACGTCTGAAGTTTAATATACCAAAATTTGCATATAAAAAATTAAGCACTCGCGGTTTGAAGATAAAAGTCCTTATAACGCCCCTCTAACTCCCTGAGATAACAGTCAAAAAGAAAAAACTTAGATGGTCTCGTTTCGACGCTGCACATAGCTCTAATAAAAATATCCGGCCCAGCAAGCGAAATAATTACGGAGGAGACTGCACAAAAGATAACCCCTCCCCCCTCCTCCCTCTTACGCAATGATAACGGGCGAAAGAGCAAGTCGACGTCGCCATGAAAATACGGGATCATGCGGAGCGAGAAAAAGCTGAACCCGGGAGCCGCGAGGGGATAACTCATTAAGCCAAGCGAACAATGGCACATTGTTTTCGCAGCGCTCCTCTGGCCGTCTTATATTCGCGCGTCTCTTACTCCGGGACGAGGAAGCGTAAAAAAAAGATAAATAAATAAAAAATGAAAATAATAAAGAAGCTATGCGAGGGCCGCGAATTCGCGGCCGGATGCGCAGTTCAACGACGCGCAACCTCTTTGACATTCCAGCTGGAAGTCGGCAGATTTCGCGGTAGAGTAAATATTATGCGCGCGAGGAACTTTCGGCGGAAGACGCGAAGAATAAGTTAAGCTACTTCCGAGTTGTAGCACTATTAAGCTGCGCTCGATTTTGCGCTAGATTTCACTCCGCGGCATGCGAAAACATTTATTTCTTACACAGAGAGAAAAAACATAATAAAAATTACTATTGCGATTAGTAAAGGAGTGACAAGCGCGAAATTGTAGTATAGAAAATAACAATTTTTAGTACTCAAAATGTCATTGGATCAAGTCCGCTGGAGCGAAAAAAGGCATTTATCATCCATTTGGCTAAACATCGCGGCGGTACGTAAAATTTTTGAAATTCTATTTTTGATGCTATGGTATCTAGCCCATTAAAAGTGATTGAATCGTGTTCGCTGAATAGAAAAAAGCATTTATCATCCATTTAGCTAAACATCGCGGCAGTACGTAAATTTTAGAAATTCTATTTCTGATGCTATGGCATCCAGCTTTTTAATATTTTTATGAAAGATTTTAGGTGTGAAAGTATTCCGTAGAAAGAATTATTGACGAAAGTTTATTATGAATTTTTTTATGATAAAAAAACAATTCTGCAGATGTTTTTTTTTTCTGTGGGTGATTTAAATTAGTTGTTGTCGAATGTGCTAATTAAACGGAAGCTTTTTCAAAATTAAGTTAGGACTTTCCGTTTAAATAAATTTTTTCTCCACGAGATCTATCAATCTACACTGACATACTTACAAGAATATTAAAATTGAAGAATAAAATTAATTACCACAGTAGTATAGGACCTCATCGTGAACGGCAATATAAGCCGCACTGTAAGGTCACATTTGCTAACCGTATGCCTTGTGATAAACAACTCAAGCCGGCTCTATTTATCATCACCAATAAAGTCAGAATTCTCGTTAAACCCTTACAAGTCGCCTGCAGAAGTTGTAAAAGCGCAGAATTAACGGCAGCCGTTAATCTAGCGTAAAAGATCTCCAGATTCCATCCACGTAGACCCAGGGAAATAAACGCTGAAAATTAAAAAAAAAATCGGATCAACTTGATGGCAGTCTACATACCTACATCCGCGAGGAAAAAGTCGGTCGCCTCCGACTTTTATGCGCCGGCTGTGTCCAGGGGATGGTGACTTTTTCTCTCCTTTCGTGGCTTTGCTTGCCTTTTAAACGCAAAGCTTTCCTCAAAAAGTTTTAGTGCCATCGTGACGTGAGTCAGCCTCCCGACCCCTACTTTTTCACCTCTGTTGGCTGACCGACCAACTGACCTCCGCGGACGCGAGTTCCTCCCTTCCCCCCCCCCCCCACACCCTACAAGCCGCGGGATGAAAAATCGCTTGTCGTACGAGGCGCCCCGGACTGTCAGCATTTTTCACGGTTAATTTACTCTCTCTCTCTCTCAGCTATTTATTTTATTTTACGCCGAGCGGCGGATTTAAAATTTCCTGTAAAGCCGATGAAACGTTTATATCGCAAGCTCCTAGATTACCCCCGTTAGTTTTGTGCGTTAATCTATTAATCATTGTTTACTCGTTTTTGCTATTAAAGCAGAGGATGAGTAGTCCCTTTAATTAATCCTGACTGGCGTCAGGAATAATCCCGAATGATTTATAAATTTTGACACTTTAGAAAACAACTTATTAATTTATTTTCATTTTAACACTGTTACTAAATTTTTTCTACGTAGAAATCTATCGAAAATTCCTTTTTATTAACAAATTAGACTTATAAATATAAACTTTTCTGCGCGTAGCAAGTAAATTAATTGAATAATCCATAGGTATTTGGAAACCCAAAATGGAGTCCATGCGACTGAAATGTGAGTTTAAAATGATGGGTCAAAAATTATTTTTTGTACTTTACGTGGAGCAGAATTTTAAAATAGGCAACACTTTTTGCGAATAAAAAAATGTTAAAAATCCTTAAAAAGAATAATAGTCATTAGTTTTAAATGCTAGTAAACAAAATGTTTTGCCATCGAATTGGAAAATTAATTTAACGAATTGATGGAAAGAAAAAATGCTTGACAAGTTCCAATTTGAATATTCAGGAAGAACGACTAAAAAGAATTTGGAGAAAAGTTTAGAGATGAAATGGTACGCTCCGACAGTAGCGAGGTAAAGAGTGAGAGATTCCATATCGCTCCTCAATGAAAATAAACTGCAAGTCGGTATTTCTTTTTCTTATACACGCTCGACGCGCTTCGTTTCCGGTGCAAACGCGGAAAAAGGCTTAAAAGCCGCGGCGAAGCTCGTAAATCTCTCGAGTGGATTAAACGTGTTCTGAGACATCGCGAAACTGCCGGGGGGTTGAAAAAAAACCGAAGGTACAGTTACCGCAAAAAAGGTGGAATGGGAGAACGGGGTGATAGTAAAAAACGTCTCGGCTAGGAGTATCCACTCTGAGAATCCATCGATCCTCAACAATGGGGGAGTCGTTGACAACCTCTGATAGGATGGAATCAAACGACCTGGACGGAGTTTTCTGTCCTAACGAAAAAAATGTAATTTGAATTTTTTTTTTTTTTAGGTTTTTCATTTGGATACTGCTAGTTTGTGTGTTTATTTAATAATACAAAACTTCTTACGTGTATTATTAAAAATAAAAATTAAGAAATAAATGTAAAATGTAACATACAAGTATATAACAAAATGGATCTATGATATAGCCATTTAATAAAATTTTATTTTCTTTTATTGTATTTTTTTTATAGATAGATAAAGTGAAAATCTAAAGATTTTTCAGACTCTTGTTTGAATTTAATTAAGGAACGCTTTGCAGTAATTTCGAGTGATTCATTCTTCATAATTTAAAATAAATATTTATCTTATCTTCAAGATGGAGAAAGTCCTTTGAAATGATGGATTAATGAGAGAGAAAATTCACTTGGTTCAGATAAATATTGCGACATTCCACATTTGAAATTTACATTTCATACTCAATAGCTCATTCGTTTACCGTTAATTTACAACGTTAAAACGTTCAATGGCACAAGTACAAAATGTTCTTAAATTTTAAAACGCTGAATGGTACCCTGGATTGTAAAATTTTCTTAAACCATCGCAGAGCATTGCACTGAAGTAGCTCACTTTTTTCTCCTTTAATCTCGGCGGCCAGGCTTCTGTAAATCCATCATCCACTTCAAATGAAAAAGAAATTCAAGCGCTGAACAACCGAGGTCGGGCGCTCATTTTTTTTTTTTTTCGAGCGAACGCTTAAATTCGATCAAAGGAGTAACGACCGTTATTTGTTGGATCGACGACTCGAGAGAAGTGCGAGGGAAAAAAGTGCATTTGAGACCAACAAATTAAGATAAATAAATCGACCAGAACGGAATAAAGATCAAACAAAAAAGCACCAAGTCGATTGCCTGTTTGGAATGTCGAGCTTCGTTCATTCGAGGCTTTGAACCCTTTGACTTGCCCCGTTATACCTCGTAAATTCAGCGATTTCGTTTTTCATTTTTTTCGGAGATCCATCTCACTCGCAAGCATATATTTCATTTTTCATATTTGCAGTTTCGCGATGCTTTTTTGTCACAGAGCAGTTTTCCTCTTGCTTCGTGCTTGAAACCGTGATTTAATATCAGTAACTTGAAGATTTTATTTTTAATCCTACTATAATGCGTTTGATTAAAAAAAATGTTTAATCATTTACTCAGAAATATTAAATTAGTGAATTCATAACTAAATGACTCTGCAAATAAGATAAAATTTTAATGAACATTCCTACAGACTATTAAATATATTTTGTAGTCATTTTGTAGCCCAAGTATAAACAAGAAGTACGCATTACTCGGTATACCTCTGCGCACAAGGTAAACTCAACGTTAGTGCTTGGTCACTGAGCTTCTCGTTTTTCTCTACACTCACGAAAAGCCGGAAAACACATAACTCGTACCCTCTCGTGAGAATACACGAACTTTTTCGTTTAACTAAAAAAAAAGATCAAGAGCTTAATAAAGGAGTGCTGATTAATGCGGTGTAATTCTGTCTTGCCTTCACACTACCCACTTCAAGAAAGTTCTAAAAAAATTTATCTGAAACATTCGAAAGAAGCAAATACGTAATAGTAATAATAATCGTAGTCGTAGTAACAATAGAATTAAATAAATATTTTTGTTCCAAGAAGATCGTCAAGATCACCATTGTATCTTTAAATACTCCAATGATTACTCCAAACGAATTGTTAATTTCTTTAAATAATTTGGTTTCCGAGCGATTAAACGATAATTGCGCCCTCGCATCCGCCATTATCGGACAATGTTTCCCGCAAGTCTGCAGGAGACATCGGATGCCTCCGAATTCCCGAAAGGCGCACGCTGAAAGAAATATTTGTTAATTTTAAACGATCATTTATTTCAATAGTACTTATTAAATATTTTATTGAAACAAAAAACTTACTTTCTTGAAACGACTAATTAATATGAAATCATTCCTTGATTCAAAGAAATATTTAATAAGTATTATTCAAGTAATTGATAATTAATAATTTTAAGAAAACGATTTACTTGAATAGTAATTAATGAATTAATTAATATTCAAGTTAATCGCAATTAATTAATTAATTAATCACTATTCAAGTAAATCGTTTTCTTAAAATTATTCATTATCAATTACTTGATTTAGTATTGATCAGTAATTGATTATCAATTACTTGAATAGTACTTATTAAATATTTCTTTGAATCAAGTGATGATACCATTAAAACTAAATGAATTTATTTGTTTCTAAATAAATTCAGTAGTTTCAAGAAAATAATTTTTTTTTTTCAGTGCATATACTTCCTCTCGGGGTACACTCATCGCGCCCGGGAATAAAGAACGCCTCAGCAGCTGGAATCGATGCGTCGTTCCCACGAAATTCCGCGCGCGGCAAATCGATTTCTATTTCGGCGCGCCCCGCCAACGCATTGTTTCGAATTGGAGTTCGCGACCTGAAATGCGCGAATCCCACCCGCACACCCAATAACAAATCGAGAATCACGCCTGGGCGTGCGCGCCTCCTTTTCTTCATCCCCCTTTGGTTCGCCCACGGATTAATAACTTTTGTCGAGAGGGGCTCTAATGGCCTTCCGTGCGGATTTCCCAATTAATCCCTAACCGCGCGCTAATTGTTGTTTCGTGTTCTCAGTCTTTTTAAAGTACGGCGAATATTGTTTAAGCGTTCAGGGCTCTTGATAAAATCAGAAAATCAAGCGAGAAAGCGACAGATTCAGAAATGACTTTTTTTTTTAAATTTAATTATTTATTTTGTTTTACGTTAACAAGACTGTATTCGCGATCAAAATTTTCGTAGTAATATTTTTCGTAAATACCAATGATTTTTTTTTTATGATTTGACTGTGCCTTAATTATGGAGTATTGGGTGTTAAATCAGAATTGGGTGTGAGGGATAGATAACACTGACTTTCTTTTTATTTATCTTCCTTTTGTGCCTTGAAAGTTGATATTAATTTTGTATTTATATTGAAACCACTGAGTTTAAGTAGGTGGAAACTTCGAAGTTTAATTAAAATGCGGTTATTATTGAATGGATTGATCGATCTATTCGAGGCATACTAAACTAGTATTTCAAAAGTAATAAAGAAACTTCCGTGGTAGTTTCTTGAAGAGAAAGCTCAATTTTCGATTTGAATTCTTTTACATTTTTCGCATTCTTTCTTCCTGTTAAACTGAATTAAACGATTTTGAATAATAAAGTTGTTATTCGAATTCTATAGATTTCATATAAAATTGCAAACAATCCAGTTTGTAATAATAAGCTTCTAAAAATCCTGCATTTTAATTAGCTTTAGAATATTGTATTCTGAAACTTCTCCATTGAGACAATGCACTGTAATAAAAAAAAATTGATACAGTAGCTTCAATTATAAATTTTAAAAACTTTTCGCGAGCTGAAATACGCGCTTTTAGAATTAGATTTTCCAGCTGCAATTGCAAGAGGGTAGGACGGTCAGTTACAGGAAAAAAGCAAAAATTTATCCATTTTCGTCGCTCCCATCGCGAAGAAAAATTTGCAACACCCTCGCATAAAACTCGTTGCGTGCGTTTTATTGCACCGAGGTGCCAACATTTCTCTTCTGTTTTTTTAATTCATTCTCGAAAAAATCCGCCCGGCGAATTTTCGTTACGCGTGACCGAGAAGTTGGACGAGGAGAGGAAAGAGAATTCGATTTTACGCTTCCGGATAAAAAATTCGGGTTGACTCTGCTGATTGGCTCTGGAGCCGTTAAAATTCCTTTGAACTTGTACGCGTACCCTGCTTAAGCGAGGAAAAGAAAAGCGGAGGATTTTACACTTGAGATTTCTCCTCTTTAATTGCACAATTTAAATCGCTTTGCGTACATTTTTTTAATAACTTAAAATGTGCATGTAGGTGGAAAAAATTTAAATTAAAATTTACTATTGCACACCAGATTTAATTACGTATGCAGTGGTTAAACTTTTTAAATTTTTTAAAAAGGGAAAGTATACGCATAACCAAGCTATTTTCATTTATTTAAAGATTATGCACGGACGAAATTTTCATATTGTTCTTGAATATAGGAAAATAAATGAATATTTTATTTCCTTATCCATTGAAGAAAATTTTTATTTATTTATATAAATTTTTTATTTCTAATAAATGTTTTTTTTTTTTTGCATTTAAAATGAAGTCATAAGTTCAAGCCATATTTTTCCTACAGGCATACTTTAAAGCCGCACGTGGTGTGCAAATCAAGTGTGCAAAAATTGGACATTTTTAACAGCAATTCATAAATATTCACGTTGCAGCAATTTTTCTCTTTTTATCCCCTCTTTGGCCTCTTTGAATTTATTTTCCTCTCCAAGATTGTTTGACTTTTAGAATCCCATAAATTATCATATTTCAACATCTCGGATTATGGCAATTACTGAATATATACAAACCACTACTGCTACAGTGAACCTTTATGATCAGATTTTAGAATAAAAATTAAGTGGGGTTTTTTCGTATTTTACTTTTTCATGAAAACAATGCTCTTCAATAATTCAAGGTAGGTTTTTTGGCTCGCATATTTTTCTACTCCATTTGTATGCATATCTCGATGTTTCTTTTAGTCAGTTTTTTTAGATTTTTTTTCTCACGTGTATACCTATACCTAGATGATTCAGAAAAGAATAAAAATCAATTTAATTTTGTATTTATTTTCTACGTTTTTCAAATAAATGAAGTAATTGTAGTACTGCTATAAACAATTATCTGAATAATATGTACCATCCTATATTTAATAACAATTTATTAAGCTAATTATTAAACTATCGAGAATAATTATCGAATGCCTATAGATTGTACGAAAACCTGGATTATCCCAGCTTCTTGAAAGAGCTAGAAAAGAACTAAAAGAACTAAAAACTCCAACACTTTTATTTTTTGGCTATTAAAAGTTTCTAGCGAATAAGAGTCCGTAAAGTCCGCGTAGAGGCCTCGAGCATTCAAACGCTAATTATTTTCGTCTTCTAAAAAATAGTCTCCCCGATGTCTTATTCACTTGTATGAGATTAGCTCCACGCAGTAATTTACGGTTGCGTCTGTCTGATTAATGAACGCCACCAAGTTACTCCCGAAGTCTTCCCTCTGACGCCCCCACCCCTACCGAAACTTACGTAGGTAATTAAAGCTCGTCGGAGGAGCCTCACCTCGCTCCGCTGCTTTTTAGCTCCATCAAATGGTACGAGGTAAACTGACGCGTCAAGACATCTCAGGTGTACTTAACTCTCGCTTAAAAAAAGAAAACTAAACGATCTTTTGAAAAACACACGACTCGACAAGCTTGACATGCAAAAAAATTAAATACTTCAATTTTATTTTCGGTTGAAGAAAAAATTAATGAAATAAAAAATCCAATCGATAAGATGTATATGAGCTTTTTTAGAGTAAAAAGAATCATTCAAATTTTTCAGACCATTCAACTGAGTTAAAACAAAAATAAAAAAATCACCAGGACATCCCGCAACGTGAAGTAAGAAAAGAGAATAAAGCTTGCGAGGAGCTTCCTTTAACAAGCACCCGATTGGATCAGTTTTGACTTGGATTTTTAGAGTAAAAATAAATCATTCAATTTTTTAGACCATTCAACTGAGTTAAAATAAAATAAAAAAATCAGCAGGACACGCTTTGTTTTGAAGACATTCTGCATAAATCCGGCAACAAGAAGTAAATAAAGCACGCGAGGAGCTTCCTTTAACAAGCATCCGATTGGATCAGGCAAGAAGTCAAAGCCGAAGGGGGTGAAAACGTCATTGGGGATGCCGTGCAAACGAATAGCTAACCGTAAACACGAGCTTTACAAACCTCGTAAAAGCTCGAGTCGTCGCGACGCCTGTTAATGCGCGATATACTTCTCGGGCGATTCTCAATCGCGAAGGAGCGATATTTACTGTCGCGGTCTATCCCATAAAGCCCACTTATGAAACCTGGTTCTCAGCACTTTAAACTCGCGTTTCTCTTCATTTTTATGATTTATTTGTCTTAAAAACGATAAGCTTCGTGACCTAATTATTATTATTTTTTTCTTAAGTTAGTGGTACGGTGAGTAAACAAATTAAACGGACCACATGGTTTATTATCCCTTTCAAGTTAAATAATAACCCTACACTTGAATGAAAGGGAGAAACTCAAATGAACTATGCAAGATATTATAAAATAAAATGCAAGACTATCCACCGGGTTACACTGCATTTTATTCTCGCACATTAAACAGTGTCAAATATTGCATTTCAATGTCATCGCTTTAATTTCCAGAAGCTGTATTCGTAAAACAGTCCGCCGAAAGTCAATCCGATCTCTTAAAGATTTACGGTTAAAAGGCGAATAAAAAAGAGACTCGGTACAATCTCATTCGGAAAATACGGCGAGAAAGTTAAACATTGGGATCCTCGAACGAGAAAGGAACACAAAGGCGAAACAAATCCGCTGAAGAGTCAGCGGCGGCTCTACGTGCCCGGAATGACGCGGATCGAATCATCGAATTGCATCAGCGGTCCTTGGGGTGGGAAGAAAACGAGGCGATGCGGTAACGAGGATTTCCAAACGCCTCGATGGTCTGCGAGTCAGGAGTGTCTCGGTTAGGACGGCGTGCTTCGGCACCTTCTGGGGGTGGGAGGCTCGCGGCGCAAAGTGCACCGTAATGCAGGCAATTAGCCTCTGATTGGTCTATTAATGTCAGCGAACGGGATCTATTTCTATTAAAATCAGCGAGAATTTAATTGGAACGAGGGTCTCAGAGTTTTTAATTGAGCGCGAATGACTTACTGGATGGTACTCGGACGCTTAGTACACTCTAAAGTTGAATTAGTGAAAAACCACTAATTCATAGTGACTATGCACTAATTTGAAAAGTGAAAATTGCTCCACTATGAATTAGTGGAAATCTACTATTGAAATAGTGAATAAAATGTACTAATTGAAATAGTAAATGTATGCACTATTAAAAATAGTAAAAACTGCTAATAATTAGTGAAATTTAAATTTTTTTAACTGGGGAATTCACTATTTTAATTAGTGAAAATCACAAAATAAATATTTTTTTTAATTTATTTTTATTTTCCACTTTAAAAGTGTTTTTTACTAATTAAATAGTAGAACACTTTTTTAATATTTCATTCAGTATAATTGATCTAATTAATAGTGGATTTTACAAATTGATTAGTGGAAAATCTGATCACTAATATGTTTATTTTTAATAATCTCAAAGAATTTTGATTTTGCATTCAGATACAAAGAACATTGGATGACATTCAATCGTGTATATTTGTGAGTATCTAAAAGTAAGGAAAAAATCTGCTTTATAACGATCAGATTATAAAAAATAAATGTTGAACTTTTGGATATATCGGACGAAAAATCAGGAGTAACTGTAGACTTTTCACGGGGGCTAGATGCTCTCAACTGGAAATTCATTGGTCAGTGACTTTACCTCCTTTGTGGGTTAGCATGTGGTTGAGGGGTTTTCAGATTTCGCGTGGCGAGCACGTGAGGCTTTTACCGAAATACAAGATAGGCAAGCACGATGAAGATCGATCTGCTGCGATTTTCTCTTCTCCACGTTTCAGAGACTATTGGACAATCTTTCCTACAACCACATACTCAGAAAAACGTTAAGCGATAAAATAAAATGTATTTTTCTGGAATAAACAATATAAGATAAAAAAAACAACCGAATAAACAGAGAAGAAAATCTTTCTCATGATACGAAAATTAAGTCAGTATACTGAGGAATAAAGGCAGAAGATGAATTATTGATGAGCGTATGAGAAATTTGGCGGAATTCCGAAATCAATCTATTCTTCTATAAAAGTGGGCGTCTCAGTATGTTTAGAATTCTAACTCGCCTGAATTGTGTTTTCGTGTGTTTTTTATTGATCGAGACAATATTGCCTTTTTTGATTTTTTTAGAGAGCGAGTGCGTGGAATGATTAAGATCAACAACGAATCGATAATAACCAAATTTGTATTCATTTTATTTTACTTTAAAATAAAATACATTTTTAAGTGGTTTGCATCACACGATTTTTTAGTAAACCTCAAGAGAAAATAAAAAAAAAATGCTTTTAGCAAACCAATTAAATTCTTCCGTTTTTATTTTTTAACGTTCCTGAACATCTGATCATCCAGATTTTTAAGAGAAGGTTCCAGCTTTAAACCGTGGACCACTTGTACAATTTTTTTTATGGTTTTACGATCGAATTGGAAAATATCTCAATACATTGTTCCGATAATATCTACGCGAGGTACACCGAACAATTCCAAATACGCAAGACCAAGACATTGGATCATCAAGATGAAACCACGAAACACCTGCTCGAGTGCAGTAACGACGAAAACAAGCGGAAGCTAAAACTACCCTCCCTTCCTCTGACCCGAAATTCCGGTCTCGTTCGCAGAGTTGCAATACCTTCGGAATGTCGGATTTCTGACCTTTGCTAAGGTATATAGACTCGTATACCTCGAACGAGTGCGACTATGCACCAAACTGGATAATACGGAGAACCGCCGTTGGTTGATAGTCGATCGACCGGCATTCTGTCGGCTCCAACGGGGAAATTTTCTTCTTTATTTTTTTTATCGCTAAACTTTTACGTCCCGAGGAAAGAGATGATTTTTTAAGCGTTCCTTTCTTTATCGCTCGCCGATGTGTAAAACCTATAAAATTTCCTTGAATTCGAGAAATTGTACCCTCTAAGCGACGGCATAAGTTATTCGGGATTTCTTTCGACTTCGGGAATTTGATATTCCAGGGAGGCTCTAGCAGGATATTACCGAAGATTCGTCGAGGCGAAGCGCACTGTGCCATCGGAATAGAAAACAGCGGAGCTATCATGTTTTTCGCTAATGCCGCATTGAAACGTAAAGACGGAGATATTACTTTATATTTTCATTTGCCTATCGATTTTCAACTTATATGCCGCGACTTGCCCTCCGTACAAACCGCGAGGACGTAAAATAGCAAGTGTGTATGTACGCAATCCGTTCGAACGTTATTAAACTTTTTTTACGTCTGCAAATTTAAGGTTTATCGATGAAACTTTTATCCGAATAAAAATTATATTTTCGAACCTTTAGTGTCGTTTTTACGGTGAGTTAAAGTATCCTACGCAGTCCATCTTTTTTTTTTTGTTTTACAAGTCTTATCAAACGACTTAATTTTCCGATAACGAGAATATGTAAATGTCGATTATTCACATTTCCGTTTTAACGAATCGCAGATATTGGAGTGGAAAGAAACTGGAGGGGGGGAGGGCGAGAGGTGGAAGAAAATTTATGGTTCGAGCATTCGTTTCGTCGAGTGCTCCCACGAGGGCGAAAAGTTGGATGAAAAAAAAGGAGGGCATTGGCCTACCATACTTGTTTTTTTTTTCTCAATGATTTCACTCGTTTGGAAGAGAATCAAAAAATGTTTCGCTCTATTTCCTTGTAAACGCTCGAGTGTTTGCATCTTGAATTTTATTCAAATTTTATTTTACTCAGTTATTCCCAGGTCGTTTCTCTCTCTCATTTTTTTTTACATTCGGGCGTTTACAGTCTTCCCGAAGCTCCGAAACTATTTATAAAGAAAAACAATCTAAGTTGTTTTTTTATCAAACGAATATTGCTTCATTCAACTTTTATTTGACTGCAATAAATTTGATTAGCAAAGGTTTAATTTGATTCAAAGTGTATTTGTATTTAGTTTAAAAAATAGAAGGGAAAGAGTTTAGAATTATCGACTAAAAGAAAAAAGAGATTTCCTCGTCATTGAATATATTCTCGAACAATAAATCATGTAACTCGCAGAATCTCAGAGGACTATTCAAGAGGCGAGGCAAGTCACCATCGTGAAATGCTCGAATTTCTCGGGATTCCAAAGCGGAGTGAGTCTTCTATTCTCCGCAAACTCCGCGGATATCCTGAAAAAGGAGCAGCGTTACTGAATGAAGTTCTTATAGAAAAGAATGGAAACTTTTCGAGAAGATATAAAACGTTAGACGGCGATTATCCACCTCGTGCAAACTTAATTGAATAAGGTATTTACGTTTAATAAAAAAGAAAGAACTTAAAAAATTGCGTGAAATAAAAGTATTAAATTTCATTAGTGAGAAAAGTGTTTCTTTTTTTTTTTTAATATACGATCCCATTCTAAAAAAAAGAAATAAATAAAGTTGGACCATCTTGTCCGAAAAAGCTTCTAAAGCAGAATAAAGTGACAATTTTCCGAAGAATCCAACTCTTTGGTTTAGTACGGCAAGTCGATATTTTTTTATTTACTATTCCACATTGCCACAGATCTTCAAATCGAGTATACTGCTCCAAAACGTATCTCGTCTAAAAAAGTAATGAACTTAAGAGTGAAAACTTCTCTCCTTAATGTTATTGACGTGTAATATGCGACCGATCGGTACCAGTTAATATAAAATTTTCTTTTAAATTAATCAGTCAATTTTAACATAAATATCAAAACTTAGAAAATAAACTTAAATTTTTTTAACTTAAATATTAAAACTTAGAAAATAAACTTAAAATTAAATATTAAAATTTTCTTTTAAATTAGTCAGTAATTTTTGTATTAAATATACCAATTCTAAAATCTGAAGAACAACGTGAGTTCAGAATAAGTAAAAAAATCAATGTAGAACCTGGACTACTAGATGCCACGCCGGAGTCTATGTAGCTATAAAATAGATCTAATGATTAACCGAGCACATCTTACCTGGTCGCTGAATGAATTTAGACTGTGGCCCAGGCTACAGTTGGCATAATGCAGGCTCGGATTAACGAGGGTACGGCTGAGTAGTGTCCCCGCTGCATATCTCCTGGCTTGCGCCCGTCACCAACAGCCGGCGAGCTGAAATACGCGCTGCAAAGACGTGCACGATTGTTTCTGCCGACGTGGTTCGCTCCCTCCGGTCGACAATTATGCTTTTGTTCGACCACGACACGAGGATCCGCCGCCGCATTTTCCCACAGCGCAAACGTTTTTGCACTACTCGCATGCCTGTCGTCCGCCGGACTACTATGAGCTTATAATGACTTTCTTCAACGCTTCTGTGAGATTAGGCTAATTTTTTTTTAATTACTCGGAAAGAAGAATCTAAGTATTTTAGTAGAATCCGTATGATTGTAATTTAGGAAAAGTTCCTTATACTATTATAGTATAATTTCATTCTTCTAAAGTTTTTATACATACATTTTTATATAGTACCCCCACTCTTACTATAAAAGTTCGATTTTTCTTTCCGAGTAGGTGGTTAAATTTTATTTAATTATGTTACGTTCGTTTCGTCCTCGAGATTAATGTATAGAGTCACGTCAAGTTGTACGATCCGTTTTGCAACTTGACGTGACTGCACATTGATCTCGAGAACGAGACGAACTCACATAATTGTGATCGAACTTACTTTTACTTTTTACACTTAAAGGTAAAACCGTTTGATTGATGGTTAAAAGCGTTCGTTTGATCACTCAATTTTCATTTATTTTCAAGTCTAAGATTTTTAGGAGTGGACAAGGGACTCGGTGTTATTCAATCGTGCGCTTGACGTACCCGTAAGTAGAAACAGACGAGTGTGGTCAGACAATATTTTTAAATTAAAAAAATCCTTTAGAATAGCTTCTAATGGCATCATAATTTTTTGCGCTGTGAGAAATCGTTTAAAGATGTTGTACACCTATTCTTTAAGCGTAATATAATTGAGCTTCGTGGATTATAAGAATATTTTTAATACCGAGAATTTCGTAGAAAACGTCTTAAATACACTAAAATAACAAAAGTTTTATTCAGTGATGTAAGATGGTTTCTAATGATTCTTCTTTTTCTGATGCTTGTCTTAGTCTTCTTTGAAATAGTCACATTTGCATGTTCGAAATAACTACGGTAATTAAGATACTAAAATTAAAAATGCGATATTGTTGTATATAGAATCTGTACTCACTAGAGTATCTTACAAAAGCTCGTTTAACGTTTCTAACAATTTTGAATTTTATCTGACTAATATTGAAAAAATTGTTTCATTCTGATGTTTTTATAAAAAACATCTCACATTCTCTCTTCTCTGTGCTCCTGAAATGATTCCAGTAGTGGCTCTGTAAAATCCTGGAAAAAACCGCAACCAAATTAACCTCGCACTGTGTAAAACAAGCGTCTGAATTTCTTGGAAATTATTCACTAGAAAGGAATCCTCACTGTCAGTCGAACAATAGAGTGAGGGCGAGGTCGTCACTTTAATAACGGCGGATAAAAGCCCACCAGCCGTGGAAGCTCACTATCCGCCACACGAGCATTACCCCAGCGTCGCAAGCAAGTCCGAGGCTTGAGCCCGAGATTCATACCTCCGCGTGGCGCACATTGGTTCCGAATTCCAGATTTTCACTTCCGGTTCTCGCGCAAATGAATTGGCTCCGTAAAAAAAAAAGAAATCTTAGTTTTTAATTAAATGTGCAAATACAACGGAGGATCCTTCCATTGGCGAGTATGGAAGCGCCGAGATAGAGGCGTTGTTAAAAATAATTGATGTCAATTAGGGGTGGGCACTCGATTTTATGCGCCAAATGATTCTTTTACGAGGGCAGTGCAATGGCTGCTTTATGGGGTGGTAAAGCTTTTTTTTTGTTCGGAGAGGTTCAAGCACTTTACGAGCGGTGCCTACTTGGAAAAATTACGGCTGCGACTTTCATTTTTATCCTGAAATATTGAGCAAATATTTGCCAGTAAACACCAATTTAATACGTTGCAGATAATAATAAAAATGGCGGAGAATTAAAATGAAACAATTTTTCGTGAGAATAGATCTAAAAAACTGTAATGATAAATACTTTTTAAATTTATGTAAACAAATGAACGGCGCGCTTACTCAGCCAATGGCATAAAATTGTCGAAGGTGATGGGGGGGAAAACATAAAAACTTTAATTTTTTAAAGGTCGGTTGCGTTGGATGGATTGAAAGTCCATGAAAGTTTTTTTAAAGCTTTTGTGCATGCCGCTAACGCATCTAAGGGTCATCTGAACTTTCTTTCCGATATTATTAAAAAAACTGTCGATAAAAAAAATATATTCTATATATTTTACTTTGAATTTTTTATAATAATACAGGCACGTAATAAAATCGAAATATGCAGGATAGCACTTGAATTTTTTTCTGTCCAAAATTGTAAATACAACATAGCCCACAAAATATATTGCGGCTGCAAAAACGTGCAGAACGATGCTTTTCAGCGTATAATGGAAAAAAGCAGAAAAAATCATTTTGATGTTAAATAATGTTTTATGCAATTTTTTAATGAATTTTTCTCGTATGCTACCCTCTAAAAATGTGAACCTTATTAGAAACTTTGTAAAAGGATTTTCAATTTAAAGCATGTTTGACCGCACTCGTGCGTTTCTACTTACGTGTAACTAAGCCGATTTAAATTAAACTTTTAGTATTTTGAGAGATTATACCTTAATACCTCAATTTTTTTTCACATTTCAGTTTCTCCGCCCACGCGTATACTTCAATTTGAACTCGCGCATCGAAATTCTCCCGGTCAAAAAATTTAAATTTCCAATTTTTTTAACTTTTACGCTTACCCCGTAAAAAGTCTCATTCCATTATTAATTCATAAGTCTCCACGAGCCGAGCCATTATTTTTTGCTGCGACATAATTATTCCGCCGCGCGCAAAATAGCCGTCATCCAGCAGAATTTTTCCTCGCCCGCGGCAATGCGCGGTGCAATCGATGCGCGTCCAGGCGAAATGTGGCGATCGCCGCGGGAGAAAGGTGTCCCGTAAAAATGTGGCACTATCGCGACGGGGATTAATAGTCGCGCGAACCCCCACGTTTTCTATCTCTTTCTCTCTGGAAACTACCTCTGGCACTCGTTTTTCAGACTGCCCAACGTCCATTCAAGCGGGCTGCCGTATTTTTACATCGACCCATGTTAATCTTCGAATTACCTTATTTTTTCCTTCTTTTTTAGCGTGCATTAATAGTGAATCGGGCTATTCTAGCGGGAATCTTTTTTTTTTTTTGTCGGGAGGAATGCGTGAAAATTTTACGAGAGGAAATTTTCCGAATTGGCACTTCGTTCGCCGAGTGCTGACGGGGCAGTTCCGTCCGAGGCTTAATAGGATGCAAAGACGAGCTCTGACGACTGCGCAATAAAGTTGAATGATGAACCGCTGTGGAACTTTTTTTCCCCAGCTGTCAGAAGTAGTTCGATGTTTGGACTCAATACGACATTTTTCATCGGATAAAAGAAGCTGAAAATATCCGCGCGAAACCAGGCTAAACAAAAGTACTTCCATTGTCGCAGAGAAATTGAATTTTATAATTTTTCTCCCCTTGTCAATCTAAGTACACAAAGTTTTCGAAAAAGTATACGATGCTTTATACCGAAGTTTAAAGCTTTCTGCTTAAAATTAGATCTAACATTTTGTACTTATATATGGCAGTTTCCCGTTTTACGTTAACACAATGCTATTAAGATGGTCGTCAAGAGTTTCACGACTTGGGGAGTTTCAGAATGGACTTTACTTAAGTACCAGGATCGTGAATATCAGTACAAAATAAGAAACTATATTTTTCTGCGTCGTAAGTTTAATCCACCATTTAGAACAATATTTTCTACCGGATGCACTCGCTCATTCGATAAATAACATTTCCCTCCATTTTTCATCGAATTGACAAGAACCGCTATAAGCAGCGTGCGTCGGACCTCCTTGATCGCCAAGACAAATCGCTCTGTCCGACAGCGTCGTCGAACGATCCATCGCCGTCTGGACGCCGTACATAACCAGTGGGTACGGGGAGCAGCGACAGGATCGCTTATACGCGCATCCCTCGTCGAGAAGGGTCGGAGACTTCGCACCTAACACCTCGCTCATCAGGTCGGATTTTCGCCGGCAGCTGCGCTCAGGGGGCTAAATTTCTCGATTTTTGACGAGCGCCCTTGTACGAGACTTCCCGCGGTGACATTAATAATAACCCATGAAAAAAAAAATCTGCATATTGCGTAGTTTCCTATCGAGGATTTCCGTTGATATGCGTTTACGAAAATCGAGGGGAGAGTGTTCTGATCATTGCGTTTCGATTGAGATGGATCGTTCAGGAGTGTCATGATTATTTCATTGATGGGCGAACAGATTTTGCCGACTGACTTCCATATTTCATAGGGTAAAATTATGAATTGCATCCTGGATGGAAGAAAAATTGGTAAGTAATTTTCAGAAAATAGAATAGAGAATTTTATTTAAAACATATTGAACATTTCGAATAACTTTGCGTTGTTTTAATTCCGCATTTGAATTTAGAACGACTTAAAATTAATCACGAAGGCCAAGCATTGAATTTTATAGTTTCTATTTTTCTGATAATTTAATTTGCAACATTCCGACTTCCGCTTTCGTATGGGTTTACTTCTTCTTAGAGTCTACTTTCGCGTCTGAATGCTAAAACGACGTGCCTTGTTATACTCATCTGTTACTACTTAAAAACTGTCTTTTACGCGTACAGCCCTTTTGCTGTTTTTCTGATAATTTAATTTAACTGCCAAGTTGCATTATAAATAGTAACTATTTTTCATTTGGTAACATTTTATAAAAGAGCAATTTACTCGAATAACTTTTAAATCAATAAATATAAAAATTCTGTACTACAATCTGCAATACAGAAACGATTTGAAAGAATGCAGTCGATTACACTCCGATCAGAAAAATAAATTTCATAGCGAGAGTACAATTGAATTCAGCAATACCAGCCAGGAAAACATCGTTTATAAATTAAATTGTCGCGCGGGCGCGTACTTGGACCCAAAACTAGCCTGCCATAATGCAATGACAAAAAGCAGCATTGCTGCTGTATATGCACTCACACTCACAAGCACAAATATTCACGTCTAAACACACACGCAAATAAAAAAATACACACAAACACACGCGTACGTGTATGTTACACACAGCCACACACATCCGCATATATTTGTATCGCATTACCTCTCCGCTGGAAAGGGTATTTGAGGCGGTCCAGGTACCTTTTGGTCCTTTATATTCAAAACCACGAGCTCGTATCATTTTTCCCGCTGAGGCTACTTGTACATCGCGTCTCCTTTGTGCGCCCGGTATTATCTCGACAATATTCGCGAGTCTGATAAATGCGCGGGCGCACGCCAGTTTTGTGCGGCGAGGGGTGGGGGAGGGGGGGGGGGAATCTGAGTGCTATACCCGGCGGCAAAAAACATCTGCCTCTCCTCCTTTTTTTCCGAGACGATAAATAGCCTGGAAAAATGCGGGAATGTCTCTGTGTCCCGACCCCCGGACGCATCGTTTATGCTTTTGTTTGAGCGCGCGCTTCAATTATCTGGGCTTAGGTGGCATACGCACTTTTTATAGAAATACACGCGTAGTTTGAAAACTATTGTTTTTTATTCCAGAAGAGTATACAGGCCGCATTGTCATTTTTTTCTGAGAATGTCGTAGATTGGAAATTATTTGTTATTAGTCGATGGTAAATTTTGTTAAATTTTTAATTTAGTTCGAAAGCAGATATTCCTTTTATTGTATGCTGTAAGTATACTTTTAAATCCACCTTATACGCTGAATACAACGCGGAAAAAAATTAAAAAAATTATGCAAAACTTTAAAAGGAAAATTTTATCGTGATAAAAATAAAGAGGTGTATTGTCTATTAATTAAATTTAAATAATTCAAATTTGAATTTGATAAACTACGTTTGAATGTAAATTTTATTCTCAACACCTTCTAATTTATCGAAAAGAATAGTAAATGATTCTTTAATCTTCGGGATTTTAATGGAAAAGCGTACAATTATTTAGAGGAGGTTTTCGTATTTTCTTAGCCTTCTTCGACTACTAGCACCACAATCATTCTCAAAGAGGTAACATCAAGAGATTCCAATCACCACCGTCTACTAGCGCTTCTCGGCTCTTCTACCTTTCCCTCTTTTTTCTCTGACGTTTCACTCTTGCTTCAATTTCTTTTCTTGCTCTTATTAATTACATTTAGTATTAATATTTATTAACAGCAAAAGATTACGGCCTGAAGTATTTCTTGTTAAAGTATTCTTATGAAAATGGCCTAGTGATCGGTTAAAATGTCAGACAATTTCCGTCTGCAATATACTGTATTATCGTTAAATAATTATCGTTAAAAATAAAGAAGAAGCATTGCAGTGATCATTCAACCGTAAAAGATTTAATAAAAAAAAATTATAAGAAAAATAGAATGATTGAAAACGCAAGAACTTAGTTTTGCCTTTTTAACTCGGAAAAAGCCGCACTTCATCTAACCCCTAAACGCCGCAAAAAAGCGCCGTTTATGATAAGAAGAAAAAAAAATATACGCGGACCAAAAGACGGACAAAAAAAGGGAAGAAATTCGAAGAAAGTGGAGAAACATTTGAGAAACTCTCGACGCACATGCGGGTTCTCGGTCACATACACGCACACACACGACCCGCCCTTACGCGTTTCTCGAAAGAAAGGGGATGGAGGCGCTCGCTCACATCTTCCCATCCCTTGCCATTATCCGTCTCCCTTATCGCAGTTCTTCCGGACGGAGCTTGTCTCGACCCTCCCCTTTCACCCCCTTTTCTCCGCTTGTTTCCGCTTTGTTTTCCCGGCGACCGATGATGACGGGATCGATTGCGGCGACGTCGCGTCAACGCCAGTGGACCATGGCGAGAGATAGCGATCAATTGCACGGGCGCGGTCGGTTTGATTGAAATTTTTCCGTCGGAGAGATCGTGCGACCGACGCTGAACGAGACGATTAATTGCAGCCCGATGCGGCGATCTGGAAACGATGCGTTGATGACTTGGCGATAATTATTTTTGCTTGCACTTTCGTCGAGTGCCTGTCTCTTTTAAATGACCGGCTATTTGTTATAGATTTTCTCTAGAGACTTCGATTGAGGAGGCAGGAGGATTTTTCATATTTAAATTTCATTACCCGCGTAAAAATAATTCAGACTAAACTAAGACGATAAAAAGATTCATCTCTATTATGTCCGATTTTAAGATTTTTTAACATTCAAAAAGATTCTCTATTAACAAGCACCTAAAAATCAATTTAAGAACTTTTCGAGATCATTGTTTTAATACAATACTAATATTAGTTATTATATTGATGCAAAAGCAGTTGTGTTAGATTTTTGATGGAGACTTTCCTTTTTCTTTTGACTGTTAGAATCGAGAACGTGCGTTTTAAAATGTAAGAAATTATATTTTTCTTTTTTCTATATCGAAAGGTATTATAGGAGATTTCTGTGCAAATGTATTTTTAAAAATTCTATTATTAGAAAGGATAATTACTTTATTCTTGTACTTTCGTGGAGTGCCTGTCCCTTTTAAATGATCGGCTATTTGTTATACACTTTCTCTGGAGACGTCGATTGAGGAGGCAGGATTTTTCATATTTAAATTTCATTACGTTAAATGGAATATTTTACTTGTAAGGGGGCGATATTTCATGCAAAGTAGTTGTGTTAGTTTTTTAAGTTTGACTTTTTAATTTGAATATTAGAATCGCGAACGTGCTTTTTAAAATTTAAGCAAGAAATTTATATTTTTCTTTTTTCTATGCCGAAAGGTATTAAAGGAGATTTCTGTGCAAATTTATTTTTAAAAAAACAATTTTTTGAAACTTCTGAAAGTGAATGGCCCCTTAAAAGTGTACCTACCTTACAATTCATCAGGGTATACAATATTGTTAAAATAATTATCTGAGATTGTTGCCTCGTGTCTTAATGTTGAAATTCTTCCTCAGTTCCCTCTGTTGTTCATCTCCCCTTTGGTCTCGGGATAAAGAGCTGGAAAAAAAAGCGTAGAAAATTTGACGCGCGGTCGGATGGCCACGAGAAGAACCAAAGGAGGCGGCAATGAAGACAAATAGGACGAACTATGCGAGGAGAAAAATGGAATAGTAGGCGATGATAAAAAGTGATAGTCTATTCATAGGTGCTGTCTTGGCGTCGATGTCGATGTCCTCCGCCTGAGTTTCTTGACTTCTTTTTGTGAGGGATAAAAAGATTGGAGATGGTTGAATGAAATCTCCGAGAAAATTGGTACAGGGAAGGATGCCTTTGCCCCTCTAATTCGATTTTACACTGTAAATCAAGTGATTCCATTTTACCGCTTCTTTTTAATATGATTTATTTATTCCTTAAAAAATTATTTTCGTAAAATTAAGGAATTGCTATAATTTTTAATAGCCGTTTTTAACTCCTTTAAGCCAATATGGTTTTAATGGCATTATTTTTAGACAGACATTGAAACAAAATTACAAATACAAAGAGGCTGAAAAAAAAAATTACTGAGATGGAAAGAAGAAAAAGTATTTCATACATAAATTCTTACAATACAAAAGATGAATAATAACAGGCCGAGAAAATCGAAATTATTTATTGAAATATTAATAACTTATTAAATAAACCTTTCTCTTTCATCTATAAAACCTCATCTGCTGAGACTATCAGTTTTTCGTACAATCTCCAGAATTTCCCGTACGCACCCATCAGTGGTGTGTCAAAGTGAATTCCCCCTGGAGTATAGGAACAATGATTATTTTCTCAGTACGTGCCGGATCGATCGACGGTAGTCGCGATACAACGAGGCCCTGAGAAAGCGTTGCGGCTCGGGTGATTTTCTCTTTCCTCTCGGGAGGGTGCATTTCGCTCTCGGAGTGGCCCTTTTGTCGGGACCCTTTGTCCGTGCACCAGCGAATGGTTTTTCGTCAGAAAGGAAAGGCCACCAATAATCGACTGAACGTAATTGCGATCAAGGGCGGACCTACTCGGAAAACTCATAATTTCGTGTCTCACACGAAAGTGACTGGCACGAAAAGATTTTTTCTCCTTTTCTCTGATTCGTTTCAAGTTAGAGCTTCACGAATCTTCGAAAGCCTTCGTCTTCAAAATTTTTCTTGCTAGTTAAGGATTTCTTTTTGGTCTTCGGTAGATTCGATTTTTTCCTATCTCGGCTTATGCCCGTAAAGAAAAATATTTACGATTTAAAATTGAATTTTCTTGATTTTATTTCAACATAATTAATATATTTTATAAAAAAAGGAAGATGAAATTTCAGCGCCTTGTCTTTTTATTTTCTTAAAATGCCAGTTTTGAGGGAAATTTATCGATTTGATTGTTAAAAGGTTGTTCGATTCACGTGCGAGTGCATGGGCAATGAAAAGAATTTTTATTATCAGCGAGAAACTTTGTTATCGTTTAAAGTTCATTTTTATTTTCCTGTTGTGCAGCGCACTGGGTGCCGTATAACTCTTCGAGTGCTATATACGAGAGAACATTAAATGTCTCATATTTTTATTTCCTTCCTCTTGGGAAATGGTGAAAAAAACGCAATTAGCGTTGACGAATGAACGTGAGAAATAAATCTACTTATACGTACGCTGCAGCACCCTCCACTCCGTATCTCCATCACTTAATGTACACGGGTATATCTACTTTTAAAAAAAATACACATTGCCCAGTATTATGAAGTTTTCATTTTAATAAGGGAGAGAACAAGTGTCACGTGAATTTTCGTAAATTTTTTTTGTCCGAGTATCGAGTGTTAAAAATTTAACTCACAATCGCCTCCACGAGTAAACTTTCCAAAATTATTGAAGAACCAAGTAGCTCATCTCCAACTTTTGTAAAGATAAAAAATTGAAAATTACAATTTAAACTTTCAAAGTACAATAATAAACAGAACGAAGAGAAAGCTCTCGCTGCAAACTTAGCCAGAGTGCACTTACAAAAATGACGTTAAAGAAGTTAAACAAACTTATTATTTTTTTTTTTTTCATAGAAAATTATATCAATCCCGTTTTCACTCAGAAATAATTTCGCCGCTCCCCTCCAAAGCATTTCGGGCAGTTTTTTTTCTAGTCCAACCGAATCTGGTCATCTCCGCTGCGAATGAAATTATTGCGAGTGCGGATGACTCGGCATCCCATTTTCCGAGGCTCGGAGCTGAGCTTCACCACAAACGGGCGCGTGCGCACGCTTCTAGTTTTACGAGGTAAAATGGGAGGCGTGTCAGCGAATATTGCGCGCGCGTTTTCGAGGAAAATGACGCTGAGAGCGATGTCCGAGCCACGATCCAGAATCTTCCAATTTTCGTTCTCGTATGTGTTGATGTCCTTTGAGGCTTTTCACCGCGGAGAATTTTGATTGCATTTAGTTTACTTTTCTTAGTGCATTTAATGAGTTTGAAGTATACTTACGTGTATTACAATTGTGCGTTGTATTTTATTTAATAGTTTTGCAAAAAGTTTTAATTTAATATAAAAAAAGACCACCCGGCGTAAAAATAATTCAGACTGAAATAACACGATAAAAAGATTCATCTCTATTATATTTATTTTTTTTTAATTTATATGTATTAAAATAATATTAATATTGTATTAAAACAATGATCTCGAAAAGATTTTAAATTGATTTTTAGGCGCTTGTTAATAGAGAATCTTTTTAAATGTTAAAAATCTTAAATTCGGACATAATAGAGATGAATCTTTTTATCGTCTTAGTTTAGTCTGAATTATTTTTACGCAGGACTTGTTCCTTAAAGGCATATAGATTTAAAGTCATTTTCTCGTAAAATTAATTGAATACATGAGTTAGTTAGTTTTCGGAGTCTACTTTCGCGCCTAAAAGCTAAAACTACATGTCTTGCCATACTCGTCTGTTACTACTTAAGGCACTATCTTTCGCGTTCTCTTCTTATTGCCCTTTTACTTGGAGTTTCTAATTGAAAATAGAATAATTTAATAAAGCAATAGTAGAACATCTCATAAATTAGACTAAAACTTTTGCAGTTCATGTGGAAATCATTGCAGTTTGACCTAAACTCAAAGTTACGCTGCGAGTTTTCACTGTCACTTGTCATGTAAAATTGCCTAGGCGTTAAGCAAAATTTACTCGCATCGCACGTGCATCCTATTTCAGTCCTCGTTAAATCAACTCTCAAAACTACATAATTACGAGTATACCAATTTCAGTCAATCAAATGTCCGTACGATCTACTTAAAAAAAAAAAAAGGAACCACGTCCAAAAGTTTCTCTTCACCGTGAATGTCGGAAAGATTAGAGCGGAATTATACGATCTGGAGGCGCGACTTCGGCTACGTAGGAGGAAACCTATAATGACGAGCTGATGAAGCGGAAGCCAAGTGCTATCCGGAATTGCGTGTTATGGACGACTATTGCCAAGAGCGGGAGGCGCGTTCGTTTGAATACCAAACAGATACGCGACGATGCCGATGTGTGCGTCGAGCGCGTGCGCGTCCGCGGATATACAGACAGAATGTGGATAGTCGAGTTTACCACTTCGCCGAATCTGGAACGCTGCAAACTTCTCTGTCGATCTCACCCTACGCATTTGTATTTTCAACCCTTTTTTTCGCTCGGCCGCGTGGAAGAATCGAGTGCGACGAAATTTATCGACGCTTCAAATAATATTTCATAATGTTTTCCTTTATTCTTACTAGTTTTCATCAAGCATTTCATGCTTTGTGTAATTTAATGAACGCGTTTAATCGCTGAATGCACGTTTCCTTCATAGAAATGCTTTTTTCTGATTTTATCGGCTTCGATACTGCGGAGAAAATCGTTTTCCGACTACGGTTTACTTAGGATAAAAGAGAAATTTGTTATTTCGTGAAGAAATCTAAACTTAAAGTAGCTCGAGGGTAAGTCGAGTTCAGCTGTTTTTTTAGGAACGCTTGGTCAGCTTTACGTACCACTCGAATGTCTCTATTGAGACTTTTAAGTTGACGGGTGTTTGCGGGAAAAAATATATCGTAGATTAAATTGGAATCTGGATTATTTTTCAATTTAAATTTGAAAAAAAAGTTTGATACTTTTTATATGATGAGTTGTCGCTTTTGTTTTCGCGAATTTTCTCGCTTCTTTTGTGACGAACATCTACATCCATTCATTTTTTTTCTTTTGTTGAATCATCCGTAGTACGAGGACGTACTTATATTAAAGGCCATCTCATGTGAGTATACATGTTAATGCACGACATATTTATGTTGCGATTGCTATTTATATATATATATAATGAATAGAGGTAAAATATTACAACATTTACAAACATCAGACTTTTCAGTATAGTGTCCTATCGGCTTAGCATCTTTTTTAACACGAATATCTTATTAAAGCTCACTAAATAGTACAGTAAAAAATTCTTAAATCCTTGAATAAAATTTACAACAATGAATCTTTTTCCTGGATTTGCTTGTTTACTATTATTTTATTTATTTATTTTTTTAAATTTTAACAAACATTAAATACTACTATAGTTTCTGAAGTTTTCATTTGTATTAAGTGAAGGGTGAATAAAAATTATATTTTCTCTAGTCTGTAACCAAATTTCTATACTATCAAGTAAAGAATTTCAATATTAAACTGATTTTTAGGTGCTTCTTAATAGAGAATCTTTTTAAATGTTAAAAAATCTTAAATTCGGACATAATAGAGATGAATCTTTTTATCGTCTTATTTTAGTCTGAATTATTTTTACGCAGGACTTGCTCCTTAAAGGCATATAGATTTAAAGTCATTTTCTCGTGAAATTAATTGAATACATGAGTTAGTTAGTTTTAGGAGTCTGCTTTCGCGCCTAAAAGGTAAAACTACATGTCTTGACGCACTCGTCTGTTACTACTTAAGACACTATCTTTCGCGTTCTCTTCTCATTGCCCTTTTACTTGGAGTTTCTAATTGAAAATCTTAAATGGATTTTTAGGTGCTTCTTAATAGAGAATCTTTTTGAATGTTAAAAAATCTTAAATTCGGACATAATAGAGATGAATCTTTTTATCGTCTTATTTGAGTCTGAATTATTTTTACGCGGGTGTGCACACAATGCAAGCTGGCGCCCCATCAAAAATAATCTCATCAGAAGACACTCGCTCCCGCCGACTTTAATTCCGCCGCTAACAAGAGGCTCGCGTGCGAGCGCTGGATCGCCCACGCGCGTTTATTTAATCTGCTGAAGAGGCTGACGAGTACGCGAGCACCCCGGGGAGGGGGTGGGAAAAGGTCGCGCGTCAACGCCTGCACGAGCTCACTCGGAGCCAGCCGTAGTCTCTCCCTCTTATATCGATTCGAGTCCACCGGTCCTTCAGCCTCTCGCGAGCGCCTCGCCCTTTCCTCCCTCCCTTTGCGTGTTATTAGCTCGAACGGGGCGTTTTGTTTTCTTTGCAAAAAAAAAAAAACAAAAAAAAAAATCCCAGGGTACACACTTCAGCGTCGTTGATTACTCCTCGTTGATGGCTCTCTGCTCGGTATTTTTTCGCAGGAATTCGTGGGATGCAGATGCTGAATCGTCACCTACAAATTTCACAGAAACTAAATTTGATTGGTAACAGTGGAATTGTACTTCTCACTAGCACGGTAAAACAAAACTTTACGACTATTTTTTTGTAAAGTGTGAGTTTTTTTAACTTGTGCTAAAAATTTGAGCGAAAGAAAATGGTATTATTTTATTTAATTTAAAATAGCGGAATATGAAATTACGAAATGTAGAATTCAAATTTTTCGTATTAAAATCACTGTACTCGTGTAACCAATGAATTCCGTAAAATTCTGTCACAATCGGCGTGTAATATGAATTTTTTTTTTAATTTGTAAGGTGCGAGGTAACTGGGGATTTATCAGTGATTGCAATCCACATGCGCGTTGTCCGCGCAATTACGAGCTGCACCGTGGATTAACAAGTTTATCAATTAGAACGCACTAGTAGGGCACAATTTCATCCCATCCATCGAGTTACATCGAACAAATTTTATCGATTCATTACCTTGAAAAATTGAACCATCAAACGAATTTACCTAAAAGTGAAGTTCGATCGCAATTATACGAAGAAGCCTCGTTCGAAAAAAAATGATTACTTAAATTATCGAGGACGATGAGTCGAGTACGAGGAAAAGGGATTTGGCGAGTTTTAAGGAAAAATTTTATCGCTCGCCATTTTTTCAAATGAGTATGGGAGTGAGTTGCAGGACTCCGTGGATTGCCCCGAGGAAAATGGACGGAGGAGCTTATTATCAACGGTGCGACGAATTCACGGGGGCTAAGTGCTTCGCTACATTAGGGTCATGAGCCCTTTTATTCCCTTAGGCGGGCCGTCGAGATGCATAAAACATTAGGCTCACTGCCCTCTAAAGGAATCTGCAAGTTAAATCCCTCCGGGCCGATATGATTTAGTCAGCGCATGACTTGCGATTTTTCTTACGAAGGAGATTCGCTGAACCCCTTCTTGGAAAAATTAACCGGATAATTAGGCGATCCATGAATATTGATTACAATCGAACTTTCTCTAAAAGGAACTAATTTCTCGTGGAAATCTGCAATCGTCTCATGTAATCGCTTAGTTTTCTTTTATATCGCAACTTTTTTATACCGTGGTAAAAAACTTTATCGACATATTTATCTATTTGTTAAATTTTAGAGCGTTAAACTAAATTACTTTGTAAATTCCCTAAGATTGTTTAAAAATAAATAGGAATAAGTTCACTACGATATTATTAAAATTAACGTGGAGAATTTTTGGAGTAGTTGTGTGTATATTACACTAAGCACTAAGAAAAGTTGAAATCTAAGCTTCGTAGTTTAATCGCCTGGTGTTTGAAATTTAATCATTAGCAGTCAATGTAAATTTAACTGCACCTACGTAAAAACAAAAAAATCTCTGGACCTTTTGTCTTGTTATCCAGAGAAATAAGAAAGGTAGAAAAATCAAAACGTAGAACAGCAGCTTTGTATTTCTCTTTTCTTAGATTTATTTCTTGGATTTCTATTTTCTTTCTCATTATTTTGACTTGGACTCTCATTTATTCAGGCTCAGGCGAACAGATACAGAATATTTTTATTTCGCACAAAAAGACTGAGATAAAACAGAGTGAAAAAGCATCGCGCAATAATTTTGAAACAAGTAGTTGTAATTTCCTTTTTTTTTTTATCCATAATACAAGGTGACATTAATGTAAGACTAGGACTTTAACAGCCGAGGCAAATTGTAATGCAAGGCAATTACTTCTTTACATTTTACATCCAAGCGCACTGAGACGAGGAATTCTCCATGGTCTAATTACAATTGCTAGTCAAGGGTCTAGAACGTTTGCAACACTTTAAAAAGATTGTAAAATTTAGCTGGACAACCAGTGAGAATTCAGTAAAAGTCTCGCAGGTAGTCAGTTGCTCAGTCTGAACTTTGAATGGATTGTAATAAGGAATATTTTGACACTAAGAAATTTCGAACTGTCAGTCAGTTGACAAACTATTGTTTAATCGAACGAAGAGAAGCCCTTTTGAAAAATTTTATAGAAAATTTTCTCCAACTCTTGTATTATTAACCTAATGCAATGTTTAAAAATGTTTCTCCTATACATCGTTTAACTTTCGTTTCTAATTTTGTTTCAGTACCGAGATCAACAGGGTCATGACACAAATATACCGGAGATCGGTGAGTACAGGTATAGTACGATCTTTTTTAAGGGAAACGCGATGTGCCATGGCTTATCGTCGCAAAAGCACAGAACAACGTCGCAACCGCAGTGGGCAAGCTTTCTTCGTTCTTTCATCGTCCTATTCTACTCTCTAAAGTTGAATTAGTGGAAATTCCACTAATCTTTTTAGTGATCAGATTTTCCACTAATCAATTAGTGAAACCTACTATCAATTAGAACAATTTTACTAATTGAAATAGTAAAAAAGTGTTCTACTATTTAATTAGTAAAAAAACACTTTTAAATTAGTGGGAAATAAACATAAAATAAAAAAAAATATTTATTTTATGATTTTCACTAATTGAAATAGTGAATTCCCCAATTAAAAAAAAATTAATTTCACTAATTTATTAGTAGTTTTCACTACATTTATGATGCATATATTTACTATTCAATTAGTACATTTATTCACTAATTTATTAGTAGTTTTCACTACATTTAATAGTGCATATATTTACTATTTGAATCAGTACATTTTATTCACTATTTCAAATAGTAGATTTCTACTAATTCATAGTGGATCAATTTTCACTTTTCAAATTAGCACATAGTCACTATGAATCAGTGGTTTTTCACTAATGCAACTTTAGAGAGTATACTTCCTTCTCTCGTGCAATTATTCTCATATTAAATGTCGTAATGACGTCGCACTAAACTTTGTAAAATAATTTTTCTTTTTCAAAGAAGTCCAGCCAGGTAGATTCACTTATCGACCATTAAGCTCTTTTGAAGACAGAAGCGTACGTTCAATGGCCGAGCAAAAGAAAGACGAAGAGCTTAATTGGGTGCATTGTTAGCTCGGTTGAAAGGAGCTCGAAATTTTTGAGCTGGAAGGAAGCTACCCGGTGAGGCTTCTTCGATTTTCTTGTGAGCAAAGCCACCGGTCGCTAAGTGCATATTGCGAAACGCGAATTGGCCGGTGGCGGAGGCGCGCCGGCCAGATCGGAAAGCTGGATAATTTGAAAATTAATGGTCGCACTTTAATGCCCCCCGGGAAAATTGCCATTAGGTATGCGCGCTGCTCCGCGCTCGGCCGGATTAGCCGCGGGGGCTAGAAAACTAGCGTGCCGCGCATTTAATTACCGCTTCCGAGTAAATCGTTATTGATGAACTTGAGCTCTATCGTGTAACGTCAATTTGTACTTCGTTTGCAAAAATTTATACACTGCGTATCGCATACACGACCCTTGCATGCGTTAATCTTCATCGCTTACTGGTTCCCCTTTTTATTTAATATTACATGGAAAAATTGCCGCGACGTGAAAAAAAATTAAGAAAAAAATTATAGCGCATAATACACTAATTAAATAATATTTGCATAGATCTAGCGAATGTTATTTATTTATTTATTCATTTATTTAATAAAATTCAACGGACTAGAGTCCTTACGGTTACATTTGGAAATTACAAAATTAACTTAAAATTAGGTATAAGAAACAAAAGTGTAATATAATTAAAAAACTGACGTACATACAAGAGAATATATAAATCCTAATTATCTGAACAAGAGTTTAATTATTAAAGCATTTGTTCCACTCAGACACATGATATAAAGAGGCACTACTCAATTAAATTCCTTGGTTAAATCTCTAAGAGTAGATTTTTAAACTTTTTTTTTATAGTTTTTAAATTTCGAAAAAAATAAAAAAGCGATCCATTCGATATTTTATTTATAATTCACTTTACTTCTCTCGAAGAGTACATATACATCTACGTAAAGAATATTTTAATGCCTGTCGTCGCCGGTGAAATGAGCAAAGCAAAGGGGAATGCATTATGAATTTTAATGAAACCTAAAGTAAAGGTATACTATGCGAAATTATATATTTTTTGGTCAGCGGGCGTAGGGTGTGGTGCTCATTTAACATTCACGACACTTTGAGCGTTGCAATCTGGACGCAAGCAAACAAAGCACAAAGCTGACGAAAAAAAGTCACGTAAACTTATTACAGGTAGACACGTGAGAAGCTTCACAAGAAGTCCAGGAACGGCTTTTTCCTTAAGGTGTATAAGGGTGAAAAAAAAATCCGCAACTACCGGGAAAAAAGGGCACACGCGAGGAGACGATATAATGCAGTCCGCGAGCAAAGTAACTCACGGGCCGCGAGATATTTTTCTCCCTTTTTCCGACGAGTTTCAAAGGATTTCTTTTTTTTTTTTTTTTTGTAGCCGTTACGCGAATTCCCGACGACGGGTGCGCACAGAAGCCTGTTAAAGTTCAGTTGGCGCTCGCATAATACGAGGCTTTCACGCACTTTAGTTTCATATTGTTACTTTGACGGCGTTTTATTTATTTTTTTTTTTTTCACCAACTTTTGTTCAACCCCCCTCCGTCAATCCCTGCGCGGTCAACTTTTGACGCAATGCAAAAAAAAAAAAAACAAAAAAATCTGGCGAACTTTCTAAAACAAAATTTGGTTATATTATTCGCGGCAAAGCGGGTGGATTATTCCTCGCCTTATAATTCCAAGTGTATACTCAGTGCACGTAAATTCCTGAGTATCCGCAGAATACATCCGTCTCGTGAGATTCTCAAGTCGTCGCCTCCGTTTGTCGCGCCTGCGGCTATCGCCAAAATTGGAATGCAATATACGACGAGCTGGGAAATTCCATTTGAGAAGGAATGAAACTACTTCCGTTTAAGCACGTTTGCTGTCGAGCAATGAATTTTTTTTTCACTATACGGAAGGAATAAGTACGTCTGTACATGGTATAGACTCTAAAAATTTTTTTTTGGTATAAATCAATTTTTAAGAGAGCATAAAGTACGTACTTTGGGCTTGTTTCTTGAATAAGTTTTGTAAAGTCAACTTGGCAGGAAAGTAATAAAAAGTTCGAAGTAAGTAAGGTAAGGCAATTAAACCGAGGTGATAAACGAAAAAAAAAGTGAATAACGTTGCAAACAGAATTAAAGTAAAAGAAAGTCGAAAGAAACTGTAAGGAAGGAGAAAGAAAGTTAAGTTGTTGAAAAGAAGCGGACAGGGCTTTAGTAAGAGAAAGGTCGGAATAAAAGACTACGGCGAGTACACAAAGTATATAGGCGTATATAAATAATGGAGAAAAGATTTTCGCAGTGTACGATTAACTTATCTGGGTATACATTTGTATCGAATGGAAAATGAGAAGTTTGCTCTTCGCTCTAAAAGCAAACAATGACCTTAATAATTTTTTTAATAATATAATGTAAATACCACCACTTTTCAGACGGAGGAAAGAAAGTGGAAAAATGTTGAAATGAATGACAAATTTCACTTCTGTTATCTCAATTTTTCTTTTACTGCCACAAAATTTAGCCAGAATGAAGTAACATACAATTACAATATTTCTGAAAATAAAATTATCATTAAAACTTGTTGAGAAATTTGGCGAAGCGGAAAAGGAAATACGCAACCTTCGACATTTGTCATATTTCTCATTAGAAATTCAAATAACTGCAATCTCGGAGAAACATCGTGGCCAGTTTGCAACTTTTGCGCGTTATTGCACTTTCGTCTTGAACTCGAAGCAGAGAGTAACGGAGAGAGAAGCCACCACTTTAACAAATAGCTACTAAGTTGCTCCCTCGGACATGACGTTGCCATTAACGCGACGAAAGTGAAAGTCTTAAATTCATCAGTGAAGGCAGGAAATGTTTGCGGCAGTCACGTGAAATGCAAAGCTACTTTGCTTCAATTTACAGTGTAAAAGTATAAATTTTTGCTCAAAAGAAATTTCTAAAATAATTTTTAAACAATATTATCTACCACAAAAATATCAATTAGGGAAGTCCGTCGTGTATAGCGATAAATTTTGAGTAAAATATGCCCGTCAATTTAATTAGAATTCATCGATCTATAGACATTCTTGATAATAATCAATAAACGTTTCAAACGTTATAAAGATTTATGATTAAATAAAAAATTACTTAAGTTCCTATTAACTAATATAAAGAAGATAGTAAGTGCGATCGCTTCAACGAAGTACGGGTTTCACTTTCCGAAAGTAATTAAACTCGTTTTAAAGTATATAGATGAATAATTAGCTTTTGATTCTGAAGCAACTGGTATAATACGACAGGCGTTATATCTATATTTCATGACAATTAATATTTCCAATTTTACACTGTTAATTATGCCGTTACATTCAATCTAAACTCCATTTTCATTATAAACATTCTTTGAAGCAAGCATAATTTCCGGCATTATATTATATCGGTAAAATTGAAATTATGACGGTACGCGATCAAAGCAACAACGCGTAATTATCATAAGCAGCGTGAATAATCGAATATAATACAATTATAACTTAATTAGAAAAAACTGATTTGACCTAGTTATAATTAGAAACGTTCGCACCCACAATAAATAAATAAAAGCCTACAAACGAATGAATGAAAAAAACAAGAAAATTTCCTCAATAATTTAACAAATAAAAAGAATTTATGAATACGGCAAATCAAACAAGCTCCTTGTCAACGGACCTCAACAAAAATTGTGCCTACACTCGACGAGTAAACAATAAGAAGGAGCGACAGCGGCAAAAGAAGAAGAAGAATGACCTCCTCAAATTTTTACGAACAGCTCGTCTGCTCGAGGGAGGAGGGGGGGGGGAGGGGAACGCGTTTCCAGGATGCCCCGGAGATATCGCGCCACCCAAAGAAGAGAAGCGTCGGAGGAGAGGAACTCGTCGCGGAGAAAGGCAGGGCGACTATCGGATTTCTAATGACCGAGCATTCGCCGATCGAGTCCTGCCTCGTCTCCATCAATCTCGCTGCGTGGAGAGAGCGCCATCCTCGCTTTTTGCCCGGCCGACGCTAATGTCCGCTTTTTGCACTCTACCGCGGATCGCCTTACTGTTGATGCATCCTGTAAGGTTTTTGATCGGTTTCCAGAAAGAAGCGTACACACCGCCAATGCACTTACTCATTTGCCCCGGGGCTCTTTTACTCCTTCCGATAAAAATGCAAGTGACTAGAACAAACATGACTTGTTTCTTAAATTTCTCACAGTTTCAGTTTCAATCCTTTCATTCACACTTTCGTTAAGTATCCTTCCCAATTCTCTGTGTATTTACCCTCTACAGATAAAATAATTGTAGGAAATTACACTTTTCACTTTTTAAATTAGTGCATTCACTATGAATTTCACTAATTCGACTTTAGAGAGTACAGTAATTAAACTTTTATAGTTAGTGAAACCTTACGATTATTTGTATGAAAAAATATTTGTTCTTCTTACCGTAAAAATAAAGGTTTACAACATTTTTTACAGTATTTTATGAAGCTGCAAATAAAGATGTGAAGGATCGCTTAAGTACACTTAAAGAGCATAAAAGTTATCGCGCTCAATTTCCATGGTGCTCAAATGTGTAAGTAGTAAAAGTCACCGCCCGTGTACCGGGATAAGTAGTAACAGTCGTTTTGAGTCAGCCGTAACACCAGCTAATGGGATAGATATTTAGAGATCATTGAGATAATTTTTTTTATAGCTATAAAACATTTTATTATTCTTGTAAAAGTTGACTTTGTTACTTTGCAATTTAAATAAATAGATGTAAAGAAATTTTAGATCCGAGTAAGTAGTATCAAAGTAATTTTTTTTATTATTCTTTTGCAAACTTTGTTACGAAGGCATTAATAAATAATGTAAAGGAATCGTAAATAAGTAGTAACGCTCGTATAGCAAGAGAATATTTGAATAATTTTGTTCTCAGAATAAAAATATTTAAAGCGAGCAGGTAAAGGCGATCCTTCCGTAGAGTAAGTAGTAACAGTCGTGTTACGTCAGCCGCGCCATCCGTGTAACGAAATACACGTTACAAGATCGTAGAAATTTTGTTTTGCAATTAAAATATTTTATTATCCAATATCGTATGATACAATGTCAAATACACTACTATTTTACCTTTACTAGTATTAATAATTTATTTTTTAAAAAATACATTTAAATCTTTTGAAAAGCCTCTACAGACAAATGCGTGCGAGTGCTTCTACTACTTTGTGATTATTTTTTTTAAATTACAACAAAGCTGAATAATTCCTTTTAGGTAGCGTTGTTTAAGCCGAGCGGCTCGTGGCGTTGTGACATCCCAGAGTAATCGATACAGCAAGGCAGTAAAGTCTCGCCTAACAAGACAACGCATTTCTCAATAGCGCCGACCTAGTGACGGATTCTATACAAGATTCGACGGGCGCGATAAAGCCGTCTAACTCTTGCGTGCACGCCTATTACTATATATAAATTTTAGCCAAGTTCCCAACTACAAATATCATTACTTCAATCTTCCCTGTCTATTACGCTAAACTGAAGACGTAAATTGTAGATTCAGGACTGTGGGCGATATATTTTTAGAAAACGAATAACCGTGAGGTTTACTATAGTGGATTACTCGATTATACGAGAAAATCTACAAACAATCTCATAAACAGGTCCAAAAACTGGTCAAAACGAAAACAATCAAAGTTTTCAAAAGTTGTAGTATAGAAGAAATTGATCTGAATTTTTTTGCAAAGCTGCAAACCAATTTTCGCATTGTGTATACCCGCGTAAAAATAATTCAGATATTATGTCCGAATTCTTTTTAAATTTATATGTATTAAACTAATATTAATATTGTATTAAAACAATGATCTCGAAAAGATGTTAAATTGATTTTTAGGTGCTTGTTAATAGAGAATCTTTTTGAATCTTTTTGAATCTTAAATTCGGACATAATAAAGATGAATCTTTTTATCGTCTTATTTCAGTCTGAATTATTTTTACGCGAGTAGGTAAAAAACAATTAGAGTAAAGATTAAAAAATTATTTTCACAGGCGAAACCACTTTAAAAAGAAATGTTCCAAAGTAAACTATTAATAATACATTAATAATGGGGGAGAGGGGATTACGAGCAGAGCAAGTAGGGGGCACACCCCTAGAATGTACATATAATTTACAACATAATATCATCTATGATTTTGAAGAATACAGGAATTAATTTTTTTATTCACGACGAGGCGGGTCATTCCATCATTTTTTCAATCCACAAAGCCCAAACTACGATGAAAGCTTAGAATGCCTTTAATTAAAGTTTCGAGAGAGTGCACTGTTTTTCAGGGGAAGGACCGAGCGCGGCAACTCGGCCTCGGGTAAGGTTCCGGAAAACAAAGCGGAATTGCACTGATTAAGGAATTACGTGACGCTACGGTGCGTCTTTAATCCTGGTTCTAATTAGCTGATGCCTCTAATTATACCCCGTTTCCAATGTTTCGTTTCGTCGCTCATGACTTCTGCCTCTTTTCTCAGTTTCGCTGCGATACAAAGTACCGTTGAAAATGAAAAAGCTCTGCCTTTTAATCCGTCGAAAAGTGAAGTGAAAAAAAGTAATAAATTTCGCGTGCGATTGAATATGAAATAATATAAAGCTGACAATCCTTAACAGATACCCGTAGGACTATAAAATTGTCTTTTTTTATTGCGGGAAGAAATTTTAATATTGGATTTGTTTCAAAGAGATAAAAGGAAAAACTTGTCGCCGCGTACTGAGTTTGATTACATGTACATGTATTGTTATGAAAAAATGTCCTTTTGTTAAGTGCTTCCATAATCGAATTAATGAAAAAAAGTCTACAAATAAAAAATGTTTCATTACCTATGAACAAGTTAATCTTAAATAAAACAAAACAGGATATTTATCCATGTCACATTGAAGAATATGTTAATAATCCTCTTGACGTGCCTTAATTTATTGAACAATTTAATTTAATAAACTTTATTTAATCGGATCATTAAACAGGAAATCGCAGTGAATTAATTCCAGTATGCCAATTCATACTATTAATCTTGAATAACGCGTGAAAATACATCAAATCGCTCAAGATGCAACGCGGCCAATAAAACGTTTATCGAACGTTGATTTTTTCTTCGTCGATTGATTGTCAGATATTCGTTTTTATTATATTATTATTTATTTAAAATTTTCTTGTTTCTTTTCACTACTCGAGCGCGATTAATGAGAAATTTTAGCCAAATGACATGCTTATATTATTAATAATAAAATTTTAATAATAACTTTTTAATTCAATATTTAACAACTTCGTGTTTGTATCAAGTCAATTCATTACTTTCGCACGAATTTAATTAGAATAATTTACCGGATGATTTGATTAGACTAAAGTGAATTTGATCAGCGGCTAATTCCATTTATTACCGTGGATGTATTAATGAAATTTCGTTTCGTCTTATTAAGAAAATCTATTTTAATAACGTCGTAATTTTAATTTTTTTATTATTTAAGTAAATAAATGGCATGTAAACTGGCATGTCTGTACAAAAATATTATTTTATCTTTAATTGTGCAATAGGATTTTAATCACAAGTAACCGATCATATTAATCTAGCACTTTTGATTTCATATTTATTTGTGATATCTTGAAAGAAATGATTAAAAACATTAAATGGAAACAAATGAATGTGTACATTGTACAGAAAATTCAATTGATACAGTGAATAAAAACGTTAACGACTTAGTCACGCTTGAATTTTGTTTGCTGGACGTAATGAGTCGAATAATTATCGAACGTTTGCGGACACTTATTAGTCAAATCACTGATGCGCAAATTATTGAAGTGCAATTGCCAACGTGCGTCATGTTCACTCGGCTCTTCAATCTAGAATTATTCAGCAAAAACTAAAATAGACAATCAGGACATTCGCTAAACCAAATATAGCATAAAAATATTTTTATCGTATTATTTAATTTTCAATTCTTTGTATTTCAAAAACCGTAATCAAACGAAACTCCTGACCGCTGTAAACACGAGTTAAGTAAAATGGTTCTAGATTAAACCATTACTCGTGAAAGCTTAAACAAAAGCACGGCGAAATCCTCGACAAAAGCCGGATAAAACAGAAACCGATGAAAAAAAAAATCGATCGGACAAGCAAAATGCATTCTTCGCTCGTGGCCTGGTTGAAAAAAAAAAAAAACACTGGGAAGGCTCGGCGCAAGACGAAAAAGGTATCAGTGGCGCAAGACTCCTAATCGATCAGGAAATTCAAGCAAACCCGAAGTGGACTTAAGAGTGGAACCAGAAGGGGGACGGACTTGAAATTACGTTTTGTAGGCCGATTTTCATTATACTAATTGATGAAATAATATTTGAGCGGCGACTCTTGATATTTCACTTGGATACTAATCGCGAGTGTACGTGACGCAATAACTTAAAAAGATTGAGATGATTATGTGGAATAAAATTAAATGTTTATTTCTAAATTATTTTAGAAAATGCGCATTACTTATTTATTCGAATTTGCGTTTTACAATTTTCCATTGATATACGAATATCCGAGCCATGCTCGCAGAGTATCAAATTTACAATTCAACTATTTGCATGAATATATATTCAGTCTTTCATTTTCAGATAATATATATTCAGCTTTACATTTTTCATGTTCAAAAGAAATAAGTTTGAGTAGAATATGAAAAAGATTCCAACTTCATATTTTTCACGGAAAGGAAATTAATTAAATATTTAAAAAAAAATTCAACTGAAATTTTAATTTTTTTAATACTGCGAAGAATCTTTGCAAACCGGAAGTAATTCTAACGAATTCTCGGAATGTACATGCAAAGCTGCGCCTGGATAACGACTCGATCTCCATGTAAGCTTTCGGTCGCCCATTACATGGGTCAATAATTTCGACACCTTGGGACTAATGAGAATCCCTCGTGTATGTGTGTGTTTGCACTTGCTTGTGTACGTCTTGAATCAACTGGATAACCCCACCGCAATGTGTACTTCGGGGAGGCCCAGCCCAGGCTTCTTGTGTCGATATAGTGAAGTTCAATAATTGACGTTGATCCGCCGAGACTCGCCTATTGGAAAACGGCAAAGCTGTTCAAAATTTCATCAGTTCGTGCAAGATTTTCTTTTCACTTTTTACAAATCAAATTGGTTTAAATTTTTTACCAAGCTGCGATTTATTTCGTTAATTTCATCATACTCAATTCATAAATGGTACATTCGATGTTTATAAATTTATTGAAATCTAACATTTGGATAGGTAGAACAAAATAAAATTCCAATTACGCGTTCTGAGTCAATAAATAAAAAATTCATGGAGGTTTTATTGCAATTAGTAGGTGTTCTTTTGTTTTTTAAATTGTTTGTCGCGCATGATAATACACTCTGAGAAAAAACTTGTGATTGTGGTTAGGAGGGGAGTGAGAGTCTTATCAGATGAGATTTTTTTATACGAAAAATAGTAATTTTTAGTATCTGAAATTTAAAAATTACTATTTTAATACTAAAAATTGCTATTTCGAGTACTGATAATTGTTATTTTCCATATTAAAATTTCTTGCTTGTCAAGACTGTCACTCCTTTCCTAATCACTATAGTAATTTTTATTAAACTTTTTCTCGCAGTGTGTAAGTAAAAATCTGATGAATAGACATAAAAATTCCAAATGTATTAACTGAGTGTAAAATAAATTTAACACTCAGATATTAAAACAGTGTAAGATCGTAATAGTCCGGCAATATTCCCGATGCATCTCAAAAACTACGAAAATTACAACCACCCCGAAAACATGAAAATATTCGTAAAACTATTTTGTATACATTAAATTGGATTACATTTATACATTTTATAACTCCTACCAGCAGTTAATACACGAAAAATGTTTATTTTTCAAGTTTTCTCTTAAAACATCGAGTCATCCCACCGTAATGAATGACACGAAACACACGAGCCAGCTAAAGTCCGTAACTCCGAACTGGAGACGATCATCGTTAACGATCGCGAAGCCAGGCGGGCCATAAAGTCCAGTCGCCGCCCGTGGCTTTTATACTCTTGCCCGGGCGGCTCCAATGAAAAACATCGACACCTGAAAGAAAGAGAGCGTGAGTAGTCCGGTGAAACCGCGCATAAACATCCACCGAGCCGTGACTTTTTTAAGGACGAACTTTGAACTCGGGTCGACCCCACCGCCGAGATAAAGCTACGAGAACAGATGCCCCTTTTTTTTTACTTCGAACTTTTGCTCCGCGCTCGCCTCCCTTCCTTCGGCGAGGATAACGTACGACTCTCAGTGGCTCCGGGAGGCATTACACGCCGAGTGGAGGGGAAGTTATTGGCCTTAATCCTTACAGGACCACAAGATGGCTGAGACTAAATATGCGAATACAACATTTGATTTTGGCGCAATAAAGTTTGACAGTTCTTTGTTTTCCTAATCGTTCAGAAACACCTTGCACATACGTTTTATTTTGACATTCATTAAAAAAAATATCGATTCAATAACAATTGAATAATCGATAACGATTTTTGCAGAAGGGAAAAATATTTCCCTTGAGCGTGAAAGGGTTAAAATTTTTCAGTATTTATCTCGATGGGGTAATTTTCAGATCGATATTGGCGATTGTATAAATTCTTCCCGTCGAGTAACAACTGCACAATGCCCCCGAAAAATTATCAACATAAATCAAAGGGGCTTACGGGTGCACTTCGCATGAAACGCGTGTATTAGCAAGTCTCGTGCTTCTTAATCGCGGCGTGTCGTGCCAGATTCTCGCTGCGATAGCGGTGCGCAATTAGGATCCGAATGCAGCCTCTCGATCAGATAAAATTCAGTTTTGGAAAAGCTGAAGCAGAAAAGTAAATTGTAGAAACTTGAGTTTTTTTTTTCAAAGAAAATTCGTCTAATTATACTCGCACTAATTGCATTCTATTTCTTACTTGGGTATATACAAAGTAAAGGGAAGTATTGTATTTACCGAATAAAAAATTGATGAAGATACTGTTGTTTAAAGCTCGTTGTATTCTAACGAAAAAAAAATATATTTTTTTTAAAGTCGGCTAATTAAAGCCAGTAGTTCGACTGGAAAAAGTTTAAAGAGAAGAATACGAGAATTCAGTTAATGAAGAAATTATATACAAAAAAAAGCAGATGAAAGCAGCTTAGAGAAAAAGCTTGCGCTCTATTATCCGAACTGTGTATAGGAAACAATTCTCACGCTCCGTTCGCACGACGATTTAAGAGTGAAAAAGCAATTTTCCGACCCTTGAAGTGCAGCGCTGCACGACGCGAGATAAATGCCGCGGATCTTTTTTCCCGCGATGAAGAAAGCCATTCAGCAAAAGTACACTATACGTTCAAATCATAAAGAGGGCGCTTCGCTGTAGCCGACAGTAACGACGTCACGAGAGGATTATTACATCGCCGGCTTATTCAAAATTGTTTTTTCTTTTTAATCCAACGCTCGTGTGAAGAATAAAAATTAAAAAAATAACGATATATACGTGGAGAGTAATGTTATAGTAAAAGTTACTATGTTCCATGAGAACATTGGGGTATACTTGACTTATGACGAATTTTACAATGAACGCAGCACTTTTACTATGTTTTATAGTGGAACGCAGTAATTTTATGGTAAATGTTATTTACTATAATATTTCTCTCCGTGTAAATTCTATTTAAGATTTGAAATTTCAAAAGAATCCGCAAGTCACTTAAGGTACTCAGAAATGTGATAGGCTACTTTAATAATTATATAAAATAATATACAATTTTCAGTGGTCATAAAATTCATATCACCAACATCAACAAATTGTGGAATAATTCGTATAAATAAAAGAAATCCTAAGTCGTGGAATAAATTATAATTTATACTCTCCATGTTAACGTTGAGTGTAAAATGTTATGCTTAATAAAAAAATACATACTTAAAGAACTATTTGAAAAGAAGTCATAACTTAACTTCGAAAAATATATACACTGAAAAAAAATGTTGATTTTAAGGAAATGATTTAGTAATGAATTTATTTGTTTCTAAATAAATTTAGTAATTTTTTGACTCGATAAAATATTTAATATAAGTACTATTGAAAGAAATGTTTCTTTAAAATTAAAAAAAATTTTCTCTCAGTGTATCCTTAAATAAAATAAAGAAATTAAGGTCCCGCTCGAAGCACGCCGGCGGATCGATCGTTCCGCGCCGTTGCTTATCAGTTTAACGAGCTTAATGAATTTGGTTAAAATCCAATTGCAAAAAGGCGGACGGGCGCGGAATATCCGCCAGACTGGCGCGCTTCATCTCCGACCGAAGGCGATTTTGCCGGACCTCCGAGGACGCGCGGAAGCGGCTCGGCGCCCGAGTATTAGCGCGCCTTAGCGCCTCCTAATTGAATTCCGGGGACCGAAGTCATCCTCGTCGGTGCGAGGCATGCCGATCGATTTGAGCCTCGGAGAAGACGGAGCCACCCCGCGGATTAGCCATAATCACTCGGGCACTCGATACCGAATTATGCCCCCTGATAATCGGCTGTGCGTAATCTCGTTAACCAAACGGAGCTTTACTTTCGAGTTGGGTCTTACAAGTCCACGTGTTTGCCGTCCTCTGGCCGGCTTCTCGCCGGCGGAAACTTGAAGGATTTTTCTTCGGAGTTTCGCGGGATAAAGAAAGCTGGAACTTTATACTTTGTCAATGTTACCGAGAAGTTTTCGGAAATTTAGATTAGTTCGTGAACTCCAACTTATCTCCGTTTATTCCGAGCAATCGCTAACAATGAGTGACGATGAACCACGTAATGTTACAAAAGTTAAAAAATCTAAGCATTAAATAATATTTAGAATTATTCAATGCAGGTGTACAAAATAAATATTATAAGATAATACTCTCTAATTGAATAAAATGTTTGTATACTTATTATTATTTTGTACACTGCTAGAAAAAAAGGAGATTCTCCTAAAAACTTATAGGTAACTCTCCTTTTCATAAATTAGCAGTTTTTTCCTTTTTTTTTTCAAGAACGAAAAAGGAGAAATTCATTAATGAAAAAGAAATTCTGCCTTTTTTCAAGGAGAGAAAACACCTGATTTATGAAAACTGAGATTTATCTCTAAGATTTTAGGAGAATCTCCTTTTTTTCTATTAGTGTATGAAATCAGAGGACTAGAGTGCAACATGTAAACGGCTGCCTATTTGTACTATAACTATACATACAGTACGCAATTATAATCAATGTATTTATTAATCATAAATAAAAAAAATTGTTTTCAATTAAAGAGTTAAAATTTTTAAGAAAATAAAAGAAGATTTATCCTGAAAGAACCATAAAATTGGAGTTGCCTGGGCGAGGTTCCGCGAGCCTAGCACCGTATAAGACCCGAGGCGGCGCTATTAAACGGACCCATAAACGAGGCTCGCTTTCTCTCTCTTTTTCCGCGAAGTTCCGCGAAAGCAATTACGTGAATCGTCGCGTTGGCTTAAAAACTACTCGGCGGCCGAGGCGGCCGGTGATTGATGAGGGCAGTGTGCCCGGGGCGCGTAATCGATATGAATTTACGGATCCCGGAGTATAATGGCCAAGTGTAAGTGGATACCGGAGGGTCCCTGAGTGGCAACGGGATCGGCCGGAAAACGCCGGGAGGGGCGTCGAGATCGTTGCCGCCGGAAAAATGTTTGCGCCCGGGGGATGAAATTTCTTGCGAAGCCGGAGGATCGCGCGTTCGCCGTGATTCTTTCATACTTTGTTTGCCCGAGCTTTCGCCGAAGTCATCCTAATTTTTTCTTAGCAGGTGATCCAAGCTCGAGTATTATGGTTTCATCGAGAATTTCGTAAGATATCAATTAATACGTTGCTTTTGCAGGGATTCGATCGCATGTTTTTAGCATTCTGCACCGAAGAAAAAAATAAAAACGACGCATCATTTTTTCTCGTCTCACTAAAATATAGTCTTAAGACTATATTTTATAAAGATCTCTATTTTGTAAAGAATTTTTTACAAAAATGCCAAAGTTGCCTTCGAAGCACTGAGTGGCTGACTTAAGAGGGTTTTATCTGTTTGTAGAATATCAAGCATTATTTCACCGTTTTTCGAATTATAATGCAAGAAATTTTATAATCGCTTATAAATTTATTTGAGAATTTTCCCGAATTAACGCAGCGAAGCTTAATCGCCAAGTGAATTTATATTTTGAGTCTTTTATTGTACTTTAAGTAGTATAAACACAGTTCGGTCAGACTCCGCCTTACATTACATTGTCATTCAAAAACTTGTTGAGAATTTTTCCGAATTAACGAAGCGAATGCCTAATAATCACCAAGTGAATTTATATTTTGAGCCTTTTATTTCACTTTAAGTAGTATAAGCACAGTTCGGTCAGACTTCGCCTTATATTACACTGTCATTCAAAAACTTTATATTTTCCTTTTAAAAGTCACGGATTCGAGCGCGAGTGGGTTATATTTTATTATCCTAAAAAGTTAATACACAATTTCAGCAAGAACTCAATCTCCCTCCAAAATACGATATTATTCCAATGTATTCCGAGCAAAGCGGCAACGCGGCGATAAATCCAGTCTCAAGCACGTATCTCACGGGGCCGGAAACATTAAAATAAAATTGATGGAAATCACGCTGAAATGCGAAAAGTATTAAAAGAACGAGAGGACACAAACTTCCGGCGGCTCGAAAGCAAAAATTCTGAGGGGTGAGTCGACCCCAAAGGGACAAGAAGTTGGGAGGGCTCGACCACTTATTCGCGCAATTCAGAAGGAAATAGAAACAAAAGGAAAATATATCCTCCGGTGAGGGGATAAGTGGATTATTTCGAGTTTCGGAAGTATCGACGGCATTTCAAAGGGGAGGAATCCTGCCTCCTCCATTGTCTTCTGAGGACTCGAAGGAAAACTCTCACGATCTACTCGATGCATTCCTCTTCCGGCCTTAATCTTGCTTATTTCTACTTGCTAATGTGAATCTGGAGCTCGTCGATTATTTCGGTTCCCAACTTCCCTTTTATTGTACTTTTATTGGTCTTATTGGGATACTTGGTTTGGTCTTATTCCAGATTACTGCGTACTATTCTTCCAGCTTCGAATATTACTCTGTTTTATTGAGCTTTGTATTATTTTTATGAACAAAATTTACGTACAAAGTAATAAATAGCTCTGGGGTCGAAAATGAAAATAATTTAATAAAGGATTCTGTAAATAATTAATGGAGGATCCTACTGTTACTCTCCTCGAGCTTATTGCTCCTCTTCGCTTTTCTATTATCAACGTTTTCTATTATTGGCCTTTTCTACGTGACTCGCTCCCAGGTCCTTGGTTATCACACTCGCAGCTTCACAAGTCGCTGGGAAACGTTAACTCGACCTTATTTCCAGTAACTCTCCATCCCGTTTGTCATTTCTTGTTTTCCTTTTTCCATTACGTCCCTTGGCTACTGCAGATCAAACATGTATCTGCAGTGCCTACAACAACGATGTTGAAAGCTTCGAGCACAAAGGAGATACAAAAAGGAAATAAACGCTGCTTTCATTTAGTAACGGAATAGTTTCATGGAATTGAATTAACGCCGGGCGACACCTCATAATATTTTAACATTAAGGTCCTTTCATTTATTATAATTAATTAATTACACCGACAGAAATAATGGTCTGTACATTTGACTAAATCCACCTATTTGAATGTATTTTGCACCGCTTAAAGTAAATCTTGAGGTCGTTTAGTTCCTTGATATCTTGTTTTAGAGTAAATCGCCAAAAAAGCTCAAAATTGTAAAAAAAATAGCGAAAAATCGAATTACTAAGTGCGACAAATTGTATCAAATAAAAAAAATCTTTTAATTATTCATCAGCACAAGAAGCTCTTAATTGAACGTGAATATGTGAATGATCTCGAAAAGATGTTAAATTGACTTCTAGGTGCTTGTTAATAGAGAATCTTTTTGAATGTTAAAAAATCTTAAATTCCGACATAATAGAGATGAATCTTTTTATCGTCTTATTTCAGTCTGAATTATTTTTACGCGGTAAACAAATTTATAACTGCCAAAAGAGCTAATAAAACATCGTAAACTTTCTAATAAATTCAAGCATCAGAGTCGGCACCCCCCTATCGCAAGCGCAGTGGGCTTTGCGGAGCATAAACGAAATCTACTGGAAATTGCCGCGGTCGTAAGTAGAGGAGCGCATCTAAGGTCGGATGCGTCAGCCTTGGATCTTACCGTAGCGAAGGCGCGCCGAGCTTTCCGCGATAAGCCCACCCTCACTTCGGGGATATCAGGTCGCCTGCCCGCTCCGTTCTTTCGAGCCGACGAAAACGACGCACGGACTACCGTTGCTGAGGCGAGGTAAGAAGGGCATGGGGGGAGGGGGAGGGGGTATAATGACGAGAAGAGGGCGAGAGCGCACTTTGACGGGACTTCGCCGGCCGACGAGAGGACGGAACGCGCGCCAAAGGCCTGGAGGGGTCTCCGGGAAATTGCGCGCGTATCACTTACATTTTACTCGACAGTTACAAAAATGCGGAATGCATTTCTCCTCCTTCTTCGCTCCTCTACGATAAATGGAGGATTCGCGGATTTCTTTTATGCACAAAAAGCGAGGAGTGAAAAGCTCCGAAGTTTGTTGCTCCGTATTTCGCTTTAATTTATAGTGATTTGATAACAAATCATGCTACAGGCAGCTCATTCGTTTGATTTTTTTTTTATGGTACTTACTGTGGATTTTTTAGGTAAATGCAACTTTTTGTTTTCAAAAAAGTGACTGAGTTACTTTTTTCTTAGAGGCAAAAATCTTATGCACGGTATACATTAATTATATAGAATTGTTTCGGTAAATGTAGTTGTGAGAATTTTTTATTAATTTTGATGTTATTTTATATTTAGATTTAAAATGTCACAAATCATGCAAAATCTATGATGAATTATATATAATTTATTGTATGATACCATTACGGACGAATACAAAATATATTGCTTTTTAATATCAAACTCCACGCTGTATAAATCCAATAATATTTCTCGGAAGTATCTTCAAAGTGCAGTGGGTACGCGAGTCCAATGTTAAAAGACACGAGAGAGAGAAAAGCCAAATGTAATTTGTAAGCATCATATACGTGCGGAGAAATCAAAAGTTATACATAGAGGCTGAAGTAAAGAGAAAAATTGAGCAAACAGTGTAAAAACGAAACAAACAGCGCAGCTCCAGAATAAACAACGTATCGCATTTTAATGTCACAAAGACGTGCAATCTGCGTTTTTTCTTTTCGTAAATAACATAAAAATCAAATTTTCGGATGTTTCTAATACAGAATTTATAAGTTTCGTATTGAAACATTTTTTAATTTTCTCTCAAACTACTATTACACTTTTTACATAATTTTACTTTGATACAAACAATTCAGTTCTACAAAGGATTCCAGAGTCCTCTAAAGATTGAAATAACTAAATAAATATAAAACCATATAGAAAGTAACAACACTGTCAATAAACGTTTGAATGAAAATAAATAAAAGAGAAAATGCAACAGTCGAGATGAATATCGGCGTCCGTCGAGTGCCCCCAGTGAGCAAGAATTTTTCATAAACGATTCGCACGCGTAGAGTCGACAAGTCCCACTGATATTTCCTTTGTCAGCAATCCTACGCGGATGCGATCGAAGTCACCCTCCCGTCGATCAATGAAAATAATCCTCGACAAATAAGAGCGCGAGCTTTCTTTTGAGTTTTCCAACCGCTTCGATAAGCTCGCGCTTTTATTAGAATTTCGTTACTTTTTTTTCTACGTTCCCTTGATATTGTCCTTTTGAAGCGAGATAGCAAGTCTACCCAAAAGATAGTGAGCGCAGGAAAATTCGGATAAATATTTGAAGTGGTACGGATTTGCGTAGGAGAGATAAAATGCACGTTCACATTTGGAAGTAAATGAATTTATTTATTTTTGCTATGTAATAATAAAATATAATTTTGTAGTCTTATTCGCGTACAACTATGTTCGAACGTTTAATAAAGACAATATTCGAGAAGCGATTTAACTTTATAATAAGGAATTACCGCGGAAGTTCTAATCCAATGTAAACTTGGACTGCGTATACCTTACTTAGCAATGGAGAAACGCAGATTAATTTCTTTTTCATGAGACTTATTAAGTAATAATTTATGTAGATAGGCTACGCGCCGGTTATATTAAAATTTAATAAATTCACAGTATAATACATAATAAATACGTACCGTTCTTAAAGAGAATATCTCGAAATATTCACATTTTTAGTAGTACATAAAATTTACTGCATTTATGAATAATTCTATTCATTATCAAATGAAGCTTTATAAATAAATATAAATAGCAGAATTTTTTGCGTAACTTGTTTCCCGCTAAGGAAATCACGAGAATACTAATAAAAAAAGACTTTAACCCATTGGGTGTTATAAATAAAAGCCAATACAATTTATAGTTTTTAGTCATCGTACACTTTATATTATAAGCATCAATATAAATCATGAAATAATTCGTAAAATAAATTACGAAATAAATCATTAAAGAAGTTTAATAGAGCCGGACAGAAAAGATGGTTAATGTTCTACCAAGAAATATTTAAAGATCGTTAAGCATCTTCGTTAAGGTAACCAGATAGTGTGCATGAAGACCCGCGTAAATTAGCGCCTTAAAAGTTTTTTCATCAAGCGCCAATCCTGTTAACTTCTTCTCAATGAACCCTGCGTCCTCGCAAGTCCTGCGGTCAACGTCAAGTAAAAAGTAAAAAAAAAAAATAAATAAGCTTGCCCCACAAAGAGACACGCTTAAAATGCACGCCGACCGTCTATTTAAAACTTTGCTCTGTCGAGCGGATGGCGAATAAGTCCCTCGCGAGTGCCTGTACTTTCGTGTGCAATGACTCCGAAAGCTAAGGTCGATGTCAGTTCGCTTCGCTGAAGGAAAAGAGAGCGCCTATCTAGTCCTGCCTTACACCAGGTTCTTTTTCAAAATTCGGACATTCCTCTCGAATTTTAAAAGGAGCTCGACGTGGGCGCATTTAACCAGAAGCGTATCGTCGCCTTTAACGAAAATAAAAGACTCGTATCTGCTTTACGGGTGAAAAACGGCTCTTCTCAGACGTCCCGCGAAGACCGGCACATTTCTCGGAAGAAAAACCTATTTCGCGAGATATGCCCCACGGAAAAAGCTCGTTCCGTAAGATTACCGTGATAAAGGCGCGTTTCGCGCGATACCCGCTAAAGTAGCACATCTTGCAAGCTCTCAGAGTGTGCTTTTCCACGGGAAATTTACCAAAAATGTTTTTTTTTTATTCTCCAGAGATTTTGCCAAAGTGTTTCGTTTCTCCAGCGCCGGAGTGCTTTGTTCCTTGCAGTTTTGCACTAAACTCCTCGTCGCAAGAACGAGGGAGCTTTCAAGACGAGCTTTTTTCGTCGCGTAACTAAATTAAGCGCGCAGCCCGCAAGAATTACCTCCTGCGGTGGGTTTGAGGGGAAAAAGGAGGCTCGCATCGCCGACGTCTTTCGAATATGAATCAAAATTCGCGTTGAGGAGTGAGAAGCTCGTAAAGCGATGTAAAGTCTCGACTCGGGTGTTCGCGCGGTCTCCGCGGATCCTCGACCTTAAGCTCATTCGCTCGACTGGCGTGACGGTTTATGCAGTCGCGCGCCCAGCCAGTCCGTCTTTTCCGCGCTCTCCTTTTCTCTCTCTCTCTCTCTCCTTGCATTCGCCCGCCCCTTCACCCCCTACCACCCTGCCACCCTTTTATTGCCCGGCTCGTTCTTCATCCGACTCTCCGCCTCCGCTGCTCTTCTTTCGTTCTTGTTTCTCGCGAGGCTCCGCGCCGTTTTTATGAGTACTGACTGTAAATAATTTTACTTTCGTGTCATTTGGATACCGCGAACATTTCTCTCTCCGTGCGCTCTTGAGGGAAACCGTATTTCCTTTTGAATTGCATTTTTTATCTGGCGCTTGTAGTCTCACTGGGAATAATTTCGATTCAGTTTTTGTTGGGAATTTTTTTTCACTCTCCAATGATAAAAAATGATAAACAATTATAATAACAATATTATACATAGTCCTGAAATAAAAGATTAAGTAATTGCAGAAGGAATACTGATGGTCGATTGTTAGTATTTTCTAAATTCTTTTAATATTAAAAATGATAAACAATTGTCAAGGGAGTACCGTAGAACTAATGTAATGTTAATTATAATTATTATTATCAATTATAATAACAATATTATACATAGTCCTGAAGTGATAGATTAAGTAATTGCAGAAGGAATACTGATGGTCGATTTTCAGTATTATATAAATTCTTTTATATTTTATTAAATCGAAAAGTTTTATAAAATTATAAATCGTTAAAACATCGGGAATAAAAGACGATCGTTAGAAGATTTAACTTATTGTGTAGACTATTCTTTTTCACAATTTCTTGTTGATATAAAATTTTTCTTATAAACTATATTTTTAAGGCAAGTAATAAAATTTTCGGTATAAACAGAAGGTGAGCTGTGAATTGGTATAAATATGTAACTACGAACACAGCGAAACCTAGAAATGTAAATCCAAAAAATGCATATTTTAGTCAGGCATCTTTTTTTAACACTTTCCCTGCAGAATTTATTATTTCTACTGTAACTGGAAATGTTATAGCCAGACCTGCTCACTTATTTCATGGTGCTTCATGCGGCATAATATATAACAGCAATAAATCATACACAAAAATATCTACTAAAAACAAAGTACTAAAACTTTTGCAAAGAACTACCCCTACAATAAGTCATATTAAATTTCGTTAATATTTTTTTTCAGCCATGTAATTTAAGCACAACTTTTTTTAATCGAAATACGCTCGTTTAATTCGTTAATTTCACCGTTCGATAGTGACGAGTAAATATATCACGAGTAAACGGTTCGATCAAACACTCGCAGATGCATTGAGCGTGAAGGCAAAAAAAAAAAAAAAATCGCAGGGACGATAATTGTGCCAATACACGTCCGAGCCAGATCTCCCCGAGTGTATCGCGCAGTTCGAATTTGCGGAAGAGAGATAGAGCCGCCGGCTGCGGTGTACTTACGGAACGTAAATCCGAGATGCTCTCGAGGACTGCGCGTTCGGATTAATGTCACGATTCTCCGTGCCGCCGCGACCCCTGCACTTTCTTTCTTTCCGTTTCTTTTGTTCTTACGAGCTGAGCTCGTTCCCTCGGGTTTCGCCAGCGTCCAAGGAGATTTCAGTCCGGGCAATGCCTTTTGCTGCCCCCGGAGCTCTCGCCTGCCGATGCCGGGCGATACAAGACGTCGTTTTGCCGTTGTCCTTCGCATTGCTTGAGGATTCCAATAAATTGCAGGTCTGCGAATCATTTGAGCGCCTTTCGAGTCTATTTTTACATCGATTTTTCATGCGATGTTTGAATATAAATTTAATGTAAACGAAGATGATGAAATTTTATATTTTTAATTTCTAAAACATTTTTATGCAGTTATGACTATCGTGTGAGGATCAACAGGATAATATATTGAAAAAAAGAAGCATTGATTTAAAGAAAAATTTAAGATCTACTCCATGGCTTAGGGAGATTTTAACCGAGAAAAACGAGGAATGAAATACTGTAAAAAATTGATTTAAATTAGTTGGTAATAATAGAACTATACAAGAAATTTTTACTCGCGATTAAATTAACGATTTCAAATCGAATTTAAAAGTATTGTAACGTATATTTCTAATCTCTAAAACATTTTTATACAATTATGATTATCGTGTGAGAATCAACAGGACAATATATTAAAAAAAAGAAGCATTGGTTTAAATAAAAATTTATGATTTATTCCATAGCTTAAGGAGATTTTCACTGAGAAGAACGAGGAATGGAATACTGTAAACAATTATTTCAAATCAGTTGATAAGAGAATTATACAAGTAATTTTTACTCGCGATTATATTGACGATTTTAAATCGAGTGCTGAATAGAACTGCAATTTCAGTAGAACAAGACATTTATCAAGTTTTCGCAAAGCACTGAGGAAAGTCGATTTCCAATAAACGGTGCATCCCCCCAGCGAGTTACCCTTACACCTTCTCTCCTTCGCACAGCTTATTCCGATTAAAAAAAATATTTTTCCTAGAAAGCGTCGATCCCACCAGTACACGATGTTAACATTATTTTTCTTCGCAATTATCCTTGCATTTCACTGTAATTATATTATTAAGAGATTTTAAATATTTTCCCCGATAAGAAATCTATTCCGATTCGATCGTACATTTCGTTAAGAAAATGTTAAAAACGTAGGCGTAGTTCAAACTTACTTGAGTTCTCTCTAGTGCTTAAAAAAAAGGAAAATCTCTATCATTTTATATGAATTTTTATTAATCTCCGCTGCGTAATTAAACCAAACTTTCTTATCTCGAAAGTAAAGTACCTCGCAAAGTTCACCTAAAGATTCCTTCAGTTCCTCCTAATCAGGCGACATTTCTACACCCCCGGTCTACAAATAGCAGGCGCTATCTGAAAATAGAAGTCGGAATAAAATGAAGGCAAAGCCCCGAGTATAAATATGGATAAACGAAGCCGGGCCGGCCTAAAGCGGCCTGGAGAGAAAAAGCAAGTTAGCAGGTAAGTCGGTCAGAAAAGCGCCGGCGAGGCAGGCAGGAGGGGCAAGAGGCTAAGGGTGAGGCGCCGAGGGGGGGGGGCGTCCAGGGCGATATCTCCGACGCTTTGGGGCCGTCCTCATTCCTCGGGGCCGCGGAGTCCTCGTCGATAGGATCGCGGCCCCAGGCCCGCTCGATCAGCCGCGCGCCGGCTAAATCTCCGCCCTCTGACATTTTGAAAGCGACTCGATCGACCCGCGCCGCCGCCGCCTGCACGGAACTGATAATTACGGCCGCGCCGGCGTGCACACGCGGACCTGCACGACACGCCGGCCGTTAGTGCGCCTGCTGCTGGTGCATTGCCCCCACCCACCCCTTCCTCTGACCTACAGAGGAGGGTACCCCCGAGGCGGCTCGAGCCCAAGAGAAGGCGGCCAGTCTGCAGGTACACTCGTCGCCTGAAAACCGAACGGCGCCTTTGTGCTCCTCGCGCCCCCGGGACTACTGTGAACGCCACGCACCGACGCTCGCTAATCGGTCGCCTCGTCCCGAGCTTTAAATTCTTTTTAAAAAATCTTTCAATGCCTCTTTTTTTTACGTCGGCTTCCATTGTGCATCGGTGATAAGCTTCTAATTCTTTTTCTATTATTTTTTTCACTACTTTTTACGAGTCTTTTTTATTAGTTCTCTTTGTCGGATTGATAAGAAGCTTTTTGATTTTTGGTTAGCGGTTTGAGCTTCTTTTTTTTTTTTTTTTTATTCAGTAGTAAGAAAGACGTTGGTAGATTTTGATGAGACGGAGGAAAGGTAATGTTATGTAGTTTTTCGCGCGGCGCCACGGGATTGTCCTAGATCAAAGAATCCTGCACTATAGAGCGCGAGTCGAAGTGCGAGAACTGTAGAGAAACGTTTACGGCGTGGGAGGGGAAAAAGTCGCGCCGTACTTTTCGCTCTCAAATGTGCGGGTGTCGTGCTGCGGGTGTGTGCGAAAGAAAATTTCCTGACGTGACGACGTTTGTAAATGGATTTCGTTCTTGTGAATGTACGGGAAAATGAAATATATGGTCCTAATACGTGTGGGTACGTATCACCAGTGCAGGCTGAGCGACGACGAGTTTTGTCGATTTCGAGCTGTTCAAACTTGCGAGTTCGTTGTGCTTCTTAGAAATTTAGGACATCGACTAATGGCCGCGCGCACACATCCTCCAGTGGTGGCCTTCTTACTATTTTGCACAATTAATTGCACCTGCTTTAAATTGCACCGTAAATTTGTACGAAAGTTCCGCTTAACGTTTGTACTGCGTCTACGTAAAGTAAAAATTGAGATTCGAGCGATTCATAGTGTACGTGTGAATGTATACTGTGTAATGTATACGTAATGTGCTCGAAGAAAATTTTGTACAGTGCCATTGTAGAAATTGTGAATATTTACGATTTACTTTTCTCTAGAACAGATTCTTTTAAAGCCAGAAAATGTATTTTTAAATGAAAAAAAAAGGGTAAGATAAAAAGATAATAAAAATAAAATAGTTTTTTCATTACATAGTCGCAATGAAAGAAAAGTTCATCTCGTATTTCACGTTCACTGCGCGAAAAACGTAAACGTTATATAAAGCTTCAAGCACGCTGTTTTAACAGCTCCTCCTGAACACCAGGCTTAACGTGAACTTTCTGTCCCTTTTTTCGCTTCAACAACTTTGTGGGTTATTATCCTTTATATTAAAATGTACTGCGATATTATCAGAAGTTGCAGCTACAAAATTCTTAAATCTCAAAAATGATAAGTGTGAAAATTACTGAAATTATCACTGAATTTAATTTGGAGAGCATATTAAACACTTTTTACCCGGAGAGAATGATCCTATAAAAATTACCCTAAAAGTAGCGGTAAAAATTACAAACTGATTATTAGTAAATTAATTAGTAAACCTACGGCTATATTAATATTAATAAGAAGCAAAACCAAATATAAAAAAACCGAAACGCGCTTTGGGTAATTGTTACTAAACGGTTGGTAAAAATTGTCGAATTTCTGATTAAAATTTAAATTTTTGTAAATAATATAAGTATAATCATTTTCGTGTATTTTTAATAAAGTTTCTATAAATATTTCTAAATGCATATAGTAAAATTTAAAAGTCCAATTGTATTTAAAGTAATATTAAAAAATCTTAAATTCGTACATAATAAAGATGAAACTTTTTATCGTGTTATTTTAGTCTGAATTATTTTTACGCGGGTAACTTCAGTGAAAGCAATTTGCCTCCAATCTAGTTGGAACTTTCAGGGGCGAAAAATAGTTACCTATTACACGCGACTAAAAGTTCAGGTCACGCGGCGAACGACTAATTTCGGTGTAATCCGTCACAGCATCCCTCGACGAGGTCCGAGAAAACGAAAAATTCACATGCGGATGATTGATTCGGGCGACGAATCCCGCCGAGAGGGTAAAAAGGTGACGTATACGTGGGGCCGTAAAACTCGTTCGGCTGAGTCGACCAGGAATAAAACGCATACAAGGAGCCGCCCCCGTTAAGCTTGAACCTGACAAAATGAAATATGCGTGCGCGGGGGTGAAAACCCGGACTTGACGTCGGCCCTGAATTTTTCCGTCCTACGCGAAAAGCTATGCTAATGCGCGTTGATTCTCAGTCAGCATGGTGTGCCTTAGTGGCGTAGGAGGGTACGCTTTGCTGAGAAAATTTCTGACGTCTTGTCGTATTTTAGCCCGACTTACACGACGATTTCGCCGCGGGCGTCGCCTTTCTTTGTGTAAACTTAATGATAATTAATGCCATTTTTCTTCGCGTTCAATTAAGAGCTTCTTGTGCTGATGAATAATTAAAAGCTTTTATTTGATACAATTCGCCGCACTTAGTCATTCGATTTTTCGCTATTTTTCACAATTTTGGGCTATTTTTGCGATTTACTCTAAAAAAAGATATCGAGGAACTAAACGACCTTAAGATTTATTTTAAGCGCTGCAAAATACATTCAAATACATGGATTTAGTCAAATGTTCAGACCATTATTTCTATCGGTGTAATTAATTACTTATAATAAATAAAAGGACCTTCCAATTAATGTTAAAATATTCTAAGGTGTCGCCCGGCGTTAATTCAATTCCATGAAACTATACGGCACGCAATCCTTTATTTAAACAAGAATCCGCTTTACTAATTGGACAAATCGTGGCGAAATTCAAAAGCCTTAATGTAAAATACATTAACCAAATATAATTATGAAATAAATGATAAAATCTCATTATTTTTTACACACCTCTCTGAAAAATCTCTCGAGGAGCAAAAGTAACAATCTCATTTAAAATTTGTGAAATCGAGATTTCGCGGTTATTTTACTCGCGTCGATTACCTGACAGGAGCACAGTCGTGAGAAATCGCACGCGGGCTGGGCTCTCGCATCAATCGCCACGGATATTGCGGAAAAATGCGAAGGAGATAGAAGAAAAACGGGGCAGCAAAAGGAATAATAGATGAGCGATGCCGTGTGTATTTTTGCAAATGTCTTGGATAACCCCTATAACCTGCTCAGGTGTGACCTAAATTTCAACCTGTCAAGAGGTCCAGTTTTTCTTTTCAAATTTTCAATTCCAAAGATGAATAATAACACTTAAGAATAAATAGTAAATGATTATATTCTTTACTTATTTTACTTTCTCTTGTAATATAAATCACCATCATCGTCATAATAAAATGAGTTAATAATTTATAACGCCAATTAAAACTTTACCTTCAAAATAAATAAAAAATCACGGTAGTTGATTACGATTTCTTCTATATAAAAAGTTCAACATCACGTTAAATTAAACTTTTTGACAGATAAAAGTTTAAAGTTACACGTATTTCGGTAAAATTGCGTTGCAGCGACTCCGAAATTCGAAAGTTAAATTTGAAAAATTTCAGCCACTCGGTCGAGTAAAATGTTTCGCATTAATCTGTGAGAAACTTTAAGAGAAACAGAGTGAATGAAGTTAGAGGACAGGCACGTACTGGAGCTCCCACGTGCCAGTAATAAAACAAAAATTTTTGCGCGTCCTTTTTGACTCCATTGGCTTGGCTAGGGTATATACAGGGAGACCGAGAAAATCCGTTCTGAAGGTGTCTTAACCCGGCGTCGTCGTACAAACAAATCGAAGGAATTCTTGGACAAACGCCGCGTAATCGAGTACCGCGCGGATTTATATTCCACCGCCTCCCGCTCCTACGAGCGCGCCAACGAAAATTTATTCGGCTGCGAGAAAGACGTCGGATTTCCCCAAAACTGCCCGAAGTGCTTTCACCTATTATTTATTTATTTTTTCTCACCTTAAATCGTTCTTCGCTAATATAAAACTAATAATATAAAAGTTAATATAAAAATTAAAGATAAAATTATCACTAAATTTATACTGTACTTACTTACAGTAATGTCTTCATTTCTTTTCTGCAAGTTGAAAAGCTTTTGTTTGCAAATCTTGCTATTTTTACTCTCAGTCTGATAAATTTTTATCGTTTGGCTACTTTGTGCCTCCCATTTATTGTTAGTATCGTACAATTTTTAAAAAATCAATTTTTTTTTACAATTGTATAATTACCTGATAATCATTGCTTGAATATTTAATCAAATTCTATTTTCGATAAACCAACAATTGCAATGCTGCCCCGCGTAAAAATAATTCAGACTAAAATGAGACGATGAAAAGATTCATCTAACAAAAATATTCAGGAAAAAAATTATTAATTATACAAAGGATAGGAATCTTAAGGAATTGTTTATTAAAATGAATTAAGCACACCAAATTCCTCTCGTCTAATCTTATGTACTAATCAATATTAATATGTACTAATCAAAATTAATAAAAAAAAAACTGTTAAAACGTTTCCAACGAAATAAAATTATTTACAAAGCACGATAAATCGACCGTCGCAAATATCAACAAGAAGCAATAAACTCGCGGAGAGCTCGCCATCCGACGGAACATAAGCCCCTTCTAATCCACGACAAAACATCTCGAATCCCGGATAAAAATAATGTAAGCTCGCGGCGGCATGCCGAGCCTGTTTACGTTGGCCTGCTCGGAACTTTCTAAGCTATTAATTCTATCTCGCGGCCGCGAGGCGGGAAAACGGTCTTGGCGCATTTCGCGGAAAACCACAGCGGGAGGGACAACGTGAAACGACGAGCGGGAGTTTAAGCAGCGATAAATTATAAGAAAACTCGGAAACGAGAGCCCGAGCGCGGCTGATTCATCGCCGGGCCGAGCTTCCGCCGCGCGTCGAACGCAGAACGTGTTTACGTCCGATCGTCTGTCGCGAGTTTCTGGGGGAGCTCTGTTCTGCTCGTTTTACCGCGTGAAAGCTTTGTTGTCTTCCGTTTTATTATTTTTTTTTTTTTATTCCTATGGGAGTAAAAAATATTTCCTTTTTTTTGTACTAAAATATTTTTTCCGATAGATTTTTCTTTTTCCTTTTTTTTTTACCGATAATCTATTTTTTTACTGCAACTTGTTTTTGTTGCTGTGGGGAGGTTTTTATTTTTTGTATATATTTGCACATTTACATGTATGAATTGCAAAAGAGCACCATTCAAATTTTGATATTGCACACGGTGATGGAAAATTTGTTGAATATATAAAAATTTTTACTTGCTTGTATTTACTTAGTGTTGTTTTCTTTTAGATCATAAGTGCATTCACGAATTAAGGAGCTTGCCAGGAGTAAAAGTAGTAAAACGAAAAATATTGCTTCAAAATACATGATATTGTTAGCATTAAACAAGATTTTTAGTAGAGTAGTCCAGGACCTCTTGGAATTCCTAATTCACTGTCCGTACTTCAGAAGCAATAAATTTTATTTAATTCAAACGCTTTATATACTTTAAATTTCTTATTTTCAATTTCGCTTGGTTAAAACTAATAAACCTTGTTAAATCGTTTAAATAAGGAATTTGTCACTTGAATTAGAGGTCTCTAAAGAAGCGAGAGTTGAATTAAAATAATTTAAAATCCCGTCCCAGTGTTAAAAAACATAATTAAAATCTAGCTCTCTGATTATCAGCCAAACTTGGAAATTAGAGTCACCCGCGTAAAAATAATTGAAACTAAAATAAGACGATAAAAAGATTCATCTCTATTATGTCCAAATTTAAGATTTTTTAACATTCAAAAAGATTCATAAGATTTTATGTATAGAAAATTAAAAAAAATTGAGTAGATTAAACTAATATTAATATTGTATTAAAACAATGATCTCGAAAAGATGTTAAATTGATTTTTAGATGCTTGTTAATAGAGAATCTTTTTGAATCTTAAAAAATCTGAAATTCGCACATAATCCAGATGAATCTTTCTATCGTCTTATATTAGTCTGAATTATTTTTACGCGGGCAAGTGCATCCGTTAAAATTTCGCATGGGGGAGGAAAATCCTTGGAGCTCCGTCCGACAATTCCAGCTGCATCAAACTTCAAACGAGCGCTAAAAAACCTCTCGCTCCTCCGTAACTGTAAAGTGTACCTACACTCGGACCTGAAATAGCCTTTTTTATTTCAGGTGTAGCTCACGTACGCGCAGCTTCTAGCGTCGCAAATTATTTCTTTTTTTTTTACCACGCATGTGTGCCATCGCCGCGCTCGCGGATTTCCTCAATTCCTTTTTTTTCCCGGCCGCCCTTCCCCCGGAGACGCCTGCATCAAAACGGGCTTTTTCCGCGTCTAGCCGCTTTAGTCGCACGAACTCGTTTGCGCTCTTCGACGGAGCGTTAAATTAAATTTCGCGATTTTCAGTCTTGTCGCGCGCACCTCTTTCGGTACTTCCTCACATGGTCCTTTATTCAATTTGCCGTTTCTTTTGAAAAGACAGCTCGTGGTTTTTCTTGCTTCGTTGAATCACATTAAAATAATACAATGAGAAGCAATTAAAAATTATTAAATTTCTTGAATACCGAATTTTGTGGAAATACAAAGATGTATGTTACTGGCAGGACTTAATTAGTGCTCTAAAATAAATAACAGTTTTGAATGTTTAAAATTATTTTATTTAATACAAAATGAAGTATAATATAAAAAAAATAGTAAAAACTAAGTTTAGTCAAGGTATAACTACTTTTCCCTTAAAATTGTCTTTACTATATTGTAAATGAAAAGACAACACAAAATATTAGAAGATATATTGCCGCACTCGTCTTCTTCTAAATCCGAGAATGAAGAATCCTAAATATGAAAGTAGTAAAATAATCGATTTAAATGCGTGTCTGGTCATACTCGTCTGTTTCTACTCGCGGATAAAGACTAGCGAGCAATAACGGATATTAAAAAAAAAAAAATTCTTTTCGAGCAAAAATAGAATTCTTTTTTAAAAAGTTCATTCAATACGACCTTATTATCGTCGCCCCATTTAATTGGGGTACACGGACCACTTTAAATACCAATTAGCTTGCTTATATGCCGCACTCGAAATAGTCCTCTGAAGGAGATGAGGCATTATCTTCTCCTCGGGAATGTATCCCGCTAATTAAAAAGTTTTTTCTACGCAACCGATCGACTTTGACCGGGTCATGGGGATTCAGGGCACGAGCGGCAATTTCCAGCGGGTAAAGGAGAACGAAGAGAGAGAGAGAGAGAGAGACGAATGGACGTCGCCGCCATATTTTATTGTCGACGACTTGCTGCCCCGGGATTATTAGAGCACTCGCGTTTCAGTGTCAAGTCTCGTGACGAGTAATTATTTTCTCTTTCTTAACACCCATTTGAAAATATTTTATACTAATGTATGTAACTGTAAACAATAGTATAGATTTTTTATAGAAAATTATTTTATATAAAAATATTGATATAAAATTCTTATATACAGCTGTATACAATTGCTGAATTTAATCGTTGCACGAATAATTTTATATACAAAATCTGTACAATTGTTTATAGTTGTACACAATTGTATATACATTGTATAGAATCATATTTTGATACAAACTGTATATATTGACTGTATTCAATTTATATATGAATTGTATCAAATATTTTCACATGGGACACTAGCTCAGGCGAATCTCACCCTCACCCCTTGCTTTTACTTCAACTCTGCTCGATAGGGACTACCGCGATTGTACATTTAGATTTTCTCCTTTCCGCGCCTTTTAATTTAAAAATAATTAAAATTTTCCGAAGCCAATTACTACTCTTTTCATTGATTTAAATAAAAGCTTAAGTAAAATCGTGGAGCGAAAATTCATAGCTCGAATTTTAAGAAGGCACCAGTCAACGATTTCCACCGGACTCTGCCTCTCTTTTTCTCGCGAATATTCCCTTTGGTGGCAGTTCAAAGCCGCCGGCGTCGTCCTGGAGATACGTCGACGTGTAAACAAACTCGTTTGCGCCTCGTATCGGTTTTTCCTTTTTCGTTTACTCGTCACGATCACGTTTACTCGTGTCGACTCATTTTTGAATTTGAAATTTCTCTTCTATATGAATATTGTATTAAAACAATGATCTCGAAAGTATGTTAAATTGATTTTTACGTGCTTGTTTGAATCTTAAAAAATCTCATATTCAGACATAATCGAGATGAATCTATTTATCGTCTATTTCAGTCTGAATTATTTTTACGCGGGCTGCCAAACTGCGAAGCCGCAAGTTTCGAAATATTTATAATTGCTTAATCCAAAGCGTCCCTCCTCGTTATATGACAAGACCCTAGAATGGTTCCCTTAAAACATTAAACCGCGACCCCCGCCGCTGGCCATTCTACTTTGCTCAGAGGCACGAGGCTCGCTTCATAATGGAGGGACATTCACGAGTAACGGTAAGGGCGCAACAGGTGCAGTGTACCGAAAACATTGCTCTTCCTGTCCGAAGCTCGTCTTTTCGGATAAATTAAAAGTGCCGGCGCATCGCAGTTACGTCGAACTCGTCGGCGAGTCGGTGGTTGTACATTCGATTACGCCGTTCCTCTACAAGCGTGGATTCCACGTTTCCAGATTTTTTTTTTGTGCAACGACCTTTGAAAAGTTAATTAAAAACCGAACGTTTTAACTTGCGATGGAAGCTCTTTCAACGAAGTTCGAGCTGCAAAATTTTATTTTCGAATAACGGATGAAAATCAAACGAAGTGTGCCAATTTATACAAATGAATTCGGCCAATACAAATACGGGTGGACTACAGTTTGTTTTGTCAATGTTTGACGTGTGCTTCGATCGAACGCTCCTGCGAACAAAAAATATGCCCCATTGAATTCATATTTAATTTCGTCGCGAAAGCTTAAAGCGCAAAAATTTTTAAAAGCAAGTTCTGCACATATGGCAACGTTATATGATTAAGCAATCGTAAACTACTAAAATAAAATTGTTTGCTACAGTTTTTATAATTTTTTTTTTTATGATATAACGAATGGTAAAAGTTTCTTAATTTTTAAAATTTTTCACTACGGTTTAGTAATTTTTGTAGAATATTTTCTAGTTGGTCAAAATATAGATTACAAAAATTGATATTTTTATAAAGAAAATCTAAAACTCTCCCTTATGCTTCTCAGTAGCAGCAGTTTATCCGCGGAAAATTCAAGTATTCTCTAAAATTGACAAACGTCGAGAAATTCCCATCGACTCGGGCTGCAAGTTGCCGATAAATAATGCAATAAATCGCGTACTTCAGACGGAGCGTCTCCAGATGCAAAGTAAGCAACGAAGACTCGAAAAATGCGTTGGGTGTATCCGCGCGAGTTTTGCGCGCTTCCGCTATGGATTCCGAGAGGCGAGGCGCCCTCCGCGCTGAAAGGGAAAAAGCTGCTCTCCTTTTACAGCGACGTTTTATCCACTGTTCTCGCTCGTGTCATTTTTTTGCCATCCTCTCGGAAAGGGCGATACGTCGACTCGCTTCGCGCCAGAAGCGATCGGCGAGCGTATATTTTAGGTCGATGGGAACTTGCTCGCTCCTGTCGATGAGGGTACTCCGTTTCTACGATAAATTTCAGATAGCTTGCTCTTTTTAGATCCGAGGCAAACGGTTAAATTTTTGTTTACGGCGGATTTAACGTGGAAAGCTTAAAACGAGCGTCAATCACCTTATTTTTTTTTTAAATATTTCATTTTCTTCGTTCGAGGAAAGAGATAAAAGGCGAGAAAATATCGTTTATCGGCAATATAAAATGCGTTTGGGAATTAAAATTATTAAAATTGAACGAACGTTGTTTTTTTTTACAAAATAATCCGCGTAAAAATCGTTTTAGTCTGAATTATACTTACGCGGGTTCTCGTGCCTCTTTTTTCTTTTGAAATAGGGAGATGATTTCGTGCGATTTGATGACGGCGACCCTGCCTCGTAACACTATATCACCAATAAATAAAAAATCCATCGAGGTTTAATTGTAGTCAGTATTTCTCGTGATGTGATTGGTCGAGCTGTAGATGTTATTTCGTTTTTCATGTTGTTTGTTGTGTGACTATTTATAAAGCTAACCCGCATTTCCGCGCGCGTGATCTAGTAGGGTTAAATTAAACAGGAGCTACGGTATAATTAGTGAAATTTTGATAAAAATTTAGTGATATCGTGTTCCGACTGAGTCGCGTCGCAATCTTCGCATTGATAGCGCGAGCAAACATTCGACATATGGCTTTTTGCGCCATACGGTGAATTTAGCCTCGACCGCGCTTGATTCGTGACATGAATTTTTATTTATTTTTTTTTTTTCACGGGAAATGTTTCTCTGTCTGACGAATGACCGATATTTAGGGGCTATTTGGGCGTACATTTTAAAGTTTTACGTTTTTTTCTTATTTTAATTAAATATTTTTAGAATAAAATATAAATCGTTTAATTATAGGAAGCAATTATGTTAAAATAACATGTTGAATTATTGATGAAACAGTGGCAGTTGAAACGTTTTTGCGAGAAATTCTGATTTTTTAAGATTTACGATTGTTTTTGACAGTTTTCCCGCACATAACGACGACCAGCAATGCATGCCACCTGCCAATTTCGATTTGATGAACAGTCTTTCCGCGCGTTCGACAAACCTTTTATCGAACCGAATGAAATTTTTAAAGAATAAGTTAATTTACGCGCGATTTAAACGGTTAAATCCGTAGTAAACTAAAGTCCGCTCATTTACCTCGGATTTCAAAAGAGCGCGCCATTGAAACATTGTTTCAGACAGATATACTGCTAAATTTTTTCTTTCATAAAATCCTAGTTTTCAGGCTGTGCTTTTTTCCAGTGCGTTTACTTGATAAGTAGAAACGATCGAGAATGTCAGACATTTCATTTAAGTAGATAATTTTTCTACATCTTTTTATATATCTACGTATAAGTAAATTAATAAAATAAAATTCCTTTGATAGATATTTAGTATCTCATATAGATATTTTTTACAAATTTCTTATTAAATATTTCTTTATAATAACGTAGATCACTTTTTTGAAAATTTTTAAATATATATAAATAATAAATATTAATATTAGTTTAATATATTCAAGTTTTTTAATTTTCTATACACAAGATCTTATGAAAATCGTTTTAATCTTAATACTAATATCTTATATTTATTTTTTTTTAAATTTACATGTATTAAACTAATATTAATATTGTATTAAAAGAATGATCTCGAAAAGATGTTAAATTGATTTTTAACTGCTTGTTAATAGAGAATCTTTTTGAATGTTAAAAAATCTTAAAAAATCGTCTTATTTTAGTCTGAATTATTTTTACGCGGGACGAGCCCGTATATCGGGGAGAGGGCCGATGGCGCGATACGTGGTCGGCCCGTTAATTTCGCAATACATCGGGCGCATGCATAAATGCATGCCCCCTTCCTCCACCGGGTCGAGCGCGCAGCCGTGTAAACCTTTCCGCTTTAACGATCGCGTCGCGTAATAACCGGCGCGTGCATAAAGGGCGACGCTGCGCGGCCGCATAAAACGCGGCCTGCCGAAGATTGATGGGGGATGGGGGGGCTGCCCCTCCCCGCCCCTCCAGCGGAGGAAGGAAGACGTTCGCATGCATCAAGCCCACTCGGCGCGACCTGCAGATTCTTCGATCTCGCGAAGCGCCTCCTATTTTCGGCTCGTTTCGCTTTTGCGGCCGCGGCTGACGATCAGCAATCGGTCGTTACGTTTGTTTATACACGAGTTGCGCTGATGAAATGTGGATACACGCTTGGATGCGTACAACTTTGCAGCGGAGGCTTTAACAAGGGGAGGAAGTGCCGCGTGCTGGGGTATGTCTTAAAAGTAGGTCACGCTGTCTGGAGTGTCTCGATAAGTGCGAAGGCAATTGTTCGAATTGTTTGGAAATTCGAGCATCTGACGATGGTTTTATTTGTATTTTTAGAGCTTTGCTTTATAGCCTTTTGTCAATTTTATCGATCTTTCTTATGCGTATTTCTAACGAAAGCTCAACATTATTTCTTTTATTTATTCGTCATGCAGAAATTACGGACGGAGAGCTTAGAAAAATAAATGAAGTGTATTTTAAAATCTTTCTATTCCTCGTCTTAAAAAATTATTTCAAACTCGAAAGATTATGTCGATTATGACTGTGTCGATATTATGACTATGAAGTAAGATTACGATTATGTCGAAGGTATTAATTGATTTTCCGCCTGGAGATAAATAAACACCACCAGCTAACGAACACACGTAATACCCCAGATAATGGAAAAAGTACACAAGCGAACAAATTGATGCGATACACAACATGTATATTAGACAAAAGTGGGCCTACTTCGGGCGGAAAGTCATTACTCGTCGGGGCGAATGAAACGGCAATTTTTGACCCCCTTACACCAAAAGAACATCAATCCTGGCCGACGGTCTTTACGTATCGCGACTTTAATCTTAAACACAGCGCAGTAGCCACTTTATCTTCGGGGCGAACAGCTCGAGATTCTGAATATCCGATAACCCAGAGTTAGGTGCGAGAGAGCCCTACACCGCGGGAATCTGCAAACGCCACGACGGCGAAACAAGAGTGAGAACTGCACAGGCCATCGCTTTTAACGGGACGCTACCACCAACTTCTCTAATAAGAGGAAAAACCGACTGGGATCGTTCCCGGCGCGAACGTTTACTCGGCAACGGCTTGTGCACCTGTGCCGGGGATGGTGCTAAGGTATACGAGTCCGGATATTGTATTACGGATTTACGAAATAATTCCGACTAAAATAAGACGATAAAAAGATTCATCTATATTATGACGAATTTAGGATTTTTTAAGAATTAAAATGATTCTCTATTAACAAGCACCTAAAAATCAATTTAACATCTTTTCGAGATCATTGTTTTAATACAATATATTAATATCCCGCGTAAAAATAATTCAGACTAAAATAAGACGATACAAAGATTCATCTCTATTATGTCCGAATTTAAGAGTTTTTAACATTCAAAAAGATTATCTATTAACAAGCGCCTAAAAATCAATTTTAGATCTTTTTGAGATCATTGTTTTAATATAATGTTAATATTAGTCTAATATATTCAATTTTTTAATTTTCTATACACAAGATCTTATGAAAATCCTTTTAATCTTAATAATAATTTCTTATATTTATTTTTTTTTAAATTTATATGTGCACGTAAAAGCAATACTTTGGTAGCTTGGTTAATAAAAAGAAGTATTGTGTTGTATATAGCACGATAATACAAAGAAACGGGAAATAACGCTGTGCGCATAGTTCGTTATTGTGATCTGATTTCGATATTAGCGATTGCACTTTTTATTGGAAAAAAATGGACGTGATCGTTACCAATTTATAATCGGTGATAAAACAAAAGCTTGAGAAAATAGTACAACTGAGTAGGAGATCAAATTCTAAGTATTTTTGTCCTTTTGGCATTTTGCGCAATTTTAGATAATCATCGAGTTATTATTAATTAAAAACTAAGATAATTATCCAATCAGCATTTGCGCTGACAATTATCCCTGCATGGCTATCCCATAACAGCACTAACTCGAGGACTGATTGGATATTATCTTATTTCTTAATTAACAATAACTCGATAATTATCAAAAGTTTTGCCAAATATCAAAAAGCCAAAAGTGCTTAAAATTTGACCCCTCGTGTTTTTTTTTTTTATCACCGTGTATAGTAAATGAAAGCCGAAATCTTTTATATATGGACACCTTTTATACCGTGATGTACAATATTTGGGGTAGTCAATTGTCAGATTTGTGTAAGTCCAGTATTTCAAGATTCACAAATTAGCCATGCTAAAAATTCATTGTTCGCGAACCAGACTTTTTCTTTTATACAAATTCTAAATAAAAGTTTATTTTTTGGCAAGAGTTATTAAAGAAAAAAGAAACAATGCCTTGTTAGACATATTCAAGGCAGAAAAAGTTTTAGAGAGAATCTGCGACCAAAAGTCTAACAAAAGCCTGAGATTTTACTACTCTCGCAGTTCCCAAAGCGAATACAACTGCTAAACTTAAAAATATAACTTTTTTCATACAGAAATTAATCAGGAGAAAGTACCTAATTACAATAATTACGCATTGTACTAAATTAATGCAACTACATTAGTTTACATTATTTGGTAAAAAATTGCGATTTTCAGTTTTAATGACTTTATCGAGGACACTTGAAAATACAAATTCACTGCGTATAAAATCTAAAAATTTTGGCAGAAGTTGCTGCAATTTTCCTATAGCAACGTCGGTAAACGTAATCCTTCACCGTAAACGCCTTAGCTCGCAATTTTTTTTAATAAGCAAATAAATTTTAAAGAGTTCCTCTCTTGAGAAATAAGTACACCTGTAAAGAAAATAGCGAATGAAAAATAAAAGCTCAGAGCAGCATCCAAAAAGCGTATGAAGCAGTCGGTATAAGCCGCGTTGAACGACAAGAATGTGCAAGGGCAGATGTATCCCCCGAGTGCAACGGCAACGGCGGGGATTCTAGGATCCTCCATAACAATTTCGAGACGACGGCCGGCAGCAAACGACCCGCGATAAACACTGCTTACTCGCTCCATTTTTCCATCCCGGCCACGCACTCGGGCGTCAAATTCGTTTACGGCTAATCGGATTCCCGCGCAAACTCAGCGCACCGGAAGACTCTATGGTTTTTTTCCCTCGAGATTGAATTTCGATTTCTATTTTCTTAGAAAAAAAAAATGAAACTTCCGGGTCCCAGAATATTCCGACTTTTTGAGCTCCTCTTGGATACCGAGTCCGCGCTTTTGCTTCGAGGATACCGGATGCTGGTTTTTACAGAGCCACGCAATAAATTATGGAATAAAAAGAAAGAGAAGAAAGAATCTTAGAAGTTTAGTCGTGTCCCTTATGTAAAATAAAAGCAACAGAGACGTACATAATTCGATTTGGTTGTAAAAGCTTCGTGGGTATATACAAAGCATCGTACTTTTCGAGATCGGCGTTGTAAAAAAATTTCGTCGTAACACTAAACTGCCTTCGCTTCCAAACTATGAAAGAGACTTCCTATCCGATTTTACGGTTGCAAAAAAATTTAAGGGAATAGATCAGCTTCTCGTATATCTCTATAAGAAACGCTAATACAACGCACACTGATCAAGAAGCTTTTTACGTAATGCTGTAAAAGATTTTTTCCTTACGTCGCACTGCCCTACTTCTTGGAGTGATCATTTGTTAAAAAAATGGTAAAAAAAAAATTTTAGAGATTCAGTGTATGAATAGTGTATTCAAATTTAAATATCTACCAATTCCATATTGATTTATTATAATATTTATAATCGTGTAATTAATTTATTTATAATCCAATAACAATTAAGTACTTTAAAAGGGTATTTAATTGATCGAAGGTTAAATTGCCGATTAAATTAATGCGCGAACAGCACAATTCAAAATTCATTAATTTTGAATAAGTAAATAAATTTGTTTTCATTCACGTTGAGTAATGGAATATTAATTAAGTTTAACATTTTTAATTTCACTTTTAGTTTATAGTGAAACACTCGTATAGTTAAATTGTCTCTATTGGAGCTTATTTGAGTCAAAATTGACCCTACATAAATAGAATGATTTAAATACATTCTACTTAAAAGTAAAAAAAAATCACTGTATCAAGGGAGTTGATTTCACTATAAAATTAGACTGAAAATTTAACTTCAATCGAGTTAATTTTCACTCTATTTCACTCCAGCTGATTCAGCGTATATATACGAGAAAAAATGGGATATAAACATATGCAAGAGTCTAAGCAACCTGTACAACTTACAGAGAGCGCGGGCGAAGATGAGGATCAGCTTCCCAGGGGCTTGGGTTCCCCTGGATGCGGAAGCGCCGACGAAGGCGGCGCGGATCATCAGCAGCAGCAGCAGCAACAGCCGCCGTCGACCGCGAGCAGTCAGGCAGCACATCTGAGGATGGCCGCGTCGTCGCGACCGCGGGGCTTCCTGGCGGGGGCTCCGCGATACCAGCCCTCGCTGCCTCATGCTAATTTCGACCCCGAGGCCCCGCCGACCCCCACCACCACCACCCCCGGGCAGCCACAGTTCCTCGGCGGTGGTGTCGGAGGCACCGGACAGCTCTACCTCGGGCCCTCGCCGCAGATGAGCCTGCTGGAGAAGCCCGAGATCGACAAGAAAGTCAAGGTGAGAACCAATTCCACATTTTTATCTTGCTATTTTAGAATATTTATTACTGCTTTAGGATTTTAGGATAATTATTACTGATTTAGGATTGTCGGATAATTATTACTGCTTTAGGATTGTAGGGTAATTATTACTGCCTTAAGATTGTAGGATAATTATTACTGCCTTAAGATTGTAGGATAATTATGACTGTTTTAGGATTGTATGATAGTTATTAGTACTTTAGGATTGTAGGATAATTGTTACTGCTTTAGGATTGTAGGATAATTATTACTGCTTTATAGGATTGTAGGGTAATTATTACTGCTTTATAGGATTGTAGGATAATTATTACTGCTTTAAGATTGTAGGATAATTATTACTGCTATAGGATTGTAGGATAATTATTACTGCTTTAAGATTGTAGGATAATTATTACTGCTGTAGTACAGGTAGGATTGCTGTAGTATTGTAGGATTGTAGTACAATTATTACAGCTTTAGGATTGTAGGATAATTATCACTGCTTTAGGATCGCAGGTTAATTATCACTGCTTTAGAATTTTAGGATAATTATTACTGCTGCTCTAAAATAGAAAAGATTTTTTACTGCAGTCTTTCTAGAAGCTACTTTTGTTACTCTTTTCGGGTCAATAAAGAGAATGTTATGCATATGGGCGATGAATAAAATAGTAAACGCGAGCTGGAAGTAATAAAGCGATTGTAATATTAAATTTAAAGTTCTAAGCCGTAACTCGTAACTGGATAAATTTTGCATATGTCGAATAAATTTCGCACACGCCGCATGTGGATTTTCTTGCGGAATAATAAAATGCATCTTTTCTATCGGCGCGGGCTCGTTCATCCTCTCTTATGTAAGTTTATAAATCGTCGGCTGCGAAGTTCAGCGAAAATTGGATTCTCTACAAAATGAAAAAAGTTCCAACTTCCCGTAAACACAAACATGCCGTGCACACGCGTATCGCGCTCCGGAATCTCAGTGACCCGGAATTTTCGAGTCCCTAACGAAATCGCGTCAAGCTCACTGATCACATCGAACTCGTCGAAATAATGAAGTGAGAATTTAAATACGCGACAGCCTATTAAATAAATTGACTGAGTACCTGTCGTTTATTCGTTCTTTATATTTTTATTTATATTTTTTTAATTTGAACGTGACATTAGTTTCTGGGGTAATGTCGCATGAGCAATTCTACACCATTGATTTATTTCTTTTTTTTATACGATGAATATGATTTGAAATTTTTTAAATTAAAGTTTTATCATATTTGTTAAACAGATGAATGAAGAATGTAAATAGATGCTGGAAATAGTAACAAATTACTCAATAAATCGGTAGAATTAAATATTGTATTTTAAACACGTCTGACCATATCCGGACATTTCTACTGGATTGAGTTAGGGTTTTATTTTATTTGCTACAACTAAATTCGTTGTAGAAATAAAAAACTATGCAAATTTCGCAGAATAAAAGAGCACAATAAATAATAAATAACAAATTGTTTAACAAAAACAAAATAATATAAATAAAAAGTAAAATATAAATTGAAAAGAAAAAAGTTAATAAAATTTATTCTGCGGAAGTTGACTTACATCCAGTAAATAGAATTTGTTCAAAGCTTTCAAATAGAATATTGAGAAATTCGTCGCACTAATGAACAAAGACGCAAATCCGGAATTCGAAAATTTTTCCTATTTACCTCAACGTATTTTCAAGAGAGGAATCCTTAGTACTAAAGTAAAACCCGAAGGAGGCGGGAAACTTGAATACTACTTCGACAAAAAGCGAGAAATCGAAGTAATGCTTATTCGTTCGCGTCTAACAAGCTGAAGTGGAGAAAAAAAGAAAGAGAGAACGAAAGAAAAAAAATAGTATAGGTAACACGATAACAACATTAACGTTGCTGGTCCAATTTGCGGAAAAGTTTTCATCTCGATTCCACTGCGAAACTTTCCTACATCTCTATATCCGTCGCGATCTTTCTGCCCTTCTTCCGCCGCTTTTCCCTCTCGTTCCACTTTTCGCGTTCCCTCCTTCCACGAATATTCTTCCCGTCGCGGCGTACCGAGTCCAGCTCTCTGTTTTTCCTCTCGTCTATCTGCATACACACCCCCACTTTTTTGAACCCCATCAAAAGTTGCATATACATTCTAATACATTTTCCACGCTACTTACCCGGCGTTTCCAAGTTAAATTAGAATAATTTTCAACTTTATTTTTTGCACGTAACGACAACGCCACGGAAAGTCTTAAAAGACCCGCGCGCGCGGCGAGAAATAATATTTCGTCCTACTTTACCCGAGCCCCGCTTAAAAGCGCGAAAATAAGCAAAGATTTAATTTTGCGGCGGGAAATTGCCCAGGCGCCGCGAGGTCGTCAATTGACAAACTATAAATGCAAGCAACGGAAAGCGAGAAAGGCCACGTGGAAAATTCGGAAACGGATTCCAGGGACGGGCATCGGCATCGAAATTGAATTGACCACTCCGAAACTCGATTTCGCGTTATTGGGTTTACGACGCTGAGTCATCGGCGTTCGGCCTATAATCTCGCGTGGGTCCGAAGCTCTTGCAATTTTTTTTATCTTCTTTTTTTTTTTTTTTTTTAAGTGAGAGGAAGGTCCTCGAACCGCCTACATTGACGCGCTCGTCAATCAACGTTTAGTTATGTGGGGCGTGAAAAAATTCGACGCCATCAATTAAAAGTTGGCGTCGATGGATTGTGACGTGATTCCCGATAGAGCTGAATTCTGGCGTTTGTTTCCGGCGATTTTTTTTTATCTGTAACCTATTGATTTAAAGCGAGTGTCAAAAAGCATTATATTTTGTAATTGGGATATTTTTTTTATGTGTTTCTTTTTTACTGTTAAACAAGGGTATTATCGAAGAGAATTATAAAGTTTTAATGGAATTGTTTTTATTAAAACTTTGTGATTGTCTTTTCAATTAATTTTTTGCTTCGACTTTTTGAAAGAAAATAAAGAATATCGTTATCGAAGAAGATGCTTATACTTATAATATTAAAATACTTCTTAATTAAGAAATTTGCAGAACAAAAATATCTTTTCAAAAGTTTTTTTTTAAATTCACAAGTATAATAAATATTTTAGCTTATAATTTGTAAAAGAGAAATTCGTGAAGAAGAAAAAGTTGTATTCATTTCAAACAAAGTAAAAACTAAATAGATTCATTGGCGAGAAAAATTTAAGAAATTTCGCCAAACAATCAGTGTCCAGAGGAACAATGGAGTACGAAATTGTTGAGGAAAAATCAATTAGAAGAAGTCATTTCGCCGTTCGTTTATCACAAATCAAAAGAAGGACCTCATCAATAATAAGACCTAAAGGGAAGAAATCACACGCAACAAAGGGAGGCATTTGTCAGCGAAGGCACCTGATTGCATTATATGTACTGCTCCTATTGATCGGAATAAAACATGATGCACCTACTCAACCTAGTCCTGCGTTATTTTTTTTTTATTTTTTTCCGGAGGATCCTTTGCACCGAGACAAGAACAGTAGAGCGTCTTTTATTATGCGCAGCTAAAGAAGCGCCTTGGCAGGATCAAGGGCGACGAACGCGGAGGATAATCCGAAGCCTGCGGTCTTACCACTCGACGCAGTCTTTCAAGTCTTTTGAGTCGGGTCGGGGCAATTTCATTTTAAAGTAATTACAGTTTCAACGAAGGCTAATTAAAATTCGCTTTTAAACCTCTTTTTTTTATTTTTATTCGACTGTTAAGAAAACCGCATCGAGGCTGGGTTTTTAAAACCCTGTCTGACCGTACTCGGATTTTTCTACTGAATTTAATCAGAAATCCACAATGCCCTAACCTTTGCCTGTAGGATGCAAAATGGAAAAGCGCACAAAAAATAAATTAATTAATAAGTCGAAAGTGTAAAGTGACCATCTTTAAAATCAGCCTACACTGATAAAATAAGGAGATTCACCTAAAAACTTATAGGATCTTTTCCTTTTTCATAAAAATGAGAATCTCCTAAACGAAGAAGGAGAATTTTCTTTTTCGTTAAGGAGTTTTTCCTTTTCTTTTTTAATAGTGTGATCATTCTCGGTTGTTTCTACAATGAAGTAAAAAAAAAAAGAAAAGTCAGAAAATAGGAGACTCCCCTAAAAACTTTTAGGAAATTTTTCTTTTACAAAGAAAAAAAGAAGTTTCTTCTTGAAAAAAAAGAGACTCCCCTAAAAACTTTTAGGAAATTTTCCTTTTACAAAGGAAAAAAGGAGAACTTCTATTTCTTCTTCTCCTTGAAAAAGGATAAACTCCTTACCGATAAAGGAAATACTTCTTTAGGAAATTTTCGTTTGGGAGATTCTCCTTTTTCGTCAAGGAGTTAATAATTTATGAAAAAGAGAATTTCCTATAAGTTTCTAGGAGAATCTTCTTTTTTCTATCAGTGTACTGAATCTAGTGAGTCGTTCCGAAAGTTCGCGAAACAAAAAATGCACAAAAAAATAATAATAAATTACTCAACAAATAGGAAGGATAAAGTGACAGAGAAATAGCTCTCTTGGTCGAAGCTGCATCGGGAAAAAAGACGCAGAAGGCGAAATAAAAAAGGAATAGGAAGAGAAGCCGGAGACAGGGCATCATTAGACCCCTCGAGGGAGAAGAAGGCCTCCTCACAGCTCGACGAAGACGTCGAGGGTGTAGGCATACGCGGCTATACACACAAGCGGCCCGTCATGTTTGCCCGGGCGCTCCCTAATTGTCGAGCCTCGCCGCGCCCTCGGCAAACACGCTGTCCATCATTTCGCGACAATCTCTCTCTCACTCACTCTCTGCGGTCGCAATATATCGCGTTTCCGAGGTACATTACGCGCACAGCGATCCCGACGCTCTTTTCTTTTTTAACGAAACGCTATCCACTATAAGCGACGCCTGCTTCAACAGGTGGCGCGTAGTGCTCGCTGCGTCCCTGCCGCGCAATCGACGTAATTCCAGGCATCCATCACAGCTGGAACTTCAGTTTTTCCCATTTTACCCTCTCGGAGTTTACTATTTTGTATCTTATTGAAGTAAAATATTTTTCTTATCTTCCATTTCGCAAAATGATAGAACAATGGTTGGGAATTTCTACAGAATTTAATCAGAAATTCACAATGCACTATCCTTTGCGTGTAGGATGCAAAATGGAAAAGCGAACAAAAAATAAATTAATAAATAAGTCGAAAGAGTAAAGTGACCATCTTTAAAATCTACCTAAAATGATAGAACAATGGTTGTCTGGAACATTCCCTATTTGATGTCTAGTATTTACAATAAATGATAAATTGCATTAAAAAAATAATTTAATCGATTAAACCGTGCATCTATTTTTTACTTAAAAATCAGGTCAAAAGTTTCTTAATTAATTTTAGAACTTCAAACATTTTGAAGTGCCTTAATTTAGTAAAAGAATTCATTCACAGAAATTGAGCGCTTAAAGCGCATTGATTTCGCTGTAAAAACTAAATATACGCCTGTGTAAAAATAATTCAGACTAAAATAAGACGATAAAAAGATTCATCTCTAATATGTCCGAATTTACGATTTTTTAACATTCAAAAAGATTCTCTATTAACAAGCACATAAAAATCAATTTTAGATCTTTTCTTCTTTTCTTTAATACATATAAATTTAAAAAAAAATATAAGATATTATTAGTAAGATTAAAGGATTTTCATAAGATCTTATGTATAGAAAATTAAAAGAAATTGAATATATTAAACTATTTTATAGACTAACGACAAATATCGGTGTATAAATATCTGGCAGCCGAATGAAACATCAGCGAAGGGAGTGGAATTGATCGAAATGGAAAAGTGCCCGTGCAATTGACAGTCTGTGTCCAATGAATTGCGCGTAGGAGCATAAACGCCGCAGAAGCGCCGGACAATTGGGAGCGCGGATGTTGCCCCTATAACGGGACAAGAGTAACGACTATCTGGTCTCGATGAACGAACAGACGAGACCACGTACCGCTGAGCAAAATTGCCGTCTTGTCGATCGTCCCCTTCTTGTACTTTTTTTCCGCGTATCTTTTCTCATTTTTTTTTTCCTTTTTTTCTTATTGTGTGTAAATCCGCAGTAATTACCGTATTACCTTTAGTACACTTTAACACTCACGCTAATTAAAGTTAAAGTAAAATAAAAAAAATTACGGGATTAAAACGCACGGTTAATTAATTAAAAGAAAAAGTGCAATTGAGTTTAAAATGGATCGACATAAATGTTCCACGAAATTTCAATGTTTTTATATCATTTTGGTACATCGTCAAAGTTTCGATGCACTCGTAAATGACGATTACGAATTCAATTACTTCTACGGATCGCATAAAACGTAATTGCTCTGCAATATTTGAAGAAAAAAGAATTCATACACTTAGTCCGATGATGGAACGTTCAATTATAGCGAAAATTATTACTGCCCCCAATAAGCACCAAATGAAATAATACTTCGGGTCGATGAGTGAACGCATCGATAACAACAAAATGCCCGAAGTTGAGCATTTACGCGCACATTTATTAAGCTCTCCATTAAATGTGAAAAAAGAGGGATTAAGGAGCCTGTAAACTCGGGCGGAATACAAGTAAAGACCCGTTGTTAGTCATCGCCTTTATGAACTTTGCCGAGAAGCATTCATCACTCGCGGCTGCTCGCGGTACGCTTTCAGCGCGAAAGAAAAAAAAAAGGAAAGAAAGCAGCAGCGCGTCAGACGCCAGCATCGTCCATCAAACAAGCCGTTAAATTTTTATTAGAGCAAATTTTGCAAAAATGCTAAAATCCTGTCTGAGATCGATGTTCCGCTGGCCGATTCGTCTTCATAAACCCCGTCAATTTTTCTTACATCGCTTCTTCTTTTTCTCGGGGCTCCCACCTTTTCTTACAACCATTTTAAAATCATATTTTAGCGCGACCATCAACTACGTACTTTTTCACTTTGTTCCGCCGATCGATTGATATTCGATAGTTTCACGGAAACTTTTAGATGGCTAAATTGTATCAAAATTCTATTTCAGAAGGTTTAAAAAATAATTTTTAAACGAATGCATAAAATAGACGAAGCTACACGCAAACTAAATCAAGAAATTAATATAAGTAAATTCAATAAGTTTTAGCGTGAATTAGTGTTCATTTTCTTTTTACTCCTATTATTTCATCATCTTTAAATTCGGATAAAATGAAAGTTTCTTTGTACAAAATTTATATAAATTAAATTTTTACTAAAGTTTTACAAAATTTATGTAAAATAAATTTTTACTAAATTTGTACAAATTTATATAAATAAATTTTACTAATTTTATAAATTATATAAATAATTTTTCCTAACGTTGGTATTGGGGATCGAACTTTTCAGAGGCACAGCATCCACGGCATGATGGAGGACGAGAATGTAATCAGGCCGCACCAAGAGATGGCCAGCCTTTCGCTGGACGACAAGAAGTTCCTGCTGGCCGTGGAGCGCGGTGACGTCGCCGGCGTCAGAAAGTAAATCGCATCCACTCGATTATCTTCCTTCCTGCGCTTCTCTCAATTTCTCAGCTTTCTACTTCACAAACTCGCCTTAACACCCGTCACTTTACGTAAAATATGAAAATTGTAATTTGAGAAATTATTCTAATCGACATCGAAATTAAAAGCTGCAAATAAGTTTTATCAACAGCAAATTTTGCCAAGTCACACTATTCAGGATAATTTTTTTGAAATTTATAAAAATTTAGCAAATTTCCAGATACACAGAATAAAATTTAATACACGATTTCTCTCGGTATATTAATGGTGAACGGTAAAAATATGACAGAAGCTTACGAATTGACTAATTTTTAGCAGAAATAATTGTAACGGACGGTGATTGTTACAAACGATTGCGCAATTATTTTAAATTACACAGAATCCAGGAAAATTTGCCTCGATAAAATATTCACGTCCCATTTTGCATTTTCAACTGGCTAACGAAGAGGTTCAGGTCGAGACATTAATTAGCAGACTATTAGAAAAACTTGAAAGTCAATAGACGGTTTGTACGCGTCGTTTAGTACTCACCAGGGCTTTTCTTTCTCGCAAGAAAAACAAAAATTTCGCTCGCATGTTGTAGAAACGACATACTGCGGACAGAGTGAAATTAGCTTTTTAAAAAATTAAATTAGCGACACGCTCCGTTCACGCGATCCTCCGTAGGGCGAGAGTCTTTTTTCAGCCTCTGAAGCTTTTTTCTTAAATTCTTATGATGCTACGCGATTGCTGCGATAAAAATTAAAAGCACTTTTCGCCGTTGCCGTTATATTAAAAGATTTTTCCTCGATCGATTCTCTATAAAACTTATAGAACTAATTGCATTTAAACATTTTAAATAACTCAACTAAAAATGTTCTTAATAGAAAATGAAATTACGTCTCGCATCATTACGGAAGAGCTTTATAATTTTTATCGAAAATTTTGTAATATTCTTTATAATTTTTATCGAAAACTTTTTAATATTTTTATAGGTAAAAGTTAAGTCATTTTCACAGTCAGATCTCCACAATTTATTATTACGAAAATTTGTAGTATACTGAAAAGCTTCTACATTAAGTGTGAGCTTTTTCTAATGTGTTCTTGGGATGTCATAATCTCCTTAATGGATCAGTAAATTCTGAACGGTTGATTCAAGCTGCTGTCGTTATTGCAGGATGCTGGAGATAAACCACGAAAAGATAAACATCAATTGCGTCGACCCGCTGGGCAGGTCGGCTCTCCTCATGGCGATCGACAATGAGAATCTGGAGATGGTGATGCTGCTAATTGACTTCAAGGTCGACACAAAGGACGCACTCCTTCATGCCATATCCGAGGAGTTCGTCGAAGCTGTAGAGCTACTGCTCGACCATGAGGAGAGTATGCACCGCGACGGCGAGCCTCACGTAAGCAGCTTTTATTTTTCAATTTTACAAAATTAATCCTCCATCCATTCATAAACAATACTTCATTATTTTACAGAAACATAATTTATATTACCGATTAAAAATACGACGATAAAATGTATCAGGTTCATTTTCGGGGAATAGGATCCACCGGTCAATAGGAAAAATAATAAAACAAAATTACAAAACCATATGTCATACTTAAATGCCAACTTATCTTGAACTTGGAGCCTAAGAATGTATCCTCTACGAAAAAATCCGAATCAAAGAAAAAAAAAACTGCCGCTCCAAATCTTTCTCCATGAGAAAGTGATAAAATCTAACTGCCTCATTATTCAAGATCGCTCGAGAGTCCACCCTTACGAGATTCTCGATATTTCTATACGAGAAAAAAATTCGACATTTAAGCAGGTTGGATCCCTAAAGGAGCTTTAACCTTGATTAAACGGAGGAATCCTTTTTTTTGTGCTCGCTTGAGTGCGACGTGTCCTTATCATGGCGCACATTTGATCTAATTAGCTCGGAGGAAAAAGGACGAATTTTTCTCAAAGAATACGTCGAGGTATTTTATCGAAGCGCGGCAATTAAAACTCGGCGTCCAGTTGATGAGGCGCGCTAAAAAGAAATGCGTGGCTAAAAGGCACACCCGCGATAGGAAAAATTCACCGAACGCCGCGTTTGCTTAATTGGATGAACGAATCGCTGATTGGGCGCGAGTTCGTTCCGGGAAATTATCTCGCGGACGCAATAAGAATCATAATTGCGATGATTTGTTAAATCAGAGATGAGGATTTGAAAAAAAATGACCAGGAGCTTTTTTTGCTCCTTCGGAGAGAGCGGGAAAGAGTTTTTTTTTTTTGACTTTCGGTAACTTTTTCAGACCTGAATATTTTTCTTGCGTGAAAAAATTCTATGCGATCAACGATAATTTTTTAATCAATTTATTCGTTTTTTTCTTCTTTAAGTACTAATTTTCTCAAACCGTATTGAGTTCGCAATAATTTTAAGGCCCGCTACGAGATAAAGAAGTATTCGCGGAACCTGATCCATGCGTTTATCTTTATCTATCGCGAAGTTGTTTTGCAAAATTTAAAAAAAAAATAAATTAAAAAATAGCTTTGTGTAATTATTAATAGCTCGGACTTTAGGACGACATTTAATTGTAAATTGTAAATTGTTCAATGAAATTTCGGATACGGTCATCTTTTTTAGTGATGAATATGGGAAAGCACAGTATTAAGCTGTTGATAGCATTCTTCGTTTATTTTATGGGTAAAATTAATGGACATATTTGGTTTTTATTATACTGTAGAGTTGGGAGGCACTACCACCCGATACGGCCACTTTCACGCCGGACATCACGCCGCTAACCCTCGCGGCCCATCGCGATAACTACGAAATCATCAAAATTCTGCTGGATAGAGGTTTTACACTGCCGATGCCACACGACGTTCGTTGCGGGTAAATATTTATCGCTTAGGGGAAAGTTGGAGCTTAAGCACTGGAACGCCGTGACACTCCCTAAAATAACTTTAATTTCCTACGGAAAGTACTTCTCTTTTTCTTTTTCTTTTTTAAGTCTCGTGAAAATGCAATATACAGTTTGAAAAAAAAGTATTTTACGTCCGTTTCTTTTTTCTTCAAAATATCATTTTGGTATAAAATAAAAGCAATTGAAAGAAATAATACAGCATTTTTCAGAAAGTCAAAATAACTTTAATTTCCTACGGAAAGTACTTCTCTTTTTCTTTTTCTTTTTCAAGCCTCGTGAAAATGCAATATACATTTTGAAAAAAAAAGTACTTTACGTCCGTTTCTTTTTTTTTTCAAAGTATCATTTCGGTGTATAAAATAAAAGCAATTGAAAGGAATAATACAGCATTTTTCAGAAAGTTTCACAAAATAGTTCTAATTAATATAGCAAACGAATTTTAATTCAAGGGGTCTGCTATGCCCAGACAATTCACTTTGCCCCGAGGCCCACTTTCCCTAAGTGTTAACGGGCAATAAAACTTTGAGAAAAAAAAATGATTAGCTCCAGTTCTGCTGTAATTAGGGGACGATGTAATTGCAGTGTATATATTACAGGTGCGACGAGTGCGTGACGTCACGAATGGAAGACTCGCTGCGGCATTCGAGAAGCCGCATAAACACATACAGGGCGCTGGCCTCGCCCTCCCTCGTCGCCCTCTCGTCCAAGGATCCCATACTGACGGCCTTCGAGCTCTCCTGGGAATTGCGCCGCCTCTCTTTCCTCGAGCACGAGTTCAAGTGCGAGTACCAGGTAAGATTCTCCCGTTCCTTGCGCCGAGACTTGTTGCTCTCGTAATTGAGGTGACAACTTTTATCTCGCATAATTTCCGCGATCCTTTTTTTAATTAATTTATTAAATCAGGCGATGCCGACCAAGATGTACAGTTTAATGGTAAATTTAAATTGCCCGGGGAACTTAATTTTCCTAATTAATCTATCGATTTAGAACGTTGTTTGTTCAACGTTTTACATTTCTTAAATTTTTTTAATCTACCTATGCCTCTTACAAGAGGAAAGGTAAATACAAGAAATTCAGTATGAAATAATTAACATTAGAATTTAACGAAATTATTATACATTAGAAATACCTTATCGCCGACAATACGCATTCACTTATATAAATGGATTCTTCTTAGGCTTAGTAGACAAATCCACTTAAGCATTATCTACTTAATTTAAAAATGAATTTATTAAATTGAGAAAATACATCTACTTAAGCGTAATGCTCAATAAGTTTACTAGAAGTGCAGCGTCCTCTGAATTTTATCATAAATATGTTAATGGTTAGCGTTTCGCAGCTTATTAGAGACTTTTTCACTTATTCGATTTTTTTTTAGTTTTTATATGATATTAAATGAAAACTAATAGTTAACGAATCAATTTATAATTTATCATACAGTCCATTTATTGGAAGATGGTAATCTACACTTATTTGAGGACTAAATCGTTTACGTTCCATGGCGTAAATAAGTTTAACTCTATAATAAGTAGATTTGCCAGTGTTATTAAGTGAATTTTTCTACCAGTAATTAGAGTAAATTTTTCTGAGTGTAATCTCATTGAAAAAGCTCGAAAAAGCGAGACCACTTATCGCGTTTCCTTCCGTCAATAGACAAGAATAAATTCCCGTTGAATTCTCCCAGCGAAAAAGTGTTTAAACAAGGCAAGCAGGCGTAGACGATGCGAATCGTTGGAAGGCGAGGGAACAATAGGGGCTGCCGAGCCAAAGTACGGGGCGCGTCACGGCGAATCGCCGGGGAATTCGCGTGGAGGCACAAAACGCCAGCCGCAGGCGCAGTCTCGATAGCGTCGGCCGCTGATTTACGTCGACGGCGTAAATCAGCCTACCGAGTCAGCGGAGCCGCGAACGCTTACCTCCGAACAACTCGAGCTAAGCGAGCGATGTTACCCCGCGATAATTGAGTCACGACGCCCATCTCCCGAAGGCTCTTTTTTTTTTATACTGCGGAGTTTCCCGATCAACCACTGACGTTCTTTCCGCAGAAGAGTATGATGGAACGTTTTTCTAGGGATTAGACCACAGAATTTTTGAAAAATCGTTTTCTTTTTATTTAAATTGTCCCTTAAGACGTCAAAAATGTCGTGTAAAAAAATTAAATCAGGAAAAATTTGGTGCAGGCGTCGCTGATTATAAAGGTATTAAAAAATTATTCACGATTTTCTACTATAACTCAAAACTACAAACTATATTTTTTGAGTTGGCCGGAAACATAATTCAGAGAATTTTCCACTGATTTATTAGAAATTTTGAATATATCTTGAAAAATATATTGTTTATAGTAGTGCGTAAAAAGTAAAATATCGAAAAAAATGTACATACTTTAGCATTTACGGTATAAAATAGAAAAAATAAATTGGCTATTTGTCCGGTCGTAAGCCTCGAAAAAACGAAGACGTCGTCGGAAAAATGCTGCACAGCCACCACTTTGCAATGAATCGTTTAAAAAAAGTTGTACATAGTTGTTTATATATATATAATAAATATACTCAATTGGAATCTCGATTTACTTTATATTATTTCTAAAAAAAAAAAATCCTACAATAGCCTATTTTTTTCGGTTCTGGAGTGGCCCCACCCCTTAAGTAACAATAATTTATATTAGGAGCTACATAAATCAAATCCCTGCACATGCGATTAAAAACCTTAAATTGGCATAAGTGAGAATAATTAAATAATTAAATAATTATCCGTAAATTACACTTGTTCACATTTATAGAGAGAGATAAGAAGGATTCGTTTACCATAATGGATCGTCGAGCCATCAGGCAGAGTAAATATTTATTTGCCGCTGTATCGGAACCGATCGTTTCATCCTTGATTTTGATTAAACAAACTTCGACTCGATAAACATCGATCAAATCAACAAAATGCCATGGCTGCCCGGCCTTTCCAAGAATACAGCATTTACATCGTCGACGGCGCTTGCATAATTTGCGCGCACGCACACACACATCAAGCATTTTGCAAATGGCAGAGACTAATTTGAAGCGAAATGGTTTAAACAGCCCGGGCAGCGTGGCAAGGACGAGTTCCAAAAATTGAAATAATAAGTTTCTGTGTGAAAATTAATATAGATTGTGTAAATAAATACAAATAAAGTAATTTTATTATAGGAAACTAGGAAGTAAGAGAAAAAACACTGTTTTGAAATTGGCTACATCGGTCTTACTATAGGAGAAATGGGAGTCGCAGCCAAAATTTAGGTGTAATATTTCAGGAATGAGAGAGCGTTAGGTCCTGCAACTCTACACAGTTCATCGTTGAGGTATTAAGAGTCACCAAAAGCAACTTTGGGTAAATCTATCACCCGGATCTGATGGCCTCTCCTCGTTAGACCCGGTCTTTCGGATCGCGATTCCGTCCGTCCTTCCGAGTTTCCGGGAATTTTAGGGGGGTTCACCTTCAAGTGCTTCCATAACTCGATTCTCGGGATGCGATTGTGATTGAGACTGACGGGCGTATCGATGCATCTTCCAATTTGCCTCGAGTTCGGGCTGTTGCTAAGTTCGAGCGTTGCGCATCGCTGAGATAATTGAGTCGGTTATTCGTAGGCAGCAGTAAGGAGCAGTGTGATTTCTTGCGTAATGCTTTGGTACACGTTTTCATGAACTTTTTGCGGATTTTCTGCAGATTTTTTGCTGAATTTGCGAAAAGAACTGTAGATTTTGCAAAATTTTTTCGTAAAAGTCAATAAATATTTTACGCTATAATTTGCGCCCATTCAGACTCCGCAAACATGACTGAAACTGTATATTACACGAATGAATTATGAAATTCTCCCAAAAGTAGTATGAATCATAAAAAAAGAAAAAAAGGCTAGAAAAAAACTAGTTACGGCAGTTAAATCTCACTGAGAAAGTTGGAATCCCAGGATCACCATTAAAGCAGTTTCGAATGAAGAAAGAAAAGAAGGTCCATTTTACTTCGACGTCTTATCAAAAGGAACGAAGCGCATTCGCTTGCCGGTGAATTAAGCCACGTCCATCAAATTTTCTCGGCTTCCTGAGCTGTTAAAAAGAAAGCTTAGTCTCCTCGATTAAAGGCTACTTAGTCCTGAGGTTGCGCCCTCGAAATCGCTAAACTGTCTAGAGATACTTTGCTCACCCCTTCCCTTCTCCGATGGGCTTCCGCTCCAAAACGCTATTTAAAAGACGTCATTGCCTTTGATGGATCGACCTTTACCTACGCTCGAAAAAGATAATGATTTCATAGTACATTAAGGAAATCCCAGTATCCTTCAGCAATTCTCCAATGTCCTTATTCCGAAATAATTAAAAAAGAAATTTAATTTTGTGTAAATGATGACCATAATTGTAACACTAGAATGTTTTTACAGGAGCTTCGAAGACAATGTCAAGATTTTGCCACTGCCCTGCTGGACCACACGAGGAGCTCGTACGAACTAGAAGTGCTGTTAAATCACGACCCGTCTGGACCGGCCTTCGAGCACGGCGAACGTATGCACCTTAATCGACTTAAACTCGCCGTCAAATTTCGACAAAAAAAGGCGAGTATAAGTTTGAACAGTATTTTCAATTCTACGTCTTTAAAAACTTTATTATGTGGCATGCTACTGATCGATTTCGATTTATTTTATACATATTTGCGCGAAAGTCAATTTTCTCAAAAGAAAAACATCCTTTTAAGGGGATTAGTGCGTTACAGCCTGTACCAAAAGTTAATTTTATTTTTAATTTATGTTATGGTACATGCAAATGCGATTAACATCACACATTTGGTAGTTTTTAGTGTAAAATAATAAAAGATACTGCTAAACTATCCAGAAAATGATAATATCAACGCTATATCTCGAAAACGGTGAAGCTAGGTTTCATAGTTTTGAATATAGTGTTCTAAATTTATTATTTAAGAAATAAGATTAGTTTTTTTAAAAAAAAATCTTTAAACGTAAAGTTTAAACGCTTTGAAGAAAAAAGTTGACTCGTTCATATAAGACATCATGTTAAAAGTCAGAACTTTACACATTAATATCTCGACTTTGGTGAAGCCAGGTCCTCCTAATTTTTAGTAGGTATTAGTATTAGTATTATAAAGATTTGTACCAATTGTTCTGAAACTCTCAAGAAAATGGCATTTCGAACTAGCCCCCTTAATTCGTGTAATAAGGTCTCAAGCCTCGCACACTAGAAGCTTCCCAAACGACAGCGGACCATTGCGAACAATATTAATCTCGTCGAATTAGAGCTGCAAAAAGGCCCGGAATAAATTAGGTGAACGAGCGTTGGTCACTAAAGGGCGGGCAGGGATCTTGATTAATTGGGCCCGGGTGACTGGATGGAAAAACCAGCGGCGGCGATTAAGGCGGATTCTCCCCCGTTGAAATTCTTATCGAGGCCTCCCACGGAGGATGATTTGTTGGCCCGCAGGAACGCGCCCACACTTTTTCGGGAGTGAACATCTTTATCCTGCTATTGATTTTTCGCTTTTCGCCGGTTCACAGTTGGCGAAACGAGCCCCCAAACGTGCTTCATTAAGATTTACGAGGGTCGGTTGGAGGAGGATGCACGATAAAAAATTGCGGATGCAAGGGACCAATTCCGGATTCGAGTAGCTGCACGCGTAACGGATATAAATTCACTGTGCTTCCGGGAAAATTCTTTGATACCACTTTATGGTACTGATGTTACTGTTAAGAGGATGCCTATCATAATTTCCGCGCTCTACTATACCGACTATTCTCTAGTATTCTTTCCTAACCTGAAAAATCAAATTTGCCTTAGAGGTTAGGTAAGAATACAGAATATCGTCGGTACAGTAGAGCGCAGAAATTAAGCTTTCTTTTATTTTTTATAGTGTTGCATTATTCGATGAAGCCTGGTATGATTACCAACATTGTGATCTGCACGGGAATTGCACTTGGTTACTTGTTATTGTGTAAAATTTATTTGATTGAAAAAATGTATACCCTTAGAAACGATAGGCACAAGAATGAAGTCATCTATACTTAATTAATTTGATTTAAAAAATGTTTTCAATTAGTTTCACTTTCGAATGAAATGTTGTCTTTATTGAATAGTTCGTAGCGCATCCAAACGTGCAACAACTTCTGGCGTCGATTTGGTACGAGGGTCTGCCAGGTTTCCGGCGCAAAAACATGGTGCTGCAAGCGCTGGAAATCGTTCGCATCGGAATACTTTTTCCCTTCTTCAGCGTGGCCTACATCATTGCACCTCACAGCGTCCCCGGTCAGACGATGAGGAAGCCCTTCATCAAATTCATCTGTCACTCCGCCTCCTACTTCACTTTTCTTTGTAAGTACACGATACGTTTATCCTTCGCTAATTTATCAATGCTAATAATTTATAGTCTGCCCTTTTCTACGTAATTACTGCACAAAATTAATCATTCCGCAGCTTCGCTCATATTGAGGTTTAAACATAATCCTGATAAATGAACATTCAATTGAACGTAATCGCGCAGTAATCGCAATGAGGATTTTAAAATTCCATTATTATTCTTACAGTTATGTTAATTTTGGCAAGTCAAAGGATTGAAAGCGTAATTGGCGTCTGGACGGGACTGGATGTGTCGAATCACGAATTTGAGCCAAGCAAGAGAGGCGCCCCGCCAACGATAGTAGAGTGGTGAATATTACATGATACTTCAAGCTTTCTATTCAAGAACCATTTTCAATTTCCTTCCAATGTCAGAATTTCAATAACATATTTTCGCCGGAATTTCATTAATGCTATAGAAATTCTATTGCCAAAGGCAAAGCACCCGTTTGAATATTTTAATATTATTATTAGTTCATAAAAGTAAAATTATGGTTGTTATTTAAAATAGTAACGCAATAGTTTCCTTCGAAATTTACTGAAACGTAACATTAAAGTGACGGAATTAAATTTTTTCCTACAATTCGCTAGCTCAAAAGTTACTCCGTAAATCTGAAAATGCGAATAGTGAAATTTAATAAGTGAAAAGCCGTTCACGTGCCAAATATCTAAATGATTTTTCACATAATATATGTTGCTATTCACATTTTCCATGCGAACTTCATAAGTAAGATCTTTTTGAGATCATTGTTTTAATACAATATTAATATTAGTTTAATACATATACATTTTAAAATAATAAATATAAGATATTATTATTAAGATTAATTTTTCATAAGATTTTATGTATAGAAAATTAAAAAAATTGAGTATATTAAACTAATATGATCTCGAAAAGATGTTAAATTGATGTTTAGGTGCTTGTTAATAGAGAATCTTTTTGAATGTTAAAAAATCTTAAATTCGGACATAATAGAGATGAATCTTTTTATCGTCTTAATTTAGTCTGAATTACTTTTACGCGGGTAACAGAGATTAGTTTTCTAATCTGAAGCAAAGCTAAACGAATTATCTAATCCAAACAATTCGCAAGCGCAACCCTTGCGAATGCAGTTCCCTCGTACGATAAATGTCTGCCGCAACATTCGAACAAACGCGGAATGATTCACCGCCTCGGCTTTCTTCCGAAAGGTTCATACTGGCCTGGGTCTCTGGACTGATATGGTCGGAGGTGAAACAACTGTGGGACGTGGGCCTGGAAGAGTACGTGAACGACATGTGGAACGTGATCGACTTCGTAACGAACTCTCTGTACGTGGCGACGGTGGCGCTTAGGGTTGTCGCCTACTACCGCGTACAGGAGGAGAACGAGCAGCACATGAACGACAGCAATCAGTACCTGCAGCGCGAAAAGTGGGATGCTTGGGACCCCATGCTCATATCCGAAGGCCTATTCTCCGCTGCTAATATTTTTAGGTTCGTTGCTGCATTTGCTAATTTATTTATTCTTAATCTTCTGACAGCCGGCATTTTTCATACCGAAAAAGTGTAACTAAACGTTTCTGAAAGAGGATACACACCGGAAATCCGAGATATACCCGGAAGAAATAAAGAAATTTTAGCTCTCGCTGTCGTCTGCTTTAGAACTGACTTGAACCAAAATCTAAATCTGCATTTAAATCTAAATACTGTATAATTAATAGTAATGATCGTAGAAATTAGGCAATAAAACTAATTGTAAATGAAATCACAATATTGTAAGTGTCTCGTCTGTGTACAAATATTTTTTAATTTTTATCATTATGATAGTAAAATTATATAATTATAGAACTTCTATTATAGACTTTGTCATCATTTGATTTTTATTTATTTGTCGTTTGAATTTCAGTTCGTTAAAACTGGTTTACATTTTCTCTGTAAATCCTCATCTCGGACCACTGCAAGTGTCTCTCTCGAGGATGGTAATGGATATCATGAAATTCTTCTTCCTCTATGTACTCGTACTCTTCGCCTTTTCCTGCGGTAATTTTGTCGTATTATCATTTTTTATGTTAGTGTCATAATGAATGCTTAATATTAGAAAAAAAAGTTATGGGTATATCTTCTCATTTCGAAAACTATAAATCTGAAAGTTCAGTACTTATCGTAAAGTAATCAGATGACTTTTTATGATCCAGGTCTAAATCAACTTTTATGGTACTATGCTGATATGGAGAAACAAAAGTGCCACACTGAGACGACCCATCCTTACAACTCGACCACACCAGCATCGATGGATACGAACGCTTGCATCGTCTGGAGGAGATTCGCAAAGTAATTTATTTAATTCACATTAAATAATACAATAATATAATTAATAAAATAATACGCTTATTAATAAAACAATACGTTCTTTCATAGAAATGCACAAAGAGAATATTACCACTTATTCATAAAAACTAATTAAACGAACGAGACAATAGCAAACAAAAAATTTTCATTTTTTTTTAACAGTTTATTCGAAACAACGCAAACCCTTTTCTGGGCAGTATTCGGCCTTGTGGATCTTGAAAGTTTCGAGCTGGAGGGTATCAAAGTGTTTACGAGGTTTTGGGGTATGCTCATGTTCGGCACCTATTCCGTCATAAACATCGTGGTGCTGCTGAATCTCCTCATCGCCATGATGAATCACTCTTACCAATTAATTTCCGTAAGTACGATCTTGACTCTACCGCCCAACAAAAAAAAAATCCAAACGAAGTATGTATATACAAAAACTTTGGGTACTTCACTGCAGGAGCGTGCGGACATCGAGTGGAAGTTCGCGAGGAGCAAACTCTGGATAAGCTACTTCGAAGAGGGTGGCACGGTCCCCCCGCCCTTCAACATCATTCCCACTCCAAAGAGCGTCTGGTATATCGTCCAGTGGATCTACAAGAAGCTCTGCGGTCACAGTCGCGCCGCCAAAAAGGAGCACATGCGCACTATAAGAGTAAGTTTAGGAGCTCGTTATTATCTGGATCCTCGGGAACTTTCTGCCGTAACTATAGCGGCGCCTCCCCCGTTCGCACCGACGTTACGCGAGTTGATGCAATTAAGCCTTTTAATCGAACGCCGGGGGTACGGGACTAAAATGCCGGCAAGGCGATTAAAGATATATTCTTCCCCCTGGGGGTCGTTCTTTCAAGTCCGAGAAAATGGTTATTGCCGTTAGATCGCAATTTCAGTCGTCATAACAATAAACAACCTTCGATCCATTAGATGCGAGAAGAAGGGCGGGAAGAATCTTTAAATTTAAGGAGTACGGACTGATCTGCTGTTACAATGAAATAGTAGGTTATTATATTTTGGCCGTATTGTTTTAGAGTCGTAAAGTCACAATCACAAATTACGTCTTTTTCAATTATCACTAAATTTAAGCTTTAGAGGACCAGCACTTGAGGAATTATGAAAAACAGTTCCCTGGTAGAAATTTAGAACATTTAATGACAATTTCACAGCTGGAGAAATAGAAATAGGCGAAAAATAGCAGCCATTTTTAACCCGATGATGAAACGCTTTTTTTTTCAACTACGTGGCTATTTCAACTAGACAGATTTCTAGCAGGGTTGTTTCTATGGAAAAGTGATCTGAAGCATATGACAAAAGTCTAAATTGATCTCAAATGTTTGGAGGTCAGAGACCTTACGCCAAATGATGTAAAGGTTAAGACAGAAAAAAATGTCTGCAGTTAAAGTAGTTGAACCTGTTGTTAATATCCCTTCGACCGAAACATCCAGAGATCTGACCGCTAGGTCTGCGCTGTTCGCAGAGAAAGAAAAAGCAGGCCTGTGACAGGGACTTCCGCTACCAGGGAATAATGCGCAACCTCGTGCGACGCTACGTGACGGTGGAGCAGCGTAAGACCGAAAACGAAGGCGTGACCGAGGACGATGTGAACGAGATCAAGCAGGACATAAGCGCCTTCCGCTGCGAGCTCATCAACATACTCCAGAAGTCCGGGATGGTGACGGAGCCCACCTCCGGAACGGGTACCGGTGAGAGTAGAACGTTCTCTCGAGGAACTCATAGAGCCTCGATCGCGACTTTTTCTCTCTTTATCATTCTTTATCTTGCACTTCTTTTGGTCCACTTTTTTCTTATTATGTATTATGGAAATTTAAAGAGAGAGAGACTTTAGTTGTAAATTGCATTGGCTATATGACGGTAGCTTTTTTCTGTCTCACCTTTGGACCATGAGCTCAAATGTTTAGATCCAATGCCAAAAATTATTAAAGCCACAGCTTATTAAGGGGGTCTCAAAAACAATCAAAAATTCAAATTTCGCGCCTAATATAGCAGACGAAGAAACAATTAATTTGCTTTTTAAAAAAGTGTTTAAATGAAATATTGAAAAATCACGAGATACTTGCTCTCCGTTAGGTAACGATTTATCATTTTACAAAGTTCCAAGTTCGAATAACAATTCCTTGATGAGAAAAACTAGACAAATGTAGAAAAATCATATTATTCAAGCTTTTCTCATCCAAGTATTATTGTACGAATTTGGAACTTTATAAATAAAGAAGAGCAAGTATTTCGTGATTTTTCAGAATTTTATTTACATATTTTTCTAAAAGTGAATTAATTGTTATTCGTCTACTATATTATGGCGCGAAATTTGAATTTTGTATGCTTTTTCTCCACCTTTGTCAATAAAAAATTTTGCTCTTAGTTCTGAGAATATTTCGAATCCGCAGGTGAGGCATGGTAAGAGTTTTCGTCAAATAACTTTTAGATTCATTTTCTGTGTAATTATCATTTATTGAAGCACGACGCATGTAGAATGTATATTAAGTATAAGATTTTAAGAAAAATATTCCTTTCGCGTTAGAGATTATTGCAAATTTTACAACGGCTTAGATTCATAGCTCTTCCCTATTCTACAATTGTGAGCGCCGTAACAGCACTTCCGGCGCTTTTACCCTTCATCAAAGATACACGAGAACTCGAAATGTGCCAAGTTCGGGTAACAAGCGAAATTCATCTTCGCGGAGAATAATTAGCAAACTCGGAAGCTTTCGTTACACCTTTGGTACTCGAGTTGTGGACTTCCTTGCGCAGTTTTAAGAGAGGCCAAATTATCTTTTATAGTAACGTTTAATACGAGCCTCCTACCCTGGACATATTTATTACAGTTATTTTATGAGTTTTAGATATTATTCTATATATAAAACTGAATAATAATTATTATCGTTATATATAACTGTGTAGCCGTTATCGCACGCATTTTATCATGAAAAGCTACATATTTATGTTATTTACTTATGCTACTATCATTTTAAGCAGATATACTTTTAATAAAGTTGCTAAATGTTTTCATACGTTTCTAAACAAAAGAAAAAAGCAGCTCTATTAAGAAGAACCACACAATTATTTTAAGTTTAAATTATTTTAATTTCATTCATTAGCTGAGCACGCAGTAGCTGAATGTTGCCCTTGGTGGTCTTTTTTTCTTTTCTATGCCGTAGACTTTAGCGTGAAAGAATTATCCGTAGGTGTGGGTGGAAAAAAGAACCGACAGAAGGAACGCCGACTGATGAAAGGCTTCAACATCGGACCGCAGCCAAGCGGCAGTGGTAGTTTGCCTCCAGTGGCTGAATTCATTGCCAGCCTAAGAGAACAAGAGACTCCGGATGATCAGCCAGGACACCATCACCACCACGAGATCTTCGGAAGTACGTTCAGCAGCATCTTTGGACCCGGTGCAACGCCCAAACGCAATCCTCATCATATTAGCACCAATAGCGTACCTGGGCTTGCCTCTTGCCAGCGACAAGTTCGCGAGTCCCGGGGGAGCTCTCGCAAACGTCGTTGGGGCACCCTCATTGAGGCTGCCAAAACAGGCAGAGTTTCCAGGCTCATAGGTAAGAGGACATGTCATGTCGACAATTTTTAACCCTTTGTCCTTTTTGTCAGTACATGATTCGTGTAACAGCATATGCTGAATTTATGACAACATCATGTCCTGAATTGTGTTCAGAAATTGTAGACACTTTACATTCATATGTGCTGAACAGCATGTGCTGAATTTATGACAACATCATGTCCTGAATTGTGTTCAGAAGATGTAGACACTTTACATTCATATGTGCTGAACAGCATGTGCTGAATTTATGATAACATAATGTCCTGAATTGTGTTCAGAAGATGTAGATACTTTACATTCACATAACGATAAGGGAAGTCAGCTACTAATTAAAACTAAAAGCTAATATGCCTTTTAATCAACAGGTCGATCCCGTTCAGAAGATTCCGTGTATTCTCCAGCTTCAGAGGATGGCGGATCCCGATCAGAGGGTTCCTCTGACTCCAAGTCATCGTTGGACGCTCCGTCTCAAGACTCACACCCACACCATCCGCATCACCACTCGCACTCGTCGTCACATCATCACCATCATCAGCAAAGCCAGCCCCAGCAGCAGCAGAGCCAGCAGCAGCCTCAATCGCAGCAACACCACGAGGGCCATCATGTCTTCAGCGGAATTGGTCCTGCCCTGGCGGCGCTTCGCAAGAAGCGCAAAAAATTCTCAGCATCGCGCGCCTCGACGCCCGCTATGACGACGAGCAGCGGCAACAACAGTGCCTGTACCTCTACGACCCTGCCCATCGAGAGTATGATGCATCCGATTGCAACGACTCTCGCCTCGCGCGTCAGCAAGAAGCAGCTGCAGCGCGCCAGCAGCGTACCCACGCGCAGTCCCGATCTTACGATTCACCAGGTAGCACCTCCTCGGCGGCACGAGGTTACCCAGAGCCAGCAACCCAGCCTCGACGACACGCCGCCCAGCAACAGCAACAAGGACCAAGGTTAGCCCGAGTTTAAAAAAAAAATTAACGATTTTAATCGATCGGGAGAGTTACTTTCACGAAGCGATCAGTGGGACACTCACAAAAAAAAATCGTTCACTTGGACAACCGTCGACGTTGGCATCTCACGCTTCCCTTCCTTCACGGCTCTCACCTCCGATCTGAATTAACTGTTGTCAGTACAATTTTTGGGGACGTGTGTTATTAAAAAAAAAAGAAATTAAATTAAATTAAAGAATCTTTGCTATGGCATGCTCGAGCCTCTCCGTGATCTTCTTGATGCGGCTGCACTGAATTGGCTATGTAGAATCCGTGGGAGCTCTTCTCTTCGATCTTTGGGACGAATTCTTATCGATGCGGACGCGTGCACCGTGCTGGCTAAATCTCGGGAGCTTTTCTGCATGGAGAAGATTAACAATGGCTGCTTCTGCAATAGTGAGTTTAATAAAACCTTTGCTGCTCTTTAATAAGCTTTTCTTAGACCAATTGACGCTGCTAAAACTTAGTCCAGAGCATTAGAACGTGTCTATAAAGTGTTTTTAGCTAACTAGTAGTTAATTGCAAAGAGAAATCCGATGACAACAATCAGCCCGGATAATATTTTTATGGAAGACAATAAAATCGATGCTGGTGATTTGCATATGTGACGCTCGATGCGCATGTGGAGTGCATCTTCAACTACAGCTTTGACTAACAGTGATCAAAATTTCGCCTAAGCAAGTAGCTTTCTGCAGTGGTGACGAGTACCAAGCATCAGTGTGAGGAATGCGTTTTCCCTCGAATGTATCGTTCAACGGTTCCGTCACTATTAGTCTCGTTGTTTATATTGATTTTGGTAATGCTGATACCGTTGAGAGATACAGTTCTGAGAGAATGAAATTATATTTGTAACGACATCGTGAATAAATGTTTATCGTCCAATGTGATGTTCCTAACTTTTAAAACATTACTCTACTCCTTGTGAAGATTAGGCTAAACTCTCCAAACATCAGGTAACGGCAAAACAATACAAACAGATTGAAGCAACGAATATTTCGATGAAACTTGGTTATCAGTTAACTATATCACTTTCTAATGAACTTTGATAGCCAAGCGGCTTATCAAACAACGCTAATCCTCTAACTATTGTAGAATCAGCCTTTAGACACTAATAATCTGCGTTGATGGTCGGCAAACCTTCTAACCAAACGTAACTCGTTACTCATCAGTGTAATGTTGGATTAACATTAAAAATTCGAAGCTGAACGTGCTTAAATCTCTTTGAAAAACAGACAATTTGCATGGCCCGATTGAACAAGCTCATCGAATCTAATCGACGCCTTATCAATAGGATCGGAAACAGAGATACATCGACCACTAATTACAATATCAAATAAATTCATAAATTCAGCAAGAGCCGGGGCGAAGTTTTTGTGAGTGTCCCGGAAGCATTACGAGCATGAGAAAGAGAGAGAGAGAGAAACAATTGTGAAAGACTGCCCCGATAGCCAGAAGGCTGAAGAATCGCATGTCGCGCGAAACGATTGCAGGTGGAGGTACAGCGGCGCCAGCGGTGGTGAGCTCAGCGATCGACCTGACCCCGTCGACGACCGAGGAGAGCGTCCTGAGCGCCAGCACCAGTGTCAAACGTAACGGCTCGGCTGGTCAGCTGCAGAAGCTGCCGCCTGGCATCGAGCCCATCACCGGCCACGACTCGGTCGCCTCCACCGGCTGGCTCTGAACTGCCGTCGAGGCTACTGACTCCGGAAACTTCGCCGTCGCCACCCGACGCATTGCCTTCGTTCTCGGCCTCTCCGCACACGACCAAGTATGGCCCTACGATCCTGTACCGGGGCCCGCCAGCCGAGAGATCCCAAAAACTCGTGCGTAAATAATATTGCCGACCCAGCGGACTTCCATCGACGATGCTCGCGCTTTCGATTTTTTAATTCTCCGTTTGATGGATTTCTCGAGGGACGACTCCCTGCCTAAGTAACTCAATGTATTTACTTGTCAAACTACCTGATAAATTTCCCTTTATTATCCTGTACTCGCTTCTGGAGATTTCTTCGATGAACCACCTGAGGAGCTTGCGGAGGTGATTTTACGAGATTCTGACGGTTTCGGACTATCCGTTGTTTGCTTACGGAGTCATCGAGTAATGTATACTTTAAACTTTCGTTTGAATTTTCAATATCGGGAAATTATCGCTGCAAATTATCGGGAGCCACAATCGCACAACTACGTAAGTGCCAGCGAGGCAAATGAAACGAACAGCATCGACTAAACTTGTATACAAGTACACCGCCACTACTGCCAAATTGGAAATGCCACGTGGGTCGGCCGAGATTAGTCGCATAGATGAATAAATTAAAAGGTTTTAAAAACAAAAGAAATAAACTATAAAAAAATCTTTATTCATAGCTTAAATGAAAATTCACGTTATATTTTGTCCGAATTTTTGTTCAGCTCAGACACTTTAAATGGGAATGTATTGTCTCGTAAATTTATAAGGAAATATGTAAATGTTTATATTTTCACATATAAAGTGTAAGATTCTTTTCATGTATTGCGGTGCAGCGAAGGAAGAAGTATGACGCAGTTTATTATTTCTTATCTTATTACGCTTATTACCGTCAAGAATTTAAAAAAAAAAAATTATTTATTAATGTAAACGTTTTACATCGATGGCGACTTTCGGAAAAGAGAATTAACGGTCTATTATATTTAAATCGTCGGTCAATTTTCGAAGTCTTGATGAAAAATAATTGAATAAAAAAAGCATTTTATTAGCGCATATCAGCTTTGCACAAATGCGATAGGACTTCCGATAAGTTGCATGAATTCTGCGTTGCGTAAAAAAATTCTTTTTTTTTCCTCGCTATATTTCTCTTGTTTTTTTTTTTCAACGAAACATTTTTCGTCATTGTACACTATGCGTTTTTTATTTGTACTTTCGCCGATGTAGCTCGAGACTTCGATATCTCATATTGAGAAAGAAAATTGACCCCGTAATTTTTTCCAAAAAAAAATGAGTAAAAATTTAAGAGATGTAAAAAAAAAAGTTGTACTTTTTGCAGTTTTAAGAAAGATTAATAAACTTTGTCTACGAATAATTGTTACAAGTCGTAGCTCGATCGTAACATCCGAATTAACGTGTCACGTTTTATTACATTTTTAATGGCTTTCGAGAGCATTTCTAGTTCGATCTGGTAATAATTAATAAATTATTCGCATGACATACATATTGATCCAATGGAGATAAAAAAGAAATACAAATTTAAATATGTAACGACCAAATGAGAAAACCTGGGCGATTTTGACACACACGTACATAAAACAAACGAATATTAAATCGAGTCTCTGCCAAAGAAAAAGTTTCATTAAACGGTCTGTTCGTGATTTGCGTATACCGGAAACTATGAAATTTAATTATAAGAGAATAGTTGAATAAGTCGTTTATTTTAAGAGAATAAAAAAAAACATACGAGATCGTTGAATTAAAACTTTTTCAATGGAATGAGATAGTAATTAGTTTAAAAAAAAAAGATGGCTTCGTATAATTTTGTAGGTATTAAATGTAGTTACTGCATACGATGAAATAAAAGTGATAATAGTTGCGAGTAAAATAGCGAACGTCGTGAGAGTAGGTAATTGTTTGAAAGTGACAAAGTAACGGAGTGACAACATTTTAAGCGTTCAATCAAAAACTACATTCAAATAACTTCCAACTAACGTTATTTTAAATTCTTTATATTTTGCAACCTTTAGTAATAATTTCATCTGTAACAACTATATTTATAGAACTATTGTTTCAAATTGATCTTTAAAAATCTTGTAAATATTAAATATTTGGTACTCGTGAGAATATCAAATTATCTGTTTTTTTTTTGTAATTAATCTGTTAATCCATGAAAAATAATTATAAAATAAAAAAATTTTTGAATGGACAGTCTACAATGTTGACGATAGCATACAGCTTGAGAGATTGTACAAAAGAAAGAATAAGTCCTTGATCGATGATGTGAAAGTTAATGAATGTTCGACGTAAAACGTCTTGCAAATAAGTAGAATGTATTATTTATTTATTTAATAAATAATTAAGTAATGTTTTATTTCTAATCGAATCCTTATGTATATTACAAACAAGAGGAACTTGCGAAAGACGTGAAACACTTGTCTCTGCACCGATCATTTCTACCTTTTTATTATAGCAATTTAAAGAAAATTTTTGAAACAAGTTAAGCATTTTTTAATCCGTCATTTGTAAACGACTTTTCCATAAAAGTATTACTATAGTTTTCACGTCTTTGAAAAGTTTGCGATAAACATAACTACGGTTAAGGAATAGAGCTAATCATGATTAAACTAATATTTAAAGAGTGAGGTAAAAAAAAGGGAAGGAGTCGTGTTGATCACGACTTTGAGCGCCGAAAGTAGGTACATATGAATTTCGCCGTTTCAACTATTCATTTTATCAAACTGATTTTCAAAGCGAAATTTTGATATTTAACACAATTATTTATTTAACAGTTCATTCGACAGCAGAGAAAAATTTGAAAATCGAAAAATAGATGAATAATTGAATTTCACCGATTGACGCAACTCTTATACGTATTTATAAGAAATTGCGGAAAAAGGACGCACCGGAATAAAAAAATAATGAATTTATTTCAGCGGCAAAAGTTTGTTGGCTAAACAAAAAATGACCATTAATAAATCCCAGTATATTCTGATACTCCATGTTTCTTTCCTGCCTACCATAAGCAAACAACATTAAATAATAAAAATTATTTGAGTACTAATTTTTCTTTTCAATAAATATTTCAATTTTATTTGATCGATTCGTTTATGTTTTACATTATACACATTCATTTTGGTTCTTTTGTTTTCGTTTAAACATGAATATTTATAAAACAAAAATATATTTCTCCATTAAGTACTTATTAATTAATGTTTTCTTATAAAAAGGTCTTTTTATTTATTTCCTACACTTCATTGGTGCAACTGATGTAAGTAAATCCTTACAACTTATACATTTGTACAGTAAGTATCAAAATCAATAAAGTTTCTCTTCGACGTAAAACTATTACATACAAAAGTTTTTTATATATACCAATCTCGTCTATCATAAAATAAGTATCTTTATACATTTTTCAAGACATCAATATCTACTGTGTCTCTAAGTAACACCGCGACTCGAAATGGCAATTTAAAGATCACAAGGCGCTAGCTGACATCGGGCACGACGTTGCAGTCGTCTTGGGCATGGCCTTCCACCATTTTCTGGTTGCCTCTGTAATTTTATTTATTTATTTCATTTCGCATAAACTCAACCAACTAAACAACAGAAACACAATATTATAATGAAGAGAAGTGTGTATACCGTAATGGTGCGCGTGCTGCTAACTCGTCCCGTGCCGCAAGTGACGTTGCAGGCCGTCCACGGCGACCAATCCGAAACCTCGCAATCGATTGGCTCCGAGGAAGGATCTACTGATCTCCCGGAGACTGGCTTTTCGATGAGCCTATCAACCGTTGCATGGCGTGGAACGTGATCCAATGACTGTGCTGCAGGCTGAGCTTCAGCCGCACCTTGCCTTACCTTTGAAAAAAAAAATGATTTTTTAAAACGTGAATCTAAAATTGTTACTACATTCCTCAATTTTCACTTATTTTTTGAATCTAAGATTTGTAGAAGGAGTGGGCAAGGCACTCGGTGTTGTTAAATCGTGCGCTTGTCGTACCCGTAAGTAGAAACAGACGAGTGTGGTCAGACAATAGTTTTAAATTAAAAAATCCTTTAGAATAGCTTCTAATGGCATCATAATTTTTTGCGCTGTGAGAAATCGTTTAAAGATGTTGTACACCTATTCTTTAAGCATGACATAATTGAGCTTCGTGGATTATAAGAATATTTTTAATACCGAGAATTTCGTAGAAACGTTTAATCAAGTAACGTCTAAAATACACTAAAATAACAAAAGTTTTATTCAGTGATGTAAGATGGTTTCTAATGTTTGTTCTTTTTCTGATGGTTGTCTTAGTCTTGTTTGAAATAGTCATATTTGCATATTCGAAGTAACTACGGTAATTAAGATACTAAAATTAAAAATACGATATTATTTTATCCCCCATTCTTACTATGAAAGTTAGATTTTTCTTTCCGAGTACTCGTTTGTTTTTATCTTCGCAGTATCTACGATAACTTACAGGGTAACAAGTTTTCGAGCATTCGGAGAAAGTGCGGAAATTATTCCTGTTCCCTCGGCAACCACCGTAAACGAAGGATACGCAAGTCTGCTTCTGAGGGTTGTAGACCCAGCGTTCGAAGTATCCCCGACAAGGTCCTTTCTCTGGTTCCTCCATGCAAATAACTGCGATAAACAATATAATTTCCATCGTATCTTACTTGATAATAAGATTTTTCAATAAAATTGGAAGATTCTATTTCTCATTCCATGTTTAGCGCTCATTTTGTTTAAAAAAATATATTTCCTAATAAAATATATTTTTTCTCGCAAATGAGGGTTCATTGTAAAAAGTACGAACCCTTGGCAGTGGCTACGTCAAAAGTGCAGTCAGCTTGGTCTAGGCAAAGTCGCTGTTCAACAAGGACAATCTTTTTGGCACACACTGATTGAAATTCCGGTGCCACTAGCAGCAATCGCGTTCGCGTTTTGACTCCGTTTCCGCAAGTCACGCTGCAAGGTGACCAATCAGACCATTCGGACACCTAATAGAAATAAAAAAAGAAAATTATTTTTTCATAAAATGTCATTATTAAACACTAGAGTATAATTTTTGTAATTAGATGTTGGCGGGAAAAATATTACTTTTTTATTACAAACCGATCTTAATTTATCAGTATTTTAATTTTGTTCTCTAAATTCTTATCAATAAGTAAAAAATCCAAGGAGGTTTCATTCTAGTCACTATTTCTCGTGATGTCATTGGTCGAGCTGTAGATGTTATTTTATTTTTCAAATTGTTTGGTGTCACACTATTTATAAAGCTAATCCGCATTTCCGCGCGCGCCTGATCTAGTTGTATATAAAAAGTAAACAAAAGTGAATGCATTCAATAGTGTGGAATATATAAAAAATAATTTCTTCGATGCATTGTACTATTTTAGTGTAAAGAATTAGTACATTTATTGTAAATTTATTGTAAAGAATTAAGAATTTAAACTTGTAACGAATAAATTGATACAAATGTAAGCTCGAGTAGCAAATCCTTCGAATCCAGGATTCCCTTCTCTAAAATTTGAAATGAATGAAAGCAAAAATTAATGTAAACACGACGCCTATCAGTGTGCAAACAATCACGTAGCGACTCTCTGTAAGTTCAATATTCATGAAGTCTTAGCGATACCTTACAAAAGACGTCCTCGCTCTGCTCGACGCTGGTGGTGCAGGCTGGTTGCATGCACTTCTCCTTTTCCATGAGCGTCACGTGGAAACACTTCTTCCGTTTCTCGGGGTTGAGCAGATTGCGCCAACGAGTCCTGAAGCCAATACCACAAGATGCGCTGCATTCGCCCCAGGCGCCCCATTCTGTCGCCTGGCATTCCGCTTCGTTGAGGCCGGGGAACGGGCTGTCGTCCTCGCTCTTCTCTCCATCACTTCAAAGGGAATAATTAACATTAACAATTTTCATTACACCTACTTATACTTTATGGACGAGTTTTCTTCGTTGAAATTTGCGTTGCTGCATCTCTCTTAAGGGGATGTCTATCTTCTATGTCTATCTCTAACTACACCGACGATTCTCCATATTCTCTGCTAGCATCTAAGGCAAATTTGATTTTTCGAATAATTTTGAAATGGCTTTCTTAATGCCATTTCTAATTGTATCAAAACATTATTTGTAGTTCGTAGAATGTGTGCAGACTTCTTTTTCGGCTGATTTCAATTCCAATTGAAAAATAAGCCGGTATTTTCATTATTACTCGTTTATTACTCAATCACTTAAAATATATCGAATAAACAATGAAAAGAAAAGAAAATATTAAATAGTGTTCACGCAAGTCAGTTTGAATAATGGAATTTAAATAATTGTTCCCTTCGTTACGTTAAAGGACTAGAATGTTTGTTAGATCGCCCTAAAGTGATCCGTATTGCTAGAAGCCCCCTTCTACTGGTGGATCTAACAACATCAGGAAATAATTCCCTAGTTGGATGCTCTTATACCGAGAAGAAAGAAATATTAGTCCTCGGAAAGAAAAATCTAAGGATTTTTAATTTAAAACTATTGTCTGGCCACGCTCGTCTGTTTCTACTTACGGGTACGACAAGCGCACGATTTAACAACACCGAGTCCCTTGCTCACTCCTTCTACAAATCTTAAATTCGAAAATAAATGAAAATTGAGTGATCAAACGAACTTACCTCTAAGTGTAAAAAGTAAAAGTAAGTTCGATCACAATTATGTGAGTTCGTCTCGTTCTCGAGATCATTGTGCAGTCACGTCAAGTTGCAAAACGTACTAAACACTATGACAGTACGTATAAAAACTTTAGAAGTATGAAATTATACTATAATAGTATAAGGAACTTATCCTAAATTACAATCACATGGATTCTACTAAAATACTTAGATTTTTCATTCCGAGTAGTTTTATTTTTGTTTAAATCATTTATCTCTTTCTTCTTTTCTTTTGATCGTGTGATTATGTTCGCGACAGATGAATTAAACCGGAATAGCGGAGGTCATTGTTATCGAAACAAGTGGACCGACGTGGGTTAAGCTTTTGGACGCTGACAAGAGTAACGAGGTATTTACTCACGAGCATTCGCCGGCGGGTGCCAGGCACATCTCTTTGGAGACGAGCTGACGGCTGCAGCCCATCATCGCCGCTTTCTCCGGGATGCGGTAAGCTCGGCTACGCATTCGCAGGCCCTTGCCGCACGTCACCGAGCACTGCGTCCACTCCGAGTACTCCGTCGTCATGCATTCGGCTGAAGCACAAGTCGTCCGCGTTTCGGTTATGCTTCTCTTCGACCATAAACACCAGTTTACGAAGGTAACTTTCCTTTTTCGCGGTTTTTTCGCGCGGAACTTTAGCGATTAGTATCGCCGTCGGGTTGCCTTAGACTCTTTTCTTTTCGATAGCGAGCATTTCGTGTCTTTCTCCAGGATTTTAGCGGTGAGGTAATGATAATGTAAACGAGAGCATTGCGTTGTGCGGATTTGTTTCAATTGTACTGTTCTGAGAATGATTCGAGTTTTTTTAATTTCATTTTCAACTTGAAAAGAGAATATGAACACATTTTTCTTTTAGATTTAACCTGATTTTTTATTGAAAATAGTGAACGCATGCTCTGGAATTTATTTTGAATTTCTTAGAAATGTATTCGCTGTTTCGATAAAAGAATCAGGCTGGAAAGTTTCTGAAAAATTCACGACCCAGTTAGACGACTCTCCTTTACAGCAAAACAGCAAAAAATGAGTGTATTAGGAAATGCGTAATAATTCGTAAGAATGAACTGCAGAGACAACGATTCATGAAATTTAGCAATTATTTATTGCGTTAGTAGAATATTATTAATACACATATGATAGTTAAAAGCGATTATAATCCGAAGGCAGTACAATAACAAACGTATGTGAGGTACAAAATATGAGTATTTTCATGTATAATACTGCGAATACAATACTGCTAATGGTACGTGATCACCGACTATAAATAATATAAATAGCGACAATTAACTTGGAAAACCCGTTCAAAGATATAAATATTAAAACATATCCCGCGTAAAAATAATTCAAACTAAAATAAGACGATAAAAAGATTCATCTCTATTATGTCCGAATTTATGATTTTTTAACATTTAAAAAGATTCTCTAATATACAATTTTCAATCTATTCATTTTTTTTAATTTTCTATACATAAGGTCTTATGTATAGAATCTAGAATTCAATCTATTTTTTTTTTTTAATTTATATGTATTAAACTAATATTAATATTGTATTAAAACAGTGATCTCGAAATGATCTTAAATTGATTTTTCAGTGCTTGTTAATAGAGAATCTTTTTGAATGTTAAAAAATCTTAAATTCGCACATAATAGAGATGAATGTTTTTATCATCTTATTTTAGTCTGAATTATTTTTACGCAGGTATTTTTACTCCGCGACGCCTCGCAAAAAATTCACCGCAAACCAAACCTGCCACTCCCCGTTCCAAGTTAACCGCACAGCGCAATAAAAGTATAAACTCAAAGGACTCATCGTAACCACTTGGGTTTGATGAATTCTTCAAATGACTCACGTCTCTCGGTGTCTTGGGAGGTCTCCGCTGCGCTAAATTCGGCGATCTCCTCCTCGAGGTCCTTCGCGTCGCAGCTGCGCTTCTTAATCTCCTCGCGGTCAAGGTAAAGTCTGGCCAGGGGCAGCATGGGTTTTCCGCTGGGGTCGTAGAAGGGTGAGCGTGGGTCCTCCGGGTACATGGTAGTGATGGGCTTCATGTATTCGCGCGGCTTCGTCTCCGAATTCGGCGACATGTAACTGATGCCGTTGTCCGTGCCCGCGTCCCAAGGATAAAGGTCGATCGTCATGCCCTTGATCCAGGTGCAGTCGGCCTGGCACAGGTTGAGTTTGCTCACGCCCACCACCCAGTCGGGGGATGGGCCCAACATCGAGGCGACTGATAGCAACGGGTGCTTACGGTCCACTCTGATGATTCAAAAGTACCAAATATATGTATCTATTTCTTTAAATTCAACTTTCTATTATAAACGCGCTGTGCGTAAAGACACGATTTTGCGCACGCTCGCTCAAAATCGCATCTTGCACACTTTGAATCGAAAAAACAGTTCGATACTTACGTAAAGCAGTGATTTTAAGTCTCATGTGAAGTTTGCACGTTTGAAAAGGTCACGCGAGATTTAAAATCACTTCCCCGCACTTGTATCAAAATGTACTATTAAGTTAATGACATGATAACTAAAATATATTTTAAAAAAGGATTCTTTTAGAATAAATATTAGAATTTGACGAAGAAGTTGTGCTTGTTTACTTTAGCCTTTAAAATCTTCGTGTCTATTCTTTGGAAATCAAAATTTTGTTCACTAAATGATAAGAGAAAGGAAATAAGGGAAAATGAAAAGTTACTTGAAGTCTGCGGTGGTATTGGTGTTGACATTAGGATACCAGAGCCCAGGCGCCTTTATGTACGTCCTGAGGTATTTGGCTTTGTTGCGCAATTCCGTTTCGAGGCCGGAAGCCGAGCCCCATTCGGCGAGCTGTCTGAAGCCATCGGTAGCTATGTGATCTCGTCCCCAGAATGAGAAATTAGTTTCGTGCGAAGCTCCAACCACGTCGCTAAAATGCGTTAGCCAAGCGGACTCCGGGAAGTCCTTTGGGTGCGTTAGATTCGTCCATAAACCTTCCAACACCAACTGCAAGCGAATATTTTCTCTCTGTTACTTAAGAATTTAAACAAATAGTTGTAGTCAACTTTCACTCTTAGTTTATAGTGGAACCACTCATGGAATTCAATTTTACTCAAATAGAGTCAAGTTCGTTTTCTCTACGCGAGTAAAGTGATTTAAATTTACTCTAGAGTTTTACCTTTCGCTCTACTTGAGTTAAATCGCACTATTAAAAATCTAAAAATCTCTTAAAACATAATCCTTTGATTAATTTTACTGCTGCTGCTCGATTTACAAAGGGAGCGGTGTGTATGCACACGTGTACCTTGTACTTGGCCTCATCGCAAGCGCAGCATCGTTGCTCGTCGAGTCGTTCGGTCTCCTTGCGGCTCATCTCGCAGAAGGTCCTGACCAGGCGGTCGTCCTCGGCGAACCAGTGGTTCGAGTCTTCCATCACCATCGCCGTGAAGATGACGCATCCGGAGCCCGCGGGCGGCGCCCGCCACATCACCTGTACCTGCAATCATGCGATTTTTTTTTTATTATTATTTTTCGTCGCTTTTTTTGCGGCGAGGGAATTTGCATACAATGGCCCGGCGCGATAACGCTCCGTTTTCTTTTCCTCTCTTTTCGCCGGAGGTCGACTGCGTTCGGCTGATGAGCGAGCAAAAGTGTTTCAAGGAGAGGAGGTCGGTTCTTTACTCTTTTTAGGATGGCTTTTCTGCGTAGTGCCCCTCGGCCAAGTACGCCGGATTTGCAACTGAATTGGCTGCTTACGTAAACATATATTTTGTTCGCAGCTACTCCGTTTTCAAAAGGTAGGATAAAATCACGAATAAAAGCATGAATGCCCGCGTAAAAATAATTCAGACTAAAATAAGACGATACAAAGATTCATCTCTATTATGTCCGAATTTAAGCTTTTTTTAAGATTCAAAAAGATTCTCTATTAACAAGCACCTAAATATCAATTTAACATCTTTTCGAGATCATTCTTTTAATACACTATTAATATTAGTTTAATACATATAAATTTAAAAAAAAATAAATATAAGATATTATTAAGATTAAAACGATATTCATAAGATCTTATGTATAGAAAATTAAAAAAAAAAATTGTATATTAGAGAATCTGTTTAAATGTTAAAAAATCTTAAATTCGGACATAATAGAGATGAATCTTTTTATCGTCTTATTTTAGTCTGAATTATTTTTACGCGCGTATTTTATAATTTCAAAAAATAAATGTCCAATACATTAAGCTAACGTGTGCCATGATTTTTTTATGGCTGTGCGGAGTTTTAAAATGAAATAAAAATGCATGCGCAGTTGGAAAATGACTTAACCATGCTGGATGAAAACGTAAATTTGAAACGATTAGAAAAATTGTTTTTCCATTAAGTAAAATCTATATTAAATAATTATTAAAAAATTGATTATATATTCTTACTTCTGATTTAGGGTACTCCGAGACCTCGGATACGGTATTAACGCAGTCCTCATTGAATTCGGTCAGGGAATCCGGGAAGATCTGGAAGTAGCCGATTCGAGCCGCCGGATTAAAGGGGGCATGCTGCGAATCCACCGACAGTGTGAAGCGAGTAAACCGTTTAGACCTGTCATTGTCTCGTGAGCCTTGAAAAATAAAAAGAATGTTTTTTTAACAAATTATACTCTCGATAAAATATTTTGGAAATTACATTTTATTTAAATCTCAAATTTTTAATTTTTAACGAACAACTGTTTCAACAACATCATCATTTTTAACGAACAACTGAGTTTCAACAAAATCATAAAAACACGTGGAAGCTTTTAAATTTTATTACTTAGCTTTGTAATGAACAGCGTTAATGGAAAATTCGTGTAAATAAATCTATATAATCGCGAATAGCTTATCGAAGTGGCAATCAGACGAGTGAACCTCGATACCTTGAAGACTGATGGTATACACAGCGTTTGGGATGTATTTATCGTAGTCGCCGCTGATGAGTATCCGATAGCCGCCATCGCCGGGAAGTCGCGGTGCGGAAGTTTGTCCGGACGTCGGGGTCAGCGGACATCCCGCGTGCACCGTGGCAATGAACCACGCTGCGATGAACAAACGCAGCATCGCCTGCAGCAACAATTAGTTATAAATTGAGTATCAATTTCCACGTCAATGGTCAAATGTATTATATTTTTTACATATACTAAAACGGTTGGGGTCAAATTTGAATCTGCACACGGAGAGAAATGTTATAGTAAAAATTACTATATTCCGCAGGAACAATGGGACATACTCGACCTGTGACGATTTTTACTATAAAACATACTAAAAATTCCTATGTACGTATGTTTCATTATTTAAAGACCATCAGAAAAAGTTTATAGTTTCTCTGTAGATTTCAACGTCCAGTAAGCTGATAAGTGTATTTTAAATGTTTCTTTCTTTCATCTTCATCGTATTTAACAAAGTTGTGAAGTCAGAAGCTACCAAATTACGAATAAAAATAAATAGTTATTTGTTTGACTCTTACACTGCGGATTTCTTTAACATACAAATTACGGATGACTAAGAAATATTGAATTTAAATTAATTTTAACGCTCTTACATTTGCATCTTTACGTTTACGTTTGTATGACAATGATCAGAATCCACAAATGAAAAAAAAAATCATTAAAATTTACATCTCGTCGTACATTTACTGTACCTACACTAGAAAAACCTTCCCAAGTATCATGCAAATTCAGTATTCCTCTATTTAACGCCGGTAGACTTAGGTAAAAGGTAAAAAAATCTCTTGAGTCCGCTCATTGAAGTGGAAAATAAGATTAACGCGGAAAAGACAAATTGGAAGAAAGTCCATCGTCTAGAAAATCGCGTTCACGCGTCTGACACTGTTATATCGACAATCTACTCAGGGCCTCTTCCTCGAGACGACGACGGTCTCTCCGTGCTCCAGTTATCGTCGTCGCCGCTGACTCGTCAATTATCGTCGCGCCTATTGCATGAATAATGCATCGCTTACGCGGAAAAAAAAATCGCCAAGTCTCCGGGCTGTTTATGGGAAAAAAAGTGACAATTTCGCAAGAGACGCTCCTTGCGACTCTTCTTCATCTTATTCTTATTCATCCGCCCCGAGCGACACCCGTTCCCTTATTTTATTCGAGAGTCATTTTGCAATGAAACACTTTAGAATCATAATGGATCCGTCTCCTTACCAGGCGCATTAATAAAAGATCTTCCTTTGATAAAAATGCTAAAGCCGCAGGTACATGATGTATAGTAATTGTTTTACTTTAAATAAACTAGCGATTAATTATGAATATATTTTTTGACGAAAAATACATTTTTTTCTTATGTTGAATCGGTTCGTTTATTTATCTTATTTTTCTCTACAATTGTAACTAAATTGTTTTGAAAATTATTGTATCATTTTTTATGACAAAAAATATGTACTAATTCGACCTCCACAAGAAATTAAATTACGCGACAATTTTACCATTAGAACGAAGGCGTCCGAATATTCTCGCATCACGATTCCAGCCTACAGACAAGACCAGACGGCGAGTTCTATTCTAAGCAACATAGAATTACAAAATTTTAAAACGGAATAATCGCACTCCACCGCGAACAAAACGGAAATAACAAAAACTGTTCAACAAGCCCGCCGAGCGATAATTAACCATTGTTTCCATTCGCAAGACGCAACCAAACTCCCGAGTGTAGAAACACAAACAGAAGCTCGTAGCTGACCGCCCAGCGGCCAAAGTCGCCGAAAATTACAAAGGTAAACTCAAAGTCCTCCAAACCCCCTCCAAAATCCTCCAAAACGAGCGACAAAGCCGAAATTCATCGATCGCTAATTTCCGAATGACAAAGAGAGAGAGGGAGAGACCCCCGTAAAAATAATTCAAACTAAAATAAGATGATAAAAACATTCGTCTCTATATTATGTCCGAATTTAAGTTTGAGTTTTCCATTAAATAATTTAATAAAATAAGTATTGTATTAAATCTTTTTAACTGTAGTTTTTATTAACTAAATTTGTTGAAAAATTAAATATCGCTATATTATTTTAACTAAAAGATAAGAATGTATTATTTAGCAGAACTGGTTACAAAAAAACAGCGTAAAGAGAAATTGAAATTTAAACTTAAAGAACATTGAGGATTTTACTAGAAAATTAAAAAAATTGAATATATTAAACTAATATTAATATTGTATTATAACAATGATCTCGAAAAGATGTTAAATTGATTTTTAGCTGCTTGTTAATAGAGATTCTTTTTGAATGTTAAAAAATGTTAAATTCGGACATAATAGAGACGAATCTTTTTATCGTCTTATTTTATTCTGAATTATTTTTTCGCGGACCAAAGAGAAGCTGCATTGAACGAGCGACTCGTCCCGTCGTCTCCGCAGAACAAACACGTGCGTCGCGAAAATCGCGCAATCGGACGCTCGTAAAAAGCAAAAACGACGCAATTACGAGTGCGCGCAATTAGAATCGGGGTCGGCGCAGTTTCGCCGAGGCGGATGTCTGCGCGCCGCTCGAACGGGGCTAAGCTAAGGCCCCGGCCGATTCATGAATTTCTGACATTAACGACGCGCGTCTTTAATGCTTTGTTGGTTTTTTAGGCTGAGCTGAGTCTCGGGCGCATTGTCCTCTCCTCCGCCAAGGAGGCGAGGCGAGGCGAGGCTCCGCGGGTTCCGAGTAGCGCCGACGAGGCGGCGCGTAAATCATCGGACGGTCAACATGGCTAAGTGTTTTTCCGATGAGACTGAGACCCGCTGAATGCTCACAAAACGTATGTGCGTGTGTGAAAATGTGCTTTAAAATTTATGCCTTTTTAAAAGCGTTAAAACTCTGCTTTACTGTTCCGATGTAGGCTCGTTTCCTTTTCGTTTAGTACTGTATAGTACTGCGTAATGGATGCATCTGTAAATACTGCGATCGATAAATAGACTCAAGTTCAATGATCGGCAAATCAAGAAACCTAAAGGATAGCAAAAAGAAGTGAATAATAAAAATTAGAAAATAACGATGAGTGCGAAATTCCGGTTTTACGGCTTTTATGCGCGTAATTAACACTTTTCGTGAATGAATTATTATTTTCGCGTTGTCATTGTTATTACATAAACCGTCGGAGGCAATCCGTTGCGACACGTTTGTCTGTGCCAATTTAATTTTGTGATATAATTTTGGCCGCGAGTAATTTATATTCGATTACGCGCGCGTATCCGAAACAATGATTTTAAATTCACCAGCGGATAAATTGCTCCGCTTTCTCAAGGCCGTGAGAAAAAGATTTAAAATGATCTCCTCTTTATCCTTGTAATACTTTGTAACGAACCGTTTTTTGCGTTACAAAAAAAAAAGAACGTAAACAAACCCTCCGTAGTAGACTGAGAGGTATAAATTTTATTGCACATGAGTTTACTCTTTGTGCCCTTTTTTTATTGTTTGTAAATTTTATGTTGATATTACTTCTAATCTCAGTTTCAGTGTATTTTAATAATTACCATAATGTGAGAAACTAATAATTCTTTTTTTTTTAATAAATAAATAAAAAATTACGTGGAACAATTTATTAAGTTTAAAAATAGTATTCCAAAGAAATTTACAGTAGCTAGCTTGTAAAGTTAAAGTTATAATTTACTTGGAAAATCTTGTGTGAAATTGTTTCTAATTAATTTTTTTGTTGAACGTATATTATTTGAATAAATTTACTAGCACTTTACTCTCCAAACAAGAGGTATACAATTAAGAAAGCGTAAAATAGAAATTAATAATTCTACCGCTCATTTCTCACGCATTGATTTATCGTGCTATCAGCGCAGTGATCAAAGAAAAGTGTATATAAAATTTAGTAAAAAAAATAGAACGAAAATATTATAACACCAGTTCTATTTTTAATCCTGAATTCGTATTATTCGCCATCCAGTTACGTTAACAGACTCGCGCAAAACAAAATCGATGTAACGACTAACAATAGACCGCGACTCCCTATTATTACATCTTTTAGCTTATTGAGGATTAATAAGCTCGTTAACGGCCGATGCTGCTAATGCCAGAAAATTATCAAAGCTAATTGCGCGTTGGGTCAAGTGCGCCCGTGTGATCACTTCAAATCGACTACTACCGCCGTGTGAATATGCTAATCCAATTCCCAAGCGTTTCTGACATTCTGAACGGCGACCAAGGCTACCCGATAAAACTCTCGTGTGCATTACTTGTTCTTCTCCGTTGTCTATTCACCATTTCATGTTTTGTGCGATTTACGCGTTGGAATCCCTTTCGCTTGTTATACGTTTATAACGATAATAACGTTTATATTTGTTATTTTTATTTGTACGATTGTACAAAAGAAATGTAAGGCACTTTAGTGGAAAGATAATTGTACCGATAAAAGAATAATGGTTGAAATCATATTAAAAAAAAATTAATCTATCTAGATGGCGTAACGAAAGTTTCACAACCATGTGCTCCGGTATACCGAAACGAAATACATAATATACATATAATAATACGGGCACTAATTATAAAGCATAAAATCACAAGGCCGATTAATCTTGTTTTAAAATAAATTCCTCTCTTCTTTTATTTAGGGTCGCGACTGTAAGTAGTCCAATCTGACCACTGGAGTATAACAGACATTATGGTTATATAGTACTTTTTTTTATAAAACTACTGCATTTCAAGTAGTTATATGTAGCAGTTATCAATAACACTAGAAATAGTTGCGATAGTACACAGAGAGAATTGCTATAATAAAAATTACTATTTCCCTACAAGAACAATGTGATATACTCGAGCTATGACGATTTTTACTATAAAACATACTAAAAATTGCTACGTACATAGCAAAAATGGATATGTATATAGCATAGCAATTTTTACAATTGTTATTGTTACTACTACTGGTATAACAACTAACTACTACTATTACGCCTTAGTATCAATATTAATCGTAATAAAAAAATAAAAAAGACGAATTATAACAATTTAGCACATTTCAATTTGAACGTACAAAATTAAGAAAACTAATACCAAAACGAGAAGCAACCTGCATTATGTCACGAAAGCGCGCACTCCATCTTTATCAGGCGCCAGTCAATCGCGTGTTCGCCGATACCCGATGCCGATCGATCGAGAAACATACACTGAGAGTAAAATTTGTTAATTTCAAGCAAACATTTATTTCAATAGTACTTATTTATTGCGTGAAAAAATTATTTTTTTTTAAACTATTAAATTTATTTAAAAACAAATAAATTCATTTAGTTTTAGTGAAATCATTACTTTATTCAAAGAAATACTTAATGAGTACTATTCAAGTATAAATCATTTCCTTAAAATTAACAAATTTTTTTTCAGTTTACCGATTATATCACGTTAAAACGCGCGGCGATCCACGAAGCACTCGCACAATAAAAAAAGAAGAAAATAGACCAGCGCAAACGAACAACTCACCGGTTACTGGCCGAACGAAGCCGAGGGTGGGAGTCAGTGTAAAAATCGCGCAGCTCGCACTTTCGGCGCTTTCTTGTTGAGAGCGAGAAGGAGACTGGCGAGAAGAGCCGCGCTACACGCGGCGTCGGTGGCGGCGAGCGATATGGGCACACGCAGCCAGACACGCACGGGATGTCGCGAACCCGTCCTGCTGCTGCTACAGATCGGGAAAGTTTGCGGCCGCTGGGGGGGAGGCACGACGACGCGATATGTGATTTCGGTTTTCTCTGGGTATTGACACAGATTTCGCCGAGCGGAGCGCCATGTGCGCGGCGCATCCGACGGTGCATAACGATCGGTTCTTCCGATGGCTTTTCAACAGTGCATCACGGATTATTAGATTTATCGATTACGACCGACCGATGTTGCCTGCCGTTCAGCGTGATTTTACAATTTTTTTTTTATAAGGCTACTTGAGCTCGCTGCTTTTCTATGGGTCATTTACTGTAAGTACACGGGGAGAAATGTTATAGTAAAATTTACTATATTCCGTAGGAACAATGGGATATACTCAACTTATGAAAATTTTTACTATAAAAAATACTAGAAATACCTACTATATAAATAGCAATTTTTGCTATGTCCATAGGAATTTTTAGTATTTTTTGTAGTAAAAATCGTCATAGGTCGGGTATGTTCCATTGTTCCTACGGAATACAGTAATTTTTACTATTCTGTACTGCTAGTAAACTTATTGAGAATTATACTGACTCAGACACATTTTTCAATGTAATAAATTCATTTCAAAATTAAATATATAAATTAGTTTAAGTATTTAAAGATTCTGTTGTATTTTCTTAGTAAACGATCAAGCAACATTGGCTTGCCGATCAGTAGCTTTACTTTTTCCGCAAAATTAAATTTATTTCGATGTTTATTCTAATTATTTGTTACGTCGAATTTAAATTAAAAAAGTAGATAGTGCAGAATTTTATGAATGTAATGAAGTAAATAGGAATTTTCAATTATATATCTACTCTCACCTAATAGAATTTACTTAACTTGCAACTTTTATTTACTACATGTACGTAAATGTCATGTTCATTTACGATTTATTATTACTGCGGTGAAATAAGTAAAATAGAATTAACAACCTAAATTCATGGTGGAAATTTATGAAATTGAGAAAGTTCGTTGAAAGGAGTACATAGCGTTTTCTTCCTTTTTGATGTTGAACATAAATTTTCACCTTTGTATTTCACCAAAATATTTTAAACAACTACAGTATAAACGAAATTTTCTGGAAAATTACTAGAAACGCCAAAGATTATAAAAACTACTCCTAACAGTATGCACAAGTAAAGAAAATGATATGAAGAAATATTGGAAGAGCGTGGGGTCATTTCCTATCTCTTTTGTCGTCATTAATTCCGATAACTCGAATTTCTTAGATACATTAAACGTTTTTTAGAATTACCGCAGATAACATGCAATTGGATGTCATTCATTGAAAATAATTTAAATTCAAAAAATCTTTTATTTTATTTTTTATACAAAAAAAAAGTTATTTTAGTTAAAAAAACATTTAATTAACCATCGTCACCCTGGAAATCAAAAATACTTAAAGTATTCCAACTTCTTCGTAGCCTATTAATTGCGCTAAAAAACAATTCTTTGTTAAATTGTTTGAGCAATTAAACTCATTGAGAACTCAGGGGCATTTTAACGCATAGTTTGTATTTCTCGATAAAAATAACAGATCAAATCCCATTTCCGGATTACCCAACGCATTTCAAGCTCAAGTACAAATTCACCGCAATCAAGAAAAATATTATCAATTTGTTCCCCGTTATTTATAACTTAAAGATATCAACGGACAAGGATTCTTCAACTTTAAAAATCATTAATCCTTCTATACTAATAAAAATTGTTTTCACTAATCTCGAAAAGATCTTGAATTGATTTTAAGGTTTTTATAATCTTTTTGAATGTTAAAAAATCTTGAATTCGGACAAATAGAGATGAATCTTTTTATCGTCTTATGTCATTTTGAACTATTTGTACGCGGGTAGAAAATTAAAAAAATTGTATATATTAAAGTAATATTAATATTGTATTAAAACATTGATCTCGAAAAGATGTTAAATTGATTTTTAAGTGCTTGTTAATAGAGAATCTTTTTGAATCTTGAAAAAATCTTGAATTCGGATATAATAGAGATGAATCTTTTTATCGTCTTATTTTAGTCTGAATTCTTTTTACGCAAGACATTAATATTGTATTAAAACAATGATCTCGACAAGATCTTAAATTGATTTTTAGCTGTTTGTTAATAGAGAATCTTTTCAAATGTTAAAAAATCTTAAATTCGTACATAATAGAGATGAATCTTTTTATCGTATTATTTTAGTCTGAATTATTTTTACGCAGGACATTAATATTGTATTAAAACAATGTTCTCGGCAAGATCTTAAATTGATTTTTAGCTGTTTGTTAATAGAGAATCTTTTCGAATGTTAAAAAATCTTAAATTCGTACATAATAGAGATGAATCTTTTTATCGTCTTATTTTAGTCTGAATTCTTTTTACGCGGGATTACAATCGGATTACTCACAAGAAAGAAAAGAAGAACCGTTCGTATCTCGCGCCACGCAAGTAGCATATCCCACGGCGCAAACGCGAAAATATCGACGTAGCCTGGCGCTCGGGGCACGTAGACGCCGCTCTCCCCCTACCCACCCCCTCGGCGCCACCCGCAGGGCTCGCTCGCCTCCGACTGGCAGGCGGCACTCGGCCGAGTCCGGCCGACGCGTAATGTGTTTTCCTCGTTGTACCCACGGCGAGTCCAGGGCGTCGGGGGCCGCGCCGCGGATGAGGAACTCGCGGCGCGCCTGAGATACGACGACTGCCGACGCGCCGGAGGAGGATGAAAGCCGCCGAGTGACACATCGCCGCCGCCGATCCAGCCAGCACAAAGGAGGCGACGATGGCGAGCATCGCTGGGAGCTCGATCGGCCTCGGCCGCCCGCCGACGATGCTCGAGCAGCTGCTCGAGGAGATCAACTTCCAGCGGACCAAGGAGATGCGCCAGTTACTCAAGGATGGTATGTTTTCTCGATCCCGGTGATGCTTCTTTATACCTTCGCGCTTTAGAAGCTTTATATAAATACTACAAGTGATAAACTTATGTGCTTATCAATTTATAGAATTATAGATTTATAAATTTATAAATTTACACAAATAATTTATGTACGATTTTAAATAATTACAATTATAATTATTAACTTTATTTAAAATTAACTTTGTACATATGTGTATATATGCTGACCGAATTGTAGGGTACGGACTCCCTTGGGAGTTCATCGATCACTTATTCAGGGACTAATTTAATTTTTTTTTTTTCAAAGGTTGTTCTTTGTTCTTCTTTTTCGTTCCCTTTGGCAGTGGACAATAGGTTCTTTTCATAATTAATTCGACACTAACTGCTCCAGTAATTCGTTCGAGCGTTTAATCCGCGTATGTTTTTTTTTTTTTGGAATACTAAATTCCTGATAGAAATTGATAATTTACCCTTCTAAAGAATTTATTTATTGTATTTAAAGTTATTACTTATCTTTTGATGTTAAGCCTCTATTTTTGTGTATTATTTATGTATCCTATATATACTCTCAAAAAGAAGGGGATAGGTACACTGACTATATAAAATAATCCTGGATATACCAATGTTTACTAAATAAAAAATATTGATATATCTTTGGAAAACTTTAAATACAAAAGTATTAAATATAAATGACTGTTTAGTCATAATAACAGTGCAAGTCAATTATTATTAGTCCAAGTGTGTAAATAATTTATTAATAGTTATTTTTCTGTTTAATAGATTGTTTCGTTACATTTTATCCTTTATCTTGTATATAATATACTTTTTTGGAATGTAAGGACTTTATAGTCCGCTTAATTTTTTTAAATAAATAAATAGTCTAAATGTGTAAATCGAAGACAATAATAGAATAATAATAGTAAAACCGGTGCACAAACCAGATTAGATCAGGAAACAATAGTTACGCATTTTAATGTCATCATGTTACACACTACGGTCGTAAATTCTATTTAAAAATAAAAGTTTCCTTAGCAGATGACTACTCTCCACCACAAATCTTGGTACGATTCATGAATAAGAAATCGTAAGGTTTATCATCTAAGCAGCGCTTGGCAACAATTAATGCGTCAAATTACCGCACTAAAATTAATAACTAACCGCTCTTAATTAGACATTTATTTAGCTTGTCATTCAGTGCGTTCGCCAGACAATGACAAATTTCTCTCTCAATTTATATTCTAACCGGGAATAAAACGAAGGTTCATTATACCGGTGCCCTAGATTTTCAAGTGCCAACGTCAAGTTCTTTCACCGACTAATTTTGCAATCTCTCGTACTTACTTACTTACTCGCTTTCGAAGTGTTGGCTGCATAAAAGACCTCATCTAATTCGCTTTGCTGTCACAGCCCTGGCGATGTAAATAAAACGAGCAGATTGAGTTTACCTCGGGGGTACTGGATAGCTCATCAGATTCATTCTTACGATGTTGAAAGACTGAGTTGATCGATAAAGACGATGGCGATGGTCGTTCGCGCGAAAGTATTACCACATTAATCGAATCTTAGTTTCCACATTTATACGCTTTTGCCTTTAAATTTTTTAATTATGCAAATCGCTTATTGATTTTTCCATTGAAATTTATTGCCCTGGCAGTTCTTTTATGAAAGAAATTTTTATGGAAATTGAAAGGGTTTCTTGTCTCCTTCTTCCTTCTACTCGATCAGATGAAGGATGAACTTTTAACAAACTGAGCAAATAATTAAAGGCAGGAAATGTTTGTTTTAAAGAAAATATTACACTTGCTAATTTTAATTTGCTTTGTGCTACGTAATTCCCTGGCTAATGCGATAGAAAATAATGAGAAATAAACATGAGTCCATATAAATTACTCGAACAGAATGTTCATACCACAATCACGTGAATCTATGGATAAAGCCTTTAGAATGTGTAATAAACTTCTAATGGACTTAGGCGAGGAACATTATTAAACTTCTGGAATATTTTCCGATTACGACAAAGTCTTTTGTAGCCGCCAACTCCCCAACATATTTCCATAGAGAATTTCCAGGAACTTTTGCAGCATTGAAATCTCGATGGAACACAATGCCTCCACACTTATCAATAATGCTCGTTCGATTTTCCAGACTCGGGCTTCGTCATGCTGCAGGGAACGACCTACTGGACGGATCTGTTCGTCCGGCACTTTCTGTTCCAAGCCGAGCATACGATCGACGGCGATGACTTGCTCTTCTTCGTGCGCAAAAAGCACGTCAAGACTTCCTCGAGGTACCTGCCCAAGTTCGAGACGGAAGTCGACGTTTTTCGTAAGGACAGCAAGAAGCTACCCATTGGTGATCCGGATATCGACTGGGAGGAGACTGTTTACCTCAATCTCGTCGTGCATCAATTCGATTACACACTCACCCTCGCCATTTGCACGAGAACGAGCCCCAAGGAATTGCAGGCGAGTAGTACCTGAAGTAGAAAAATTTTCTATCTGATTTTAGCATTGTTGTTGATAAGGTAGCACTCGAAGGAAAAGAATACGAATTGCTGGACTGGGTGGTATAGTAGAGCGCGGAAATTAAGATTCCCTTAAGGAAGTAAACATTCCTCAGAAACTTAGTGGCTATTCTTTTGTGATGGAATGAATTAAGAGATCTTCCGCAAGTTTTGTATTAAACACGAGACATTTTTAGAGTCGAAATAAATCTTCTGATGTAGTCAATTGTATTAAGGAAGTAAACATACCTCAGAAACTTATATAGTGGCTATTCTTTTGTGATGGAATGAATTAAGAGATCTTCCGCAAGTTTGGTATTAAAAACGAGACATTTTTAGAATGGAAACAAATCTTCTGACGTAGTCAATTATAATTAAAGGAAGTTTACTCACTGTTAATTTACGACTGCAGGTATTAAGAAGACACTCACAAAAAGTATATGCCAGTCCGAGTCGTCGACGGATGGATGCTAAGGGCGACCTTGAGGAGATGACGTACCCGCACATCTGCTTTATGGTGGACAATTTCGACGAGGTTTTCTGTGATATACTAGTCAGAGACGGGGAAATGGTCTGCGTCGAGCTGGTGGCCTCCGACCGTGAGGGCGCCGTTCAGGGTGTCATTTTCCTCGGCTCTATAAGATACGACGCACTGAAAAAAGTCTACGACGCACGGGTAAAGCCTCGTTTCACCTTCTCGTCAATTCACTGCGAATAACTAAATATTAATATTTTCCTCTCACTTTCAGTCGAGTCTGAGTACAAAAATGGCACAACGGATGACTTTTGGACTATTCTCAGGCGCAACATCCCAGAGAGTGGAATTCGTCAGGATGAAAGGACCTCAAGGTCAGCCGTAGAAGGAGTAAAGGACTCCACGTCATTAAAATTGAAAACGTTACTAACCAGAGTGTTTCACCTCCGGAACACCAATCACCTGGAAACTTTACCCCTGGGCTTCATGTTTAGGGTTAAGAAAATGTCATGTAAAGTTTTAAAGGGATTGGTGTTTCCCGATAAGCTGAAATTACTTGAAATTTTAACTATGGCTATAGTTCAAAGCTTCTCTGTTAAAAAAAAAAGCCTTAAATGTAATTCGATTACTGGAAGCAAATTTGATCGAGCTACATGAATTTTACTGAATTTACATTAAAATTAATGTAAAAATGTAAACTCAATGTAAATACAGTTTACTATAAAATTTGCTTCCAGCATTTGAACTAAAATTCAATGCCCTCACAACAAAGATATTGGCAGTTCCTCAAAGACAAACCAAGTATACGACGTATAAAATATAATTTTCAGACCAGATCACTTTAGTAACGTTTTTAATAGTAACTATTATGATTATGATTTTTTAATAGTATAATGATACTAAGCTTTTTAAAGAATCTAACGCCCAATTGGAGGAAGATCGATGTACTGACAAATTTGCTTCTAGGCAAGGGTCACGCGGAGATGGCTGTGACAAAGCCGAAAGGCTCTGGCGCGGAGACGCCGACATCGGAACCGGGATATTGCGCCACGGACGCACTTTGGGACGCCGACTGGGACGACGCCGAGGACCTGTTCATGTACCGCCATCAGCGCAGGTTGTCAGATCCGAGCGCCAATTTGAACAACTTCGTGCGCGGCGGATGGCGCACGAAGCCCGACGGCGCCGCCACTAAGGCCAGGTCGGAGAACGAGGGCCTCGACTCCATGGCCAACGGACTCAGCGAGATCGAGGCTGGGGACGTGCGAGACGGTAATTCATCCCTCTTCGAGCTTTTCTTGCTTCTTCTTCTTCTCCGAGTTAAGCGACTATGGGCTAGTCGAGAATGGAACTGTGCTTTTTGCAATTTTCCCATCCCTGGTAGAAATTTAAAACATTTAATGGCAATTTCATAGTTGGAGAAATAGAAATTTTAAATCAGAATCTCACATTTATAGTCGAGATCGCAGTTCCATATAAAGAAGCTACTTTCTTTATCCAATATTTTTTCATTCTAATAAATGTGCGAATGCTGTGAAAAAAAGCGTTTCATCTTCCACTAAAAACAAGCCATTTCTTAGTTTCGTGGCTATTTCAACTAGACAGATTTCTAGCAGGGATGCTTTCATTAATATGGGCTAATTAATTAAATAATGAAATAATTGATGTCAATTATTCATAATTGATCAGAAAGAAATGGAAGCACTGATAATAATGTGCGCTTTCAGGGGTCATCACCTTTAAATAAAAAAATAAGAAAGCAACATTTAGAATATATGAAATTCATGGAATTAAAGAAATTTTTTGTTGTGTAGGATCTTTTTGAAGTCCTGCAATACTCACTTTTAAGGGGAGGATTTAAAATTCATCGATTGATTACATAGATTAAATCAAAAGTATGAAGAGACTTCCTACTTTAACGTACCAATCAATTTTCTTTAATTTCAAATTTAAAGCAATTTCACATATTAAAATGTTTATTTTTTATGTAAGGGTGGCATATCCCTGTAAATCGATTCGCTAAGCTATATCAAGCTTCATTCTCGAGTCAATCCATGATTCATACAATAACTACTATTAATTGAAAGTAATAACAATCAGTAATTATAAGTTGAATATTTGCTTTGAAAGAAAGTTATTCTTTTAGCATAAGCATTCAAAATTTACGCAGATGCATTTTAGCAATTAGAAATTGCAATTTAATTTAGCTCAATCTATATTATTCGTTACGATGGATTTATTAACTTTCCCCATATAGAATTATTGCATTTTTCATTATCCTGAGATGACCGAGTGTAATAATGAAAAAACTTCAATACATTCATTTATCGATTATTACAATAGGCTTCACGTACATCGTACATAGTGCACGACTTCAAACTTTCATAGCTCGAATTTTTGCCATTTTTTAATTAGCACCTATATATATATATATATTTGCATAGTACATATCACCTTCTTCTCTAATCATATTTTTTATTTCTGCAATATATATATATATATATACTTTTTGCATGACGATACTTTTAACTGTTCCTTTCACATTTATTCTCGACAACAATTTTTTCAGCACATTGGAATATTAAATTTTCTGTTTGAGCGTATATTTTTTAAAATTTATTGGATATATATTACTTTTTCTATTGTAAACGCAAAGTCGCTCATATAATTTCGCATTGAGGCAAGATTTGCAGCTTCTGCTCTGCCTGCTTTTGATATAAATGCAGAAAATATCTTTGTAAATATTTGAAAAAAAAGAAATGGAAAAAAATTACGCGATGTACGAAATTTAAATAAATAATTCGTTCGCATTGAACAAATTTTCGATAATCAGAGCATCTTCTGTTTGACACTCGCATTCGTACACAATTCTCATATCCACTGTGTCAACCTGACATAAAAGAGAAAAATAATTAATATTCACAAATTAATATACACGAAAGTGAAATTCTGCAAATATAAAATTGCACTTGACGAAACAAATTAATTATTCCTCGTCGATTCGTCAACTCCCCGTAGAAAACAAAAAATAAAGACTCACATTTTCATATACCCTGGAAACTTTTATTTGGACGAAAGTCAAGTGCACTTGCACTTGAGAGTTATGCAATCGCAACAATACATAAGGACGGACAAGCGAATAGCATATGCACAGTAGTTACAATTACACACTGCAAACCTTCAAAATCATCCAACTATCAAAATCAATTGACCAAACCCTTCGACCGGACTGCGAGACTTTTTTTTTAGACAAAAAAAATCGCCAGTAGCTTTTAAGCTGTACATATCGTCACGACACCCTCACGCTCTTATAAAAATAAAATGTTTTATAAAAAATCTCCCTTACGATGTTCCAATGGAAAAAAAAGCAGACGGAAGAGTTTATATAGAATATCCAACGGAGCTAGACGAGAGAAACAAAAGAAACAGACGAAGAATAACGAACGACACGAATGGTATAATCCGTGCGGCTGTTTTTCTCTCTTTTCCGGGTGCACTTCGGGCCGGGCGGTAACAGGCGACGACGAGGGTGACGGTCGCGAGGAGGAGAGCCGGCGCCGGGGTCCGGGTCACAGGTCGGCCCAGTCGTCGCCGGCGGCCGCGCGCAGGAGTCAGCAGCGTCTGGCGCGCCTCGGAGCCGGGAGGTCGCCGTTGCTGGGTCGGGCGGTCCGAGCCTCGCTGCGCGCTGCCCACAGGGAGCGGCCCACCGAGCTCGAGCCTCCCCGCGGTATGAGGCAACCGAGCACTGCGTCGGTCTCCATACTTAACGCGGGCCCTTCCGCCAAGTGCACGAGGTCATCCTCTGGGAGCGTCTCGAGCTCTTTCCTCGCGTGCATTTTAAACTTTCGCTTAGGAATTTTTGCTTTTTCTCCATGGAATCCTCGTCGATTGTGCGGCTACACTTTCGCTTCATCGAGAGATCCCATGTGGAAATGTTTGTTATGACTTGGAAATAAATTATGGGCAATTCTTACACGGAGAGAAGTGTTATGGTAAAAATTACTGTGGTCCAGGAACAGTGGAATATCCTCAACTTATGAAAATTTTTACTATAAAAAATACTAAATGGCAATTTTTACTATGTACATAGAAATTTTTAGTATGTTTTATAGTAAAAATCGTAATAGGTCGAGTATGTCTGAGAGAAAAAACTTAATAAAAATTGCTATTGTGATTAGGAAAGGAATGACAGTCTTGTCAAGCGAGAAATTTTAGTATGGAAAATAATAATTATTAGTACTCCAAGTATCAATTTCTAGTATTAAAAAGTAATTTTGTAAAATTTCCGATATTAAACACTACTATTTTTCATATAAAAAATTCTCACTTGATAAGACTCCCCGTAGAAATTATCTTATAAAAATTTACTAATTTTATAAAATCTGATAAATTGTTTATCATATTTTATGTGGCTTTTGCACCACTTTATTGAGTTTTATAAGACTCTTTCAATAGGGCTGTCACTACTTTCCTAACCACAATAGCAATTTTTATAAGCAATTTTTATAAAATATTTATAAATTTATTTAGAATATTAGAGATCTACGCGAATACAAGTATTTCCGCATGCCTATGCCTATTGTACTTTTGCTGAGAAAGCAGAGAAACTTGAGGTCTTTAGAAAAAAAACGGTTATTGAAAGACAATCCCCCCTTTTAATTTCCCTAGTGTTGACGATTACAGTGGCCATGGTAACTGGTTTAATTCGTGATGTCGCGTATTATTTTTTATGTACTTTGGCGCAACGTGATATACTTGTTAAAGACATTGAAACGTTGTTAAAAATTTTGCATTATTTATCAAAAGTTACAAAAGCATTTTCAAAATAAGTATTATAGAGAGTAATAAATGAAGCTTTTTCTAGTTTGCTGTAAGCTGTTATAATAATTTAATAATTATTTTTTTTATCCAGCCAGTATTTGCTAAATGTTTATTAAATAAGCATCAATAATGATGATTTAACGCTTTCCTGATATATATTCATTATGAGATTTTTTGATTTTCAATCATAAACGATACACAAACGATATAAAATAAAGTCCTTTGAAATTTCATAATGAATTTTGTTTTAATTAAAAATTTTCAATTAATAACAGGCTTTTGAATACGATAAGCGTTGACTTTACAAATAGCTTATATTAATTAATATACCTCTGCATTAATTTATGCCGAGATGTTTTCACTTCTTTATTCTAATTTGAATATTTGCTTTTCAAACAGAATTAACAATTCGAATTATCGCTAAGAGAAATTATTTAATTCCAAAACCAATATTCGTTGATAACAATATTTTCACTTAACATCCATACAAAATGATTATTTTATTTTCCATAGGTCATTTACATGCGAATTTGAACATAAAAGTGTAAAAAAAATTATTCCTTTACCCTTTCCCGATGGCAAAAAAAAAAATTCCTATCCGCGACGTTATACTACTAAGTCACGAGGGAACTCCGAGATTCTCCTAGACGATAAATTTTCCCCGATGCATAACGCACGCGTCTCTAACCGCGATATCAGCGCAAAATCGGAAAAACCGACGAAGCAAAAGCAAAGAGAGAAAAAAAAAGAGTCGAGCGACAGCCTCGGGGTGCACAGCGGAGAGGGCCAAGCGTCGAGGCTGCGGAACCCGGGCTAATCGTTGGCCGCTGTCCGTCCTCTAGGTCCCTCCAATAATCCGCAAGAAGCCTCGCCGGACGAAGAGCCTGTTGTAAAGGAGACGCGCCAAGCGATCGAAGTGGGCAGCGAGATCCTCCTGCCCCACGGCTCGACGCCCAGCGACGACAACGTCCGCCAGAAACTCGACTCCGGGGCGATCCTCGTCCACGGAAAGGAGGAACTGCCCCTCGACTGCTGCGAGAACAACGAGCCCCGACCGCACCCTCACCACCTGGCCGCCGGGGAGCGAAGCGCTCGCTCCGCCCAGCGCCGGCGTGGTCGGTCTCGCAGCCTCGTCACGGAGAAGCCCACGCCGCCCACGCCGCCCACGACGACGAGCGACAGCCACGAGAACGTGTTGCAGCTGGAGCAGGAGAACGAGGAGGCGACGGCGGACGATAACGCCAACGCGAGGCTGAGCGCGAGTCCGCGCCCGGAGCGCTCGGCCACCCTGCCCAGGAGGCGCCGGCGCAGGGCCCATTCCGGCTGCCTCACCGGCAATCCCCTGCCACCCCATCGCGTCACCCCGGACGGCACCGCGATCTACTATTGGTGCGAGCTACCCCGCCGGCCCGGCTCTCAGGGTAATTTTCACCGTCCTCTCTTCACCGAACAACAAATATAAAGCCTCTTATATTAAGCCTGACTCTCTTGTATCTCCAACCACCAACCAACCAACCACTACTCTTTTATCTTTAATAAATACTGATTCCGCCGCGGATAGCGCACCTCTGCAACACACTTTCGGATGGATCCTTTTTGCGTATTTTCCTAATGACTACACGGAGAGAATGTAGTCAATTGCTATGTTCTGTAGGAACAGTGGCATATACTCAACTTATCAACATTTTTACTATAAAAAATACTAAAAATTCCTACGTACATAGCGATTTCTACTATATGAATAGAAATTTTTGCTATGTACATAGGATTTTTTAGTATGTTTTATAGTAAAAATCGTCATAGGTCGAGTACGTCCCATTGTTCTTGCGGAATATAGTAATTTTTACTATTCTGTACTGCTAGTAAACTTATTGAGAATTATACTGAATCAGACATATTTTTCAACGTAATAAATTCATTTCAAAATCAAGTACACGGAGAGAAATGTTATAGTACAAATTACTATGTTCCGTAGGAACAATGGGATATACGCAACTTATTTAGAAAATTTTTATTATAAAAAATACTAAATATTCCTACGTACATAGCAATTTCTACTATGTAAATAGCAATTTTTAGTATGTTTTATAGTAAAAATCGTCATATGTCGAGTATCTCCCATTGTTCCTACGGAATATAGTCATTTTTACTATAACATTTCTCTCTGTGTAGAAGAAAGCTTTTAGCCCCTGGGACACCTGATTTATTAATGTATTTGGATTGTACCACTGGTCTGGAATTTACTGCGTCGACTTTTTTTCGGGTAGTCGTTTTTATCTCTGCGCATTTTTCTCGAGCCATAGTGACGTGTATTAGGCGAGAAGGACACCCCCGAAAAAGCGCTTTATGAGAGAGTGGTCTAAATTGAAGACTATGACTTCTAGATTAAGATATTTAATAAAAAACCTTTTCCTCATGAGCAGAATTTTACTTTCATAACGATTTTCTATAGATGTATAGAAATACTTCGTCGTTGTTTTTACTAAAAAATATTTACATCCTTAATCACCAAGTTATAAGCTTCAGCTGTAAAAAAAAAATTAGTCACCCTCTCAAAATGAAGCACTTTTTAGGGGTGTTCCTCTCGCCTGTATAGTGAATGTATAGTGACTGTATTTTAAATAAACATGCGAATGTAGAAAAGAATGCGATCTAATGTTGCGAGAGTTTTATTGAAATTTGAATTAAAAACAACGGCAATTGTTGCAAAAATGGAATTCCGCTTAAAGGGTCTATTCGAAATTGATTGGCAACAATCACACAGAAAAATGTCGTGAAACACTTGTAGCAAGCTATACACACACAGACAAACAGTACCAAATAGTATACTAAACAAAGTAGACGTACATCTTGTTGCAAAATTAACCGATCGATCAGAAATAATGGAAAATTTTTTAAAAACGACGGAACGCTCATCCCGGAAGATTTTTTTTCTACTGTTTCTCCTGTTTTGAAACAAACGCGGAGGCGCGTTGGCAAGAAAAAAGAAAAGAGAATTTTGTTATACACCCAGCAATAATTGTGTTTTGTCACGTCGAAGCAAATCTGATGGATATCTCACTTGTGTTGTCTCCTAAATAAAAAATTAGTTACCAGCATGACATGATTGTTGCTTAACAAAAGGCTGAATTAACAATAATAAACGCGTAAAACGAGTTTCAGCAGCTCAGTTACTGATTGTTGAACAGGTTTGAAAGGAACAGGTGATAAATTTTTAGCATTAGCATCGAGAAACTACAAAGCATTGGAAAAACTGATTTTTCGAAGAAGAACACGTCTTGACACAACACGGCGTGTAATAATGAAATGCTGCAACTCTTTTGCTTACCTGGCTTAAGGAACGAGTGCATACAAACTACTGTACGAGTATATTTCAGTCGTAATAAAGTTACTACAGTTGGTATCTTTTTATCAAAAATTATTCAACGAACGTATGACCACTCCTCTTGCCAGATCTTCGCTACCATATTAAGTGCTTTATTATTGATGTTTTTATCCAAATAAAAAAAAAACTTTATTTTTAGCTTCTTTGTGAGAAAGTCATTGATGTGAATGTTAATCTCAGTTTCACAAAAACAAATTCCTTAACATATGCTTACCATTGAAAAGCACTGGAACCTTCACTTTCTTCAAAGGCATACGACGAGCTTACTTTGCAAATGAGAAACGACAAAAGCAAAACTCCTTACTCCTACAGTGAACTGTGCTTATTATGTGCACTGTACACATGAACACGCGGCATGATTTACACATGTCCTCACTGTTCCATTGTTTCAAATTGTCTGTGGCATATATACTCGTCTACTTAATGTGTACTTTATGTTCACGATTATGAAACACATCTAACAATCATTCCAAAAACATTGTACGTTATTATCCGATCTTAGAGCCTCACCACATGCTTATATTCTTAAAAAATGATTTACACATATTTAACAACATCACAACATTTTCAATATATCAATATTCAAAACTTTATTACTAGATAATTAGAGAATTTGTTGAATTTTACTAACGTATTAGTTACTAAAACGAGTTGTAGTACGATTATGTAGAGAGATACAACGAACAGATCGACTTATGGAAAAAAATTTGTCAATGGCAGAATTAATCATTTTACAAGCAGTTAACTGCCATCAACGAAGATTTTTCATAAAGCGACAAAAGATAATTTTTTAAAATATTGTGAGATTGTACTAACGACTATCTTTTTGTTCTCTAGAACTAGACGACGGGGCGTACAACCCGTTGTGGACGATGCGGGGATTCACTCAGACCTTTCACTTCTGGAAGGAAACTAAGAGAGCCCAGTCCGTCCCCCTAAACGCCTTCCTCACCTACATCACGCTGCCGTGGTGGAGCATAGCCAAAGGTACTCAATACTATTAAACTTACTTGACGCGCAAATAATTAATTGAAAAAAAATCTCTACCCGTTTGAAAAGCTTCAAAACTAAAGCTCACTAATGTTTCTTATTACAGATATCTTAGATCATCGAGAAGGACCCATTTTGACATTTTAGCCGGTAAGACACGTGTACCTTGGGAACGAGAAGTTCCCCTCTGCTCACTTTGTACACTAAGCACAGAACCGGCGAAACCTTCTTCATCGTGTACAAATAAAGTCACTCAAAGAATTATTATATACAAAAATCTACGTCAAGTTTTTTAATGTACCACTGTCTAGCATGTATTTTTTTCATTTTGAGATATGTGATAATGAGATATTTATTAAAAATAAAGAATTAAATTATGCATTTTAAGTTTACTCCGTTGTTGTCACTGCCAAGTGCCCATTGAGCTTGCGTCACAAAGATGAGTGGGTGAGTAATGCGGGGAATCAGAAGATTGCAATTAATGTTTCAATAACAACAAGTGACAGCACTTTATTTGCTATACAATTCGACATTTTATACTTTGTCATATAAATTACTAACAAATAAGTTACAAAACAATCTCACACATTTTAACAATCGCACGCGCTAATAATAAGAACGCTAATAAAATTTAATAAAACTGTTGAATGTTTCGATGCTCAGAACAATTGGTTCTTCCAGATTTTTTTTCTACGACAATTTTAAAGAGAAAGTAATTAATTTTGCTCGAAACAGTTCATCTTAATATTTGACACTTCATCAATTTCATGTGTTATGATAAAGTTTTGTTGACATTTAGTATCAGCGAGATGATCTCTGGTTAAACTTAAATGCTAAAATCTACCAATGTCAACTTTTCAAAATGGACGTAAAAATTTCGTCGCTATCAATCATGATTACCATTATTATTGTTTTTATCTGATGCTCGCACATGGAAATGCGGTCAGGTCAATGTCCTCGTTAGCGTCGATTAAAATTTTTCACATTTATACCGAATTATTTCTAATTCCAAGTAAATTTTTTTAAAAAGTCAGAACAAAATGCATAAACCGCAGTGACTCTAACTTAGGACTATCCAAGTCTCGTTTACTTCTCCTTTTTTTTTCACGCAAAAGTACTATAAAATGGATAATTTTTCGTTACTCTCTAGAGCTACGAAGACTAATTACACAAACATATCTAAGATAAATTCGGATGTAATCTTAATTCATTAAGCTACAACCTCGACTACGAATCGGCGAATCATGAAGCTATAAAAAAATGGCAAAGAACAAGAAGTATTGTTCGCAGAGTATTGATAAAAAGGAAGATTCATGGATTCGCTCCAGGCTCTTTTATAAAAAGAGGTCCCAGTTAGCAAAAGCTTCGGAGACATGCGCCAAGCGCGGAACATCGACCAAACTAATTTACGACCATGCTGAACTCAGCGCTTGACCAAAGCGTCCTGAATCTCCTGTAGCGTTTTGCCTTTGGTCTCGGGCATGCAGATGAGAGCATAAGGTATGATGAGCGTGGTGATGAAGGCGTTCATGAAGAATACGTTGCTCTGACCAATATGCTCGACCAGCGGCTGGTAAGATTTGGTCGCTGCAAAGGCGAACAGGGCACCCGAGAGGCTGGCGAAGCAGGCGGCGATGCACTTGACTTTCATGGGGAAGAGCTCGCTGAGTACCGCGCTGGGCACGCACATGAGACCCGCGAAAAAGGCTACGTCGAAGAGGAAGATCGAGGTGATGGGCAGCCACTGCAGGTTCTCCCTGACGTCGTATCCCAGGTCGATCATGAGGAAGTGGGCGCCAAGACCAGCCGAAGCCACCGCCACTCCGAAGCTCGATGCTATCAGCAGCATACGCCTGGAGAGAATTAAAAAGTATTTTTATCGTCCATCGATTGTTTACAGCAAGTAGAACACTGCCAGTTGTTATTATTATTATTGTTTCGTTGAAAGCTATTGTTTTGACATTCGCAGCGACTAAAGCGAGAAAAATTCCTTCATCATCGGCGATCGCAGAGCAATGGCCAATGACGTAAACGAAAGGTTCAGACGACGTGTTTTTCTCGTCGATCGACATTCTTTGTATGCAGTAATTAATCGCATTCCCGGCGGCACGCGCGATCGATCAAGACGAATGGAAAGCGAGCGGCTCGCTTCTATTGGGTTCAACTGGCTCTGACGCGATCGCAATAATCGAGACAATTACCTTCCGCACTTGTCGATGACCACGATGGAGAATACGGAGGCGAGCACCGCCGATGCACTCACGTACATCACCACGACTTTCGGGGCGATCAGCTCGCTCTTGCCCTGGATCAGGATGATCTCCATGTAGAAGAGGATGCTGTTGAAGCCGCAGATCTGCATGAAGGCCCAGAGAACTACGATGAGAATCGTAGCTTTCATTATAGCAGGCTGCTTGAACTCCTGGAGCTTTTCCATGAAAGACTCGGAATTCGCGTTGGCCACGAATTTCTTCACAGCGTCAAGCTCGTCCTCCACCTGGCAACCGGCTCTGTACCATTCTACTGCTTTCTTCGCTTCTTCGTACTTCTCCACTGTTAAATAAATGTGAATATTTTTTTAAATAACTTCTCGGGAAGAAAAATCTAACTTTTACAGTAAGAATGGGGGTACTAGCAGAGTTTATCACCGGCGTTACTTTATTAGTACGAAAATTCATTCAAATAATCAAATAATCACAAAGTACTCCTTCCTATGATACTATAATATAATTCATATCTTAGAAGACTGTACTAAACACTTTAGAAGTATGAAATTATACTACAATAGTATAAGTAACTTTTCCTAGATTACAATCATATGAATTCTAGTAAAACACTTGTTTACTTCTTGTTAGAACTAAACTAAAAACTAAAAATAGCAAAGAGAACTTCTGAAAAGTGAGGAAAATGACTGACGTCTGAGTAAGGAAAAGTATCGATAAATTTCTACTCACTTTTGACAAGGTGATGAGGTGACTCTGGCAACCAGAGGAACAGCAGGAACAAAGCGATACAAGGCGCCAGATAAATACCCGCCGAGACCTCGAGATCAAGGAAACTACCAGAGATGTTACCGACCATGACACCGAAAGTTCCTCCACAGGCAGCCAATGACACTAAAGCGCCTCGAATCTCGGGCAGTGCCACCTCGCCCAAGTAGAGTGGGAAGGAGCTATAGGTCATACCGAGGCCGGTACCACCGCAAAAACGAGCCGCGTACAGCCACTCGGCCCTGTTGGCCACCATCGTCATGATCCAGCAGAGACTGATGGGCAGCAGGGTCAACAACATCGTGCGCTTGCTGCCGAGGAAGTTCACCGAAACGGCGCCAACGAAAGCTCCGAAGAATCGGCCCAGATTCAGCAGGGATGCCACCCATGAGGCCTGCTGCAGCGTCAGGGGTAGAGGAGAGTCCGGGGCTGTCAGACGGGCCAAATAGGGTGACGACCAACCACTCGATATTCCCAGCTGGACCAGAATACTCGTTACTGAAACAACGAAAATTCCGATAGTTAAATTTCAAATCTCAAAGTCGTTTATTGCCTCGCTATATTCATTTTTATTTACTTTTTACTAAATTTTATATCGTTCTATGTTTATATATATATATTTATAAACCTATTTAATGCTTTGCAGTCCGTTAAATGAAGAAATAAATAAAAAAAATCATGATCATTGATCACACGTGCCTGATCCATAAATGACAGCTTGATTCATGTTGAGATATGTTTATTGCGTTTAGCTTTGTGCACACCGCATCGGATTATACATTTTCATGCGGTGAAGTTCAAAGACACTGGACTTCAATGTTTGGTCGTAATCTAAGTGTTATTCTCGTAAACTTCGAATCATCAATTAATTTCGTTTGTGTAAAGTAAATTAAACAACAGTTAGCGGACCTGTAGATAATTTCCGATAATTGCCATTATAAAAGCAAACTTTACTTTTTTAATTTACGTTTTATTAAACTGTGTTACAGGCGAAGTTACATGTATGCGATGAACCAAATGAGTACAAGCTCTGAAATCGTTCACCCGCATCGTTTTCATGTGGTCGTTACCTCGACTATTAATATTTATTACTTTTGTAACAATTCCTTGAAATTTTTAATCAATAAAAAACATATCAAATTCGTCCAATCCATGTGAAAAAGTACTACTTTAATTAAATTTGATAATGTCACGTAACGTATTTAATTATTTTGCACTATTTATTCTTTTATTATTTGGAATAAATAGATAAAATAAATTTGTATTAGATAAATACATTATTCAACTTTTTTGCATTGTACAATTACAGTCGAAGTAAATCGGTATAAAAAAAACCAGTCGCATATTGCTTTATAAGCGATTGAATAATACTTTTTAATGCTAATTTGATGTACGTCACTATACTTATGATTCACGAAGCTCAATAGGATTTGTGATCCCCATCTAATTTACGATAGGAAATAAATGATGTATTATTAAGGAATTATGCCAGCCTAATTATGACAATAGAATTAGCGTAGGATTTTCAATAATTAATTGCATCAAATAAGCGAAATTTTACCAGGAAGAAGGGACTTTATATTCTAACGACAAAAAAATATACTAACAATTAATTTTTAATTAATAACAAGAGAAGATTACAATACTTATAGGAAAACTTACATTGCAACATTTATTTAGCCCGTCTGATGAATAAAATGAAATGTAAAAATGTAATGGAAACGAATTGGAAACGATTGGATGAAAATATAACGACGCAAAATTTTGTGCGTACAGAGTTATCACGTGATATTCACGAAATAATTAAGTGCCTAATAACTATTAAATTTTTTTTGCTGACTCAATTTTCCAGATACCAAAAGTAATGTCAATAAATTCGGTAACAAGAGGGTTACCGTTTGTTGAAACAGTTGATTAAGCCGTCCCTGAAAAATTGCTTCCAGACGCTCCTACATTATCGCACACGAGTAAATTTTTAGAAGGCAAATAATAGTATTTCCACTTGTGTTTAGTTTGATTAAACAATTGTGTCAAAATTGTCAAGCATCCCCCATCTGCTAACGTCTATTTCGCGAACGGCACGATTACCTTTTAATTATGACGTTTAAATAATGTCATTAGAGTCGCGACAACGAATCCTTTCGTTAATAATATAAATGGACGAGGCTTTGCGCAATCAATTTTACGAGTCGATTACATGGAGATCGGCAAATTTTGACTTTTTCGAATTTCATCAGATTCTGACGTAAGCGTAAGAATTATACGATAAAACTTCATTACACCAATTTTCAGCACGACAACTTACCTGCAGATGAATAATTTCTTTTAATGAAATTTTTTAACGGAGTAAATATTTACAGTCAATTTAACGAATTACAAAAATATGCGTATAAATAATTTATTTATCCAAAAAAAAAATGTGTTTTAGTGGGATTTATTTCGTATTGATCATCGGGTTTCCTACGATTGAAAAAAAATTGTAGAAAAAATACTCACTTAATGAAACTAATGAACTTAAAAATGTATGTAATCACACGTCCGAGGAAAAAAAAAACAATTAAAGACGTTTCTATAATATAGAGGTAAATCGTTTTGAAGCCTTTATAATTGCTTACATAAAATTGTAATGGTTGATCAGATACATTTTTAATCACATGTCTGGCAGCTTTATTTTCCTTCTATTTTTAAGCGATTTTTCATTTATTATATACAAAATTGATGACTGAAGCGAGATGATTTTGTAATTATCAAAACATGTTTTTATGTACCCGCATAGTAAAAGCAGGAAAAAGTACTGAAATTGAGTTTACTGCCTTATCCATTTCAAATAAATTCGCATTATTTTACATTTGCATATAAAAAATGTTTGATTAGTAAATGAAAGCTATATATGTTTGAGAAAATTATTGCTATTAATGTTTATAGTACAACATAGTATAGTGCATTGAAGAATAATGTTACAAGTAAAGCTTTAAGAAAAATATAAATATGTAAAACTAAACAAGTATTTTTTTAATAAAAAATCGTTTTTCGTATCTCAGTTGATTTACAATAATCAGCACCAGTAAAAATTAGTTACATATTTTGGTTCTTGCTCCAGTTTAATTCATTAATCGCATTACTATTGCATAGAATTTTTAACAGTGTCACTATTCACTATTTGATTTCGCCATATTTTTTATAATCATTTTCTTATTATTTCAACTGGATTTGACTACTCAATTCTTCACCCTTATACTTAGCAAGAAGTTATTAAAAAATAAAAATCATCCTGTCGATATTTTATTCATTAATAATTGATTATGTAAAAATAGCACACACAATCCTTTGGTGAGCCAGATATTTAGTAAAATTTTAGAGAAATTCATTCACCAAATAAGGATAAGCACAGTAGCACATTGAGCAATTAGAAAGCCATTAAAGTTGTAAGATAAGAACAGTGTAACCAAGAAATTTTCAGAATAGTAATACGTAATCACGTACAGTATAATTTATTGCGTAGAATACATATTACACCTAAACATCATAAATGACAGATTCTTTACATTCTGTTAAGTTCAACGATCTTTAAAATCATTTATCACAAAAATCTGTCAAAGGCAGCAGCTTTTTTACCAAAAAAAAAAAAATTAATCACCCTCGTGCAAAACTCAAAAATAAAACGTGATCTTCGGACATCAGAATCAAAGCACACATCAAAACGTGAAATTAAAAAAAATATATGTATGCGTACATTTAACTGCATTCATTATTTTATGCAAACCCTCATCCTAATATGAAATAAAGAATGAATGAGGAAATCAATAGTGCATTAAAAATATAAAAATTAAAAAAAAATGAAATACATACTCATCACCAAATCCAGTATGAAATAAAGAATGACCGAGGAAATCAATAGTGTATTAAAAATATAAAATTAAAAAAAAATATGAAATACACTCACCACCAAATCCAGTATAAAATAAAGAACTGACCGAGGAAATGAAGAGTGTATTAAAAATATAAAAATTAAAAAAGAAAAAAAATGAAATACACTCACCACCAAATCCAGCAACGAGTTGAGGCACATATTTGCGCAAGCTGGACGTTTTGCTAGCCATGACTTGAACCATTGCGAAAGCCTAGTGCATGTACTCCAAGTATATGACCAAAGTGCTTGCGCTCGTGCCTGTCCCAAAGACAGCGACTGCCTCCTCAAAAGTTGCTGCTCCTCTCACACCCACAGCTGCTCCTCCTGATGGCTCGTCTCGGTCCCAACTAAGACACAATCGGCGACACCGGCTGTTTATAATTTTCCCGTGGCGATCGCGCGCCTCTCTTTCCTGTTTTCCTCGCGGTGGCGCCCTTATCGGAAAAGTCACTCGTCAATTATTGCCGTTGCGCAATGAGAACCAATGGAGAACTCGCGACAAACATGCTGAGCCCGCGTATGCACGTCCCACGAGGTCAGGAGCGGAAGGAGCGCACGGCACGACGAGATCGGCGCTGCATTGTGGTCCGATCGTTCAGGCCGCGGGGCTTTTATCGGTCGAAAATCGGTTAATATCGGCGCGTTTCTCGGGAGAAGTCGAGGCTCCGTTTTCTCACGTACGCGCGCGATTCGTGTATCCTCGTGTGCGCGACCGTACCTCACGAATCTTTTTCGGAGAAGCACAAATTGCTTTTTAACGCTGCGGTTTTTCTTATGATTCTTCGGATCGACGAGTTACGGAGATGCTCTCGATCGTTCGGGATTAGCTAAACTCCGGCCGAATGTATATGTATGCACATTGAAAAATAATTTGTTAATTGTTTCAAGGAAATGATTTACTTCAATAGTACTTATTAAATGTTTCTTTGAGTCGAGTAATAATTTCATTAAGACTAAATGAATTTATTTGCTTCTAAATAAATTTAGCATTAATTTGCTGAATCGATAGAATATTTAATAAGTACTATGGAAATAAATGTTTGCTTAAAATTAACAAATTTTTTCTCTCAGTGTAAGTAACGGAAGCGTGTGTATCGAGCGGAGGTTAATAGAGGACAGTGGATTTTTCGATGATTGCTCGGATCGTTATGGAAGCCCGCGTAAAAATAATTGACACTAAAATGAGGCGATAAAAAGATTCATCTCTATTATGTCCGAATTTAAGATTTTTTAACATTCAATAAATGTCTCTATTAACAAGCGCCTAAAAATCAATTTAAAATCTTTTCGAGATCGTTTATTTTAATACAATATTAATATTAGTTTAATATATTCAATTTTTTTAATTTTCTGTACATAAGATCTTATGAAAATCCTTTTAATCTTAATAATAATATCTTACATATTTTTTTTTAATTTATATATCTTTGTATCGTATTATTTTAGGCTCAATTATTTTTACGCGGGAGAAGAGATGATTTTCTAATCTATAAGGACTGGATTTTTTTCATTTTTTTTTATTGCATAAATTTTCACAGCGATTTTTTACGCGACACCATTACTTCGGAGAATCGGCATTAGTCGTTTATATAGTTAATGGTAATTTTGTTAATTAGCGCTGATTAGATTAACCTAAAAGATCCGATATTTGGGATTCTCGAAAGAATATGCGCGTCGCACACTTTTAATTAGGCAGCGATCTACAAATTTATTTGACACGTGTCAATTAACTTGACGATCGTCGAAAAAAAAATCTGAGAATTTTCCAGGATAGTCACGTACGGCGCGTGATATGAATTTACAAACGACGATGCGAAATAAAGCGAAGTACTCACGATTTGAGAGCCTTGGTGACCGGCGAGATCCTCTGACGTCCGGTGTCTTCTTATCGACTGGCCAACATCACGTTCCTCTCGGAATCCGGAGACGCTCCGAGAGTTCGGCAGCCGCTGCTGATTTTCGCAGGATCCAAGTTTTCCCTCGAGGCAGTTGACGTCAGATTTATTTATCACGAAATTCTTCGAGCCGCGATGTATCGGTTCAACAGGCACCTGAAGAAATCGCCAACCGATTTTTCGCCTCTCGCTTTCTAACAACGTCCGCTCGCACTGAGCATCAGGCCAAGCGATCGGAGCCTCCAACTTTATATATGCTGGATAAACCGGGAAAATTAATTTCCAATGCGCCTCCCTCTCGCGATACGAATCGCCGCTAATCGGCCTGTTTGTCCTCTCCTCTTCCTGTGGTGGACGATCGCTCACCGATCTCCGCGGAAAAAAGATGCCGGTTTGCGACGGATACCCAACATTTTCACCGACGGCCTTTTTATACTTACGCACACAGGCGGCGCGTGAAAAATCGCGAGGGCTATTTTTGGAATCGGACGCGCGCGCAGCTCGTATCGGCCAATAAATCGCGTGAGTCTCGTGATATTCCGGCCTCCGATTGGCCGGGGCTAGCAGCCCGAAGAAAGTGGGAGGAGAGGAGGGGGATGCGCGATCCGCGGCTTGTTTGATTTTTTCGAATTGGCGAGGAAAGAGAGAGGAGAGAGAAAGAAAGGTACGGGATTCACGATAAACGGGGAGGAGAGGAGCGCGGTGAACTCCGAGATGGCGAAGTCGAGGGAGAGGCCGACGGTTCAATTAGAGGCGAAAATAGTTCTTTTATCGTGCCACGGGTATATTATATGCAGCTTCGTTCGTACAGAATTAATTTCTCTTCACTTTAATTTTACTTTAATTTCTGTTCACTTTAATTTTACGTTAATTTCTGGTGACTTTAATTTTACGTGAATTTCTGTTCACTTTAATTTTACGTTAATTTCTGTTGACTTTAATTTTATTTATTTCTTTATTTCTTAATTTACTTTCCAGATCTTTCTACCAATGATAGAAAACTGTCTGTAAATAAAACTGTAACTAACGTTTTTTTAATTTCAAGATATTAAAAAACTTCGAAAAAAATGTAAGATTTTTAATTATTGAAGACATCTAATGATTGAAGGTACATTATCACTTCAACAATAATTAGGTATCACCGTAGAGTTATATTTTTAAAGCAACCATGATTTTTATATTCTCTGTTTGCTGTTATTAATATTCTTCCGTTTTTGTTGCGATTTACATTCTTCTGTTTTTCTTGCATGTCAGTTGTTTTGTAGTAGCTTAATTACTTCACAAAAATTGAAATAAATAATTTTCAATGTCAATAGGTAACTTTATTTATAACCTTTATTCCTCACATTTACAATATCGAATCGACCGTAAATGAATGTATCATTCTTCTATTCTCTTATTTGATTTTGAAAAGTAAAGACATTATAAAATAAACACTTTTAAAAATTTTTCAATAAATCACATCAATGTTGTAACAAGTAAACAAACGTAAAGATAAACTACAATTACGTAAGCGATGATTGCTGTTTCAATCTTGTTAAAAAAATTTCAATGCGAAATTAATTTTTATTTAAAAAAAAATGACTACTTATTAAAAAAAAAAGCCTTTTATTATTTATTTGAAAAAAGAATGTTCGTTATTCTTATTGTTCGTTATCTCCAATCTCATGCAGTTTCTACAGAATCCAAACGCGAATAAAATGATAGCGCGGCTCGTCTTAATGGTTTTCAGTAGAAACTAACCGTAACCAGTCAGACGCGATTTTATGCCGTTCAAATTAATCTGTATATGATCAGCGCTCGTTTCAAAGAAAATTAATTTTTTTTTCTTTCGTGTGCAGGTAAAAAAAAGCTGAAGTCGTGGTAAAAGGATTCCCCCGATGACGCCAGTAAGACAACGTCGATCTATGAAATTTGTTCAAAATTAAAATTTAAAAATTATTTGTTAAATAAGGTATTAAAAACTTGTTTTTCCGGTTCATTAGATACTGGAAAACGCATTTACGCGTAATTGATAGTCTTCCAATTGTGAATCATCGGTACATTTTATTAAATTACTCCTGACAAACGTTAACGATGCCAAAAGATTGATAAAATTTCTGTTGAATTTCAAATGGAAGTCTGTCGGTATTATTTTGTTTCTTACTTTTTTATCAATGGACTTCCACAAATATAGCTTCATATTGATTCATAAGACAGTTAGTAGAAAATACAAATTATTCGTATAAGTTTTTTTAAATATTGTGCATTATACCACTAAAGCAAATATTTTAGACACTCCATATTGAAAATTATGTTCTGATATGATAAATACACAATTTCAGTTTTTACCCACCCGTTAATTATTGGAATGATAGTATCAGCCTACTATTACAACTGCTAATATATTATCTCTCTAAATCTATTAAGGGTTTGTATGCCGTTTAAAGCCTGAAGGTTATCGAAACTCGATCGAAATGTTTTTTTTTTGTTTAAGGGCTGAAAGTATAGTTTAGAATGTACAAATGTATGGACATAAAATATGCAAAAGTATAAAAAAATAATAAGGTAGGGGAGTGAAGTGGTAACAAGAATTTTTCCAGAGCACGTTTTTTAATTCTTTTATTACGTGTAAAATGCCTATCGCGATAAAAAATATACTCTGAATTATAGGCAACAATTATAATTAATACTCATACCCTCTTTTCAAATAACATGATCAGTTAAATATTGAGCTTTTGATTGCAATTCTCTTGTTTTGTTTGATTTGTTAAGATCATAAATTCTTAATAATCTGCGTTAATTAAATTTGTTGTCCCACTTTTATCCATTGCTTGAAAATAAATAAATTAAAGAATGACTTAATTTTCAAAAAAATTGCATTAGTGCATAAGCAATGATTAAGAAGCAACGCAATGCATATCGATTGTGACAGTATTGACAACATAATAAAATATTGACTATCCTGAAAAATTCTTACCCTCGTCTATAAAAGTAATTATTGGCATAAATAATTAACTTTTAAAAATTAATCTACATACTAGAAGATAAATGACACTAATAAAGATGCAATAAAATATTTGATCAACTTCAATACAAAAAAAAAAGATCTACCAGATTTTGAAAAAAAAAAAATTCGAACAGTTGAATCAAGAAAAATTTCATTCGGATGATATATCAAATAATTATGCGAATGTACATTTGCAAACAGCCGACTTTCTCGTTATCTACATAAAACAACTCAGAGGACTCGCACATAAAAATATCAAAGCCCAACTGAAAAAAAATTTTAGCTTTATTCTTCTTTGTCCCGAGAAGAAAAAGTCGAGTATGCACGTCGGATGACACACCCACTTTTTTTCGCAAATGAAAATCGTCGTTATTTTTCTACCCCCAGTCGATTCCTCTTAAAACACGCTTGTTTAATCGTGGTCTCTATTTATTCTTCGCTCCTCGTCTTATCACCTGATTTTTTTTTTTTTTTATTGTCCGGGTCCAAAAGTCGTATGCGGGTAATAGTCTTTTCGAGTTTCGTAAGAAAAATTATCCCTCTTCCATTAAAATGATTAGCGTCAACGTCACGGAGCTATGACACCTTCTCGTAATAAATTTTTAACGTCATCTCGATAGTAGACTTGTCCATATAGTAATACACACGTGTTTTCTGTGTAACATTGGCTAGTTTCAGGAATTTTTTTATCGCCTAGTAATTTGAGATTTAGCGGTGCACTGCATATTAAGACAATTTTTAGGTAAAATATATTTTATCGAGGCTAATTTGCGCACATGCGCGTAAAGGAATGATGTAGGTATTTTATAAATTTATTATTTAATTTTTATATAGATTTTTATCTTTCATTCACGACGAAAGACGAAGGTACTTTATTAATCACACCAATTTGTTTGGTAAAAAAAATAACTTCCTATATAAAAAAAAACACCGCATTTGTTTACACATAAAACACGGAATATCTTAATGTTAACAAAGAGAACTTCGAGGAACGAAGAAAATTTGCATACCTGTATAAATTAGTTTTAAAAAATTGCATGCCTAAAAATTTCTTTTGTATTTATTCAATTGTATGCACGCGATTCTTCGGGCAGCGTTGCTCCTGTGTGCATCCTGCGTGGTCCGTACATTCTTAACGTGTCAACTTTTTTTAGCCAATGCACAATTTTTACTCTGGTTCAATAATAAATAAATAAATAAATAAATAAATAATCATGTTTAATGAATGGACAAGATGAGTCGCCTGCAATAGGTAGCACGTACACAGGAAATACTCATTGTTTTTGTTACGACTTGTTGTTTGTTTTTCGTGGCATTAATTAAATAAAATCCTAATAGTATTTGCAGAAAGGAGATACATCAATTGGCTGCTAGCGTAACCATTGCGTAACAGGCGTTTATGTTAATTATTTTCTAGATGATTAAATCTAAAATTAAAATTTGAATAATTAACTAGATAAAAGAAATATTGCGACAGACTTTGTAGAATCCTCTCGGCTTAAAATTACGTTCGTTAAATTTCAACTGCGTTGGATCGCTTCGAAAATAAAAGAAAAGTGTTTCGCCTGAACGAAATAAAAAAAAAAGTAACTGTAGCCTTTGTATTGTCGACGTAATTCGCCGTTCTTTTCCGATTGACTGTGTTTATTCGGTTTATCGGCGAAGATACGGCGGATGCCGCAAGCTGTAGCGCAAATGTGTTTCATCGCGATAATTTTAAAAATCGCTCGGCCGTTAATGCCGGATGACGTTTGTTTAACGAGTTTCAATAAAATCGGCGACACGCGTGTACACGTTCTGGAAATAACGTCGTGAAGAGAGCTAACAATTTGTGATTACCCTGCAAAAACCTGTTTTATTTTCCTTATATAATTATTATCTTCCACGCAGATTTACGTATACAACTGTTAGTTTTTCCCGATTGTTCGGAGGATTTTTTTTCTCTCAATTCTCTCCACTGTTCAGCGGAACTCCATTTATTTTCATCTTGGCTGCGCTCATCCTTAAATTGAGGAAGGAAATTAATTATGAGTGCACTTTGCGGTTGCGGAAAGTGCGACGCATAACAGGCGTACCATTGATTGCAAATTTAACATTTTGTTAAGTTCTTAACGTTCGCTAATTTTTAATCGAGGCTTTTTCTTTCATAATGCGCAGAAAACTTAAACTGCAAGAATTAAACAAGATTTCGCCATTTACATATACGAGAAAACTTTTTGATTATATGAAAATTCTCGTTTGCATGTATATTGTTAAATGACAAATGAAAAAATGAATATTTATTAGCTCTGCAAGTAAAAGTGCTCTCGAAAAATAAACGATTTTATGATACATTTTTCATTTATTATACTTACTTCCTTTCTTTAAATCAAAATAAGAAAATTGACAAAATAAAGTCCAGGATAAAAGAACATTTTATAAAATTATCAAAATTATTCATTAAATCATGCAATATTCACAATAGGTAGGATTCATGATGTAAATGTAAATAAAAATTTAGCTAAATCTTAAGTTATTGGTAAATAATTATGTAATATGCATATTTCAGTGAAATTGAACTTACTTAAAAATTATAAATTATTTAATTTTGTGTATCATAAGTCAAAATAATTTTAACTTATGTTGTTTTCTTTTACGATACGATTATAAGAATAAGAGTACACCTCTAAATAAATTAATAATTATAGATTAACAAATTTTTTTGCAAATAATTTGATTTACGTATCACATATCTCATTATATACAGTATTATTATTGTAAAGACATTATCCAGTCTAGTCAGTAAGTAAATAATCGTAATTAGTAATTAATTCTGCACTAATTGCTTACAATAACAAATTACCAATCTCACGCCATGTACACAAAAGCTTACATAATATAATTTTTTTTGTATCAGTAATACTTGTTGTTAAGTGTATTAATTTAATTTCTAACACATGTATTTCAATTTTTTCTAAGAATTATTCTTACAATAATTCATCAATAATTTATCGCACATTTTCTTTTGAACGTGAGTAATTTTCATTAAAATATGAGTACGTACAGAATCACCCCACTAATATTGTCAAAGCATTTACAAAATATTTACAATATTTTTTATAAAAATATATCTTTAACATATAATTCATCCATGGAATTTTCAATAAATTTCAATTCCTTTTACTTTATACATTATACAAGGCTAAGCTTTAACTAATAACATTCTGAAGAGCAGATCAATTTCTCTCTCAATGAGTATTTTTACAGATATAGAAACTTCTCGACGATTACTCACGAATAAATCTTAAGCGACAGTTACAATTGACTATTCCCTGAGTTATCTTCGGCGCATTGCGTCACAATTGCATAATCGTGAACTCGAAGTCACTCTTGTACATTGGCACGAGTACAAAAATATCTGCCTGCAATTTCCTTTTCAACTGAAACCCTATTTAAGTCGAACAAACAAAAAATCATTTCGGTAACTTCGACTTTTTCATCAGTTCGTCTTGTATTTGCTTCCCTTTGGTCTCCGGCATACAAAAGATCGCGTAGGGCACTCCTATAACATTTTTCTTCGTGTACTTAATTTTGAAATGAATTTATTACGTTGAAAAATATGTCTGATTCAGTATAATTATCAATAAGTTTACTAGCAGTACAGAATAGTAAAAATTACTATTTTTCATAGGAATCAATGGGACATACTCGACCTATGACGATTTTTACTATAAAACATACTAAAAATTCCTATGTACGTAGCAAAAATTGCTATTTATATAGTAGGAATTTCTAGTATTTTTTATAGTAAAAATTTTCATAAATTGAGTATATCCCACGGTTCCTACGGAATATAGTAATTTTTACTATAACATTTCTCTCCGTGCACACTCGACGAATAGAATCCAAATAATGCGGATTGGTCGAAAGCCTATTTAAGTCGAACAAACAAACAATCATTTCGGTAACATCGACTTTTTCATCAGTTCATCTTGTATTTGCTGAAGAGACTTCCCTTTGGTCTCCGGCATACAAAAGATCGCGTAGGGCACTCCCAGAAGAACGATAATGGCGTGTCCGTAAAAAACGTAAGCCTCTCCGTACAAATCAACCAGCGGCTGGTAAGCCTTGGCCGAGGCGAAGGCCGACCCAGCAGCCGTCAAATTTGCGATGCAAGCCGCCACGGACTTCACATTCGCGGAGTACACCTCGCTGGAGACTATGCTGGGTATTGAGTTCAGCCCGAGAGCGAAGAAGATGATGAAGAGGAAGACCGAGGCAACCGGTAGCCACTGAGAACCGATCCACTCGACTCCACCTTCGAGTAACATAAAATGCGTGGCCAAAGAGGCTACGGCGACTCCAGTGCCGAAGCATGAGATGATCATCAGCAATCGGCGACCGCATTTGTCGTACAAGCCGATGCTGAAGACCGCCGTCAGCACGGCGCACGTCAGAGCGTATGAAACGGCCGATGATGGCTTGATGATCGTCGACTGACTGCGTGTCAAAATGATCTCCATGTAGACCAGGATGTTGTTCAGACCAGAGAGCTGCATGAAGGCGAACAGCATGAGAACTAGCAATGTTGCTTTCTGCACGTGTCTGTGTCTGAATTCAGCTGGAAATAATGCGCAGATTGAATTAGTGGTTTTTATTTTAGATAAGCAATCGAAGGACAATTTTAAGTCTTATTTCGCTTTATGATGAATGCATTAAAGACTTCAAATTGTCGTAGAACCGAATTTGCAACTTTTATAAATCCATTAATTGTATTAACCATTCTCTGTAAATCTGAAAATGTGAAGTTCTCTTGAAAAATGTGAATAGTGAGAAATTTTATATGAAGAATAACATATAAAATCTTTTCTGATTCTGATTCTGATTGATCAATTTGAAATATGATAAACACAACCTGATAAGAAAATATTTATAGAAAACTTGGATAAGCTAGAAATTGATTCTGCTGGCTATCTTCTTTGTTGCACATAATTCGAATAATAAATTATTGAACTCTAAGTCTAATTATTGTTGAGCTAAACTGCAAGTAAATTAATCACGAATGTATTGTTTGAATCAAATTAGTTTTTAAAATGGTTTTTCATGTCTTTTCAATTTTTTTAACATAGCATTATAAACTAGGTAAGATACCTAATTTCTCCATGTAAGTTGCAGCGGACGTAGCCTTGACGAATCTGGTGATATCATCGAGTTCCTCATCGATTTTTTCGGTGCCCCGATACCAAGTGAGCGATTTCTTAGCAGCCCCAAAATTTCCCACCTTGATTAAGTGATGTGGTGAATCAGGCAATAGGCAGAATAATATAACGAGGACGACGCACGGCAGGAAGTAAGTCAGACTAGAAGCTCTCAGAGTCATATTTGATCCTGTGATGCTGGCGAATAGATTGCCAACCGGTCCACCCATAACGGCAAACGAGACGAGACAACCCCTAATAATAAAATAAATATTTATTACTTGTAAATCCTTCGTGATGCAGATATACATTATTTTATTTTGTAATTATATCTACTGTGATAACACCGTACCTCTGGAGCATTATATTTTGCCCAAACCGGTAGAGAAGCTTCTAGAAGAATGAAAATAGATGTTTTTTACATCGTCAAGTACACTGACCTAACAGGATAAGTTTTTTTCTCAGATTCTTTACTTAGAATCCTCCAATATCCTTTTTTGAAAATATGCAAACTACTTTTATTGTTCTTAGTACTTAGTCGTAAAAATAAAAGAAAATGATTCAAAAGGTTCCTGTTATTCACTCAGGAAATGTAATTTTCCTTGTTAACAATTTTTTTTCTATTTAATTAAAAAGAACAAATATGAGCTGATATTAAAGCTAAAATTGTAAATAACTTATTTCCTAAGCACTTTTTTTTTTTAATTTTTACCTTTTGTATTGAGCCTCCTTATGATTAAAATGAATATGACATGCACGCTAAAACCGTGGAGTTAAATTTGACTCTACATGAATAGAATGATTTAAATTCATTTTAAAGTAGAGTATAAAGTAAATTTCACTCTAAGGCAGAAAGTCCCTACTTTTCGTTCAACTCAAAAGTAAAAAAAAATCACTCTATTTCGCTCCACCAAGGGAGATAATTTCACTATAAAATTAAAGTGAAAATTTGACTTTAATCGAGTGCCTCACTCCAGCTGATTTAACGTGTGAAAAATAATATATTTAAGAAATAAAAAAATACGAAAAAAAAAACAGAAAAATTGTCGGATATCTCCCCACCTGATTTGCGGAGCAGCGACCTCGCCTAGGTACAAAGCGAAGCAGCTGTAGCTGAATCCAAAGGCAATGCCGAGGCTTATGCGAGCTGCATAGAGCCAAACGGCAGAATCTGCGGCGAAGGTGAGGACCCATCCAAGGGCCATGGGTATGGCGCTTACCAGGCACGTCTTCCTACTGCCCAGCAAATTGACCGACGCGGAGCCAAGCACGGCACCGATCAGTCGGCCCAGGTACAGAAATGAGGCGACCCAGGATGCCTCCGTCAGGGTCAGAGGCAACACCGATCCTGGCGCCGTCAGCTGGGCCAGGTAAGGCGAGCTCCACACGCACGTAATTCCTATTTCCGCCGTCAGGATCCATACTGTAATACCCAGCGTCAAATTTTTTAAACTTGTCATACTGACTTACTTTAGCTTTCCTATTGATGATCTCCGATTTTCAAATTTTTACTATAAAAAATACTAAAAATTCCTACGTACATAGCAATTTCTACTATATTAATGGCAATTTTTCCTATGTGCGTATAGGAATTTTTAGATTTTTTTTATAGTAAAAATCGTCATAGGTCGAGTATGTCCCATTGTTCCTACGGAATATAGTAATTTTTACTATAACATTTCTCTCCGCGAGGTTTTATAGCAAGAAGTTTAATGTTCAAAAATTTTTTGCATTTATACCTTTTTTAATTCAAAATTTATAGAATTTTATATGTACGTAATTGAATGTCTATTAATAATTGTTGTCAATTAATTTTACAAAATTTACTGTAAGTAACATCATTTAAAACTTTTTATAATTCGTTTATAATTTCTCGTAAATGAATTATGCCCGTTAAAATGATAAAGTTACGAAAAAAAAAAAGAAATTACTGTCTCGTATCAAAAGTGACGACGGGTGATACTGTAGGTAAAATTCTACCATTTAATACACAGATACTATCTAAACAGAATACTATCATAAACGATTCTATCATAAATGCTTGCATAACGTACAGAATAAAATCACGAGGATAAATTCGTATGCATTCGTGAATCCAAATGCTATGCTAAAAACTGCATAAAAATTTACAAAAGAAAAGTTTGGCAATGCAAATTTGGTGCACATTTTCTTAAATGTATGCAGTATTTTTTGCAGAAAAAAAATACAAAAAAAACCTACTGAACGTTTTTTCAATCGAAATAAATAAAAAAACTGCTTGTAATGAAATCGAACTTCCTGAAACTTTTATAAATCTCACATTAGTGTCTAGTTTTCTATTTACCTGCAACAGTTTTAAAATTTTAATTTTTTTTTTACGTCAGCATAAGTAAGGAAAATAAACAATGAAATAATCGCACTGACGTCAAAGTCTCGTTCAATTTTATTATACAGAACGGTTTTTCACAGAAGAACGCAGCTGTTAAGGAGCGAGGGTATTCCCTTTTATCGCACTCATCAAACAATGGAAAAAGTGAGTATGTTGACTTTTACATAAATGTAAAAGCACCGAGGCGCCTTATTAATTTACTGTTGGTGCATCGATTTTTTTTTCTCTTCGGGTTCTCAGAAAAAAATTAAAATACTGGTTTTCGTATATACTTCTTTTTATTCATCTTTGCATCTCCTATCTTAGGAATAAAGCGAAAAAAAATTACACTCTTACAAATCTACTTCAATCATCGTATTCTTACAGACTCATTCACATGATTTCGAACGACGATAAATCTTACACATTAAAAGCTATCACACTTAAAGGAGATCTGAAAGCTCAAGAGTGTACACACAAAGGCGTTTAAATCGCATTAACCAGGTGCGGAAAAAAAGATGAATGAATCCTGCTCTTAGACGGAGGATCGACGATATTTCACGCTATATAAAAGATATTTTCAGATCTGACTTACGAAGTCGCCACAAGTCGAGTCTTTTAACGATTATATGCTTTATGATTGGCGTACCTGTGAAGGCCGCAAGAGCCTGAGGGTAAAGCTGCCTGATACTATTTGAAAGGACCATCGTTGACTAATAATGAATGTACTGGAAGAAGGCATAGGCGACCATCCGGTGGGCCTTCGACAGGTCGACTTAACAGGCTTTTCTTAAAAGACGCGACTCTTTGTTCATGAGGGGCACTTATTTGCTCTTTTTTGATAAGATAGTGTGACTGTATGCACGTAATTGCCATATTTTGTCAATTTACTAAGTAATTTGGAACGTTCTTTATAATACTTCTTATCTCTCGCTTTCTGAGCGGCGTGCTTCTTGCAGAAAGCTCTTGCTTATAATTTGATCGCATAAAGTAAGCTTTTTTTTTTAATTAAGGAGGTACTACCGGTATTAGTTTTTGAAATTAACAATTCAAATAAACATTTTTATAGTTTTTAAAAATCTAGTAGCTACTATATTAAATTTCAATGCAAACTTTTCATCGTGAGTACTTATAAGAGCTATCCCGCGTAAAAATAATTCAGACTAAAATAAGACGATAAACAGATTCGCCTCTATTATGTCCGAATTTAAGATTTATTAACATTCAAAAAGATTCTCTATTAACAAGCACCTAAAAATCACATTAAGATCTTTTCGAGATCATTGTTTTAATACAATATTAATATTTCTATACATAAGATCTTATCAAAGTCGTTTTAATCTTAATAATAATATCTTATATTTATTTATTTTTTAAATTTATATATATTAAACTAATATTAATATTGTATTAAAATGATGATCTCGAAAAGATGTTAAATTGATTTTTAGCTGCTTGTTTATAGAGAATCTTTTTGAATGTTAAAAAATCTTAAATTCGGACATAATAGAGATTAATCTTTTTATCGTCTTATTGACTACGAGTAAACTACTTGTTGGAATACTTCTAAGTGCAGTCAGTAGTTGCTGATTAGCTAATGGAATTAAATAGTCCATTTTAGTAAAATTGAAAACAAAAGAAAAAGTATGAATATTAATCTAAATTATATCGTTCTTAGGAGGGTGCGAGTAAGACAAAACTATGTTTTTGTTCGTATGCGATGAGTTTGTTATTGTATATGTGTATTTAATTGTTCATGCTATATCAATAAAAGATCCTTAAGTGTTATGTTTACTCTTTAAAATTTGCTTGTTAAAGTATACTTGTTTAGTGATAATTACTTTAACATATCGACTATTCATAATACATTGCTTAATGATAATGCCAAGTTTATCGTATTTTGAAAATAATACTACTTGAGAATATACGCAGACTAAATCTTTTTGATACATTTTATGCATTAACATCCGCTTAGTCATCGATGAATGATACTAATTAGTAACTTGAGATATATCAACATTGCTCAATGTATCTTTCTACAAATTCAAACATATGTTCACGTCAAATAGTTAATTACAGTATCTTCACAGACTAACATTATTGAAAAAAAAAATTACTAAAAATCTAACAAATTTTGTTACAACTAAAAAAAACTTTGATGGAACTCAAGACGCATATTTTTTTACTTCGCACTGATGTCTAATTTCTTTTTTCCCTTTTTTTTACAATTTACTTGTAACTCTCAGAAAGTTTCTAAGAATCTTCTGCAATTTTTCGTGAACCTTTTCTCAGCGAACATTAAAAAGAAAAGAAAAGTACTTAATTTCTCATAAGAATTTCCTGAATCTCCTGGAGACTTTTGCCCTTAGTCTCGGGCATGTAAACGAGAACGAAAGGCACGACGAGTACGGTCAAGCCAGCGTGGACGTAAAAAACGCAGGCCTCGCCGAAGGCATCGACCATCGGCTGGTACGCTTTAGTCGCGGCGAACGCGAAGGCACCAGCCGCCAGACTGGCCATGCACGCCGCGATGCACTTGACATTAGCCGGGAACATCTCGCTGAGCACCGCGCTGGGCACGGGCAGCAGTCCCAGTACGAAGGTCATCATGTACAGGAAGATCGACACTACCGGCAGCCACTGGAACTGCTCGGCGTCGAATCCTCCGTCTATCAGCAGGAAATGAGTGCCCAACGCCCCCATCGCCACGGTGATCCCCAAGCCTGAGACGACCAACAGGATCCTGCGGCCACACCTGTCCATCAGCTTCACCGAGAACACCGCCGTGAGGAAGCCCAAAAGGTTCACCAGGATGACCGCCAGGGATGGCTTGATCAGGTGCGACTTGCCCCGGCGGAATATGATCTCCATGTAGAAGATGACGCTGTTGAGCCCGCAAATCTGCATGAAGACGAACAGCATGATGGTGATGATCAGTGCCCGTCTCACCGGCAAGCTCCGGAACTCCGCCAGTTTCTCTCTGACGCTCTTGCCGCTGGACGACAGGACGAATTTCTGGACAGCCTCCAGTTCTTCCTCTACCTGCTCGCCACTCCGGTACCACTCGATCGACTTCCTGGCCGCTTCGGTTCTTCCCACGCGGACGAGGTAATGGGGGGAGTCCGGCAGCCAGGCGAACAGGCCAGCGTTCAGCAGACTCGGTATGAGGAACACCAGGCTGGACTGGGAGTAGGTGAGGTAGGAGCCGACGAGGCTCGCCACGACGCTGCCGAAGGGCGAGCCACAGAAACCCATGGTGACCATCGAACCTCGAATCCCCGGCAGGGCTATTTCACCGATGAACAGAGGGAAGCAGCTGAAGGCCATGCCTAGGCCGAGTCCACCGGCCACCCGCGCGATGCACAAAGTCAGCGCCCGTTCTGCTACGAGGATCAGGCTCCAACTCAAGCTGATGGGTAGGAGTGTTAGCAGGACGGCCCTTTTGCTGCCCCAGAAGTGGGCGCACAGCGCGCCCACGAAGGCGCCCAGGAAGCGACCGACGTTCAGCAGGGAGGCCACCCAGGAAGCCTCGTCGGCTGTTAAAGGAAGCGGCGATCCTTCGGCGGTCAGTCGCGCGAGATAGGGCGATGTCCAGCCGCACATTGCGCCCACCTGCGATAGCAGCATCGTCACTGCAATTCCCGAGGAACGACATTTTCTTACGTTTCTTTATTTTAAAACTTTTTTTTTTATTGCTCGGAGGCTTTTCTCATTTGCGCACGATTTCCGATGTTTCCGTTAAAGGCACGTCACCGGCTTTGAAATTACTTAGATTTTCTGAAAAATTAATTTATGATTGCTGACCCGCGCAAAAATGATTCAGACTAAAATAAGACGATAAAAGGATTCAGCTCTATTATGTTCGAATTTAAGATTCTTAAAGATTCAAAAAGATTCTCTATTAAGAAGCAGCTAAGAATCAATTTAACATCTTTTCGAGATCATGGTTTTAATACAATACGCGGGGAGAATTTAAAAACACAGAATAGTGAATGCGCCAAATCTAGAATTTCAAGCCTGCACTTTCCTTGCGAGAAAGTTATACATAAATGGTAAAATTTTAAACGTAGAATTTTTTTATATAATTTATACGGAACTTCGTCAAAAAATTTATAGAAAGTTGTTGCGAACGTTTTATAAAAAAAATATTGCAATTTTATGAAAATATACAACGTGAATCAAAAGTTTTCAGACGTTCGTTCGTTCAGAAAATAAATTACAAACATTAACCGCCTACAGAATTTAGTAAAAAAAACACTTCTCCTTAATAATTTAAAGCGCATTACTAAATAAATAACGTAATCGTGAAAATTCAGACTGTCGACGATCGTGTCACTGATACCTTATTGTTCACATGAATTCAAATCTTTTTTTAATATTTTATTTACGTTTTTGCGGGGGGTTAATAATTTGCAAATAAAAGCGAGTGACGAATTTGTATTTTGATCTTCATGTCCACCTCTTTATCGTAGTCATGAAATTCGAAACGTTTTATCAAAGCAAAGCGCCTTCCACGTGTACTCTTATTTTTACAATATTTTCTTCATTCGGATGTAATCGCCCGCTTATAAAGCTATAAAACGAAGTTAATATTTGCACGCTCATTTGGTAACTCTTCTGATTTGACGATCCGACAATCTCCCGAGCAGGTAGTTACGAAATTTAAAAACGCATCTTTCAAACAATTTATTACGCATCATTTTTTTTACTTTTTTAATTACTTTTCTAAGCGATAAATTTTTAATTAAAAACGTAAAGGTTAAAATGTCGAAATAACATCGTTCGCGTCAATAAACTACATAAACGTTATGAATTTTAATTCGAACGACGAACGACACATTCCTAAAAATAAAGAAATTAAAAAAAAAAAACGCGCGGAACTTTATCTCGCGATCGAAGGCGAACGAATTTTCAATCGGTTATTCTTTGACGAGAAGCAAATATTTGTAAGTAAAACGGCGGAATCACAAGGGAAAATTGCGCGAGCTGATGAAAACATGACCACGAGTGTTTGCCCCAGGCAAACGCTTAATTCCGTGTGTTGAACGCGCGTCATTCAGTCGTAAATTGCAGAAAAGCCCCCGAGACCGTAAGTTAAATTCGGCTGGCGCTCAAAGTAAAAAAAGTCGAATATGAGTTACCTCCCGCTGCCGCCATCCATTGCGGGTAGTGCTTGCAGGCGAGAAAGCCTCTGGCGAGGGGCTGCACCATGACGGACTGTCCGTGCGTCCGCGCTTCAATCGAAACTTTCGAGTAGTTCTAGTTGAACTGAGCATTTTTCTGTCCCTGCTGATCGTCGAGGCATTTATTCCTCGGGCAGAACAAATCTCGTCAATAGTTTTTTATTGATAAGATAACAAGGCGACTGTATTAAATTAGCCGGCAGACACGGTCGGGGAGGAGAGTCGGCGCGTCCTTATGCAATTGCTTTGTTGACATAGATTTCCCTTATGCATTTATATACTTTCATTAGAAATAAAATGAATGTTAATTAATTGACCGAGTCTGCGGAGTCGCCGAGCGCTTATCGATGTAAATGCCGCTATGACGTCAATATATATAGGTAGCCGAGCACAGCGCTCCGGAATCATCAGCCGAGCTGACGAGGCGCAATCGACGTCGATGTCGGCTCACTGCCGTCAAAATTTTTTTCCCCTCGTTGTTTACAAATAGTTTATGTCTCTGACTCTTTATTGCGCGATGAGAATGTACCCGCGTGGAAACAAATTAGTCTGGCCCTTAAGGTCTGGCCAAAGTCTGGCTAGACAATTAGCCACACAGACTTTGGCCACACTTCAAGGGCCAGACTACACTGACATAAAAATTTAATTGCTTCGAAACAAATGTAATAGATTAAATTAAATATTTAATCACAATGTCTCGCAATATATTGCCAGACTAAATTTTATTACACGGGAACGTACCCGCGTAGAAATAATTCAAACTCAAATAAGACGATAAAAAGCTTCAGCTCTATTATGTCTGATATTAAGATTTTTTAAAATTCAAAAAGATTCTCTATTAACAAGCGCCTAAAATTTCAAGATCATCATTTTAATACAATATTAATATTAGTTTAATACATATAAATTTAAAAAAAAATAATTATAAGATATTATTATTAAGATCTTATGTATAGAAAATTAAAAAAATTTAATACATTAAACTAATATTAATATTGTATTAAAACAATGATCTCGAAAAGATCTTAAATTGATTTTTAAGTGCTTATTAATAGAGAATCTTTTTGAATCTGAAAAAATCTTAAATTCGGACATAATAGAAATGAATCTTTTTATCGTCTTATTTTAGTCTGATTTTTTTTTTACACGGGAACATAAATATATTATGCGGTGTTGTAAATAATTTTTCGGATTGATCGGAAGTACACTTATTTCAATATTTTATGTAGCAACATTTAGCACAAATTCTTTGAAATCGGGAGTATATTGGAAATATGGAAAATATAATTTTAAGTACTATAAAATTTTCTATAATTCTGGTAGTATTTCTTAAATGGTTAGCAATTTTTTTAGTTATAATTGTAAAAGGCTTATGATTGTATGTATTTATAGCCAATGGAAATAAATCTAAATTACATCATTTTACCTTTTGAAATTAGACAAAGTGTTAAGGCACCTTTTTTATTTAATTTTCGGTAATAATTATCACCCGATTGAGAAAGCATTACATATCAGTTTAAATCCAATTTTTAGAATATTTCATTGGCACACAAAAGGAAACCATAATTTAAACTGCAAATAAAAGTCTGGTTAATACTGTTTGAAGTATCACGCAAACTGAGCCCCTGCATATGTGATTAATGAAAAGTAATACATTAAATAAAAAAGTTATTTCTAGACTCGCTTAATGAATACCGATAAACAGCAATTTTATCTACACACGACCGAGGAAATGTCAGGCGAAGAAAATTTTTTCTTCAAAGTAGTTGCAATATCTCTGATCCTATCCAAGACCCTATATTTCTTTCTAATCATAATAATCTGGCATCGATCGTAATAATAGCCAAATTTCTTAGCGTCAAATAATTTTTTTATCTATTTTAGATTCTCGGATTTAAAATATCATGTTCTCAGTTACCAATTTGTACTTTCTTTGTTTTATTATTTTTTTTAATCAACAATAATAATTTAAAAGAGAAACTCACCTGCAAAGGCGGCAAGCCAATGCCGATAGGTTTTGCCGTTGTGCGATGGCTTGACCATGACACCAGCGGATTGGTCTGCAGCGTCCAACTGGCTTTTCCTCTTTAGAAGATCTGACAGTAACCTTAACTAAACGGCGAGCTTCGATAAGATAATTTCTCCGTCGAAGGACCCTGGCGATGCTTTTGAAGCATAAAAACTCTTCTTAATCAATCGGATGAGTCACCCATAAAGCGAATGATTCGAGTTTGCTTTTTCTGTCTTATCGATATTGCGATTCTTTTTCCCTCCGCGAATCGAGATGAAAATTGTAGTTAGACGCAAGATTCAAGTTTATTCGTAATTAATTCAAGTTTATTCGAAATTAATTCAAGTTTATTCGAATCATCGGACACCTTTTATCTGACTCCGATAAGTATTCATCATCTTGACGCAAACTTTCTTCTAATTGATGCTGCATCCACGCGTAAATATGATGCTAAATAAATTTTATTACGAAAGACTAGACTTTTATTCTGAGCGATGCATAAATTATCTTAACGAAGATGTCTTTAAATAAGAAGCGCAGTACAGGTATAACATTAAAATTTTATCACGAAAAGTCCGCATTGACATTTTCTCAAGAACTTTTTAGAAAAATTCGAAGCTTCCTTTAAAAAAATGTATAGCTTTCATAGAAAAAGGTGCAACAGTACCTTGGAAAATGTACAGAAAACTATTACAATGCTTTTAATAATGTCAGTACGTTAGATCCTAAGAATTGATTAAGTACGATAATTATTTGAACATTTTTTTTTTGTTATTTATTAATAAAAGCAAATAAAAAACATACTTACAAACAAAAATTAGTTAAAATCGAGAAGCACTCCACTCGTAAACCACCGGAAAGTGAAAAAAAATCGAACTGACGTTTGAGAAATTCGAAAGTATCCTAAAACATTGGCTACATTGTTGGAGAAGACCCGCCGACTAGAGGAAAGATGTCGAACGAACTCGAAAGAATTCCGAGTCTCTCATTACACAATATTTCTTCCAATTCTGCCTCTTGAAAATGAAATCGGCCAACTGGTGGCGCTCGGAGACTCGCCAATGGCCGTTCGTCCATTTAATATTAAGTGTCAATCTTCTGCGAGAAGGAGACAGAATTAGAAGTGTACGCAACTTGCCAATATTGGCTCTCTGGCCTGTTATTGCATAACTACGCAATTTTATTGTGACGCGTTTAAAAATAAGAAGATATTGCTTCTTACATTAAAAAAAAAAAAAACATCCAGAAATCGCATCGAGATGTAAAACTCACAAATAATTCTTTTTAGCTACAAGCCATTCGTATAGGGTTTTAAATTTACTGGATGTAGGTCACTTTCTGAAGGCCAGTTCAAGTGATCTGAATACTGAACTCGATATTAAAATGATTTCAATTTCGCTTAAAATACTTTACTCTCTAAAGTTGAATTAGTGGAAATTCCACGATAATCTTTTTAGTGATCAGATTTTCCACTAATCAATTAGTAAAACCTATTATCAATTAGTACAATTTTACTAATTGAAATAGAAAAAAAAGTGTTCTACTATTTAATCAGTAAAAAACACTTTGAAATTAGTAGAAAATAAACTATTTATTAAATAAAATAAATATTTTCTTATTTTTACTAATTAAAATAGTGAATTCCCCAATTAAACAAATTTTAATTTCTCTAATTTATTAGTAGTTTTCACTATTTTTAATAGTGCATATATTGACTATTACAATTAGTACATTTTATTCGCTATTTCGAATAGTAGGTTTCCACTAATTCATTCCACTTTTTCACTAATTCAACTTTAGAGAGTATAATTATAAGCCTTTGCTAATCTTTTTGACAAACGTTACAGAAAAACTAAAATAAAGTGATATCAGTATTTTAGAATGAATCTTATATGTACAATAGTGGGACTGAAGCAATACGTAAAACATTTTTTTTTTAATTGTGTATCATACATCAAATTTTATTACTAGACACCAGTACTTAAAAGAAATCGTCTTGAACGAAAACAGGGAGTTTTTGTAGCAATTACCCTGGCGATGCCTAGTCATCGATGTACTTGGTCAGGAAAAATTGACCGCTTCAACGTAAACCCAATACTCAACTGATAAGAATCCGCGAGAACATACTGTATAATCAAGTCGTCAAACAGGGACAAAAACAAGTCAGATATACAAGTGCCTGAAGGAAAAGTCTCGCGAGTCTTCGTGAAACAGTTAGATTTAACGATTCCAATAGTAATTTAGGGTATCTTTCCCATTGCCTTACTTTGCATTCACTTTCTTCAAAAAAGTCGATTGTTTCGAGTAAAATTTTATTAAATTACGAGAAATTCAGAAACACAGAAACACAGATGAATAAATCTTTCTAATTTCATAAAAAAAAATTAGTTTTATTCAGTTTAAAAATATTTATACAATTGTATTAAAAATCACTTCAACTGAATGTCTTTGATCGATATGCGTTAATAAAGCGCTTATAAATTATGAAGCCCACTTTAGTCAGAGTTCAGAGGGTTACGATTTATTATTTCACGCTTTAACGACTTTCAACGTCTCTTTACCCGAATGAATATTTAAAAAGCTATTAGTTCGAGTCCATCGAGGAAATACTAGGTAGAAATACGTAAAAATGTTAGATTTTCCTATTTTTTGATCTCACAGTGCTACTAACACCTTTCGCGGCTCAGAAGTCTCGGATACTTAACAATGGTAAAAGATGTGGATCTTTTCATTGATCGAAACAAGCAGTCAATTAATTCGATCGCATCTCCTTAACTAAGCTACGTCCAATTAAGAGGTAGTTTCACGAGTCACAATCAGTATGCATCGTCACATGCCAATTTTCGTGCTCATCAGCATTTTGGTATTGAACAATTTCGATGCTGCGTACGCAAAAAGTATGTCCGTTCTCGAGAAGACACTCAAAAGCAAAAACTACAATCGGAATTCTCTGACGGACGCAATGGTAATGAAAAGCGTTTATACAGTGTTCACGTTTTTTACAAAAAAAAAATGAGAAAATGCTAATTTCCAGATCGAAATCATGGCAAAGTGTTTCTCGCGTGTGACGGATAACGTAGTATTCGCCGGCGACTGGATGGACTTTTCCACCCTGCACCGATTCTCCTCCAGCAGGTTTTCCCTGAGCATCATCGGGATGTCGCGGACAAGTACTTTCGTGCGTCACCAGCGTCTGAAGGGCGTCTACGAGATGAACCAGGAGCTGGTGCAGAAGCTCCGATACCCGGCGAAGCTCTTCATCGTCTCCGTGACGAATGGATCGATCGACCAGATCATATCGAGAGTCAAAAACTCGATCTTCTGGAACGCTGAAGCCACGTTCTTGTTCGTTGACGAGGATCCTGCAAATTCTTGCGCCAACTCAACTGTAACCCTTGTGACCGCATGGAGATTCAATATTCTACAGGCGGTCTACATGTGTCGACAAGCGAACGGAAACGTTCTTTTCTATAATTTTAATCCGTTCACGAATTTGGCGCCTGTACCCTGGAAAGTCGCGGATATTGTGCTCAATAATCTGAGAAATCATCCAATAATCATTTATCAGATTTTATTCGACGTTTTAAGTAAGCATCCAATCCACCTCAGATTGTTATTTTCTTTCTTAAGTTAAAACCTTTTTTTGCATCTGTATAATTTGACAAAATAAGTCGAGCTATATTTTTCAAGACGAGTCTAATTTTAAAGAAACATGCGCAAAATCGTTCTTTAATGAGATTAACCTTTAGATCGCCGGGATTTTAGTAAAAACAAAAATCGATTTCTCGCATGTAAAAGTGTTCTTTGACCTACTATATGAATAAATAAAATTGAATTTAATTCAGTTTTTTTTAAAATAACTACAATCAATTGAAATTGTCAAACTCTGCATTCAGACAGCGATAGTTCCGTGTGCGATAAGCTGCACTACGACAAAGTGAAGCTGTTAACGGGCTATCCAATGCGCCTCTGCGGTATCATGGACCCACTCTTTTTGGACGAGAGAAGGCAGTCGAAGGATGAGCACCGCAGCCTGGACGATTTCAACGGCATCGACGTAAGAGTAGCCAAGATAATATGGAGCAAGCTACAAGCCTGTCCCACCCTGAAAATCATTAAGGACGGTGGCTTCATCGAGAATAATGTGCCTTACGGACTGATAAAACACATCATCGACGGTGAATTCGACGTGAGCGTCAACCAATATTTCTTTCGTTCTTTCTGGCGGCTCCAAACTTATCCTCACGGCGTGGAAGACCTATGCGCACTTTCCCTCGAAAATTACGGCAGTCAAGATTCAGCCATGACCCTTTGGATCTTCAAACCACGGGTGCTATCCGTCATCGCTTTGATCAGCGTTCTTACAGTCTTAATAATCAAGCATTTACTCAGGATCAGCTTGTCCGAGGCATCTTTTAGTATCTTCTCCATGTTACTTGGTACGTGTTTATATATGTGCATGGAGAGAAATGTTTTAGTAAAAATCGTCATAGGTCAAGTATGTCCATTGTTCCTACGGAATATAGTAATTTTTACTATTCTGTACTGCTAGTAAACTTATTGAGAATTATACTGAATCCGACATATTTTTCAATGTAATAAATTCATTTCAAAATTAAGTACACTGGAGAGAAATGTTATAGTAAACATTACTATGTTCTGTAGGAACAGTGGGATATACTCAACTTATGAAAATTGTTACTATAAAAAATACTAAAAATTCCTACGTACATAGCAAATTCTACTATATAAATAGCAATTTTTGCTACGTACATAGGAATTTTTAGTATGCTTTATAGTAAAAATCGTCATACGGAATATAGTAATTTCTCTCCGTGTATTAATGAATAATAAACCTTTTGAGTGAGCATCCGAATGTTTAACTAGCAGAAGATTCAAACCAGTCATCCCTATCATAAACTATCTTATGTAATAAAAGCTTCTCTTTATTCTTTCATACACTTTTTAATAGAACTATAAATATTCTGATTCCACAATTGTATATATATATAAAAAAAAAAGTAACGTAAAAAATTGTTCGACAACAGGTCTACCCTCAAAGCTGCCAAAGAAGATAGCCAGCAGAATCAACCTCGGCTACGTAATGACCCTCATGTTTGGCTTGAACATGTACTTGAACTGTAGCCTGACGTCATTCGTGGTAGCCCCGAATACTGTATTCAACGTTGACTCCATGTCAGACCTAATGAACCAGAAATACAACGCAATCGGCGCCGCCTACTTGAAGGAATACATAATCGATGAGAACTTTTTGGAGCTCTTCAGCGTCGGCCACTTTGACGAGTGCCTGACGAAAATCCAAGCGGGCCACAAAGTCGCCTGCATCAAGACCTGCATTCTCGGCATTTACTACAAAAGTGCGCACAACTACTTGCATCTCTCCAAGTCCAGCATAAGGAGCATACTCAGGACCTTCATGACGCGGGAGGACTGGCCGCTGCGGAGTAGATTCAATTTTCTCGTGCAGAGGATGGTGGAGAGTGGCGTACTCCAGTACCTCAGGCAGACCGAGACCTTCAAGTTCCGCTCGAAGCTCTTAATGAATACCTGGGGGATGAAGGACCGCTCTAGTGACTGCGATGACTTGCACTGCCCGGTGAAGACGGAGACCATGACTTTCGTTTTGTATTCGCTCATTGCGGGGATAGTGTTGTCGTCGGTGACGTTCTTCTCTGAATTGCTGATACATCGAGTTCGTCGACCTCGTTTGAACGTCAAACAAACTGTTAACCTGAGTAGGCTCAAGGTACCTACTCTCTAAAGTTGAATTAGTGGAAATTCCACTAATTTGTTTAGTGATCAGATTTTCCACTAATCAATTAGTAAAACCCATTATCAATTTATTTATTTATTTAATAGAATTCAGCGGACTAGAGTCCTTAAAGTTACATTTGAAAATTACAATATTAACTTAAAATTAGGTAAAAGAAACAAACAAAAGTGTAATATAAGTAGAAAATTGAATTACATACAAGAGTATACAGGAGTTTAACTAGGAAAGCACTTTCCACTCAAACACAAGTTATTAAAGAAGCATTACAAGAACTCAATTAAATTCCTTAGTTAAATCTCTAAGAGTCGATTTGAAAGTGCTAATGGATTCAATTAGTACAATTTTACTAATTGAAATAGTAAAAAAAGTGTTCTACTATTCAATTGGTGAAAAACACTTTTAAATTAGTGGAAAATAAACTATTTGTTAAACTAAATAAATATTTTGTTACTTTCACTAATTAAAATAGTGAATTCCCCAATTAAAAAACAAAATGTAGTTTCACTAATTTATTAGTATAGTTTTAACTATTTTTAATAGTACATATATTTACTATTACCATTAGTACATTTTATTCACTATTTCAAATAGTAGATTTTCACCAATTCATAGTGGAGCAATTTTCACTTTTCAAATTAGTGCATAGTCACTATGAATTAGTGGTTTTTCACTAATTCAACTTTAGAGAGTATAATAGTAGTAAAAATCACACAAATAATGCCTTAATTCAGAAGGGACATTTCTAATTCAAAATAATTGAAAAGACTAATTATAGTATACATTTATCTTGCTAACTGACTCTTCTTTCCTTTTTTTTATGTAAGTAGATGAAACTAGCACGCGTCATTGTTGATCATCTGACACTAAGAAAAAAAAAATGACTTATTGGTGCTTAATTTTTTAGTTGTTTGTCAAAGTTGAGTCAAATGTTGATTCTATCTAGAGGTGTAATTTTCTGTGGTGGCAAAAAAAAAAGCTCGAAGGTTTCTTATAAATCCATCCGGATTAGCAGAGTCAGACATCCGTTTCTCATTAATCACTAAAATAGCTATTAATTTATATTTTACACGGGTCGTTCACCTTTTTGTTTAGAGACAAATTAATCAATTTATGTAGCGTACAGTTGCTTCACAGTATGTCGTAGAGTATCCAAAGGACGTATTTATAAACATTGAGGTTTCGTAACAATTGCAAAATATTGTTACGATGGTTGAGATGATTGCGACAGAATAAAAAAAAAACATTTTCTAAATAAAATTCGTTTTTATTCTTTACCTATATATAATTCAGCGATTAATAATTTGCACGTCAATTTCGAATTAGTGCACACGCTTAATAGGCTTTATATTCCGATCGATGCACTATAAGTATATTCCAATTACTTACGTATCTCTTAAGTGTGTATAAGTGGCACAGTCTTCTGAAATCATTACGTTTATAAGCTAATGAAGTAATTAACACTTTTATCGTCCCGTTCAATCTTTCCTTTTAAAAACTAAACATGTTTTATTTACAGAATTAGTAATAAGTAATTAAGAATTTTATCCTTCGGGTAATCACGCTTTAAAGACTGTAAAGCAGCAGCCACAATAAACTTTCAAAATTAATAAAAATATTGAAGCGTCAGTCCTCGTGAAATAATCTTCTAATCTACCCTGTGCCTCCGAAATATTATTAAGGAGAAAATAAAAAAAAATTAGATATTTTTTGTAAAATTCTAGCGCTTGTTAGAAACAATAAAATGGATCAAACTGCTAACACTCCAGGTCGTTGTAATGTCAGAGTTGCACTCTACTCAAACAATGGTGCAGTAAAAGCTTTGGAAAACATATTATTTTGTGCTTAGAATTTACGACGTGTTTTTTTCTCGAAACACGTATTAGATCTAAACCGAGACTGTCTCTAATGCGTCCATCTTCGAGCGTCACACGCCGATAAAATCTCACGAGATAATCGTGCTAACGCATTAAACGATTGTATCTTACGCGAAAAACGATTAAGTAAACGATTCTTTAAAAAATAAAATATATATATACATTTGATTGCTATTTGCTTTAGATGCTATTTATTGCTTACGATACAAGGGTGGTGCAAGCTATAAAGGGACTTTTCCTATCGAACCCTTTCTTTCCGTATAGAATTTTAGTGTTTCGATGAAAACAGATACCAGGTGTTCCAAAAAGCATATTTTTTTTAGTGACAAGGGGTAAGTTTTTTTCTACACTTTTCGATCAGTACAAAAAAAGCCTATACAATCACTTTGTTAGATTAGTTAACTGTACGCGTGCAATACGTGAATACTAAAATATTAAAATTACAGTTTAAGAATAAACAAAAAAATAATTGGTATCTGATAAATTTATAGAATTTTATTGTTTCGATGAAAACAGATACCAGATGATCCAAAAAGCATAATTTTTTTCTACACTTTTCGATCAGTACAAAAAAAGCCTATACAATCACTTTGTTAGATTAGTTAACTGCACGCGTGCAATACGTGAATACTAAAATATTAAAATTACAGTTTAAGAATAAACAAAAAATAATTATTGCTGTTGCTTGTTATCCGCTAAATCTAAAAAGCAAATACATGGATAATTGGACGTTCAGAGTATTGCAAGGCTAAGAAAAAAGTGCAGTGTAAAAAATAGAAAGTGTTTCCCCGCCATACAAAACATTTCTACGTAATTCTATTTTTTTCCAGTGCGAATATATACTACAAGTAGCTGAACACGTACGTGAAGGCATATGGGATGCTACATGTAAATTACAAAACGATCTATATGATCATTTCCATTTTGTTTTTCGACCTAAAAATTTGTATTGCGATGGGCTCGCTTAATAAATTACTTAGCAATAGCAACACTTACATTGATGATACAATGGCAAAAACGGTGGTAAGTATTAAAAAGAAATTCTAATATTTATGGCAAAGTAAATTGAACTGGAAATTGTACATTCGTAGATGAATATCCTGGAAAAGTGTTTTGCGCAAAAATTAGACTTGGTCACGGTGGCCGGCGACTGCGAAAATTTTAAAAATTGGCAGAGCAACTTTCCTCCCCAGTTAACGATATATCGAGTGGGATTATCAGAATGGCGAGAATTCAACCGCCACCGAAGATCAAAGGACGTGTTCTCATTGACAAATAGTGCAGTATCGAAATTGTATTATCCTTCCAAGCTGTTCATTGTGTTTGCATCTCAATCGACGTTTTTAAAAAGTTTGCTGATACGAATGAAAAAGTCTGTGACTTGGAAGTCAACGAGACTATATTTCATCGTCGATGAACGGCTTCAAAGTTGCAACAACGTCGACGACGTATTCAGGGAGGTTTGGACATTCAATATTTACAATGCGGTGTACGCCTGCTTTGATGCATCAAGGAACATTCAATTGTTCTGTTTCAACCCCTATAAAAATTCTTCTTCCGGGGTGTGGAGTTTCACCCACTTTACATTGGGCGTTAATAATAACGTGAGGTGGCCAATGGCTGTCTTTAAATTTCTGTACAACGCCACAAGTAAGTTGTAGATAAAAACTTCGAGGGTCAAAAACAATTCGAAATAATTACTATTAAAAATTCTTTTCAAGATTGCCCGAATCCAGAGTTTGCTAAAACTAAGGATTTGAACAATTACCCGGTGTTCCTGCGCGCCGTGTCGATGCCAACCCTCTTCGAATTAAAGGATCCTAAGTCGAAAAAGCCTGCGAACTCTTTGAGCGATTACAAAGGCCCGGACTCTGAATTCTCGCAGATCCTGTGGCCTCGTATACGGGCTCGGCCAATTGTCACCGTGATCGACGATATTGGCTACATAGGAAAGAACAACACGCCTACGGGATTGATTCGTGACGTCATAAACGACGAATTCGACATGAGCCCCAACAAGCGGTACATCGACGACGTTTGGCGGCTCCAGACCTTTCCCCACGTCGTCCACGGGATCTGCATAATGACATTAGTCCAGAAACAGTCTTCACCTCCTTTCAGCATCTCCTTCAACGCCACAATTGTCTGGCAGCTCGTTCTGCTGTGCATTGCCGCCATACTCATCCTGGTCCACGTGGTGAAAATGGATCGGTCTCAGGCTTACCTGGTAGTCCTCAAATTCCTTCTGAGCACCACCACCAAGTACTACCCAAATAAGTCCAGCTTCAAACGTTTCGTGTACATCTACATTGCTTTCATCTTCTTGTTCTACAATCTCCTGCTGACCAGTACCATCACGTCTGGAAGGTACAGTAGCACCGACCAAAAACTGCCGCAAAGCTTCGAGGAGGTCGTTTCGGATCGATACCAGCCAATGGGTCACGCCAGATTTCGGGAATTCATGGATGAAAAGTTAATGCAGAATTTCCAAGTGATCAACATATCCGCGTACTTGGACACTTTGTTTCGCCACGATAAACGCAAGATCGCCCTCTTTTGCGACTGTAAAATTACCAAGAATAATATAAGTATGATGGAGATATTAGTTTCTAACCCGTTACACGAGACTTTCGTTGCTCACCTCGTGAGGGAAGACTGGCCTTTACTGTCGACTGTGAATTCCATCACCCATAGGTTGGTTCAAGCGGGGATCACGGTGCTTATGGATAAACTTGCTTCGGCTAACTACGAGAGGGTCAATTATGAGAGGAGAATGTCGTCTTTAGTGAACGAGAAAATTGCCGAGCCCATTGCTTTGAAGGGAGTGCGATCCTATTGTTATTTTCTTATCGCGGGAGAAGTGATCGCTCTTTTCGTATTTTTCGTTGAATTAGTTTACGGCAAATTTTACAGGCTCAAAGTTAGTAGAACGAATTTGGATAATTTAATTATTCTGCAGCATTTTAAGACGAGGAATATAACGAGGCATAACTAAATTATTTTGTAACAGTTTTGTAACATCGCAGATGTAGTATTTATTAATTAATTCACTTCTGTATAAATATTAAATCTTGCACAGATTATCAAATAGCGCAGTAAAATTTCTATTTTATATAGTAGAAATTATAAGTAAAATTAAAGAAAAATGATCACAGTCAAGGTGTCCCAATATTACCGATGCAATGTGAGCAATTTTTGCCTAACAATTTTTTTCGCGATAAAAAAGAACAAGTATCGCTTTTTGATTTTTATAATGCAAATAATAAAACATATATTTACATGAAACATGGAATAAATTCATCGCATTTAGAGGCTACAGATACAATGACTAGGACCTTGAATATTAAGAATGTTTTTTACATCTATCATTAGCCGGAAATCAAGTAATTATAAACTGCTTGCTATCTACTGAATCTAGAACAAGCAGATAATTGTTCACTGAAAGGGTTGAAATAGCCATAACTCAACAATTAGTACACCGCTATTAAGACCAGAATTTACTTTGTATTTATTTGTAACAATTCTACACGGTTCTGTTTTTCTGGTTGAATGTACTGCGCAGTTACTAGAATACGTATAAACTTTTATATAATATAAATAATCAAATGAATGTAATTATTATCTCCTTATTATTCCACATTCAACTCATTTCTGCAAAGGAATTAAATTACAGTCAGTTAATAAATAAAAACAATTATGCAAATAAGGATTCAATGGCCAGAGTTTTGGTGAGCATTAAGTACATGGAATATTATATTACGTAGATACACGGAAAATTAATACTTTTCCCTCATATCATAATAAAGAAAATTAATTTCAACTTTCGTATACAAAAATTCCTTTTTTTAGAGAATTTTTTTTAGTAGAAACTACTTTTTTAACTTTTTTTTTTGGAAACAGTAATATTTCCGGTGTAAAAAATAGAATCTACTAATCCTTTGTCCATGCATTAATTGGAAGGAAATTGCAATAAATTATAACATTTACCTATGCAGATGAACGTCTTGGAAAAGTGCTATCCCCGTAAGTTAGACATGGTCACGATTGTTGGAGACATAGAAAATTTTCATATTTGGCACAAGAACTTTCCTCCTGAACTACTCATGTACAGAGTAGGCTTACTGGAGTGGAAAAAGTTCGAACGACACCAAAGATTGGGAAACGTTTTTTCCATGACATACACTCTAGTATCAAAATTGCAGTATCCTTCTAAACTGTTTATCGTATTTTCAAGTTTGCCACTGACACCGTTGCTGAAAAGAATGAAAAAATCAGTAACTTGGAAGTCAAAGGCAGTGTATTATTTCGTTGATGAAGAGCTTGGAAGCTGTGATAAAGTTGATGATGTATTTCGAGAGGTCTGGTCTGTGAATCTGTTCAAATTAGCGTACGCTTGTTTTGACGAATCGAAGAAGATTCAATTTTTCAGCTACAACCCCTATAATAACGCTTCTTCCGTAGAATGGAAATTCTCTCATTTAACATCGGCCACTAATAATGATGTAAATTGGCCAATGGCTGTTTTTCAATTTTCCCATAATGTAACAAGTAAGTCACGTTCAATCGCTGTTTCATATAAAAATTAAGTTTCATATAATTATTCTTTTTGAATAATTATATAAAACTTAATTTTAAACTAAAAATATCAAGTTAAATAAAAAAATGATCGTATGCAAGGAAGATTCAACAAAAGTTTTGCAAAATAACAATTTATAATTTTTTTCAAGCTATCAGAACGACAGTTTGTCCGAGACCAGATTTTAATAAGCTTCAAAATTTGAACAATTATCCAATCAAGATATTAGCCGTGAAAGTGCCATACCTTTTCCATTTAAAGAATGAAAGCTTGGCAAAAATGGCTAATTACTCATTGGACGACTTTGAAGGACCAGATGTCAACCTAGCGAGAATCCTTTTCTCTGAGCTAGAGGTCCGGCCGAATTTCACTGTGACCGACGATTTTGGTTACGTCGATGATAACAACACGATTTCTGGCCTGCTTCAACAAATCATCCAGTTTAATTACGACATGACACCGAATCCACAGATCGTTAACGATTTTTGGCGTCTTCAAACCTTCCCCCAGAACATCGAAGGTGTCTGCGCACTGTCTTACGCCAAAGCCCGACAGTCGCCTCCCTTCGGCGTCATCCTCTTCGACTTTCGCATCCTCGCACGCATCTTTATCTTGGGCAGCGTAGCGACACTCGTCCTTGTTCGCGTACAAAAAATCGAGCCAGATAAGGCCGTTCTGGAAGTACTGCAATGCTTGCTGAATATAGCGACGAATTTTCAACCGGAGCATTCCCTCTTCAAACGCTTCGTCTATATCTACATGTTGTTCACCTTCGTCTTTATAATTTGAAGTTGACCAGCAGCATCACCTCCGCGCAGCACAACTCCACAAGCTACGTTGGGCCCACTGATTTCCGGGGGTTTACCAAGAATGGGTACACTCTGGAAGGCCCCGGCCATTACAGAAGACTACTGGACGACGACTTGGAGGACCAGTACATAATTATCGGCAACACCAGTGACTGCATTCGATCTTTGCTTGACTCGAACGAACGAATTGCTTGCTTAACCAATTGCAAAATTGTGGAGAATCTTTCGTGGCCTCCCAATTTGCACATTTCCAAACCGATTATTGAGGCTTACACCTCTCACCTTGTGAGAGAAGACTGGCCGCCGCTTGTAACAGTAAAGCAAATTATTCATCAGATAATTGAAGCAGGCATAATGCGTCACCTTTACAAACGGGCATTTTACAGACAGAAGTACAAGAAACGTGAGACGTACGCAGAGTCCCCGGACGCTTTTCAGCCCGTACCTTTTGAGGGAGTAACGTTCATTTACCACTTTTTCTTGTTTGGTCAATTGCTTGCTTTTTTGTTACTTCTAGTTGAATTCTGCTGGAATCGATTTTTTCGCACGCAAATGTGTCAGTAGAAATTTCATGAATTTTTTATACGAGCCTCTTTAAGCACAATTTCGTTATTGTATCTTTTTAGTTTGTTCCGCATAAAGAAGAGATAAGCTAAAATATGTGAGTAATAAAAACTTATCGTTTTTGCTTTCAATAACGTGATGTAAATTATGTCGTTATTTATAATTAGTGCCATGTAGATTAGAAAATTTCATTTAATACTTAGTGAAATTAAATAAATAAGTGTATAGTAATATATAATAAATGTATAAGAAACGTATACATAATATAATAGGATTTATTAAACATTAATTTAGTCTTCAGTTTTTTTTTTAAGAATTGACATTATCTAATTCAAAATAAAGTTTTGAAAAAACTGGAGTAAATGTATGAGACAATAGAAGTCTTTGTCCGGTTTCGTTCGTTATAATACTGTAGAAAAGTTTTTACTATAAAGATGGTTCTAATTCGAAGCGCTCAGATCGTAGACACTAATGTTTCATATCTAAAATCTCATGCCTCAGCCATTAAACACACTGTGAAAACAAAGTACATGATTTTTACGGCACAAAATAATTATTTTGTTAACTGTTTGACACTTTTTCTGATCGAAGTAAAATATATTTTGAAAAGCGTTTGTGATTGTATAGTATAAGATCAATATTGTAATTACATTGACATGCTAATAAATAGTGTGCAAAAATAAAATAATTGTAAATGAAGTTTAAAATTTAATTCTACATCTCAAAATGCGTTGAATAGTTGAGACACACTCTACAATGTATGCTGTTTAAAATAAATTTATATGAGGTTTAATTTTGTCTTAGGCAGCAGTATAGTGGTACATTAATTCATTGTTTCATGTCGTACAATTCGTTCTATTTTCATAGATACTAATGCCTATACAACTATTGCAATTCTAATAAAAATCACCTATTATACAATTAATACAATTAGTATATTTTTGGTCCGTTCAAATATTGCTATTTGTAATTGATATAACACTGAATTTTTAGGCAACGTTCAATGTTTCCGCATCAAATGTTTTAATATTTTATAAAAAATATCTACTTTTTTTTAATCATGAAGTAAATTCGTTACAATCGATTACACAGACCGATCGCTTTGTATGTTATAAAATTCTTTTTCTTTTTCTATAATACTTTTTTCTATCATACAGTAAAACTAGAAAATTAACGACGTATTGTAAAAATATATGTACATGCAAAAATTCATTAACTGTTCCTTAAAGTATTCGATACACTATAAAAATTACATTATCATTATTTACAATAAAAGTTCTAAAAATCATATAAAACGTTTAAATGTGATTAATTACTTTACAATCAGTGCTATAAAAAACAATTTCAACAATAGTATTTTCATACAAAAAAACTTAATAAAGAATTATTTAAAGCCCATTTCTTTTTAATAAATAACTTATCTTCATTTTAAACTAATTTTGAACAATCAATTTATAGCACTGACATTCATATTTTAAATAAAATAAAATTATACAAATTCCTAAGTCAAACCGTCTGTACACTGCTTTCGTTCTTCCTCGACTCTTTGCCTAGTTCGATTAAAAGCTTCGGTCTTAATAAAATCTACTGTTTTGTACACTGTCGAATTTGTCGTAGGCTGCGCGGAAGGCAAATTAGTAGTATTACAATTTTCCGATGTTCCTAAATCAAGATCAAGATATTGTAGATCGACAAATTTTCGAGACGATATGGGAATGAAACTGTTTTGATCTTGAAAATAGTAAATCTGAAAAATGCACGTTAATATTAATTGTTAATAAACAAATACGATTTTCTAAATAAATGAAAAATATCTTTACCGCTTCCTTATCTTCAAATGCATTGTTGTCTTCATCGGAAGTCGACTGATGTCTATTTGAATGCGTATTTGGCGGTGTGGGACTAGGCGCTGCTCGTACTCTTCCTCGCCCCGGTGGTGATGCCAATTGAAGCGCACCTTTAAAATAATTATTTAATTAATATTAATTCGTTTGAAATGGTTTTTCACTTTTTTAACTAGAATTACCAGTATTCTCAATCGGTTTATTCAGAGGTGGTTTTAATTTGCGATTAATACTTGGTGGTTCCGCTGGCGAAGGTTCAGCTGAACTTATTTCTGTCGTGGTCGTACCGATGCCCAGTGCATTAGGTGATGGCTCGTTGCTAATTATTGATAATGTGTCACTCGTTTTCCTGCCAGGTTTCAACTCTCGATAAACGATTGGAGGCGCTGGTGCTGACGATTTGTTCGCGGTAGTCATCGTCGTAGGAGGAGGCGGTGCTGTACTCGAAGGTACAACCGCTATATCCGGCTTTGCTAGTGGACTCGGCAGATTCGAATAAGTAGCGGTAGTGGAACACTCAGACCGCGGACTTGAGGGTTCATCATCGTGAAAGTCGTATCGAAATACGCGATCATCATTTCCTAAAAAAAATAAATATTAGAGCAAACCACTCTACGAAAAAGTAAATCAAATGACAAATGACAAATTACCAATTGATTTTGATGGAGCAGCATTCGTATAGCAGTGCCGAGACTGCCTACCCAGGGTACCGCTATCGATATTTTCAGGCTGATGAGATCTTGGAAAATCGTAAGTTTCATCAGTTATTACGGCCGTTGCTGGCGTGGATGGCGCCGGAGTAGCCGGAGTTACTGGTTTTGAGCTTTCTGTCGCACCATCAAGGTTTAAGTAATTATGTCCCGGATTTTCCAGAGACATGTGTGCTGGTTTTGGTGGTCGTGGCGGAGCAGGAATCTCCTCTTCAACTGGCGCTGCTGCGGAATCAACTATTCTAAGCTTTCCAAATCTCTTGCGAACGCTCCAAGAACCTATATCTGCATCACTGGCACTACTAGATGGCTTCGATTCACCTAAAAAATTTTTATTTTTTACTTAAAGAATATTCTAATAAAATATATAGCTATAGAAACAAAGTTGATTCATTACTTGGTGATGGGAAGGTCTCCCAATTAACACTAGGAATCGGTACACTCCATTCATCATCGGTAAAAACACTTTCAGCATCCGTTGTGGTAGGTGATCTTGGTGGAGATGGTACCAATTTTCTTGGAGCATCATAATGATCTCCACCCTGACCAAGAGCTGAACTGAGGGAACTAGTATCATTGAGACTTCGACCAGAAAAACACTCACTTATTGGAATATAAGGGCCTGAAATTGTGCTTGTGGGTGATATAGGAGGTGATTCTTGTGATTCAAATGGATACACTGCAATAAAATATTTATAAACAAAAATATTTGTTTAAATGAATTAATTATACATCTAATAACAAAGTAACTCACTTTGACATTGCTGTTCGTCATCTTGTGCTTTTAGTCCGCAAACTTGACAAACAGCGTCAACCCATTTATTCATATCTGCCTCATTTTCAGCTACAAGATAGTAGGTCCTTTTTGGTGTCTTTACATTAAACATGTATTGGTACTTTTGTTTACGGTTTTCAAATCTTAAACCAGCATCCACCTAATTAAAAATTAAAAGTTAAAATCTTTTCAAAAACCAATAGCAAATGGAAAGTAGATAATTACCTGTTCACATTGATCAAGATCAATTTTGCCTTTCAACTTTCTACATTTTTTATCTGTGTAGTACTCCAGAAAATACTGACCAGGCAATTCTCCACTGTGTCGAAGTGTGAACCACCTTTCTCTCCATCTCTAAAAATCATAAAAAAAATTTAAATTTAAATTCAAATTAATAAGCATAATTAAACTTATCAATGCAAGTAATCTTATATCACTATCACATACACTTGTATTTCGCCAGTTTTATAAAGTATATTATCAGTGAATAACGCAACCTTATGACTAATATGAAGTTTATTTCTTTGTTTGTATAAATACGTGGAACAAAGAATCTGTGAATGGCAAATACACATTTTCCTTTGTAAATACTTATTTATTCATTGAAGGTTAACATTTTGAAGAATATCTAATTTTATAGCTAATAAAATGCACTATTTTTCTTATTCACTACTCATTTGTGCATAAATAGGTCAGTAAAAAATACTGAATAAAAGACTGGAATGTCTGAGTGTATCCAGAAAGCAAACAATTATTATGTAAATAGTTCAAAAGCAATAGCTAATTGCAAAAAATGCAATGGCACTTAAATTAATAGGTATTTTATAAAATTGACAGTAAATTTCAAAATGCTTAAAACCATGTATGTTTTAACAATGAAGGAAACGTGGAATTCTCGAGTAAGCAAAAATAACGTGGCACAATATCTTTTATACCAGTAAAAAATTTTATTTCAGTAAAAAATTCTTACAAATGAAAAAAATAGCCCCACCTAACCTATAAAATTCACCTGTCAGAGGCGAAGTGAGAAAAGTAAATACTTCCTCATGACGTGGATGAAAACGCGAGAAAAAACTGTAAGAACGAGCGCTTTTTAATCTCAAAAAAGAAAAACTCAATAAAATTACTCAAAGCATTAATTTTAGATTTACTCTACTATTCTTAAACGCGATAAGAAAATTATCAGACGAAGAATTACCCGCGTTGCGCACTTTAGCGATTACGCTGAAATCAAAAGCAATCTTATTTTGTAAACAATCCCTGCTTCGAGTTAATTTGCTTAAGAAACATGTCAGCCGAGATCGACCGAAGCAATGAGCCACATAAAAAAAATAAACAAACAAAAAAACGATCGCAATTTGTCAATATCCTCATCTCCGGATTACTCAAATCCCATCCCCGCACACATTAACCTACAAGGAGATACCAAAGTAAGCGGAAAAAAAAGGAAGAAAGCACATGCATTCCAGAAAGTAAACATAAACACGGGCGGTCGCTGCATCCATAAAACGGAGCAGCAAAGCGGAGCGGACAGTATAAGATGAAAAAAAAAAAGAAAGAAAAAGAAAAGAAGAAACTGCAACTCACGGCTCTCCAGAGTTTCGTGGGCGGCGACTTGATCAGCCAGCCCTCGTGCACGATCTCCTGGTTGGTCTTCAGCACCTCCATGGCGATGTCCGACCTCGCGCCTCATCGAGGATAGCACCCGACTGCCGTCCCCGCGCACCGAGCACTTCACTCGCGGGCCCTCGCTGCACCTCGGAGGTTATGATGGTCCTCGGTGACGAGCGCAGCGGACACTGCCGTTTTCCCACGTACGCACTTTTGGCGATAATCGCACCAGCGCCGCTGGCCGCACAGCACCAACCCAAACTGTATATCTTTTATGTGTTTACATGTGTATGTATGAGCGTACGTACACATGCATAGTCCGTCTCGCTTCCTCTGCATCTGCAGTCTGCGCTGGATGCAGTCTGCATTTAGAAAGTGCTGACTGCTGACTTCGATGTGCGCGAGTGTGGAGACGAGGAATAGGTGTACTAGACTAGCAAAAATAATTTGAAAATGCTTGCGGAAATACTTGAAAATACAGAGTGTAAAGTTCGTAGATTTTTAGTTACTTTTAGCATGCTCATCGTAAGAGTCATTTTTTTATTGTTCCATTAAAAGATGCTACGATTTTTCGGATTGTCTATACTGAAAAAGGATTTTATATGGAAATAATTTTTTTTTTGTCTAGTACACTATCTTATACATATAAATTGTTTATATTTTGAGATATATACCTTTTTTTTTTAAATCAAGATAGAAAATTGCATTATCGTTGTTTATAATATTAGAGAAAGTATATTAAACGTAATATAAATATAAAGAAATACATATAAGTTAGTATTTGCTAATTTTTTAAAGAGAATCTACACATTTTATACAGAAAGTCTTTTGTCATTGTAAATAATTTATTTAAAATCTTATCTGCTTTTAAGATCATCTATTTGTTATATAAAACATAGCAGTTTCAGTACAACTTTAAGATACTGATGAATAAAAAATAACACAACCTTGAACACAATAAACTTTTTTTTGCAAAAATATATATCCACAAGAATATTTTTTCAATAATAAATACTGCTTAAAGTAACTAAATGAAAATAAAAAATTCAACATTATGCTGGATTTGATGGTAAGCCCATAGTCCAGCTTTTTAAAAGTTTTTTGTCTTGAGGGCCAGCTCCTAAACTTATCAGCACTTTTATCGAATCTGTGTAGCGACCTTGGCCACGCATGGCATGAATAATTTTCGCTATGCTGTGGAAAAAAAATGCCATGTTAATGATTAAAAGAAATATTATGCTCTTAAGTACAACTAGGATAGACTAAAATTTCATACTTGAGCCATTCTTCTTTTAAAGTAGCAAAATGTACTCTCAGAACTGAATCTATCAATTTTTCATTATCCAATGACTTTTCTAATTTACTCATGAGAGTCGGAAGCTTTGCAGGAACACTTCCCTTCCATCTAACTACGTGAGTTCTCACATTTTCTGTCCTATGTTCCAAGGGTAAAATATCAAGTCTACATACTTCGGAACATGGTAAAGGCACAGCAACCGATGTATCTACACCTGGAAATTTGAAAATATTTTTATAAAATGATTTAATCACTTACATCTATTGAAATACAAATTGAAGAAACTTACTAATAAAATTACACACATTATCATCCAAATATTCAGATGCATTAGTTTTCACTCTTTGGCATGCTCTTGGTACAAGTGAGCACAAGGCATACAGACTTAGTAAAGATTCTCGTGGAGGTCCTCTTACAAGAATTTGTATTCCTATTAAGACAGCGTATAAAATTTGGCGAAACTGATCACATCCAATCACACGCCTTAAGTTTCTCAAAATTGTTGTAGGATTTACATTAGAGATCTTACTAAATTCTGGTATTTGACCATCTAAACTTATATTAATAGGAGGCTTGGCATTCACCAAATTAAAACCTTCAGTTTTCACTTTAAAAATAAAAGAAGAATATTATTAAAATTATATACTGTAGGAAAAATGGGATTATCAATTTTATGTCTTATACTAACTTAAATGTTCCAAGCTATAGTTAACATCTTCATCTATTAAACTCAAAGGTAGTACTTCTATAAAGTGCCTTGCTCCAGCACTCAGAATCCAAACAAACCACATATGAATTCTAAAATTTCAGTTAATTAAATTAATTATCATGTTAGGTTTTCAATATTATAATATAAATATGACATTTTTACCTTACAAACAAATATTTTTCATTAGTAATTTCACTAAGGGCTCTAGGCTGCTTATTGCAATTACCACGTGATCCTTCATTAGATGTTGCCAAGCGAATAACTCTCTGAGGGCATTTAGCTTCTTCTGCCAGATATGTTTTTTCCGCAAATGCTTGTAATTCTTTTACAAGTTCATGGAGATTGTCGACAAAAAATGTCCACATATTTAATAAAAATTGTTTATCTCTCATAAAAACTATAAAGCTACACCACCTTCGCAATCCTCTTGCCTACAAAAATAAAACATAATTTATTTAGTTACAGCCTTTAAACATTGAAAATGCTTAATATATTTCAATACTACACCTGAGCATCTTTTAAAGCAAAAGTACGACTTAAAACATGACCCCTTGATTCATCTCCAAAATAACAAACTCCTTCTTTTCGATCATGTACTTCACAACTTAAACTCCTAACAGAAAAAGTAAAAATTATATTTTAAAAACAAAATAGTTACTACATTGATGACGAGTAATAAATACCTAATACAAGCATGTTTCAGATGAGCTACAATATCCTGCATCAGAGATTGTCTTGCAGAGAGAAATGAAGTTCTAGTCTCATGTTCGTTGCTCAAGAACTTAATATTACCCAGACTGTTGCAACCATCGCAATTGCTATTTGATTCCGCAAAACATGTTTGGCCCTGTCTAAAAATCTCCTTCGACCCATAGAACTTCAACTTCTCTTGCAATTCATAATTGAAGTTCTTGTAAGTCTGAGTGGTAAATACCACTCTGGGTCCGTGAACCTCGCAGAAGGAACACAGCGCTATCGCTGCATTCATTGTTTGGCAAGATGTAAGGTACTTTTGCTGCGGGAATCTATCTCCTTTAGTCTTTGGCAGAAGGAACCAAGACTTTGCGACGTTTTTTCGGTGCTTTTAACATTACCTACACATTGAAATAAAAATAAGCAATTGTACATATCTCCAAGATTTATCTACTTGCGATCACTATATTGAATTACACTCTTGTGACATAGTTTAAGACCCATGCAGAAAAAAAAAATAAGATGCCAAGCAGTACGAAAGGGAAAACACGGATAAGATTATCGCATCTAAATAAATAAACTGTGAGATAATAGAGAGTTTGGAGGAGTAAAGTGTATAATTGTTAATAAAATTTATAACCTCAGAAGGGCAAAAATTTAAGTCACCCGAGAGTAGAATAACGCGCGAGTTTACTGACTCACTGAGAAAGATAAATGACATGCCTATGGTTCTCTCTTGGTAATCACAAATCTCGTAAATTATTTTTTCATGTTTATTTGCTCACTTTCACGTGACGAGGTGACGAAAATAAGAAGCGATAACACGCGACATATGACATTATGTGGAAACGTCAGTTTCTGTATTATCAACTAATGAATTAATTATCTATAGATATACGCATGTATATTTACAATAGCATACACTTGCATACACACATGTATGATATCGATACGTCGGATTTTGTAAGTTGGAAAGAAATAAAGATTGAGAAAATTGTGATTAAAATTTATAAACAAACACTTTTAATTAAGCAAAATATTTTCATGTAATTTTCAGGATTAATAATAATAGCAATAAATTATAATAATAATGTGTCATGCTAAAATTGTTTTACGATTAATTTTAATTAGTTAGAATGCATACATTATAATAGTCTATTAATTGATTAACACCTAAAAATCGATTTTTTTTAATTAAAAAAGAATTGTATTATAAAAAATTACTTTTTATAAGCTACCGTTAGATAATTTACAAGCACGAAGGCAGATTGTAAATGCTGGAAGAAAAAAAAACTTGAAAACAAACAAATCGATAAAAAACGCAAACTCTTATTTAGACTTTAAACTATGCAGTTTGAATATCCATTTTTCTATCAAAAAAAAAAAATCATTATTTATAAAGAGTAAAACTAATTTAACAATCTACTCAAATATAATAATTTTTATACTTTTTATCATCACACACGTGTATTAATCTTTCACAAAGTAAAAAGAAAATTGCACTTTTACTTCAATTTTCTCCCCCTTTTACTCTTTATTTATATGATTTAGAGTTTTTCTTTATACCATATTACATACATATATATATATCGCATATAACACTGCACTGTAGCATTCCGCCCGGGCCATTTAAATGCCCTTCCGCCTGCGTAACCAACCGTCGGTCAGGTGCACGTTGCATATAACATGCACTACTCGCCCGAATTAAAAAAAAAAAAAAAACTGCACGCCACCCATACACACACACATACTTAATACATACGCAATCTACTCACACACACACATACACTCAACACGCGAGCAAAGGGACCGCGCCGGATTTAGCGATCGAGCGGCCCCGCACACACACACACACACAGTCGCAGCCGCGCGTTGCAGCCACAGGACGCAGCGGTGCGTACGTATACGCGCGGCCGAGAGGCGGAATCGATTGTGTCGCGTGTCGCGGGCGCATCTCTCTGCGAACGTTGGCCGCTCGATGTCGTGCCGCGCCGATCATCCTCATGCACTCGGGCGAATGAGCAGCTGATGCGCCTCAAAGATGGCCGGTCACCGTCGCCGCCGCGACACAAACAACAAATAAGGCCCGCACGGCGACGAAGGCCTGCGCCGAGGTAAGAGGACACCTCCCCGTCGACGAGGGACCCCCGGACGCCGCGCGCGCCTGCCTGCCTCCCGGAGTTCGCGTCCAGGCGGGCGGCGGGGGCAGGAGGAAGAGGATCGCCGTCGGGATTTTTTTCTTTTTTTTTTTTTTATTTTCTTTCGTCGAACGAGGTTCGCTCTTTTCGCCGAGGAGAGAGCGATTTTGGCATCGGGCGACTGGAGGTGTTCCGCCGGGGAAAATGGAGGTTCTGGTCGTGTGCGCGAGTGAGTGAGGGGATACGAGCGTCCGCGGGGGTTTCGAAGGGCCGGAGAGTCGGGGACGTGGAGCCGCAGGCAGCGGGGCCGCGATGACGAGGTTCCGCGAGAGGCGCGCAGCTGACGTCGCCCAGGGGCAGAGAATTCGTTTTCGCTCGGGAGGAGGCGAGAGGACTTGGGCGCCCGCACGCATCTGAGATAATCCCGCTCGACTTTTCATGTTTATGCTTGTACAGGTGAATATTTTGCTGCAAGGCGAGCGGCCGATCGCGTTGCTAAACACTAGGGCCTGCTCGAATTTAATCAATATGTTTTTCGCTTATTGATTGGATGGCCGCTTTTATCGCTGCGATTGCGACCTTCCTTCGCATGTCGTTTTCATTCGACTCTGGGTACTTTTTTTTTTCTTATTATTGCAGACTTTATTTTTTTTGTTTTTTTTTTTTGGACTCAAGGAAAATTATTTACTTTTGCATGTATTTTTCATTTGACTCTGGGTAGTTTTCTTTTTATTTCTTTTTTTAATTGTGAATATTTTTTTGTGTCTGGACTTTCTGGAAAATTATTTACCTTGGCATGTCGTTTTCTGCCTTTTTTTTTACTGGACTGTGTGAAAAAAGGGTATTTTGTTTATTTAAATACGCTGGGTATTTTTTTATTTATTTTTTATTGTGAATATTTTTTTGTGTCTGGACTTTGTGGAACATTATTTAACTTGGCATGTCATTTTCATTGGGTTCTGAGTATTTGTTTTATTCTTTTTTTGCTTGGACTATGTGGAACATTATTTACCTTGGCATGTCTTTTTCATTGGACTCTGAATATTTATTTTTTGTTACTGTAAATAATTTACTTTTTTTTTGACTTTGTGGAAAATCAACTGTAAAGATTAATTTTTTCTTGAATGATAATAGAAGTTTTTTATTATTAATTTATGAAGGCTGCTTTATTATTTTGAGCATGTCGGAATGTGGAAGTTTTACTTTTATTTTTATATTTGATTAATTGTTACTAATTGATTAAGTCATTTCTTAGTGATCAATAAAAAGTACTCAGTTATCAAAGAATAATTTACAACTCTTAGATTATTACTTTCTTTATTTATTTTTACAAAGTCTTATCTGATCACATGATAATGATTCTTATCATTGAGATAACAAAGTAAAATAATATTTTCGTTTTATTAATTTGCTCTCATTTATTTAAAAAGTATGTAACAAGAATAACAATTTAGAATTATAAAATACGTTTAAAGAAAATAGTGAGTCAAAGAACATTCAAAAAATAATTATTGGTATTGTACTTTTCAGATGTAAAAATTTCATTTCAAGTGTGATTAATGAAGGACCCTTGGAGCAATGGCTTTTGATCCTAGAAATGTGAAATATCCTTCGGATATGCATCATCCACAAAATATGTCACACTACAGTCCATATCCCAGTCACCATGTGATTCAATCAATTCACAGGACAGATGAAAACAGAAACGAAAATCATTGTGGCAATAAAGAAATTTGCCCTCAAATGTCACAGCAGTCTTCTAGCACTCAAACAACACAGAAAGTAGATGCGGCTACCATGACAGATCCACTAAGAATAGATTTTAGACTAACGTCAGAGTATTTGGCTCACTGCTCCAATACCTTAGGCCTCCCATATGTTTGCAAATACGAGGAGAATAGCAGCACCACATCTATGCACAGCTGTCAAGACGTTCGACCAAAAATGGAATATGAACTAGAACCACAGCGCATAAATGGTTTGTACCACTAATTTATCCGTAAAGAAAATTGAAAATACTTATGAAATTATATAAAATTTAAAATACTCAATATTCCTTACATAACAATAAAGAATTCCATGCTAAATAAATCTATTATTTCAGGTGTGCTAGTCTATCACTGTCCTGAGTGCGCGTACCGTTTCGAGGACAGGGATACCTTGCAGGAGCACCTGGAGGACCACAAGCAGCGGCCCCACGTCTGCGATATCTGCGGGGCCAGCCTCAAACGCAAGGAGCACCTGGACCGGCACAAACAAGGCCACAACAAGGACAGGCCCTACCAGTGCAACACCTGCTGCAAGGCGTTCAAGCGCAACGAACACCTCGCCCGGCACATGGTGACCCACTCGGGCAGCAAAAATCAGATCTGCACCGAGTGCGGCAAGGCCTTCTACCGCAAGGACCACCTGAAGAAGCACCTCCAGAGTCACGGGAGCAGCGCCGGCTCAGCCGCCAGCGGGAGCAAAAGCAAGAGCCCCAGCAGCTCGCAGAGCGGCCAGTCCGGGGCGCCGAGCAACAATCACGAGGAGGGGCTGAGCACCTTCGCCATGATGATGAGGCAGGCTGGTCCGCCTCCCTTTTCTATTCTGAGGACCTAGAGCGGCCACGCGCACAGGCCGCGTCGATGATCAAGTCGCGGAGTAGAATGATATTTTTTATTTTTACTCCTTTTTTTTTTCAATTTTAGTTAAAGATGTCGCGAGCGTTGCGAATCTTTTATTTTGTAATCGCGTTGCATTTGCGAGGATGCATGTGATCGAGCAATCATTGCGTGCAAGTATCGAGATGCAAATCAATTTTTTTCCTTTGCGAGCAAGTATCGAGATACAAATCAATTTTTTCCTTTGCGAGCCGAGATGATTTCGAATTCTAAAGCGCCCCGTCGTTTGTAAGTTTCGCCGTTTTACTTTTCGAAACTCTCAAGCTTCGCCGATCGTTTGCGTCCTTTTTTCATTTTGTACATCCCTTTTTTTACACTCTATGAATTTTAACGATTCTTTTATTTTTCGTGTTTTTTTTTTTCAGTTGAATATTTATTATTTTAAGGTATTGCCGCGTGTTATCGAAAAGGAATTTTCCTCCTACAAATTAATTATTCGCATGTAAGTGATTAAGATGTTAACGCATGGACTTTCCGCCGAAATTCCTCGACGAACGTGAGAAGGGAATCTTTAAACTTAAGTCTTACGGAATGAATATTGCACCACGAATCAAGTATATACGGTACTTACATTTTGCGGAGAGAGCGAATTCACCTACGATTGTTGCATAGCTTTAAGTAGACTCATGGTAAACAAATGGAATTTAACAAAACAAAAAAAAATGATAATGAAAATGATTAAAAATGCGTTCGAACATTTTCAGATGTAATAATATCTCCCTGCGGAAAATTTAGTGATATACTTTGACCCCCTCAATTTGCGTTTAATAAAAAAAAAGAGACAAAAGTAGTATCCACGAGAAGACGCGCAAACGAAAAGCGCGTTACTCTCGCTGGAGTCGAGACATTGTGACGTGAGCGCGTCCAGTGTCCGCGCAATGAAGTGCTTTATTTAACGAAAAAAAAAAAAAAAAAGAAGCGAGCGATCGATCAACGGGTCGACGATTAAATTGTTAACGAGGTTGTGTAAATTCTTTTATTAATTATTGCATTTGCGCGTTTGTGAAATCAACGTACGATTGTCGAATTGCCTTTGGTTCCTCTAAACCTTAAATTAGTTGGCGTTCTTTCGAGTGAAGGAGAAAACGATATATAGGAGGCAGCAATCGAGCCTCGCGCATTATTAGGACGACGTTTGCGAGTGAATCAAACTTTTGCTTAAGGCACGACGAGGAGCGATTCATTGCATAGAAAGAGAAAATAAATTATGCCGAAAAAAGTTTTAATTTTAAAACTTTATAAGCCCGATCCTGTTTGTATTTTTGTAATTACTAATTTATAAAATTTGCATTGAGTTTCAATCTGAATAAAAAAAAAGAACTTGTTTAATATTAATATAAAAATCGTCGACTTTTCATTCACCTCCAAAACAATATAGATATAGACCAGAATTTGCGATTGGGGATGGGTTGCCAAATGAATACAATTTTTTTTTAATTTTTCTCACGATTTTTATTTATATATAGATATATATTATGTATAGGGTATTACATAAAGCAGCGCTGGGGAAGGTTGTTTTTCTGAAAAAACTCGTTCACAAACTTAACGTTCATCATTCCAAGCGGCCTAAAAAATTTCTGCTTCGTCACCTGTTTCTTTTACATTTCTTTTTTTTTCAATCAGTGTACATCTATTACACCCTCGTCGCTCTTTTTAAACTTTGATGCTCCATGCTGGCAGTCTACGATTAAAAAATAAAACGCCGAGAGCACAGCGAATGCGACGAATTGAATCATTCACGTTCTCTACTTAATTGTTTATCCCTTCGTCTCCTCACCAGCGAAGCTGACCCTTTCTTTCTTTACTTACGCATTTTTTTTAACTCGCGAATTTATATGAACATTTGTCGATGCAACATATTTGTCTTTTGGATCGACCGAGGTGCGCTAAAATAGTTAGTCGGTTTAAAAAGTAATATCACGAAATAAAGAGATTACACAGTGAATTTGTGATGGTGACAACAGAACGAAAATTGTTTTTTTTTTTCTTTTTTCGTCAATTCGATGGCTTAGTTTTAGTAATCGGCTATTTTATTTACATCTCTAGTTTATAAAGTAACGGATAATAATAAAAAACAAAGAAAATCGCCGGGATGCAAATTTATGACAGAAAAGAAATTTCAGAGATGAGACGCACGTTACTTCCATTTTTGTACAATCGATTTGAATTGCGTTGCTTGTAATGAAAATTACAACTTTCTCGAGGACAAGAATAGTCAGCTTATTATTTAAACTTCGAAGACATACGGCACACAAAAACTATTGCTCGCTCTATTGTTTATGTTTTTTTTTTCCTTCTCTTCTTAAGTCATTTACACGCTAAACTATTGAAAAAGAGTTAAATGCTTTGTACTATTTCGAGGAATTTGTATATCTCCGCGTTTTCAATCTTTACTTCTCATCAAAGTTCGTTATTTTTATTTTTTATTTTTTTATTTCTTCACATTCGCACTTTTGTTTAAATCGAAGGTTTAATAATACCACACGCAATCACTCTATGATATTAGCAATCGAACTAAAGCCATTTATTAACCGTTTAAAAGCTGATAATTATAAGATAATTTTTCTTTATACGTGACAAAAATGAGAAAGTTTTGCATAAAACAAACAATTTTTTAATCGATTTATCAAAACTTTACGCAACACGTAAGTATTTTGTTGAAATTATTTTTATTTCGATTAACTGGTCGATTAAAACAAAAATTAATTTTTAAATGTTTATTATTGTCAATGAATTTGTTTACGTTTGTAAAAAAGTCACAGGTATAGATTTTAGATTTAAAATAACTATTGACGTGCAAGTGAATCCATTTTTTAACGAGTACCAGTTGATCGCAATATCTAAATTTAATTGAAACACATTATATGTGAAAATTGACAAAACGAGTCAATTTGACAGAATATGTTAACATTAGCGATGATAAAATTATACTGAGAACGTGAGTACAAAAATGGCAAGATGATATACCATTCAAATTATTATGCAAGCACTCACAGCATTCACTCTAAACGTAGAATATTACAAAGATTAATTTATAATAATTGATATTGCAAACCATTAAACTCTCATTTTGGCTACAGGTTCATAAATTAATTTCGATTGCACAACTTTTCATTAAAAAGAAAAACAAAATTAATGTTGAAAATGTTAAAAAAAAATCGCTTTTCTGCAAAATCACAAAATATTTTTTTTTACAGTCGTACACTCATATTTTTCTCCATTTCTCAACTGTTATCTCTTTTTTTCTTTTTTTTCTCATTATAGCTTATTCAAAGAGCTTGGACACTGCGTAGAAAAATATGCTTCTCGCTGCTTCCCATTCTTCGCCTCACTTTTTTTTTATTCTTTTTTTTTTATGCTTCCTAACACACTCTCGCAATCGTTCGACCACACAGACATCTAAGTCCATTGTCTGCAAAAAGCGTCGATTCCTTTCTTCGTCACTATCGAAGCGCATACTGAGAAACGTAAAAAACTATTTTCTTTTCAAGTGACTGTTGTAGTTTTAAATTTATATTCGCTCAATTTTTAATGCAGCTGAATGTTGTTTGTTAAATTGTAAAATGTCGGTTATTGATCTGATATCGATTTGTTTAGCGGGGATCAGCGCAGAATTGACATTTTAAAAACGCTTTAAAAACCCGATTATACATACAGATATAAACGAATTAAAAACAAATGTTTTCCTCTCTTTCTCGCCGACACTAAAAAGTTTCTGCAAAAGCCTAAAAAACGCGTTTGATTCAGCTGTTTTATTACAAAATACAGACTTTTCGGTTTTACAAAATATAAAGTCTACGGTGGTTACTTTTCAAGAAGCTACGAAATATATGTTTTTTTTTTCTTTAATAAGATTATTAAAATATAGATTATCTACAATAAAATAATTAGTCTCTACTTTTGAAGTCTCGCATACATGCGCAATGTTGCAAACTACTGTACTGAAGTAAACAGAAAAACAAATTAACAAGTGAAAAAAGTCAATGACACTAAACAAAAGGAGCACTATAGTTTAATCGTAAATTAAAAAACTACAAACGAAAAGGAAGAACAAATAGTAATCACATATTGTCGTCGCCACGCGCAATACAAAACGACGTTTATTATTATTTTGTTTTTTCTTAAAGGGCTAAACCAAGTCAATCTCATTTTTTAAACTGTCTCTGCTGTTTTTTCCTTACTCCCTTCCTTTCACAAACCGTAAAGCTAATCGTCACATAATTTTGCGAAGGTACGCGATAAAACGCCTGCCGTTCGAATGCTTTATGCTTGTCTAAACGCGGCTGAAAATTTTTACAAAAAGTCTGCGGAGCACTTATCCGTCGCAAAATGAAATTCGCCTCGCCCGCTAACAAGTGAGCGCGATTCTTCAATTAACTTTTTTTTTTTACTTCGACAATTACGCCTACAAACACTCAGTCATTCGTACTCTTGTCTTGAGCTACGAACATATCACCTACCGCACGCATTTAATAAGTAACACCTTTTCTTTTTTTTTTTTCTTGTATACAAACTTACATCTAAATGTACGTAACCTAAGGTGTGTACTGTCTCTGTCTCTCTTATTTCAAATTTTTTTTTCTTCAAATTATTTTAAATTTTTCATTATGATTACAAGTGTCGGTGGAGTATTTTAATATGGCTCATCCTTCTTTATACTTTTATATATAATATATTTATTTATATATTTATAATATAATATGCAGCTTTCAGTTATGTACCTATGTATGTACCTATGTAGTAATCCTTATAGCATACTCTTAACGTTGAGGTCTGACGAAACCTGAATTTCCTTTACTTTTTTATTCACTAGTCCGCGTCTATATATAGGGTTTCAAAATTTCAGAAACAAAATGGACAACGATAGTTTTAACGAAAGAGCGGTATAAATGTAGTCGTTTCGTTTATCAATTAAAATGCAGCTTGTTTCTCGCGTTTACCATTAAATAATAAATATATTATCATTGATTTACAATGGATAGTCTCCACGAAAACAATTCTTTTTTTTTTACATAGCACAAGGTCTTTTATTTTCACTGAAGAATTAAACTTAATTCGACGAATCGTTGCAAGCGATTGACAATAAATATTTCATCGCTCACTGTGTGTAAAAGTCAAGTTTGACTGCTTTAGGTTGGTTGCTTTAAGCTGCCGACCGACTAGAATTAAGTAGTATAAAGTTTAAAAGTAAGTTGAGGTAACAGCGGATAATGCCTTAATAAAACAAAAATATCGAGAAGTAAAGTGGAAAATCGTTGCAACGACTCGTCTCGTAAAGTGAAAACGCGAAAGCTTTTACAAAGTAATTGCTAAAAAGATTCGGAATTTAATTGTCTCTAAAAAGCTCATGGAAATTTTAATTTCGAAGTTTGGAGAATACCCAATCGACGTATACAAAAATATGTTAAACGTTGTCTTATTCCAACAGAGTAGAATCGCGATTTACATACAGCTAAAATTAATTTCTAATTAGCATTATATTCGTAAGATAATTATTAGATAAAAGTACGGCAAGAAAAAAATATGGCTTAATGAACGAATGATGGCACAGTATTAAATAGAAAACGTAAGGTCGTTCTGAAGAAAAGAAAGACCTCTTCGAATAAATTTACAAACTAAAATCATGAATTAGACCAATTTTAAGTCGAAATTCACTAAAGCTTTTTTTGTTACTTCGCAGTTTTCGCAAACTACGTAAAGCTTTGAAAATGATTTAATTTTAAATATTACATTACGAATTACATTAAAGACATAACTGTTAAGATTATCGTTACTAACGTAAGAACTACGTGAAAAAAAAAACAACGTAAACAAGGAACATTTTAAAGCTGAAAATTTTCACATTTTGAAAAAAAAAAACAGTTAAACTGCAGCTCAGCCAAAAATTAAACAGACATTTCTAAAATCTAAGGAACTTAAGGAAATAATTCAGTGTTCAACGAAATTAAAAATCTAGGAAAAAATATGTATAAAAAAACAATGTATAAAAAAGTTAACACAAAGAGAATTTTGGGAATCTCAACCCGTCAAAAAGCTTTTCTCAGTACGACTGTGCACAATCGTAAAAAAATTAACTTACAAGCTATATGTATACAATATCAATGCTACATATACTATTAAGGGACGACGAAAATTTTTTCAACCACGTTTCTTTTGTCTGCAAAGCTCTAGCATAAAATATAAAATACTGTCATTAATCTCTTTCTTTGCATATACATATATATAAAAAAAAATTTTATAACTGGTAAAAACAAAGCGCAAATCGGACATTTAACTTCCGATTTTATGTAGAATATTGCCACGACTTCATCGTCACTTCTTTTCGCTATCTTATTTATAGTACTGTGCTAAGGCCTTGTTTGAGTACGAATTAAGTGTGCTTCTCTCACCTCGCCAACTGTGTTAAAAAATTTAACGTTTTTTACGTACATCCCAAGCGGACATGTACACCTTTCATTACATCAAAATAGATACTTTTCATTCACGCCGATAAAAAATAATTTACAGCTGCGTTATCGAAACAATAGAAATAATTTAGTTTAGAAAATTATTCATCTACCTTTTGCTCATTCTCATATAAAAAATAATTTCTGAGACATCAATCAGGATAAGTATATCTATTTTCAAGTAATGTAAAATATCCATGCGCAACTTTTGCAATAATAACTTACGACCTTTTACAAAAGCCTGAGTAAATTATCTCCTTTTGTTTTATTTCACAAGTATAAACTGAGATCAAAACTTATGAGTTGTAAAAACGACGAGACGCGCGTTGTTACACTTTAAACGCAAAGAAACTAGAACTCACTCTAGTAAAACAACGTAAAAAAAAATAATAAAAATAAGAGGATAAAGAAAACAGACATAAAGATTACGTTGCACTTTTTTCGCACTAACACACTGTCTTCTGCCACCGTTTCATCTTGTACAAGGGAAATATTCAAGTTTGCGCCGAGCTTATCATAAAAATATTTTTCTTTTCTCTCTCTTTCTTCCTTTCTCCTTACAATCCTCCGCTTCCCCGCATTATTTAGCGATATTTACTCGCAACAGGCCCCTAACTTATGTGTCCCCTAAGGAGAAATTTGGTATTCCGTACACGTAAATGCTTCAGCAGTGCAATACGCTATAGCTTCTGATATCTATTTCCTTTATTTTTCTTTGTATCCTTTGTTAACCTCTGCTCTACTTTAGCACTGACTCACGAGCTGCAACTCTGCAGCTTTCACACGGCGGCAAAATCAACACGCCCGAGTCGCAATCAACGTCAGAGTGAGTTAATTTACTTTCGCATTCCTTTGGTTTAAGGCATCGGATGTAGTGCACACTACCGTCGAACCCCGGTGGACAAACCTCCTCGTTTGTAGTTACAAACTGCGCGCTTTACACAGACCAACGCGTCCAAAGAAACCCCTCGACCACCTATAAAAGCAAGGCTTGGCCTGATCGAGTCCACCAGGGCCGAACGCCAAAAATCCAAGAACGAAAAGAATCAGTTATTTGTTTTTATTGCTGCGTCGTCGACGGGATTACCTCTTGGCAGAGGCGCGGGGGGGCCGCTCTCAGAAGTCCTTGGCGTGGGCGCCGAGGAAGGTGCCGAGCTCGTGGGCAACGGCGGCGGCCGCGGCGGCCTGGTAGCCCGAGGCGCCGGAGCTCGCGGCTGCCACGGCCGCTGCCAGCTGCTGGGCGTGATGATGGTGGGCCGCGGCCGCCAGGCTGTGGTGCACCGACGAGGCACCGGCCGAGCCGTGCGAGTGCAGCAGATTCGCGGGGTGGGGAACTTGAAAGTTCCCGGGTGGCGGGGCTCAGGAGAGGAGGCCGCCCGGATGCCCGCCGCCCAAGACGGAGCTCGAGCCACCACTCGCTCCGCCTGACTGCAGGCTGCTCGACACGTTGTTCTGTTGTTGCTGCTGCTGTTGCTGATTTTGTTGACTTCCTGTTTAGAACACAATTCAACGTTATTACTGTCGACTAACTTTCATGTTTTGTACAATAACTACCAAATATACTATTAAAATTCAAACCTTCTTTTGCTTATATTAATTTGACATAGATTTTTACAGTTTTTACTTAATTTAATAAATTAATAATACTGTTAAAACTCAAGCCTTTTGTCTTAGAATGTTCATAGTTTGTACTTTTAATAAATAAATTTTAATAAATGATGCTGCTATTTTTATCAAAACATTTCTCTATCCATAAAGCGCATGATTATTAGAAGTTTAAATACCTATTCTTTGAAGAACTAAATCCTGTTAAAATATTGTTAGATAAAGGTTTAAAATACAAAGCATAATTTTTAAATAACTTTATCCAATTCAAACGACTTTAAAATTGATAGAGTCTTTTATCGAGTTAGTTCGAAACTCCATTTAAAAGTTAAAACGATTTTGTTCCTGAACACCCACCGGCATTCTGACTGAGTTCAGCTTTGACCCGCCTGGCGATGTGGCTCCTGGTGTGCTTCCTAAGGTGGTCCTTGCGATAAAAGCCCTTGCCGCACTCGGTGCAGACGTGACGCTTCTCGCCGCTGTGAATGACGAAATGCAGCGTGAGCTGCTCCTTCCTCTTGAAAGCTTTCAGGCAGACCGTACAGACGTACGGCCGCTCGGGGTTGTGGCTCTGCTTGTGGCGGGTCAAATGATCTTTGCGTTTCAAACCGGCTCCGCAGATATCGCAAACGAACCGCCGCTCCAGCGTGTGACCCAGTAAATGCTGCTCTAAAAGTTCGCGCTCTGGATAAGCCATGTGACATTCCGGGCAGCAGTACAGCGTCGAGCCGTCCAATGCCGTGGTTAATCGTATTTCTCCTGCAACAAATACGAGACATAAAAAATCTTTTCAAATCTAATCCTTTGAAGAAGACAATTCCAATCAAATAATTTAAGACTAATACAATGCGAGATTTAAAAAATCTAGTTCTTCGATTAAGGCTAATACGAATAGATTAATTTAATTAATTAGAAAAGTAATTGTATTAGACATAAATAAATGTTCATTTTTTTTAATCTTGTAAATAATTAATAGGTGTTAATAGACTTATTGCAGAAAATCTCGTACCTGGTTTAGGACGGGGTTTTTTCTCTTTAGGCGCCTTCTTCTTCTTTTTCTTCTTGTTGTTGGGCGACATCATGATATTGGGGGTGGTCGTGGTGGCGGCCGCAACGGAGGTCGTCGTCTGCGCCATCTCAGATTCTTTTTTAATGGTTTCGGCCGAGTATTTGAGGAAGTGATGGAGGCTTAACGGAAGCGTGCTGGCGGGCAGGTGGCTGAGGTAGTCGGCGACGGTGGAGCCAGGAGTCGCCAAGGACTGCCATGTGGCAGGCATCGACGCCGGCGTCTGCGTGTGGGCGTGCTGTTGATGATGATGCATGTAGTCCTGCTGATTGCCACCATTCGTCGTGGTCTCGCCATTATTGCGCTGCTGCTGCTGCTGCTGTTGCTGCTGTTGCTCCTCCGCTGCTTGTTTCTGCTTGTCCTTATTGCTCTTGTCCTTCATATCCTGCAAGAGATTGCCAACATCTTGCTGGTTTATACTCTCGGATGTCTAGCGCAGATGTCAGAATATGTCAGTCACAAGAGGTAGCTCAATGATTTCCATCGTAAGTCAATATTAATTCAATTTTTCAAACCCACCTGGTGATACGAACGTTTCTCCTGCATGCCGGGTGAATTGGAAGGTCTCTGTTGCACAGCCTGAGCTTGAGAGTAGGGCACATTCGAGTAGTGATGAATATTGCTGTTCGAATAAACAGCCTTGTTGTTCATCATCACTTGAGACTGGCTCTGCACGCTATTCGCCTCCGGCCTGTACTTGCCAACCACGGGTACCCCTATAGGTGGCTGATTTGGAAAGTGATTGGCGTAGCGTGTACTGGCACCTCCCGAGCCTTCCGTTGTAAACTGGTGGATACTCGGTATGGTACCAGGAAAGTGGCCTCCAAATGGCGGGAAATTCATTGCAACTTGTCAATTGGATACCTGCAAGCAAATCAAATCGTTAAACCACAAACTTCTCGCTACCCACCACCCTAAACAGTACACAACAAACTCTATGAAGACTCATCCCCACAACACGCTCACAAAACTTCCACCCAAATCACTAATCGAACAGAAAAAAACACCTGCTGAGGACAACCATGGTCTCCGTAGCCCTCTAACCTACCCAAGTGTCAAAGCTCATCCTTCATCTCCTGCACAAGACCAAAGGAACGCGCACAGGCGGTCAAACACTTCCAACCAAGGCTTCGATTCCGCTTCCACCTTCGCAACAAAATAAAAAACCGAGAAGCACGGACTAAAAGGAAGCAGCGAGGACGTCGCCGCCGCCGCAATGGCCACCCGCACCCCCGCCGCGCGCGCGCTTGTAAACAGACCGTCGCCGGGGGAGGAGGAGGCGCTGCTTCACCTTCCGCGACGTAACCCTCGGGGGGAGGATCCGCGGCGTGTGGACGCCAAAACAAAGTAACGTAAATAAAACGGCCAGCAACGTCCCCGTGCGGTGCACGCGCGATTCCCCCCTTTTTTTTTTGCGCCCGCGTGTGTGTACGCGTCCGGCGCGCAGTGTGCACTGCGGAACGGTGTGCGCGCGCCTCCGCCTGCGCGTGTGTGCAGGTCGCGCGAGCGAGCTTATCTCCTCCGTGGCCCTTTCCCTTCCCCCCCCCCTCCTCCTCATTCTCTCTCTTTGTTACGCTTCGTTTTCGCTAATCTCGGCCCCGCGCTGACTTTCTGTCTCCTTTTCTCGCTGCTGCGAGATGCGCTCGCCTTTAATGTGTATTATTATTTATTGATCTGTTTTGATTTGTTTCGTTATATTTTTGTCGCCGAATAGTTTATTTATAGGTGATCGCGTTTTTTTTTTTAAGAATTTTTAAGTAATTTATGTAAATTATATTATAAGTATATGAAAAATGTAACTCGCCTTTGATACATTAAATTATTGAACTATTTATAGAAATCATTTATTTATTTATCGATCTGTTAATTAATTTTTTACGTACATTTTTATTTGTTACAAAGTAGTTTATTTATAAGTGTTCTACTTAAAATATTTTTAAATAATTTATTTAAGTATACGAAGAAAGTTATATATGCTCGTCTTTAATGTATTTATTATTTATTGATCTGTTAATTAATTTTTCATGTATATTTTTATTGTCGAATAGTAGGTTATTCATAAAAGTGTTCTAATTTTAAAATTTTTAAGTAATTTACGTACTTTATTTATGTTAAAGGCTGCAGACGGAGCAAAATAAGTATAAACCATATATTTATAACATTTATTATTGAACAATAAATGGACACTAAAATCCTTTTACGTTATAAATATACGGAAAATACAATAATACGTAGTATCGTTAAATAAATAAATAAATAAGTTATGCCGCAGATTTTCTGTTACACATGTACTTTTTTATCACATTTATCTATGGATTTATAAGTATTTATTTTTTTTTATCTAAAATCTTTATAAATAAATAAATAAAATGATAATACTGCGCAAATTCTAAATTACGATTGTTAATCATTCGATATTATAGTTTTTTGTCTCGGCACAAATAAAAAGCCTTTTTCTCGCGCGCGCGCGTTCACCGTCCCTTTTCTTTTTCGCTGCGCAAGGTGTGCGCAGCTCCTCTCGACGCTTCGAGTTCTTCTTTCTCTTTCTCTTTTTTTTTTCTCTTTTTTTTTGCTTCGCTTTTTTGGAGCACCTCCGAGGAGGAGTCCCTCTCGCTTTCCTTTCGTCTCGGGTTGCGGCCTTCTTATATATACGCACTTATCTTGTGCGATCGCGGAATATTCTTCTTCTTTTTTTTCTCTATGCATTTTTTAATGAGCATATGAAAGTATTCGATTATTTTTCTAAGTGCGCGTAAAATATTTTGAAGCGTTAAGTAAATTTAGAGCAGCAATTTTTAATTTGCCTTAATTCATAGTGTTTTGATTATTTATTTCTTTATTTGTTTATAAATATTGAACGAGCATAAACACTTAGATGTAAAATAGTAAAATGTTTGTCTCGTTTTTTTTTTATATACTTTTAACATAAGTGTATTAATTTAAATATTAATTTTTAAGTTTTCTTTCAAAAATAATAATTAAGAAATTCAATTAGCAATAATTTATCCGTTGGATTCTTTTACATAATCCGCAAGGATTTGCACGCACATATTAAAAGTGTACATACTCCAAAATTAAAAAAATAAGTTTAGCATTCAATTGCCGCATATATACGCATACATTCGTACCTTACGTAATATAATTAAAACCATTTTAAATAATAATAATAAAAAAAAACAATTTAAAATATTTTAAACTGCATCTGAAGCTATTTAAATTCAAACTATACTTATTAATATAAACTTTAATTAAATGTATAAAAAAACACACATAAACGTTCAAAACAGATAACGAGATTGCAACTTTTCCATTCATATTCCATTTTAGCGATAATGTGATGGAAAAAATGATTAGTAAAATGTATACTGAAATATGAAAAATAAATTTTATTGCTTAAAAAGTTCAGTAAACGTAGTCACGTATAAATTTTACTCATTATTAACATGTATAAGTGTAAATTATATTGAATTTTTAGCACTTTTATTTATTTACTTGATTAAGCAAGTCTAATATAAGTTAAAATGTCAAATGAATTTAGCTTAAATATTTAAGCGAATTTGACTTAACTATTTAAATATAAATTTTACTTCAATCTTGAAGCAAATTATACCCAACTATTTAAATAAATTATACTTAAGCAAAAAATCATTATTTTTTACATGATTATACTAAGTCCGCTTGAAAGAAAAATTTCCAAATTTTGCCAAAAATCTTTCTCCGCGCTCCGAAAACATAAACAAACGAGATTTCCTCGTGCGAAACTCGCGTCGGCTCCTTGCGCGTTATTTTATTTTTTCGCGCACGATAGAGCGCGCGGGGATTTACGGGGGAGGGTCGGGGGTGCACGGGCGACTCCGAGGGGTTGAGACGCACGACCCCGTGGTGTGTACCGAGAGCAAGAGAGAGAGAGAGAGAGAGAGAGAGAAGGGAGCCGATCGACGGGGGGCTGCTCTCCGTGTGTACGCGCCCGCATACGCACATCGGCGACGAAGACGGAGAATAAGTCGCGGGGGGATGATCGCCGGTGGACGGGCCATAGCACCCCGCCGAAGACGCGGGGGGAGTCGCCGACGCGTGTGCGTGCGACCGCGGGCTCCGCGTTACGCTCGCCTGTGCACACAGCCGTCCACCCCCGAGCGCCAAGTGCCCATCGGCGGTGGGACGTGCGCGTGGTACGAGACCGACGGACTGCGGACGAGGAATTTTTCGACTCGAGTGCTTGTACTTTCTTTCTTTTTTTTTTAATCGTGGATATCATGTGGGCGTATTGAGCGTGCCTTGATATTTGTATGTACGATGAGCGAATTTTTTCCTTTTTTTTGCAGAAGTTATTATTTGATTCTGGTAGAAATTACTATGCGGTGTGGGAGAGGAGATAAAGACTGCGATTTTGGTGGAAAAAGTTGGTGTTCGGTATTTTCAAATTTTACTAGAATTCTAGAAAGTTGTACTAGACACTCTAGTAAATATTTTTATAATTCTAGAAAAGTGCACTAGAATTTCTAGTGAATATTTTTATAATTCTAGAAATGTGCACTAGAAATTCTAGTGAATATTTTTATAATTCTAGAAATGTGCACGAAACATTCTAGTAAATAGTTTTATAATCCTAGAAATCTGCACTATTTACAGTTCTAGAAAATATTACTAGAATTCTAGCACAATTTATAATATAGATGAATGGTAATTTTTTCACATACTTAAAGTTTACTTTACAAGTACGTTTATTATTTCAAATTTGTGTATAAAGACTCTTCTGTCTGTTGAATTATTTTCTAATAAATGAATGAATAAATAAATAAATAAATATGTCGCGTGTAATAAGTATCGAAAGCTCGTGCTTACTTGCGCAATGACGCGGCAATTTTTTAATGGGAATGAGCGCTGAAGCTGCTTGTTGTATGTAATTTTGTAGTTATAGAGTATTAAGATGATTTTTTTCTTGCGATATAAATAACAATTAATACATAATTTATTCAAATTGTTCGAAAGCACAAAATTAAAAGAATAAAATAATAAAAAGTGTAGTACAAGCTCTACATTTCTCTTGTACAGTAAAAGAAGTACTTTTAAGTAAGAAATTAATTTATTCATGAATATACAAAAAAATAACGCAAAGATAATTCTTTGTTTATTGAAAATTTCGAAACCCTGACATTAAAAAAAAAATCTATACAGTTAATTTATACTTTTAGAATTGGCGAAAGCATTACTCTCCACTGAAACTCGATTATTACAATAAACACCCTTAATCACGGCAAAACCATCGGGCAAAAAAAAAAGTAATTTTCTCCAAGACACGTCGATAAGATCAAAAAGGCAAGAATCGAAGGTCGCGCGTTCAATTAAGCCGTCGGGACGTTGATAATGCGCAACCCCCGTCACCGCCCGGATTCCCTCCGCTCGGAAACCCCATCGACTTCAGCTTCCCCGTGCGCAACAATCTTAATAAAATATATAAAAAAAATATCCAATTTTAATAAATCCAACAAATTGTCCATCGGTTTTTACAAAAAACCCTTCGATGTAATACACACACTGAAAAGATTTGTTAATTTTAAGGAAATGATTCACTTCGATAGTACACTCAATAAATATTTCTTTGCATCGAGTAACGATTTCATTGAAATTAAATGAATTTGTTTATTTAGTAGTTTTAAAAAAAAAATAATTCTTTCACTCAACAAAGTACTAACGAAGTAAATCATTTGCTTAAAATTCACAAATTTTTTTTTCCTTCGGTGTAATAAAGCCTACACAAACGCCCGGACACTGTAAACCGCGTCGCCGACCTCCGAAGTCGCCACCCGGCGAAATCGCCCGGACACACGCGCGAAAATCCCAAGCATAAAATGGCTGCGTCCCAGAGGTCCTCCAGGCACACAAACACACACACAAAAACACGCGCGCATTCACACACACACACACACCCACGAGCGCTCGAAAAAGGAAAGGGGAACGAAAAGGGCGCGCGCTGCACGCGGCCTTTGAGGTTAGGTGGCGCGTCGCGGGGAAGGTGCCCGTCGCGGAGCACGTGGCCGCCTGTTTACACTGCCCCCGGCGTCGAGCGCACCCCCCAGCACTCACCATTTAAGCAGCGTCCAGCGATCCCGCGGTCCCGCGGCGGAGGCCCTCCTCCGGGGTGTGCGCCTCTCTCCCTCGCGGCTGCACTCTGCGGCGCCCCGGGCGGGCCAAGGCGCGGCGGCGAGGATGCCTGGACGAGCGCCGACGGCGCGGATAAACAAAAGGAGTCGCGGTGCCGCCTGCGACGCGGGCGAGAGCGAGAGAGAGCGGAACGCGCGCCGCGGCCAGACGGACCTCGAGACACACACGCGCGCCCCGCGCGACTCCGCGGAAGTAGGTGGGCGCCCGTGGGGGTGGGGGGCGCGCGGCGGGGGGTGGGGGGCCTCTCCGAGAGTACAAGTGTGCGCGCGTGTGTATAGTGGAGAAAAAGCGCGCGGCGCCACCGCATCGCCTCCCGGATTTTCGGATCGACTCTCTCCGATTTTGCAAGTGTGTGGGTACATCGCGCGAGGATTCTTATGTATTCTGCGAGGATTGAAGGTGTTTGAGAGCTGCGAGATGCGCGCGGCGCTCGTCTTTAATGTTTATTATTATTTATTGATGTGTTGATTAATTTTTTACGTATTTTTTTTATTTGGCAAAAAGTAGTGTATTTGTAAAGTCTTTTTATTGAAATATTTTTAAATAATTTATTTAGCTATACGAAGAAGGTTATGTATGTGCCCGTCTTTAATGTGTATTTATTATTTATTAATCTATTAATAAAAGTATTTTTTTTATAGAATGTATGGATGTTAATTTTTCTTAGAACATCGCAGTACTTATTCTGTTTTGTTTTTTTTTTCAAATTGTATTTTACACGCGATTATAATGGAAGAAGCAAAATTTCAAATATTTCAAATGGTACAGAGCCGACTGATGCGGAAATGGCGAAATTCTCTTCTTTATCAACAGCCACAGGATTTGCACACTGATCGCGGGTACATTTTATATATTATTTTATGTATTGATACATCAGAATTTAAAAATCACTAGATTTTACCGATTTCAGGTGCAAGTAGTTACAGACAGTGTGAGGTTAGACATCCTTCAGAAACGTTTATTTTTGAAGGATTCAATACACTTACATCAGATAAATTAACTACATGAATATGATGATTTACAAAATTAAGATATGAATATAAATTGTAATTTGATTTTTATTATAAAATTCTGATTGTATATTACAGAAGCTCTGCCGTTATAAGCATTAACATTGTCATGTGTTTGTGCCCCAAATCTTCCCTCGAATTTTATTCGATAGAGAAAAATAACGCATAGTTTATAAAACTCCATTTCTTCTTAAATTTCTTCTCAAAACAGGTGATCTGTATTTTAATACTTTTATAGCACTACTCTTAGAAGCGTCCAGCGCATTGTCGTTAGTACAAATTTTTATAAATATAAAAAAACAAGAACTACCCTAACATTTTTTAAAAATATATCTTATACATTTATAAATAAATAATATGATCTACTTTCCGAAAAATCTCGGATCTATTCTCAGGACAAACTCTCAAGTAACTTTTAAGTTTTGTCACTTTAATTCTCAGATAAGATCTCATCTGACATTCAGATCACATATTTTCAGCTGATCAACAAAATATCCAAGCAAAGCTTAAAAGTCATCCGAGATTTTAACCTGAGAAATCACCGGAGATCTCGCCATTTCTTTTTATATATCCCTACATTTCTAACAACAATTCATGCTTGCAGGGTAAAACTCTGGAGCCTGAAAGATTCTCCTCCGAAATTCTACTGCAGCAGCAAAATTTTTATCCGATCGTCCTCCTCACAGTGCAGCACAATCGAACAAAAAATTCCCTTGTCTCAAACTTTTGAAAATCTTTGACGTTGCAATGTCTCTTATTTCCCAAAGTTGGCCTAAACATTACCAAAACTTAGTATCGTAAAAGTTTTGGTCTAGGGAATTTTTTTACACGGGGATAAAGAAACTCTAATTGAACAGCAAAAGTTTTATCCAGTCATCTTCCTCGCAGTCCAGCACAACCGAGTCAGGATCAACCTGGAGCTCTGCCACCTGCCCCGTCGCTCCTTTGCAAACCTTCTGATGCCTCGTCAGACTCGCCAACCTGCCGAAAAGTTTGCCGCAGCCGCGGCAAGTCAGGTCGCCGTGGGCGCGGTGCACCAGGCGCTGGTGGCGCTGCAGGTGCTGTCGCCTGGCGAAGGCCCGGTTGCAGGTGGCGCAGACGAAGTCGCGGGCGCGCGCATGGCTCGAGCGCTCGTGGCCCCGCAGGTGCTCCGCCCGCTTAAAGCTCTTGTCGCAGAGTTGGCAGACGTGCGCTCGCTTCTCCTCGTGGCGCTCGCTTCGGTGGCGGTGCACGTGGCCCGAGTGCAGGAGGCGCTGCCCGCAGTCCGGGCACACGTAGGTGAAGCGCAGCCAGGGTGCGCGTCGCGCAAGTGGCGCTCCAGGATGCGCGGCGCCAGGAAGCTCTCCTCGCACTCGCAGCAGCCGTACACGACGCGCGAGGAGTTCAGCTGGATGATGCGGCAACGGGCGTTGTTGTCCGATGGCGTGAGTAACGACTCGAGGGCTCTGTTGATGCGATGAGTTATTTAGATTTTTTTTGTACTGGGAATAATGGATTTATAACGAATCTTTCGATTTGTTGATGAATTTTTTCATTTGTATATGTGGCAATTGCAATAGGGATTGCCTCTTATAAAAATTAAAAAAAAAAAACACTCGGGAAAGTAGTATAGTCGTGTAGAGGTTGAAATTCTAAGCACTTTTTGTCTTTTGGCATTTTGCGTAATTTTGGATATTTATCGAATTATTGTCAATTAAAAACTAAGATAATAATCCAATCGCGGCTCTTCTCGCGCGCCCCTCCACTAGCACCAGCCCGAGCGCTAATTGGATAGTTTTATCTTAGTTTTTAATTAACAATAACTCGATAATTATCCAAAATTGCGCAAAATGTCAAAAGGCAAAAAGTGCTTAGAATTTTACCCCCTAATTAACTCTACTACTTCCCGAGTTTTTTTTTATCACCGTGTATAATTGAAGTGACTTTCGCTTCATACTTTAATTGTTTAAATTAAAGTGGCGTGTTTAGATAGTATTTTATATTAACAACTCGAGGGCTCTGTTGGTGCTATAAATTATTTAGATTTGTTGATACTGATATAATAACTTTGTACTTGACACTTAGAATATTTTGTTTTCAATATTGATTAACTAACAGCATTCATACTACAATTTAAATGATTTTCTGTATTTATTTAAATTAATGTTGCGCATTTAAATAATATTTTATTAGATCAGTTAATTATTGCTTACGATAAATCAGCGCTTGGAGAAAGTAATTCGATCGTGTCCAGACTAGATTCTTCGGAAATTCCATTTGAATTTAACGAGCCGTTTGGCCAATATTCCACAAATTCGGTCATTTTTAAATCTTTTGAAACTTTATTTTCTTGTTTTGTGGATCAGCGGAAAGCAACGGCGAAAATTCTTATTTTCACGGATAATCGAAGGATGTTGCTGTTGCGAGATGTTTGTACTAAATGAATTCGATTGGAAAATTAATGAACCTTCGACTAAACTGTTCTGGAGAAGTGAATTCGACGATAACAATAATAAAGTGCCTGCCGATTTTATGTTTACATCGCAGTACATTATGTTCTCCGTTTTAAATTTACTTTATTTATTATTATTCGCAGTAATCACATATTTACATACAGATTTTACACAAATTTTAATCTGATATTAGTATCCTTTGTAATCATAAATGTTTATTAAAAATACTCGTTTTAAAATTGAATTAATGAATGTTATAAAAATGCGCTTCGTCGATTCACTTTAGAGGAAACAAAGTAAAAAATCTTTTTAAAGTAATTCTGGAAAAATTATCGTCAATAAAGTTACATGCAGTATTTAAAAATTCTAATCAATCTGCTATTATAAAAATAGTATTAAAAAAGTAATTGCGTATATTTATTGATTGTAATGGCCAATTGTTAAGTAGATTCAGCATTGGAGGGTCCCGCAACTGGCTGGCCGCAGATCCTCTTGTGTTTGGTCAAGCCTCCCACGGTTTTGTAAACTTTGTTACACTTACTGCAGATGTAATTATCCGCAGTGTATTTGTGAATTCGATTGTGCCTCACAAGATGTTCCTTCCTTGTGAATTCAGAATTGCACACATCGCACTTGTACGGCTTATCTTTTTCGTGGAGTTTTTCGTGTCTCAGCATGTTGGCCTTCAATTATTTATTCACGAAAATTTTTTATTATTAATTTATACCTATTGAAAAGTTAATCAAGCATTTTTTAATGATTGAGCTTAAAATTAAAAAAAATAATTATTAGAATTATTTTTATAGAACATTGGACATACAAACTTTTATGAACTCTTTACAAAATACTTTTTTGCTGAGAATTTTATTAAACTTTATCAAAAAGTATTAATATTTTAAGTAAAATAACGATAGCATTGTTTTTCTTTTAAAGGAATGTGTAAAAATCATTAGATAATAAATTTTTAACGAATGCATATAAATCTATATGAATCCAAAAGAATCTACAAGGATCTACATGACACCACAAGGATTCTACATGAATCTACATGAATCTACAAGGATGCTAAATGAATTTACAAGGATCTACAAGGATCTACATGAATCTACAAGGATGCTAAATGAATCTACAAGGATTCTACATGAATATACATAGATCTACAACGATCTATATGAATCCACAAGGATTCTACATGAATGTACATAGATCTACACGAATCTACATGGATTTTACATGCATCTACAACGATCTATATGAATCCACAAGGATTCTACACGAATCTACTTGAATCTACTTAAAGCCACATTGATTCTACATGAATCCACATTGATTCTACACAAATCTACATGGATCTACATACATCTACATGCATTCTAGGTGAATCCACATAGATCCCCATGAATCTATATGGATCTACTTGGATTCTTTTTGCAGGTACGCCGAAATAATCACCTTGCAGCCGAAGCCCTTGCCGCAGACGCTGCACAGGAACCGGGCGGAATCGTCCTGGGACCCCACGCTGCACTTGTGCTCCTGCAGTCGATGATTCCTGCTGAACACCTTGCCGCACAACTCGCAGCTGGGCATCCAGCGCCTGGTCTTGCCATCCTGCCGGTGCTTCTCCACCTCGTGCCTACGCAGGTTGTAGCACCTGGTGAAGCGCTCGCCGCACTGGGCGCACACGTGGTTCCTCGCCCGCACGTGCCTGGAGCTCCAGTGCGCCAGGAACTTCTGCCTGGAGGTGAAGACCGCGGCGCACAGGCTGCAGGTGCGCCGCTGCAGTCGCTCCTGGTGGCGCTCCAGGTGAAGCTCCATCGCCTTGCGCCGCTTGAAGGCGCAGGCGCAGTGGGCGCACTCGTACACGCGGCGCTGACGGTGACGCTCCACCACGTGCCGGCGGAGCGCCTCGAAGTCGCCGTGCTCCACGCGGCAGTAGGAGCACGTGTAGCTGATGGTGGCGCGGGGATGGGCGGCACTCAGGTGCTCGTTGAATTGCGCGCGCCGCCGGAACCGAGCGCCGCAGTCGGTGCACCGGTAGCGGCACTCCACCAGGGCGTACGACGAGCTGCTGCTGCGGGGATAGATAGACGGATGTTCTTTTATTTTTCCAATAGGCAAACATTATGGAATAAAAATACAAAAGTATTTGTAGAGTAAATTTGTCCTTGTAAAATATGTAATACAAGAAATTTCAGAAAAATTTTGGTCAAGGGCCATTTATTTATTTATTTTTAGAGGAATGATTAGCATGTGCTTTTTTTTTTAGTGCGATAAGAATTCTTAAGGTAGATGATAATTTTTTTTTGACGCATAGAATGAATGTCATAAAAAAAATTACATAATGTTTCATGTTTTATTATTACTTACGCAGCCATGATGTTCTTCTGAAGACTAATTAATACGATTCCACTCACATGAATCGCATAAACATTCGATATCTTTTAAGCGACTTAAGATCCTCAAAATTACTGTATGCCTTTGCAAAAAAAAATGCCATTAATTATTTATACAATAATTCCTGAACGTTTTATTGGAACATGTATAATTTAACGAATTTGGCATAACCTTCGAGTGAATAATCAATACAGAAATAATTTTGTAACCATAGAGGTACGAGTTTTCAGAAAGTAATTTGGAATCTGTCAATACTTTCGAACTTCACGGACAATTTACACAGAAACAGTAAAATAAAACGCGAGATCAATACGAGTGCATTTTAAGCCGTATAAACTTGAATTTAGATCCACACTTAGCAAAATTTTTAATCACAACAAAAATTTTTACAATTCACGGATAGCGAATTGTAATAATTGCGAAATTTTCGCAATCATTCCAATACATCCAATCACGTTTCACGATACTGCTGTTATTTGTTGGGTCTTACATCGCAGTTACTTATATATTGCGTTTCTGAGAAATTTTGTCTGCAAAGTTATTGCCTTCTTATTATATGTAATGACGTCCTTCTTCTCTAATTCTTCTATATAAAATTTCCAAGAGTTTCTTTATTTCATATTATTATATTTTTAAAATTAATTGATATTCAGTTTTATTTTATTTCTAAAACTCTTGTTCTATGTCGTTAAACAACGAAATCTTAAAAAAGAAATTAAGTTTTTACAAACTATTTTCTTAAAAGAATTTTTTAAATAATTCTACGATAATGTTTTTTTTTTCAGCAAAATCGTCGGACTTTGGTTGCGTCTGCCGTGAGCGCGACTCGCACTACTTAACGGAGTACTGGTGGTGGTCGACAGAAGGGCTGCAACGGGATAAACGAGAACTTAACGATTTTTAATTAATTATTTATGATTTTTTACTGGTAAATGCATAGAAGGCCCGAAAAAGCCTATCAAAGGAAAATTTTGATTTTGAATGAATTCTTTAACATTAATTCAAAATTAAAAAAGAACTTTAAGTATATTTTCTATAAGATAAATGTTTAAATCTTTAGATTTATAAGCAAAATATCTTTATGTACGATGTAAATATTCTCTGTATGTAAAATTTTTGTACACAAATAATAAGGTAAAAATAATTTAATGAAATAAAGTACAACTTAAATATGTATATGTATATATATATGTATATATATACCATGATACAATATATTTATTTTCTCATACATTATGGGATTATAATACATATTTCATTTTCTCTTTTTCATCTTTAATTACAGTGATACAAGATTTCTTTTAGACATTTATGATATAATGTAGTTTTTTTTGCGGATTAAAATCTTTTAGTCGTCGGTATCACGCACACTCCTCATTCGCGCTTTTTTTTTCAACAAAACACCCGTTCGCTCTCGCCTGTGCGCGCAACATCTTTCACGCTTTAACGATATACCCTTCTTTTTTTCTTTTTTTTTTGTTAAATATTTATAATTTTCTTCTTTATTTTATACACGTATATTTAAATCCTGCCTTCGGTATAATTATTATCGTCGATTCCTCCATCGTCGCACGATCGCGCCTTCGCTTCTTTTTTTTATTTGTGAATTTATAATCTTCGCTCTTTTTTTTTTTTTGTTTCATCGATTCGACGTAATTATAGACGAGTGTCGCGGCTGCTCCATTGACGATTCGCTGCTCGCGCGTTCGATCGCTCTCGAAGCAGCGTAAAAAATTAATACGGTTCTTGTTCTTTTTTTTGCATTTTATTATCATTCGCCAGCGACGCTTCGTCGTGACTTACAAATTCCATCCTCGCTAGTTATTTTATTTATTTATTTTTTCCTTTTTTTTTCGTCGCGATTAAAACTCCGCCGTGGTCGTCGCGAGGGACCTGATGAGAAAAATAGAATTTTTTTTTTGTACTTTTATACCTTTTCGTCGACGAGATTCGCAGAACTGAAGAACGACCGATTCGTCATTAGATTTTTTGTTTTCGTTTTGCGGAAGTGTATTCTTGGTTTTTCTTTTTTGTCCTCGTTTTACAAAGGGGAGAATTTCGTGCAGCAGGCGGGGGAGAGAAAATTTATGCACGCATATCGCTGAAAAAATTAAAGTGCGTGTGTATCTGGGGGACAAAAATAGAGCGGGCCTCCCGGTTTTGCGGGTTATTTCCGGAGTCTTCAAAGGGATTTCGAATGCACGCACGAAAATTATACAAACGGATGCACCGCCGTAACGGAGGGGGAGTCAACGGCCGCTCCGCAAATTTTTTCCCTTCGGTGTGTGCATATTTACACTGAAAAAAAATTTGCTAATTTTAAGGAAATGATTTACTTCAATAGTACTTATTAAATGTTTCTTTGAATCAAGTAACAATTTCATTAAAACTAAATGAATTTATTTATTTGTTATGTTTATGAAATTATTTGTTTCTAAAAAATAATTTTTTGACTAGATAAAATATTTAATAAGTACTATAGAAATAAATGTTGGCTTAAAATTAACAAATGTTTCTCTCAGTGTACGCGCACATATGTACATACATTTTTATATACGAATATATAATTATAAATATTTATAGATCAATACACATGTATATATATTTATAAATATTTATTTATATGTACGTATATGTGCTCAGTGCGACAGAAGAATAAAAGCAACGTTAAATACTTTATATATGCCACTCTGCGGGTGAATTTTTTGTATCGGTGTATAATATAAGTTTCTCGAGTGTTTTTACTTTTTTTTTTTGTTCATCGCGAGTTCAAAACGAAACGTCACATATGGCAGTTAAACAATATTTTTTTTGTTCGTATTTACATGATTGAAGAAACGTTTTAATTTCCACCCCCTGGTTTTTGGTTTTATACATTATAATATATATATATATTTTTTTTGTTTTACTTAAGTCTGCATATATAACGATTTATTCAGGAGCAGGAGACCAGTCCTGCTTTAATATATCTTTATATTAATTTTTTCCTTTTGCCTGCGCAATCTAAATTTACCATGGGAACGTAAAGGATTCTTTTCTTTTCTTTCATTTTTTTTTAAACGATCTCGTTTAATTCGTGGAGCATCACTTATTACAAATTGCACGTGACTCAGGCTTTTGAACTTATTTCAGTTGTTACATGGAGTTTATGCAGAAATCAACATTTTAGCGTGTGCAAATCTTTTTTTTTTTCGTTCGCTGTGCATAGGTATATAACATACGTCGCGATAACAAGCTGGCACTGAGTTCATTTATTTATTTATTTATTTTTTTGCGAAAAATGCAATTATTACATTCACGTATATATAAAATTTAAAAATTCAATAATTATACTCGATTATTTAAAATATCATTTTCTAATGTATGTACAAGTGTTTAATACAAAATTAACGTTGTGTCGATATTAGGATGTACAACTGCGTGAAACGTTAGAAGAGAAATAGATTTTTTATATTTTGCGACTTAATGCGGTAAACTATATATTCAATCGTTTTTATGAAAATTCACGAATACTCTTCAACGAAATAGTAATAAAACCGATACAATAATACAGAATCGTTTTTATTCATTTTTTTTTAAATTTATTTAACATCTTATTAAAAAAAAAGATAAATTAGTGTACTCTTGCATCTAAAATTTTTATTCGGTATAAAAATAAATCAAATTTGTACGAATTAATTAATGACGTAACGTCGTACTCAAATTGACAAATGAAGCGTACAGCGAAAAATTTAATAAAATAAGAAAAGTAGAAGGAGCCAACTCCGCGTAAAGAAGATTAACGAGTGCACGCGAAAAATAAAGAAGGCTAAAAAATCGAATTCCTCGTCAAAGGATAAATCCTACGGACGAATTACGCGCTGCGCCAATAAACGATACACTGAAAAAAAATTGTTAATTTTAAGGAAATGATTTACTTCAATAGTCCTTATTAAATGTTTCTTTGAATCAAGTAACGATTTCGTTAAAACTGAATGAATTTATTTGTTTCCAAATAAATTTAATAGTTTAAAAAAAAAATTTTCGACTAGATAAAATATTTAAATGTTTTATTAAAATTAACAAAATTTTTTCTCAGAGTAGAAGCTGCCACACAGCGACACATGGAAAAAGTGCACATTCGCGGGATCCGCGGTGATGTTGGTGTCCTCGTGTTTAAAATATCGTGCGACAAAGGTAATAATCGTTCACCACGTGCCTAGGTACGTCTAAAGGCGAAGGGTCGGTCGGGAGCCCACCCCTCTGGAGGCGCGCGCGCGCCCACGGACCCTTCCACCCTTCAATTACAAAAACCGTAAAAAAGTGTAAATACAAAATCGAATACACTAACGTTCATCTAAAAAAGCCCTTGCACTGCTTCACATGTGTTTTCGTCGAATTTCTTTTTTTTTCTTTCCTTTTGTCATTTGTATTTTTTAATATACGTTGTATACGTGACGCTATGCATTCACTGCTTTCTGGAATATTAATTTAAGTTTATTCGTTTGTCCAGTGTGTGTTTTTTTTTTTATTTTATTTTTAGTATTTTTTGTTAGGCGGAGAAACGAAAGATCCGACGAACTCTTTTCTTTCGAGTTTCGTTTTAAACGTTGGTTGAAAATCATTTTTACTTTTTTTTTTTGTAGAATTCAATGCAAGTCGTAGATTGTGATGAGCTGCGAAGGAAAAATTTCGCTCGTTCGGATTTTTTATTTTGTTTAAACATTTTGCGCTCGTTTGTGCATACACGCTGCATTCCGGGAGTTCACTTTGGTTATTCGGTTTAATCGTTCATACAAGTTAAGACGTAGAGAGAAAAACATACTCATGCGCGCGACGATCCCTAAGAAAATCAGACTTTAAAAATTGTACCCTGCCCTCCCTCTCCCCACGCAAATTTTCCGTCCTTCGAGAAACAATCACTTTCGCTCGTTGCAAAGCGTCGCTTAGTTGAATTGAAACTATTCGAGTCGCAAAAAAAAATTCACTTCTGTTAATCATATATACCAAGCCTATTTTTCCAAAAAAAAAAAAAGAAAGAATATGTCAGAAATATACGAAATTTTGAAATGAGAAATGAGTTTACGTTTTTCTTTTCATGTAAGGCAGTGAAGTGTCCAATCTCTCACTTAAATGTATGAAATTTTGTGACGAATAGAAAAATGCAGTGATAAAGGTGCAAAGTGAATGGATAATTAGATTAGACAATTTTCCTCAAAATACGACGCAAAGTTACGAACGGACTAGAATTTTTTAAATCTGTTTAAAAAAAGGAAACTAAGACTCGTTGAATGAACTAATGCCATAATATTTAACGACAATTAATAAATGTAAAAAAATATACAAAGCAAAAGATTCTTGATCCCTTATTTTCCTTACACGTGTTAATACAAGAAGTTGAACAGTGTGTTGAATTGGCTCGTCGCGCGGCGCTTAAAATTCCATTTATATTTTATTTCGTTATTATTTTTTTATAATTACAACGCAATAAAAGATATATATATATCACGGGTGCAAAAATGTTATGCGTCTGGATTAGCTCGCATCGAAATTTTTTTTTGACGAGGATATAAGAAAGCATCTGGAAGTGTTATTTATCGACCAAGTCTTACGTTAATTCAATCAGAAATGTCCGACGCTATTATTTACACAGTACATATCTACACGTCTATGAATAAATTTGAAAAAAAAAAAATATTCTGTAAACGTTACAAATATTTTAGACACTGAAAAATCGAGTTTATTTGTTTATCTTTCATTAATATTTATATAGTTTAATTCATTTATACACATACAATTCTCAGTCGATAAAAATCGCTTTCACACCCCCTCGTTTGCGGGCAATTTATTTAAAATTAGATCGATGAACGATAAAGCTACCTACGCTTAAAATCTTCAACATTGTAGTGGTGAATATACCAAGGGGTTATTCATTATTTTAAAAAAAAAATGACTGCAAACATCCAATTAGATTCGTCAACCGTTGCTTAAAATTACGGTTTTTTTTTTAATTATTGTAATCAGCTTTAGTTACTTAAATCTTAATCTAATCGTGTTTTTCTTACAATGAAGAATCACTCTGAATAAATGACCCGAAATTTAATAATCTTAAACTATTTTCTATTTTAATAATGTGAACATATTCAAATTGACAATTTTAATAATGATAAAAGTTGCAACGATGACAAAATAAGATCTAATATAAGTCTAATTATACAATATAACATGTACTATTATTACAATGATTAATTTTAGACAAAAGTACTATTTAATTTAAGAATCAAGAATTTGCAAGCTTCAGTAAAAGTACATTTGAAATTTATGAGTAAAAATTAATTAAAAATTAATTAAAAAGTAATTGCAAAAAGTCACATGCTTAAACGCGATTTGTGTTCAGGTGGAATGGATAACCCCTCAGAATATACAGCATCCGAGTAATAAATAATCGTTGATAAGTGGTTTATTATCGATCTCGAGCGCTCGGTCACTCTCACAGTTAAAGAGTCCCTCTCGTTATACAACTTCGAGCCAACCAAGCTCCCACCCCATTTCGCTTTGCCACGTTTTTTGCTTTCATCCTTAATTTTAAATACACTTGATAAAGAATTTTTTTCGCGCAAAACAGCCGCTGAAGGTAACGCAAATAATAACCATAAAAGAGCTCGTGATTTACTTTTTTTATCGGCAATTAATTAATCGTATAAGTTTTTTAATTAGACAACTGATTTCTACTTATGGATTTAATAAAACTTTCTTTACAAAGGAAAATTCACTTAAAAAGTCGTACGATTTAGGCACTGATATACGCAAACATACAAAAGCAGATTATAGTAAAAAGATCGTTTGTGGAAGAAATAACGACTTAATAGAATTAGCTTTAAAAAATTTATCACAATTTTCAAATGTTTTTTCCATTTCATTCATCGTATCGAGTGGTGAGGAGAAAAGAGACTAAGAGAGAGAGAAAGAGAGAAAAAAGTGTGCGTGCGCTGTGGAAAGAAAGTAACGGATTCTCGCAGAATACAGTAACGATTCGTTGTTGGCTTACGCATTATATCATTTTTTTTTCGTCGTTTCGCCCTTTTGACTTCGATATAATCCGCGTGCAGTGCACTTGGAACGAGCACCGAGGACTCGGAGAATCTCAGTTTCAACGGATTTACAAGTCATCAGCGCCCTCGAAACGTAACATATAAATTAAAATACTGTTATAGTTTTTTTCCTTTCATATAGTAATATATACAAAAGACGCTTGACGAGCTTTGCAAGAAGCAAAAGTTGTCGACCGCAGTCTGCGATACTGTCTTTCTTTTTTCCATTTCATTTTTTTTCCATTAAATTATCATCGTTCGACATAAAAATTCATTTAAGAGGGCGAGAAAGAATTAATATGAAAGAATACTCTTGTACGCTTTGTAAAAATTATAAATAATAAAACGGACACTCTATCTATTAACTGAAATACCATCCGCGTGTCTCGTGGTGCGTAGTGGCGTGACGAAAGAAAGATTTATGTTAAAAAACATTTGAGAATGATTCTTCTGCATTAAGCAGAAATATATATGTATATATATTACATATCGCCCAAGCGATATATCTAGAATACGTTAGTGCGTATATTCACTTACTAGCAAACGAAAGCACGTAAATTCTTACAATTTTTTTTTAATTTTTCGCGCAATGATTGAATCGAGCAATTTCATCGATTTTCACTTCTAATAGCGCCGAAAAAAAATACTTATTCCGCAGAACAGGCGTAAATGCACGTTTTTTCACATTTTATAATATACTGATTAATTGCAAACATTTTTTTTTAACATTTTTAAAAAGTTTTGAACAACTTTTTTTACATTTAAAACTTGTTTTTAGGAATATTTGGGACTCGATTCAAGCATTGCCAAGCGCAACTATTATTTACAATAACAAAGTCGAATGCAAAGATCGAACGATCCATCAAACTCTTTAAATTCGGCATACCTACTTAAAGGAATGGAGTTTCTTTCACGTAATTATTTGAAAAATGGATTTCATGCGTGACGACAAAAATATAAATTACTTTTAGCTATGCGGACACAAGAGCATTTTTTTTTGTTAAAGAAAGTTTAAAAATAAATTATATTAAAACTTAACCCTCTATTAGTAATATTTTTATATTTAGTTAAATGAGTAATTAAAAAAAGATAATTAGATAACTAGCAAATTGAACACTTTTTTGTAATACACATTGAAATATTTTGTCATAGGATGCTCGTGTGCCTTTTTTAAAAATCTAATCAATTTTAAAAAATGAGGCAAATAAAAAAATCTTTCACAAACAGCATACAACCGTACTGGTTTTAAAGCGCAAGTGTAACTTATTAAAACCTGAGAAGTATAAAAATTCTAATAGATAAAAAAATTTCTAAAGGAAACATAAATTTCTTATTAGCAGACTCTGTATCCTTCTCTGACTAGTCTGCAGTAAATCAGCATTTGCATTTTCTATTTAACATAAATATTTTAATATTTCACAAATACTGTAAATTACTGCCGATTTTTCAGAGAATACAGTTACTATCCCTAAATATTACACTCTATAATACACATATGTATTCGTTTATAAATTATTTCTCTATGCTTTTGCTTCAACTGTTTGTGTATGTCTAATTGAGGGTTAACGTTTATCACCATACAGACATTATTTTTTTATGAAATTTTTCATATTCAAAATTCACTGTCAAACCACATTTTAAGTTATTCTTTATACTTTGGCTTACTGGGAATCGACCATCTAGAGGATAGATTTTTTTTAAATACAAAGATCAAAATACGAGATATACCATTCCCTTATAATAGGCGCATAACAAAATATACAAAACATACGGAATATACAACTGTGTATCTGGGATAAATGCGTCTCGGGCTGTCCGTTTCGCCGATTCTGTCCCACTTGTGTACGTGTTTTATCATTAGTACGCACTACCGTCACAATATTATTGGACACTTAAAGATTCTGTAATTTTTGTTGAAAACATTTTAAAAAAGCTCATTATTTTTGTAGTCACTCAAAAACAATATACGTTTAAGTTAAAAATTGGTACAAATTTTTCATACGAAGTTGTTCAATACTCATAATTAGGTACTGTTAAAAATTTAAATATAAGCAACTAAAATGATATTGGTAAAATAATTATTATCAATCTTTTTTTTTTTTTGAAAATACGTAATACACGTTCCTTCTGTTCCCGGAACAGATAAATTTTCATAAGAAATATCCCATTACGGTAAGAAAACATTTAATAATAATAATATTAATGCTTATTCACTAAAATTTGTTGAGCTCTATTACGTAGTTCGAAAAGTGCCTTCTTCAAACTACAATAGAGGTATTTCGTAGAAAATAATTTTCTAAATAATACAGTCATCCGCGTCATCGAGTGAATCACATACGCCTTGTACGGTAATCAAAAAGTATCCAAAAACTTGGTTAACGATAGTGGGCACACTGGCATTTGAGTTCCCGACCATTATCCTAAATTCACCTAACTCCAACAATTCTTTTTCTCCTTTTTAACTCGTCAATGCAGACGATGCAATCGAGACGTCGCTTCGAAGCGCTTCGAATTTCCCAGCTCTTATCGGTGCTCGAACAAGAGAGAGAGGAACGATCGGAAGCACTTCGGCCGAACTACAGCGCACAACTGTGAATTCCCCGGAAGGAAAGGCGAGATCCTCCGCGGGGTCGAACGAGCCCCTCGCCGCATTAGCTTCTCGGAATGGTGGAGCCGCAATCGCTGATCCCGTCCCGAGGAATTGGCCGCGGTCGCGGAGCCCAATTGCCGGATGTGCCAATGTGTCAGCTGAGATGAGTGTGTGCGTTGTGCGTCCGCTCAGAGGTGACGCTGGTGGATGAGCGCGTGAACCGGTAGCTGCCTACCCCTTTGGTATCTCTGGCACCGTCCCATGCTGAGGTCGTGGCACTCGTACACGTTGGCGACGGCCTTGCCGGCGGCGTTCTCCGGCCTCGAGAGCCGGCGCCGCGCGGGCTTGGCCTCTGTCGTGGCAGCGCCTAACGCAGAGAACGATGCAGAGATATCAAAGGGCCCCTCCAGTTATTCCATCGGGTGGTGGCGGCCCCCACACACGCCGCAGGACACGCCGCACCAGTGGATCGCCCTGAGCGGAGGGTAGATCCACAGGCACGGGACGATCAGGGACAACAGGGCCAGCCCGAGCCATCGACGACCGCAGCCGTCCTCTGTACTGCAGCTGCAAAGACAAATGAAAACATTATTTAAAAAACGAAACTTTTACAAATAAAATTCATTGATTTACTTTCTGTACATGACTGTTTGCAGTAATTTACATAATAATTACAATCACGTCCTTACACTGAATTTTCAATAAATATTTACTTCGGCTTAAATTTAGCAGTTTCAACAAAATAATTTGTTGCCTCAAAGAAATATTTAACAAGTACTATTGAAGTAAATATTTACTTCAATAGTAGTTTTACTGAAATTAATTAAGCGCATGCTACTTTTTATATTGTCGACGTTACACTAATCTTGTTTTCACAATGAAAGTGTTACTTATATTTTTTTGTTTGTATTTTAATTACAGTTTCAGTATAAATAATAATAGGAGAGAATTCTACTTCTCATCAGTGCTGTAACTACTTTACAAGTTCCGTGAGAATGTTACATTAGATGTAATCTCTGTTGCAGAATTATTCCGCTCTTTTTACGGTGAAAGTGTGAGACTCAATTTTATCAAGATTTTCCACGCATAAAATGACTGATTCAACCAAGTTGCTCCTTTCAAACAAAGTCGAGAGATCTCCACTTGCAGTCAAACCAACTTAATTCAATGAATTCTTGATTCCAATTGTTTAAAATAGCCAAGGTACAATTAAAATTGATCAGGGCTGAAATTTTCATAAAGTTGATTAGTTGAACTGGATAAAGAGTATGGCTACCTGCAAGGATTCTGGGCAAAGTCGCCCTCGGCATCGCTCATGCAGTGATAGAGCATGCATTGTGCGCAAGAGAGGCAAGATACGGAGGCGATGCCGCGCCTCACGGGATCCGGGGCGTACTCGCAGGCGCCCCGTGGGTTGTGTTGCTCCGTGTACATCTCTTGGCAATGTTTGCAGCGCAGCCTCAGATTACCTCGACCTCCCTTACCCATTATCCCCGCGTTGCTCTTTGTCGGCTATAAAAAAACACAGAAATCGATCAGATCAGTTTTTTTTTATTCGTTATGATTTCCAATTATCAAATAATATGACTAACGAGTTTTTTTACACTGTCATAAATTTCCTGAAATAGAAATGTAACGTTAGTCATACTCTTTTAATTTTTGGGGATACTATCAATGAAAAATATTAAGATCGAGTCACTTATACTGATAAGAATTCTGTTTAATGCGACTAAAAATATTTTAATTATAGTTACTTTTGCTTATTCCAAGTAAGGAATATTTTCAGTTAGTGATGCCACAGACTAGTCATTTATTATTTTGTACGTATGAGTTAATTTAATGAAATAATTAGTTATCATTTGCACACTTAAATCCAACGGTTCATTTGATAAATTAATAGTCACAAGTTCAATTAGAAGAGTGTTTCAATAATTTTTTTTCTTCAAGAAAGTAATTTTAGAATAATAAGTTTGTGCTAATTATAATCCTTCTAAACGTTACCTGAGACACGAGGATGTCAGGTTTCTTTAATGATCCCCCCGAGTTGCTACGATCGAGTCTGTCAGGTTTGTACTGCTGCTGCTGATCGTCTATCACGGGATAGAGATATTCGTGATTGAGGGTCGTCAACTGTACGTAGGGGTAGTTGTCTGAGGCGAGATCCGTCGTTCCGGATTCGAGCGGATGGAGAGGCGAACGCGGCGCCTGTTGATGGCTATAATGATGCGAGGGCACCTTATTTATCGATGAACCGATATTGTGAATCGATCTGTGAGGATCCAGAAGATCTGAACACTGAGAATGATAATTCGGCATTCGGCTGCGGTGCGTCCCGTCCGTCGATTGGCGTGACTCCGGTGGCTCCACTGGCAAGTTTAATGTCTGCAAAATAAAAAAAAATTAACAGTTTAATTATTTTTCTTTCTCATTTCTTCTTTTTTTTTCGTTCAATGAGCAACTTTCGAATGAGGACGCTCACCATAAAAACCTCATCATCACCACCATCTGCTTGTCCATGTTCATTGGATAGTGAAGATTGTTCGGCAAGTCCTGTAGTGACAAACAATAATTCTATTAATAAATACTCGTGTAGACTGCAAAACTACTCTATTGCCTTTAAGCTTACCAAGAAAATCCAAGATTAATTGTAGCAGTAAAAAACGTAAATTATTTGAGTTTGCTTTGTTGCTTTGATTTTGTTTGTACATAGAAACAGATATGGTCCAAAAATAAAAACTCAAAACATGAAAGTCTTTAAGATTTAAATTTATTGATTCATTTGATCATTGTAATGTATACTATTATTAATCTTTTGAATAAAGAATTTAAAATCAATAAAGTTTTTTATCTGTGCTGTTAACGTATTTACATAAATGGGTGAAGGTGAAATGAAGCTTACAACAGATTATCATGCTGTACTGATATAGTAAAGGAAAACTTATTAAAAGATGCTGACCTTCTAGTAATTCTTCGACTGCAGTCCGAACACCTTTGTCAAAAGCGCGTGCATCGGCAGCTGTTTGAAAAGTCAGTCCAAATTTCTTCTCTCCTGTGCGCCAATGATGAAACGTGGGCATCACTTTGTTATATTCAAAATCTTTTTTTATGGTACAACTAAGGACCACCTGCAAAAGTTTATTCCAAAATATTTAGTTTGCTTTTAAATAAAGGCAGCACTATCAACACTTTTATAATCACATTATTCATTTTATACATTATACAAAGATTCTATGAAAATTCAATACAAGCTAAAAAAAGATCAACCATTTTTTTCAAGGTATAAAACTTAATTTTACATTTTCATGATACATAACTACTTTATTTGTAATTATAAAAGAAATTATATATTTTAATTTGTGATAGGTCTTGCTAATCGCTATTTTTTCTTCATTCACTTATGTGTATCTAAAAATTTGTTATATTTTATAACTCAATTATATATAAATTATTAAATGCTTACAGATTGATCTGTGATCCTCTTCCCATAAATGAGATATTCGTGTCTTCTTTTGGGTGCACCTGGTGGAGAAGTGCTAGAGGATCCATGACCCTGACAGTTGGCTGTTGTAGTCACAGAGTGCGCGGAGTTGGTGGTAGAGGGTGCAGGGGTGACTGCTGTTGTTGCAGGTGTCCCAGTTCCATTCGTTGTGCCAGACTGGTGTGTCCCAGTTGAGGTAATTGGTCTTCTTCTCACAGAGACGTTGGCTAAGCCACCTCCACTCAGTGGTACCCAGCCTCCGGAACTGTCATCCCGTGTCATCACCTGTGCCCGTACCCTCACCAAATAGTTACCACTATAAAAGAAAGAACATTCAATTAAGAAAATGCAATGATTTATTAGTTTTTAAATCCCGCTTTGAAAGTAAAATTCATTTTTTTTAAAGTGCCTTAGTAAGATTAACTTGCTGAATTGCTGAATTACGAAATACAGATCAATATTCTTTAAGAATTTCTCTAAACTATCTGATTACAATAAAATCTGATAACTTATCTAATATTTTATCATATCATTTCTATAGCTATTAGATGTACAAACGAGATATCGATAGCAATATTTCAGTTCACTCAATCAACATGTCATTCATTCAAAAGTACTTTATACAAACAAATATTTGCTTTTTGATAAATTTAAATAAAGATAAAAAATCTTTACATGAGAACATGTCAAGTCTAGTCTACTTTAAATATTACTACTTTAAGGATTAATTATTTAATCAGAATTATCACAACAAAGGAGAAATGCATTTTTAATTAAAAGAACATTTGTTTATTCAGATTTATTATAAAATATAAAAGAATTAATTAGAATTCTCTCTCTTATTGGAAATTGTTTAATAATTTAAAACATTTATTTGTTTTTTAAATTTGTTATACATTTTGTTTAAACAAAAAAAATTTACAAAATAAATTTGATTTTATCACAATTTATTAGAATTTATCATTTAATCTTGTGGCTCTTGATAACTGGAACATGTTTCTCTCAATGAAACAGGGCATTCATTCAGCAGTATTGATTAATAGTAAACATCAATTCAGCCAGAAAAGTTCAAGGGTCATGTTAGTAGCATAGAACTCGCTTTAAAGTATCTTGCAAATCTAACAAATTCACTATTGAACCACACGACAAGCCAGTTAATTTTGCGCGACAAAAAATAAAAGTTAATATTCTCAATGAACAGCCAATTCATTCACCGATACTTATCAAGATTCCCTCGCAAGCTGAAAAGCAACTACTGTCAACGGCAAGCAGTAGCACAAACAAAGTAATAAAAGCATACGATCCACCAGTCTCAAAACTACCTCGAATCTCTCCCAAATACAAAGACCAACTCCTTCCCAGAAAGAAGCGAACAAACTCAGGCAAAGGATCGCTCCCTCCACCACTCCACTCAGCAGTCCCTCAGGCATCGTGCACCTGCCACCACCTCCAGCAGGTGAGCCGCTGCCCACCAAACCTCCACCCAAGCCCCCCATCAGCCAAATCCCCAGGCTGCACCCTCCTCCATCGCGTCCAACGTTATACTCACTCCTCCGACGCCTCTGTCATGGCTCGAGCTGTCCGCGCTGCGGCGGCGGCGGCGTCGACGGCGGCGGTGGCCCTTAGCCTTACTCGATGCCCACCTTCTCGCACAGCTCACCATTTTCGTTGCATTGGACCGACATCGGGGGGGCCCCTGGGCTCTCGTCCTGGCTGGCGCGCCCCCGGACACTCGCGCACGCACTGCACACACGCTCTCGGCTCGCCCTCGGGGGGAGGGGAGTGGGGGCGGGGAGGGGGGGAGGGGGAGCCTGCACGAGGACTCGTCGTCCGCACCTGCGGCCACTGGTGCGCTCTCGCTCGCGTGCGGGGCGACGGCGACGGCGACGAGGACGCGCGCGCGCCTCCCTGTACACTACGCTCGGCCCGCTCGGCCAGTGCCTCCGTCTCTCTCGCACTGCTGCTGGCTAAAGTCGCGGCGGCGGCTCCGTGTGTTGTGTGCGCGCGCGGGGGCCCTCCCGTGCGTGCTGCTGCGTGCGCGCGCGCCTCTGCCCGTCTCGCTCGCTCCTTTTAGGCTATGAGGCACAGGAAGCGCCCGGGGCCCCAGCCCTCGCGTCGCCTCGCCGGAGGAGCGACGGAGAGGGAAGAGGACTGGCCGCGGGGAGCGTGGGAGCGAGCGAGAGGCGAGCTTCGGCTGAGAGCAAGTGTGCGTGTGCGCAGGCGCGCGTGTGGGTCTGCGTCACGGTGGTAGTGCGCCGCGGCGCTGTGTATTGTGAGCGTGTCAATGTGTACGTCTGCATTATGTATTCGCGTGTGTATGTGTACGTGCGTGGCTGAGTGTGACGCGATGCTGACCGGTCGCTTGACGGTCAGGATTTACGAGGAAATTCTTCATTGATGATTTGAGTCTTTGAGAGAGGCGCACGCCTGTGCGTGCCACTATATATATATATATATTGAAAATGATAACTAAACAAAAAAAAATTTGTTCTTATTGTTTTGCAACAGTAAGATCTGGTAGACCGTAGGATGAGATAACTGATTATCGAAATCAGTAAAAATTAAGAATTTATTATAAGAATTAAAAAAATTAGAATTAAAATTAAGAATTTATTATTAAGAACAATCGCAACAGTAAGAATAACGCATGGTTTATTTGAAAAGTAATTTCTGCTTTGCCTGAAGAGTTAAAGGGACTTTAAAGAAAAGTATTAGAATCTCATTTTTTTAAATGTAGAAGTTATACTTTGAAAAAAATGTTGAATCCCCCTTTTCTTTTAGATGTGGAATGTGATTAAAAAAAAAAGTATTACAGAATCTGCATTTTCTTAAAATGTAGAATTTACATTCACAAAGTATAGAATCTGCTTTTTCTTAAAATGTAGAATCTACTTTGAAAACATGTAGAATCAACTTAAAAAAAGGTAAAGAATATATTTTGAAAAATAAATAAATAAGCAAAATCTGATCGTTTTTGAAAAAGCAGATTCTCCTTGCGAGCGAGTTATTCGTTTAAATTTTCGAAAAAATTTCTCAGGTGAGATCTGACTTGAGATTTTTTAGTATAGGCATATTATATCGAGGGAAGTTTGCGAGGGTAATTTTAGTAATGGTATTTTTATAATTTTTTGCAGCGACGCAAGTTTAGCGCTGCCTGCAAATTATATAAATCTTGTAATGATTTTTTAAAAATATAATGCACGCGTTTTTATTGCCTACAGTTAAAAAGAATCTATTTTGGGGATAAGTATAAAGCGTAAGGCTGCTTTTTGCCTTTAAAAATTCGTGAAACGATCCGCGCTTGTTACAAGTATAAGTGTGCTCGTTCGACCGAAGTAAATTCGTTTGGATAACGAGCACCGAGAATAGCAGTATTGCTTTTCTTTTTCATATGAATTTCTTTTTTTTCTACTTTTTTTTTCATACGAATCCTTTGAAAAAAATGAGCAAATTGTTTGTAATAATTCTTGAAAAAATAAGAAACGTGGACAGTTTGTGACAAAATTTGTAATTATCAATAGCGCAGTTCATAAATTTACTCGAGAATTTCTATAGCAAAATATTCGCTTAGAATATGCATCACAATTTATAACTTTATAAAGTCAACTTCAAATTCATCCGTTAATCCAATAAATCTACGTAATATTAATTTATTTATTTATTTATTCTAACTTCAACCAACTAAAGTCCTTAACGTACAAATATGTACAATTATCAATACAAAAATATGAAAAACATAAACTAGGGTAAGATAATACAAAATAGTAAATTGAAAATGCATCTTAAGTATGTGCATAACAACTAAACTTGTAATTAATATACAACTTAGAGTAAATTAATTAAATTAATTAAATTTCCTTGAGATATTTCTATATGCAGATTTGAATCACAAGATGATAATAAGATAATAACAAGAAGAAAATTACACCCAATCACTCGTGAAAAATTCATAAAGTGAAAAGGAGTCCCAACGAATAAAGTGCAAAAATATCGCCTCACCTGCCGCATTTTTCCGCCGCCCGCAGTCAAGCGGCCTCATAGCATCATCCGCGGAACACACACCAATAAACCAACGAATTCGCCAAAAGCACACCCCAACGACTGCTTTACCGTCGGCGCGAGCGAAATCCGCTCGGGCGGGACTTTTTCCCGCACTGTCCGTTTCGTCACTATTTTTTTTTTTTTTTTTTTGTACTCTATTCCGCGATATTCTCAATGCTGCTCGCGCTACGGCGTCTCGGCGCCGCCTGCCACGAGCTTCTCTTTATACCTGCCGCGCCGACGAGCACCACAGGGGCTCGATTATCGGTTTGCGCAGGACGGGATTATTTGCGGACGTTTATTATTAGGCGAAAGGTGCCACGTTAGGGCTTTGAGAATGGCGTGGGGAAGTTTTTTTTTTTTTCATTGCGCCTTAGGCCTTTTTTTTATCGGTTATTTTATTATATTCCGTTTGCGGTGGGATGGTGTACCGCGTCTGATAATTTTTTTTTACTGGAGTGTGGGTATAAAGTTTGAAGATTTAGTTTGAAATGAGAATTTATGATTTTTATGAATACTTCAATTCTTGATGAAAAAGAAAAATGAATCGAGTGAATGATTATTATTAAGCAGTGGATGTTCTTGGTATGCGTCGTTTCTTAGGATAAAGTGTGTATTTTTTGAAACTGATAAATTTATTACGGAAATGTTTAGTCGATGTACGAAAAAATTATTTTGTTAGCAGTTTTTAAATAAATATTTAGTTGAAACTTTTAATTTGGTTGTCAGTGAGTTAATGAAATAAGCGCATTTCGAATTTTTATGAGTACAGGTTATTGTAAATTTGAGCGTGCGGATTATCTACATAAATATGTTACAAAGTAAAGTAAGAAGATTAAAGTATTTATAATTTTGCTGATTTATTACGCAAGTAACAATTTGAATTTTATTGATCCGAGCATTTTGTAACAAAGGAGGATTTTGAATTTCGCGCCAAATTAAGTTGCGCGCACTGCTACCATCATTGAAAAACGATATTGCAATATAATTACAATCAAGTTTCTCGTTTTACGCAGAATTCATTACAATTTATATAAACAAATTAAATAAATGAATTCAATAAAGGAAACCAATATAAATTAACTCCAATTACTCTCCTTTTCAAAATGTCACTATTCACATTTACTTAATATGTGAAATTGCATATTTTCAAATTTAGAGAGAAGAATTTTAAGCTAATTATTATAAATAAACTAAAAATATTTCAAGTGAAAGAAATAATACATATTAATTATTAAATAAACAAATAAACATATTATAACCTCCAACCACTTATACTTTGAAAAAAAATCGAAGAAAATAAGAAAGGAAGAAAAATTCTCAATAAATCCGCCGTTTCAAGTGAAACATTCACACTGAACGACACATATAAATAATACATCCACATTAATTACTAAATAAATAAACGTACTATAACCTCCAAATGCACAGCACACGACCGCATAAACTTTGAAAAATAAACGAAGAAAATAAGAAAGGAAGAAAAATGCTGAAAAAATCGTCGGTTTCTCGAAGAATAATAAACGCTGAAGAGTCGCCGTTTGAAAGTGCACGCACAGTCGGCCGCTCGCCTGACTCCTCGCGGCGGCATCCGTGAAGAAGCGGCGCCGGCTTTATGGATTTCGCGTGCGCGCGCATGACTCGCGCAGTCGCCCTCGGGGAAAAACACACACCGCCAGTCGCTGGGTGATCGTTGGCCAGTCCAATGCTAGTCGGCGGCCCAAAATGACGGCCGTCTCCGCGCCTCCATCCAGCGTCAATTCCATAATACAAGTGGTGAACGAGGGCAACCTCAGCAAAATCGAGAGGTGAGTAAACCGCGCGACCCTTTGACCCTACCCGGGCGGTGGGCCTCCGCGTCCACCGTCGCCTCGGCTCGGCTCTTGACCAGTGCGCGTGTGCCCGCAGCTTTCTCAACGACTCGGCGTACAGGGAAGCCATTGAGAACTCGTCCACCTACAACAGCCGACTATGCAGGGAGCGCAGGTTACGGATGCCTTTTCTCGACTCCCAAACGGGTGAGTTTCCAGTTTTTTTTTCGCCTTTTCTTTTTTTTTTCTTCATTTGGCGAGGGGGACGCCGCGGTCACCGGGAGTCTACGTGGGCTTACGGAGCGGCGGGGTACGCGCCCGAGACACGTAGCACGGAGAAAGACGCGGCACTCCGTTTTTCTCGATGCCGCTTGCGGTGGTCTTGGTGCTTTTTCGTTTAATTTTGGAGAATTTAAATTTTTTTGAAGTTTTTTTATGTTTTTCGTTTGTTAATTGGAGTAAGATACTTTGTGTTAGTGATTGTTAGTCCGAGTAAGATACAATTATGTTAGTGATTGTTAATCCGAGTGAGATATATTATTTCAGTGATTGTTAATGCGAGTAAGATACATTATTTCAGTGATTGTTAATGCGAGTAAGATATATTATTTCAGTGATTGTTAATCTGAGTAAGATTCATTATGTTAGTACTTGTTAATCGGAGTAAGATAAAATTCTCTACAGGCAGGTTTGGATATACTAGATTGATTTATTTTTGTTTTATTTTATCCAACAGGACAAGCTTGTTTTACAATTCGATTCTAAAGTATGTACATAGGTGACTATGCGACAAGAAACTATAATAAATAAAAGCAAATAAAATATTAAACAGGAATATTGTAAAAAGTTTAATGATAATTTGATATAATTTTCTTAGAATTGAATTTAATATGATTTAGACATAAATTGTGAAGATCTAGTTAATCAGTATTCGAATTTCATAGTGAACTAATTATAAATAACAAATTGGTTAGTTGAAGGACAAACCTTTTTTTAAAATTAACGGAAAAGTATGGGTTTAATCAATAAATAAGACATGATTCTTTTGCAAAATATTTATTATTAATTATGAGTAAATATCAAGCAATATTTTTAGTAAATAATTTTTGTTCGCTTCTCTAGGAGTCGCACAGAACCATTCAGCCTTGTTTATGTCAGCAAGAGAACGTCTTCCAGGTTTACAACATGGCCAAATATATACATATCCCAGCAAACGATGGAGAAAGAAACGGAGACAGTATTTAATGCACTACTTTCAGCCCAAGAGAATGATAAGAGGTGACATAGAAGATGGAGTCGAGTGTGTCGAGAGCACTATACCTGGAGCTAACGATGACAGTAAAGACTCTTTAGCATTAAAAGGTATTAGAAGAATTTTTAAAATATATCAAGATAAAATCTCATTATGAATATGAAAATAAATGAGCTAATAAATCTGGTCCTGCACAGCTTCTTTTACAGTGAAAATTGAATATCATCGTGAATTCAAAAGACATTTAACAATGACTTTTAGGATTATCTCAAATTTTCTTTAATATAAAATTAATTGAAAATGCTTTATTTCAAGATGAACACAGCAAAGATGCCTGGTTCTATGATGAACAAGACATGTTGGATATGGATCCATATGAGGAGCCTGATCCAGACAGTGACTTCGATTACGAAGAAAGCTACAGTAGTAAAAGAAAAAGGAGAAAACCTAGAGGAGGTGGACATCATCCTACCAGAAGTCATCCACCAGCGACTGACAGTCCAACGGGAAAAAGAACAAAGGTAAAATTAATAACATAAAATAGTCAAAATTGACTATGAAAACATTACTGATTATCTTTTTAATTTTTAAAACAGGGTGGAGGTCGCGGGCGTAAAAAAGCTAACTACGATGCCAGTGATTCTGATAAGCCGTTCGTTTGTGACCGTAAGTTTAACCATAGATACAACTACAAATGACAACTTCCTCTTATTTGTTTTACTACAGTAATTATTACTACTGCGCTCGATATACTGAATTCAACCGAGCCACAAACGCACTGCGTCAAAGGAATTTATTCTGTTAAAGTTAATCAACGGTTTATCAAATCTACACTGTCTAGATTAATTAATTTTTTGAGACAAAGAATATTTAGATTAAGATCAAAATCGAACGTTTGAAATAAGTTATAAAATATTTTAGTAAATTGTATAGAGTAGTTTTGTAATTCGATACGGCGAAAAGTTAATGAATTTATTAATTATCACAAAAACGTTACTTCGATTATTATATTTATTTGACATGTCCAAAAGAATAATTATATTATTACATAAAATATATTAACTGTTTTCATAGTTGAAATTTTCATTATACATAATTAAAAACAATTTACACTTCTAAAACTAGTAAAAAGAAAAAAAAGAAATTAGTATACCATTTAAGATGAATAGTTTGCCAAATAATTAGATAATTTGCGTAGTAAAAAAAAGTAGTTGACTCTAGTAAAACTTTGAGCAAATCCTACAAATTTAGTACAGTAGATTTATCCAATCCTTGAGTAATAAATTCGCAAAAAAAAAAGTAAAACTTCTTTCTATACAAAAGTTAGATTAATAAGATTGATTAAGTAAAAATTAGAAAATAGCTTGTTGAGAAAAATTGATCAAAGAGTCTTTTAGATTAACTCGAATGTGCCTGCCAATACGTTTACTTCTTCATAACGCTCTTATTTAGAATTAGTAACTCGTTTCAAAGGTATTTGGTGGTATTTTTTTTCACTCTCTTTCATGGATCTTTTTTACTACTACTAACTTGTATTGTTCTCCATTCCAGAGTTAAGTAAAACTAATAAGATATTTAAAAAAGAAATGAAATGTCAGTATTTTGTATAAAATAATGATCACACTGCGGGCATTGAAATTTCTCTACAATTAAATGTATTACAAATCTGTGCAGTTTACAGCTTGAAAAGCAAGTTTAATTTGAACAGAGAAAGAACTTTAACACTTTTTCAATTGAATTTTGTTAAATATCATTCCACAAGTAGTAAAGAGCAAAGGCTCGATTTGAAATCGACTTAAAACTCAGCGTCGAACGAAGCGACTATCAAATACCTTCGAAGACTGTTGATATACGCAAATAACCATTACATACTATATAAGGAAAGCAAGAATGTTATTTACTTGGCTCACCTTTGTAGCGAGCTGACTTTACCGTAGGTGTATTCGAGCATTTATTTAAGCCTTGCATCGTATTAGTTTTGCTTCTTGGGCTGGAAACCCTTTCACTGCTTGTTCAACACGTATAGATCGATAGGTGGCTAGGGATGTGTCCTAGTGCGGAAGGTGTGCAAGTGCTCTCCTTATAAAACGATCCACAAACGCCTCAACCTCGAAAGCCCCTCCTCTATTTATTTATTTTTTTTTTATCACGCCACTGTTTTTTGTGATCGATGTTGACTTCCATTTTTTTTCATCTGAAATTTAACACTTCTCGTCGTTCAAAATGTTATCCCGTTGAGAAATTACGCCTGTGTTTAATCAATTTCATTGTAGTTAAAAAGTTTTGATTAAGATTTGTCTACACTGTGAGAAAAATTTAGTAATTTGAAGTGAATGTTTACTTCAATAGCAATTTCTTTGAATCGAAGTAATTATTTTTGCAAAATTCTACTGGATTTAGTTATAATTGAATAAATTCACTTAGTTTTGAGCAAATGTTTAATTGATTCAAATAAATATTTAACAAGTATACTATTGATGTAAATTTTTACTTAAAATTAATAAAAAAAAATTGTAGTGTAGAATACAGTTGATCGTTCTGCCTTGAATTGTGTTTCTCATGTTTAAGTAAACTTTAAGCATAAAATTCAATGCCAGGCGAATACATTTCTAATCGGGATAATTAAATTGTAAAGTAGATTAAATTAAAGTCGACATTAGTTTAAAAAAAAAATGTAAAAGAAAAATTTAAGTTACATCGAACAGTGAGCACTTAAGAATTCCTCAAAAAAATACACCTTTCTCTGTAGGTCCAATGATCTTCTCCTTACTACTCCCTCAACCAGTCTATAAAAAAATGAATAAATCTTTTCTCTTTTTTTTTTATTTAATCGTTTCAAAAGCAAAATGATTGCGTACAGAGACACCCTGACGAAAAAGAGCAAAAAAAAAAGAAAAAAAAATACATTTTACAGCCAGAAACAAAAGAGAGAAAAAAAATATATTAGCCATTGCAATTAGGTGGTTTGCGGGAAAACAAGTACTTTGCACTTTTGCAGTATGCAGCGCACGGTATAAAACCAGACCCGGTCTGGTCTACCATTACGGTCATTCCCACTCTACTTCCTCCGGCGATCCTGCTAAGGAACTAAGTCCCAGTCCCGCCGATGTTGAATCTCGGAGCGTAGCTGACGCAGTTGCTTTGGACCAGCCAGGTTGGAGCCACAAAAAGAAATAAGCTCAATTTTCTCCTTTCTTTGAGCGGAGCGCTCCATTAATCATCTTTTCTTTCCTTTTTTTTTTCAAATTCATTGTTTTCTTTTTTTTCTTTTTTTTTTTTTTTTTTAATTATTCTTTGATCATTCATTGCGATTTTATTACATTTTTAAAGCTGTTGGATTTTTATATATTATACATTGTTTTCTCCTTTTTCTTGTCCACGGACAAGGGCATATTTACATCGCCTTTTTCATTGACTCTTGATTTTTTTTTTGTCATTGATTGTCATCACAGTTTACACTTTTTTTATTCTTAAATATTATTGATATTCCTGCTCATGCGCTCTATTTAGATAAACTTGTTTTTTCATCTTATTGCAAAGATATTCTATATATATATTTATATAAATGATTAAATAAATGAGCCTGTAAGAGAACAAACATGTGTATTGCAGACAGTGTTAAATATTTTTACATTGTTTTTTATATGGGATATTTTTTTTTTATTTATTATTACTCTCTATCGTTAGTATTATTATACACTTTTTTGCTCATCGTACTAGCGATTTATTGGGTTTAATATATACGTATTATTGTTTTTCTCTCTCTCTATTACTTTTTTTTACGATCACTCAATATTTAAGCATCACTTGTAATTTTTGTTTTTCTATATTCAGGGCTTGAAAATGTATAGAATGGAGAAAAGAAAAACGAAACAAAAAATTTATTCGCATAATTAATGTATCTGTTACTCGCAATAAGAAGTTTTATTGGCAAACGAAAAGTTCAGTCTTTATTTTGACGTCTTAAAACACTTCTGAGCCCTGTTTATAACACTTTACCTTCAATTTCTTTTCAATTACTTTTTTCATTCATTACATATATATCCATTACTGAATTGCTCATTTTTTTAGAATTGTGCTGGCGATTTTCAAAATTTCTTCAAAATAAGTGCCTCGACTCGATTTTTTTTTCTTTTCTCGTGTAAATGTCGATCGAAAAGTCAATTTCAATTAGACGAAGGAACGAAAATCCCAGCACACATCTAACACGGTTTGCAATGGCATGATGCACCTTTCACGTCGCACATTATATTTTTACATGAATATTTTTTCATCGACAATTCGTTTTTTATATACATATATATTTCAACATGAAAAAAAAATGCTCATCTCATCCAATCGATCCTTCACGTCATTCTTTTATCAAATCTGTGTATAATAAAACATATGACTTACTTTTTTTTTAAACTATTACTCTTGGCGCTGCGAGTGTTTGATGTGTGCGAGTGCAGTGCGTGTGTGTAGACATATATACATTTTTTTTTTATTTTATTTTTCCATTTATACTTTCGTCGACAGTTTTTTCCATGCATTTCAAAGCCGCATGCCACTTTGTTTTTCTCTGGGACTCAAGCTTTTGTTAAATATTTCAGGCTCAACATTTTTTTTTTTAATATATATACTTATTATTCGGGTAATCGCTCGCTCTTTTAGACATTTTATATGTATGTGAGATAATGAAATTTTTTTATTTGGAATTAAACATTTTTTTTATTGCAGAGAAAAGCAAAGTGGTGAACTTTACACAAAATAAAAACGCTGTAACTTCTTTTTTTTTTTTATTTATTAGTTTGACGTTAATAGTAATGAGTGGCTCCGTAAATTTTATTTTGCATCCAATTTTTGTCTGCTCGTTTGAACTGTTTTTTATTGATTGATTGGCGATTATTTATGCCTTGAAGTAAGACTTATTAACCGTAACTTAATTTTTTAACTTTAATCACTGGTGATGGAATGTAATAACTGTTGAGATTTTTTTAGTAATCTATAATTAATGCACGCAGTTACAAGTTGTTATTTATAAGTAGCCGTTAAAGAAGCAGTTTACTCGATTTGCTCTGCGTCTTTCTCGCGTCCGCCAGCGATTCGGTATAACCCTTTTTTTTATCCCTGAAAATCACGAAAATTGAGTATTTTTATCATCGAGTCGACACTTTGTAATTAGATTAAAAAAAAATTATAATTAAAGGAAAAAATTATTAAAGAAAGCTCACTTTGTACAAATTTGACGAGAGTAATGTAGCTATCGTAGTAAACTTAATCTTTTGAGGTTTTATTTGACATTTTGAGGCGCTAGAAGAAAATTCGGCTGAACCATAATTACCATATTTTTAGCAGCACTGTATATTGTCCACAATCTAATCACGTATTTTTTGTCTACCGGCATGGTAACATTTAATCTGCACAAGGCAAACTTACCCCCCTTACCCTCATTCTGTAATAAATCCGTAGCACAGAAAATCCGCTGGAGTACCAAAAAATATAATTTTTTTTTCATCTTTCAAAAGATGCTGTTCGTGACTTGCGATGTAAATGATATAAAAAAAAAAAAAAAAAAAAACAGAAAATTCACACGTCGATTTTTATAATTTTTTTATCGCTCGTTATTGCATTGTACATAAACAACATGAATGTGTATTTCGCTCACGAAAAATAATCATTTTGTGTGAAATATAAAGTGTTTTTGAATTTAAATTCTTCTTGGTATTTGAACCCTTCATCATTTTTTTTGAAGCTAAAGTCCGACGCATAGAATACAATTTAATCGAACATTTCGTTGTTGTTTTTTTGTTTACTTGTAGGCAGATATCCATGAGCATGGACAAAAAAAAAGTAAAAAATGGGCCACGCCCGCTAGCTACAACGGTCGTCGCATGTGCGTACGATAAAATTGCCTACATTATTACCTTTTTTAACAATATTGTGCAGAGCCTTTTCTTTTCTTCTCCCCCCATTTACGCCTTCGCCACGATCGAGGCACTGATCCGCTTGGACTTTTCCACGGCCGCGATGAATGCAAAAAAAAAGGAAAAAAAAATAAAAAAATAAAAATTTATTTCTTAGAATGGGACAATCGCATGCGACTCTAATAAATATGGTAATTGCATTGAGCATGAAACATCCGCCCCGCCGATGATTTTCCAGCGTCTACTTGAATCGCCGGCTTCGTTTTTTTTTTTTTACCGAGGAAGCCTTTACCTGATTTTCTTTTTGTTATATCGGTGTTATTAATTTTATTCTCGGGAGCGAATTCATTGAATTTGATCGACTGATAATTTGAACCCACATTTTTTATAATCTTCTTTTTTTATTAAATATTCTTTTTCGATCTTTAATCGATCTTGTATTTTTTTTCGTAGGGTGTAAATCTGTAAATGTGAAATTCACTTGGAAAATGTGAATAGTGACATTTAATAATAATTCACACACAAAATGCGTGAATGATTTTCACACAAAATTCTTCACTATCCACACTTTCCAAACGAATTTTACATTGTCAGACTTAAAAAACAGTACTACGGTAATCAAAGATAAAAAAAATTATTCCGACAAATCTGATTTCCAGTTACAAAAAAAAATCTATCCGTACGTCAGGTAAAGGCAAGCCTCTCTCATCAAATAAATAAATAAAAAAAGAAGACGGAGAAAGACGCGGAGAGCAGAAGAAGGAGAGCAGGAGAAGCGTGCATGCGAAAACTGGCCTCTACACTGCCTTATCTCTATCTGTCTCGATGTTGTACTGAGGTGCCCACGTGTATTCTCTCCAAAAAAGAAAATCAAGCCATCTTTCAAAGTACTCAAAAAAAAAAAAAGAAAAATCTGCGAAGAGTGAAACTGCTGAAAAAAAAGAAAAAAAATTAGGGAGATCGGTAGAGAGTATTTGCGCAACTTGTGGGTATGTGGTCGGTTTGTGTGTGTACCGCAGGTGGGACGCGCCGGGGTCGTCAGTCGAGCGCCGCCAGCTCGAGCCCCTCGGCTGGCGTCGCCGCCGCCGCCTCCTCCTCCTCTGTCCTGGGCGCGGGTAGCGGTGGTGGCGGCAGCGGCCCGGCCCTCGCCGTCGGGCCGTCCTCCTCCTCCTCCCCCGGCGGCGGCGCGGGGGGCGCCCCCGGCAACGGCGCGGCCCCGTCGCCGCAGCAGCACCAGCCGCCGGCGGCGGTCGAGGCCAGCTGCGCCGCCGCTCCAGCCTCACCTACTGTCTCAGCTCACCACGGCAAGGAGGAGCTGCTGCACCGGCCGCCGGCCGCCCTGTCGCCGGCCTCCACCCTGCAGCAGTCGCCGCAGCCGCAGCAGCAGCCGCCGGCGGCCGCCGGGCCGCCGAACAACAGCCTGGGGGGCTCGCCGAAGCCGGAGCACCTGCAGCCGCCGCCGGGGATGGCGCCGCAGCAGCACCACCAGGGGAACCAGCACCACGCCGGGGGCCTGGACGGGAAGAAGGGGAAGCCGGCGCAGCCCTCGCCCTACTGCGACTTCTGCCTGGGCGACGCGCGCGAGAACAAGAAGACCGGCGGCTCCGAGGAGCTCGTCTCCTGCAGCGACTGCGGCCGCTCAGGTAAGCCCACCGCCAGCCAGCAGCAGGCTCCTCGTAGCGAGGAGGTCGTCAGGACCAAGCGCAAGTACACCAGGCGCGCCAATCTCAACTGAGAGACTCGCAGATATATACATTTTATACACTGCCTTTCCAAGTCGTGTGTGCGCTCCGGTTTTATTATTTTTTTTTTTTTTTATATACATATATATAAATCTGACGGCGGCCTTTGTGTGTTTATTGAAAATTTTTGTGAGTCGAGAGGAGTTAGTGGATGAATTGTTTTTAGGGAGAATCGAGAAGTCTTTCTTTTAGACTGAAAAAAAATTTGTGAAGGAAATGATTTACTTCAATAGTACTTATGAAATATTTCTTTGGATCAAGTAACAATTTCATTAAAACTGAATGAATTTATTTGTTTCTAAATAAAATTTATTAGTAGTTTCGAAAATATCATTTCTTAACTCAATAAAATGTTTAATAAGTAACTATTGAAATAAATGTTTGCTTAAAATTAACAAATTTTTCTCTCAGTGTATTTGGTGAGGTTTTTGGAAAAACAATTATTTCGCTGATGATTAAATTTTATACACTGCCTTTCGAAGTCGTGCGCTCCGTTTTTATTTTTATTTTTATTATTTTTTTTTTAATCTGACTTCGTGTTTGTGTGTCTATTGGACATTTTGCTGAGTCGATAAGAATTAGTAGATAAATTGTTTTTAGGTAGAATCGCGTGTTTTATTTTTTTTATTCGTTCCTTGGAGTAGGGAATGTCAGGCTTTTGGAACAAAAATTTATTCGGAGAGTGTAAATTCATTACCCTCCGTTAGACTGGAGTGCGTAGACTGTAATAAAGGAGAAACGACTTTCGTCGCGACGTTGAAAGATAAAATCTCTGAAACCGCGAAAAAAAATCCAAAGATTTCGGCATAGCTTTTTTTTTTTAATAAAAAATCAAATTTATCATTCGATAAGGTAGCATTTAGATCGTTTTGATCGCGAACAAAATTCCAAAGACTTTCGGCTTTTATTGATTTTTTTCTTTTAGATTTTATTTCCACTGTTGGACGGAAAAAAAGAAAAAAAAGAGTAGGATGTAGATTGGAGCTCTTAGGTTAGTTAAACTGTTCTTCTAATCGTCGGGCATTATCAGTTTGTTTCGCGCAGTGATCGACTATATCCAGCCTATTTATTACTGCGTAATCGGTGAGATACTACACGAAGAAAAATTTTCTTCCAAAAATTTGCAATTGACAATTTTAATTTTATAGTAGAATACTTTTTGTCAACAAATTTTGCCGCAACTCTCGTAGATTTTACATGAAACTATCGCAGAAGTTTTCGAACATTGATTATTGCAATTTTTTAATGAAGAATGTTTTTCTCGGCGTAGACAAAGCCATCGATCAAATTGCGGTATCGCTTCTTTTCTGTAGGAAAAAAAAACAACTAAGTCTTCGTATTAAAATAGTTTTTATCAAGATGCATTAAATTGTCTTGTAGTTAGCCGTAGGGATCTCTTTTTTTACGCAATTTTTGTACTCTAGTTTTTAGTTAATCTCGCAAACTTTTTCATTTTTTTTTTCTTCATCGAGAAAGTTCCAACGTTTTGTAAGTAGGATTTAATTGCTACTTAACGAAAAGGTAGTTTCTCGCACGCATAACAAAAGGTACGATGAAATCGTACGAATATAGTTCCATTATCGTCAAAGTTCACTTCACTTTCAATCAATCTGCATAATCAAAAAGGGGGAAAAATGATTAAAAAAGAATTTTTATATGCAAGAACAATATAGAAGGAACGAGAGATAAAAAAAGTCTTGTATTTTAAAATCCTACTCAGCGTATATAGTATGAATTGTATAGATACTGGTACAAACCTTGTGTGTTCCAAGACTGACATTTAATCAATTTCGTCGATATTTTTCATTGTTAATTGGGTTTTCAACTGTGATTCGTGCTGTTAAAAAAAAAAAAATACCGTTCCGCTGATGATAGTCAAAATTCAACTTGAACCGAAACACGATGTGCCCTTAAATGTTATAAAAAGTTTAAAAAAATAAAAACGATATGAAAAATGCAGTCAGGATCGATTCACATAAATGCTATACGACGGCTTTTGTATTCATCGCTCTCACACACTTGAACTGGGGATGTCCGGAATTTTAGTTGCAAAAGACTTCCTTTCGACAAAAAAAAATATATACGGACTTTCTGAAGTAAAAAAAAAACTATACGAACTTTCTGAAGTAAAAAACAAATTTCCTTCGTGATGGGAGGTGTTAGTCAAAATATCCGAGCTTCGGTGTATAAACAAAAAAAAGAAGATATTTTGTGCAATCTATAATGGCTTTAACGAGGAGGGGACAAAAAAAAAGCAAATTTTCATTTTCCACTCCATTGTTGTGCGTCGTCGAGTGTGCGATTTTCTGCTCCCCCTCCGAGAGTAAAAAATTAATTGTATAACGTGTCGTTGGCTGGTTTCAATACTTTTCTTACTCGAACACTTTGCGGAATGAATGGAATGGACTTTGCTTTCCGTTTTTTTTTTTTTTTTTTCTTCGGGGAAAAGGACGGTATGTGCTTCGAAAGAGAGAGAACGAGAGAGAGTGGGAGTGAGTAGGAGAGGAAGAAAAACAAAATTGTCGAGATAAAAGTGAACCTTCGAGCCGTTCAAGCGACGGTGCGATACAAAAGCGAATAGTTCCTCTTTGTTATATATAAAAAAAATATTTGTTATATTAGACGTTTTTAATTGAGCAATACCTTAGAGGCTTAGACAATGAATATATAATAATAATAATTAGTATATTTATCCGCTCATTATATTATTATTATTGTCAGAATTATCGTTAAATTTCTTTTAATCTCTGTTGATCTGTTTTATTATTATTTTTTTTAAGTCTTATATTGTATACATATATATACACATAGCTTTCATATTATTCAATAGAATCAAAATAATGAGTGATATTATAACATTACAAAGTTAAACGCATGCTTCCAATAGTACGATAGCACAAACTACGCAATATCAATATTGCAATTAAATATTTAATATTTTTAAATTAATTAGCCGATTAAATATTTTTTTTACTCACGATCGAAGTACGGTTCATTCATTATTCTTGAAATGAATAATTAATTACACTGAAAAAAAATTTGTTAATCTTAAGGAAATGATTTACTTCAATAGTACTTACTAAATATTTCTTTGAATCAAGTAATGATTTCATTAAAACTAAATGAATTCATTTCTTAATTCAATAAAATATTTAATAAATACAATAATATTGAAATAAATGTTTGCTTAAAATTTCTCAAATTTTTCCCTCATAGTGTACTCTTCTTGAATTTTAAAGCTCACGTGCTAAATTGAGTCAATGAGTATTAATCTTTTATCAATTGCTACTACTATATTGATTTCTATTACTATTAATTATGATGATTATTAACTATTATTAATTATTATTATTATTATTATTATTATTATTATATTAATGTTTAAGCAAAAAAAAAATGTAGAGAATTTAGTGATTACGAGTGCATGGGACGAGCGTATGTGTGAGATATCTATATACATATAAATAATATAAGTGCGAGTGCGAGAGTCGGAAAGAGTGTTGTATTGCGACGTTTATATTGTGCTGCGCAAGAAAGAACGTGAACAATTCCAAGGTACGGCCCTGCTACTACTTTTACCACCTTATACTCCGAACGAATTTTTTTCGAAAAAAAAAAACAAAAAAGAAAGAGATAAGAAAATCAGTAACTTGACTGTTAAGAGTTGTGTTCGAAAGATGCAAGATAAAACGAAAAAAAAAAGAGAGAGATAATGAAAGAAACAAAAGAACCAGAAAAGAGAATAAAAACTTTTTGATGAAAAATGAAAAATCGCTAGTTTGTTGTCTTTTTTTCTGGACGTTTTTAGTGCTGAGGAAAGGTGAAAGTCTTTGTTAAAACAACAAAAAAAAAAACAAACGTTTCCGTACACTTTGGCAAAATTTTTCAAAAAAAAAAATAATAAAGTACACGGTGAGAGATTCGGAAGGTATCTTTCCAAATCTTAAATCGAGGCCGCGCGATTTCGCTCGAGCGTACACATGTAAATGCAAAAAAAAAATTTTGTTTGAACGAAAAATCAAAGCAACACGAGTAAAAGCGGTGATTAGAGTCGTTGATGAAAATAATAATGATAAAAGCAAATGTGCATGACTTGGAGTTCACTGTTCTTCGGCACAAGATAAATGTCCTGGGCACCCTTTACGCTTCTCCTCTCCCGAATCCTTCCGGACGCCTCCCTGACGCAAAGCTTTGCTTTCGCTCTTGTTGTAGGACACCCCACGTGTTTGCAATTTACCGCGAACATGATCGTTTCTGTGCGCAAGTACAGGTGGCAGTGCATCGAATGCAAATGTTGCTCCATTTGCGGGACTTCCGACAACGACGTAAGTATACCAGTGGGACGTCTGTTTTTACCCTCCCTCCCTCGTATTTTATTATTTTATCATTTTTTTTCGATTTAATAAGTATAAAGGCTAACTGAGTTAACTGAGTTAATTAATTCGTTTAAATTCGTGGACTACTTTTTTTTAATTATAAAATATAATTATTTTTATTATGGAATATAATTATGAGAGCTTTTGCTCTTAATTTTTTACGCTTGCTCGTATTTCACTTTTTTTACAAGAAAATTTTCTATACATTCGTTTAAATCTAATAATTTCTCGCGAAACCTTAGCAAAACTTTAAATTTCTTGCGATTTAGTGGAAAGCTACATTCACTCACTGGGCGTAAACAAAATATTCAAAAATTTATTATGAATATTATTTTTTCAGAGAAAAGAAATGCTTTATAAAAACTATAATTAATTACTTCTTTCGCTAAATTAATGCTTTTTTCGTCTATTATATTAGGGCGCGAAATTTGAATTTTTAATTTTCGTTCGAGTTCGCATTAAGGGTTCTTTAGTCTTTATTTCAAAACAAATAAATAAATGTCTTTGTACATTCCATTATAAAAATGCTTGTCTAAAAGAGTTAAAGCTGCCAAAGGCGCACCTTCTAAGCAAATTAATTGTTCTTTTGTCCGCTACATCATGGCGCGAAATTTGAATTTTGAATTTACTTTCATAACCCCTTAAGTTTTCTTCACTTATTATTTATAAATAAATAAATATCTTCGCACATTTCAACACACAAATCCACGCTAAACAAACAAACAAATATTTCCGTACATTCCACTGTAAAAGTCCAGGTTCGCTATATTATGGCGCGAAATTTGAATTTTAAATTGACTTTTATACCCCCTTAAGCCTTCTTCACTTATTATTTATAAATAAATAAATCTCTTCGTGCATTTCACTCTAAAAATCGACGTCTGAAATGGTTAAATCAAGCCATCCAAGCTTCCGCCGACAAAATTCTAAAAAAATCTACAAAAGCATTTCTTTTCTCTCGAGAATCGCCCTGCAAAAATTCCCCCCGGCAAGTCGAGCCTCTATTCTAACGTCGCGTCCACGAGCAGGACCAGCTGCTGTTCTGTGACGACTGCGACCGGGGCTACCACATGTACTGCCTGTCACCGCCGCTGACGACGCCGCCGGAGGGCTCCTGGTCCTGTCGGCTCTGCATCAGCGAATTCCACCAGCGGGACTGAGGCCCAGCAGCAGCCTCACCACGACGCCGCGCCATCGCCTCCTGGACCGCGCTCCGCGCCCTCGCCCTGAACCCCGGGCGCGCCTCATGATCTCAGCACGACTGCGAGCCGCGGCTCTTCTCCTCTTTGTACTGTATCGCTGTGCGCGAATCCTCAGGTCGAGCCTCGACGGCTCGTTTTTATTTTATTTTATTTTTTTTATTTTTTTTTTCTTTGCTGTGTGCACTCTGGAACTCTCCAGTCGGTGAAGGCTCGACTGAAACCTGAATGAATTTATAAATTTAGTAGTTTCGAAAAAATAATTTTTTTACTCAATCAAATATTTAATATTTACTGTTGAAATAAATGTTTGCTTAAAGTTAACAAATTTTTCTCTCAGTGTGGGTATTTATTATTGCCGTTGGTGAGGATCAGGTCGCTGATTTAAAGTTTTAAGGGTATTAGATTTTTATGGTGTTTTTGGTAATCACTGAATGGATAATTAGGCTTTTATAAAGTTTTAAAAATCGTTTAATGGATATTAGACTTTTATAAAGTTTTATGAAGTTTTAATAATCACTGAATGGATATTAGACTTTTATGAAGTTTTAAAAATCGTTTAATGGAAATTAGACTTTTATGATGTTTTAATAATCACTGAATGGATAAGTGAAATATCTCCGTTTAATCAGTGATAATGACAATCACTGCTTGAATAAGTGAGGATTTTATTTTTAATTCGGTGGAAAACTAAAATTTGCCATTTAAATCAATGAAATTTTGCTTTATGTAATCAGTGACCATGATAATCGCTGTTTAAATTAGCGAACATTTCAGCGAGTGGAATTTAGAGTGTAAAGAATAAAATCCGGAGAAAATTTTAGTAAAACGGCAATTTTTTATAAAAAAGTATTTTACATTTACTTTATAAAAGAGAATTATGTTTAATTATTATATTTTATAAATTATAATAAGAAAAAAAATTATACTTTATAAATAAAAGAGTTAAACGCATGTTTTATCGGTTGTATTGTAAAACATAAGAATTTTACTTTTTATAAATAGTGATTTATTAATTTTACTCTTCGAGTTATTGGATTAAATTATTATCAAGATTAAAATGTACTTTACAGAAGGCAAATGTATTGTTACACTTTTTTATTATGTAAAAAAATATACGTTTCTTTTTATATCGATTAAAAACGAAGATTTTTCAACTTTATAAACAGGATAACAAAATATTTAATATATGTATAAACGTTTGTCTCGTAATCGTTGAAAAAAATCACTGCTCTTTCCCGAAGTAAAAAATTTTAGCAAAGCAAAAAAATTGCCGTTTCACGTAAAATTTCGTCCCGATTTTACTCCTTAAATTCAGAGTGCACACGCAAAGCGACAAGGGTAAAGTGTGGAACCACCCGCTAATTGGAACGGCGACTCTGCGTTGTAAATAATATTTTAGTCTTGTGGATTTACTGTACTTTTTTTTTATTTTTTTTTTATTAACGATAACGATTATTATGATTTCTTGCGCTTTGGTGATCGTCGGGCGTGTCACGGGATTCGCGGCGTTCGTTCTACAATGGACAGCTGTGATAGAAAATATACAACCTGAGCCTATATACTTTTTTTTGTCCGCTTCGTCAGATGAATGTCGAGTTTGTATATTTTTTGTATTCGTTTTTACACGACTTTTTAACCGTATACATATTTTTCTTTTTTTTTATATCTTCGCGCTCTAGAGTTTCGCGGGGTGAAAAGGAAATGTTTGGCTGACGAAGGGGTGAGAGGGTGGCGCTTCATTTCGCGGAGGAAGGGATGGGACGGGGGAAAAAATTTGTGTAAGTGGAAAAAAGAAAGGAATCTGTAAGGATAATAAAACGGAGAGACATCTTGCCTAATCACTGCGCACCGGGCGGGATCCTCGATCCGCTCATACCTCTTGTAAATCTTGTAATTTTAAGTGTATTATGTTGACAATAGAGTTTAAAAGTAAAAAAAAATAAGACGGTAATTCTTAAAGAAACAAAAAAAAGAAAGAAACAAACGACTGAAAGTAGCCTGAAATGTAAACGTACATGTGTATAATGAAGCATTTTTTTTTTTTTCAAATCGAATAAGCAGATTAAACAAAAAAAATACTCTCCTAGTTTCGCAAAACTTTTGTATTACTCGTTAAAAAAACAAAAAACGAGGAGTTTCTTTTTTTCGCAACGAAGGTTCGACAAAAAAAAGGAAATAGAAGTTTGAAATGTAATAGATATAAAAACAAATAAAGGTAAAAGAATTCTCGTTTGTTTTGTGCGTAAAATACTTGCTGAGATTTTGTGTGAATGTATAATGTAATGTATAATGAAGCCGAGAAGCAAGAAGTTGTGAATTTTTATTAGAAAATACGTATGGAATCGCGAGAGTCGCTGGCAAAAATCGGTTTGATCGTCGCCCGCGATTGTAAATTTTTTTTGCCCCTTGTTTTCGTCCTCAAGCGCTTATTTATTTAAACCTTTGTATAATGTACACTGTACGCGTTCCGTTCCTTTAATTAATTGTAAAATCGACGATGATCGGCAATCGCGGGCTGAAGAAGGTAAAAAAAAAAAAGAGAGAGAAAATTGTAAATTACGCGGAGTTTTTCTGCCGGCGACTTCTCGACTCACGAGTGAATAAAATAATGTTTAGTGTCTCGTATAATACACGTTGAAGTAAAACGAATAAAGGAAACAATGAAACAATTGCGCATGCGTACAAAATCGAGCCCCTTTTTTTCTTCGTTATAGAACACTCGGAAGGACCCGCGCAGCAATAGCCATAAATAAATGAATGAAAAAAGCTTGATTATAGACAAAACTCAATAACAATAAAAAAACGACGGGATCGATGAAAGGAACGGCGCCGTTTTTTTTGTTTTTTTTTTTAAATATTTTTCGCCCTCAGTATTTTTGTAATTCTTTTCGTGTCGTTTGTTTGTATATGCGTGTGTGACGAGTGCGGAGCAGCGCGTACTTAAAAATGAAGAATAAACAAAAAAGGTAAATAAATAAACGAAAAAAAGCATAATAATTGCCAGAGCTCACGAGCCACCGTACATACGACGCCGGGAATTCGCGCCTCCGTTGATTCTGGTGTGCGTCCTTAAATATAATTTTTATACTGCTTATTTTTAACAATGATGTACGCAAATCTGAATAAACATTAGTTTATACAAACTGTACTTTGCTGATGCCTCTTCTTTTTTTTTTGTGTCAAATGTTTTATATCACCCATGATTGACCCAGTGAAAATTATTTTCAGCGCAAATTCACTAATTATAGTAGATCTTATAAAATTTCATAAAATAGTGTAAAAAATAGGATCAAAGTAGCCTATTAAAAGGATCTTATAAAACTGCATAAAACGATGCAAAAAAATAGGATCAAAGTAGCCTATTAAAAGGATCTTATAAAACTCCATAAAACAATGCAAACAAAATAGGATCAAAGCAGCCCATTTTTATGGTATTTTATAAGATTGTTTTCACGAGGAGATTTACAAGCTTGATTCAGGATATTCGACATTATTCGACTTCCACGAGAATTTCGTCAAGTGGCTTCCTCTTGAGGTCGGGGACAGTCGCATTCTCGGCGGGATATCCAACAGGCAGTAGAAGCACCAATTTCTCGTTCACTGGTCGCTTCAACAAGACCCGCAAAGCCGGCCCACAGTTTAACGGCGTCGACGTTAAGGTCACCAGACCAGCGTACTACGTTTCAAATAAAAAAAATTATTAAAAAAATGAAGATTCTTTTCTTCAGAATATAATTAAGTGCACACTTCCATTAAGTATTCTTTGTATATTGTCATTTTTGTAGATTAAGGACCGCAGGTCCGTCGAAATTATTAAATAAATTAGTAAATAAATAAATAAGTAAATAAATAATTACAAAAAATGAAGTGACCTGTATGGCAGTGATGAGGATGCCGCAGGCAATAGCGACGCTCATCTCCTTGTAGTAGTGAATTTTGCGTCTGCCGTCGGGGAGGAGGCCGTAGTCCTGCTTGAATACGAGGATGAGGTAAGGCGCGTCGGTGAGGTACTCCTTGTGCCAGTCGGTGCGCAGTGGGCGCAGGTCCGTCGTCCACTTGTTGCCCATGCGCTTCGTATAGTTCACCTCCTCCTCGCGCTCCACGATCTCCCGGATGTGCTCCTTCACTTCCGGGTTCGACACCAACACGAACGTCCAGGGCTCCGTGTGAGCTCCGCTCGGAGATGTGCCTGTGTTAGGATTTTTTTTTAAATTTTTTGGAATAAAATTAAATTAAAAAAAAAAAGAAAGGGTAAAGGGCTTCGACTATTTCATTTGCACGTTGAAAATTTTGTTTTTATAAGCGGTTGTACACGTTTTTGTAAGTGATTTTATTTACGGAGAGAAAAATCTAGTTTAAATTCAGCAAAAGTTGCTTAAATTATAACAATAGCTGCTTAAAATCAGCAAAATTTGATTAAAGATCGGCAAAAGTTATTTAAAGTGCAGTAAGTTACTTAAATTTTAACCAAAGTTTCTTACAGTTCATTACAAGTTACTTAAAGTTTAGCAAAATTTACTGAATCTTCAGCACATTTAAATACTCATTTGAACGTAAAATTTTTGAAAATATATTCATGTTTAACCAAAAACAAAGGCTACCCATACTAAATCGACTGTAAAATATCAAATATAAACTGTGACACGCACCACTTAATGACAAAGACTTTTTACGTGTAATCAAATGAAAATGTCATAATTCTAATAAACAACTACAAATCAATCTTACAAATAAGTACTAAAAAAAAATTTATCAAAAAAAAAGAAGAAAAAGTGAATCTTCCCGAAGAAAAGAGTAGACCCAAATAAAATCGCACGACTGACGAAGCTGAATAAAAAAAAAAGAATAAAAAAGAAGCTTCAATTGGCTTATTGTGGAAAGCCATCAAAGCGAAAACTCGACGCAGAAAAGGAAGGCGAATGGGCTATATGGAGCACACTGGATAAATAGGTGGGTGTTAGTCGCGACTCACCGGCGGCCCTGACGATGTTGCGGACGATCTCGCGCGGAACTGGGTCGCCGCTGAAGAAGCGCAGGGTGCGTCGCGCCTCGGCGATCGCGCAAAACTCGCGCGAGCGCCGCAACATTTCCTCCTCCGCTGGTCGCTCGTACTCAAACTTCACGTGCTCCAGGTCCTGGGGAAGGTACGGCGAGTCTTCCTGACTGTTGGCTTCAACGATTTCATTGAATTCTAGAATTTTTTTTTATTTCGTTTTATTCCAGGTTTTTAGTCCAGAGGTCCTGAGGAAAGTATGGCGCGTCTAACCCCAGTTGAAAATAGAAACGTTGAAAAGAGGGTTTCAAATCAACGTTCCCGAAACGTTGAAAATAAGGTTTCAAATCAACGTTTCCGAAGCTTTGAATAGAAGGTTTCAGATGAACGTTTTCGAAATGTTGAAAATAAGCTTTCAAAATCAACGTTCTCGAAACGTTGAAAATAAGGTTTCAATTCAACGTTTCCAAAACCTTGAAAAGGAGGTTTTAAATGAACGTTCCCTTAACGTTGAATAGAAGGTTTCCAATGAACGTTTCCGAAACGTTGAAAAGTACTTTTCATATCAACGTTTCCAAAACCTTGAAAAGGAGGGTTCAAATGAACGTTCCCGAAACGTTGATTTGGAACCTTCTTTTCAAAGTTTCAAAGTACAAAGAGAAAATAATCATACCCTCATCAGGAGTCAGTTCTTTGGACGTCTGTTTCTTCTCTTTAACTTCGCAGGTTTGTGCTTTAGTGAACTGCTCGCATTGCCGCAAAGACTTGAGCAGAATATTTAGGACGACGGAGACGATTACGGAGCCCAGCACGTAGTGTCCGTACTTGGCGAAAAACGGAAACGCCACCACCTCCATACTCTGCACGCTAAATCAGCTGGAGTGAAGTAGAGTGAAAATTAACCCTATTCGAGTCAAATTTTCATTCTAGTGAAATATTCGGTTCATGATTTATTGATATTAATCTCTTAAATTTTTAGAACGAGTCACTTTTTAGTGACGAATTTTTAGAGCGAACGAATCACTCTAAGATGGTTAAAATTTAAGAGAGTAGATTTACACAATTTCTGTGAGTTTTTCCTCATAGACAGAATAGCAGATAAAAATTCGATTTACGTAATTTTTTTTTTTAATTAAGTGGATGTGAATTTGGTGAATGAAGAGTGTTTTTATCGATACTCTCGATGACACCAATTTGTTGTTGACTTTTTGCTTGGCGATAAACTAGACACTTCGTTATTTACGAATCGTCTGTTTTAAGAGATAATAAATCGTGCAAACAATGTCTCTAATAGGACGTAGATACATCAATGGCGAAAAAATGTTGCGATAAAATTTTAAACGAAATTTCATTCTATCTTATTGAAAAATTCAGTAGGAAACTTCGCCTTGTATTTTTTAATGAAAACATTTAAATAATTAAACGATCGAAAGGAAACCACAAAATAAAATTATCAAAAATTTGAATTACTGTACTCCCGTCGCCTAAAAAATAATCACTCGCCATTTTACCTACTTTTCTCAGAAGAAAAAAAAAGTAATTAATAAGACAATAAACTCACCGAAGAAAAACTGTTATCTCCGACCGAAACCTTGGGGCCGCATGGATGGACAGAGTGAAAGGCAGTGGAGGAGCGACCGCGAGCAAAGAATTTCCCGATTCGGCAGAAAAAAAGGAGCAGTTTGTTTTTACTCGGAGGATAAAAATGTAAGCAAGAGCAGAAGTTTGCCGAGGCGGCGACTGGAAGCGCGTGCCAGTTTGCCGGTGCTTTTCTTTTCTCTCGGCGCCTCGCCGGCCTCCCTTCCCACGCGCGCACTGCCCCTTCCCTCTGCCCCGATTTCGAAACACCCGCGAAATATTGTCGTCGCGATCTTTAATGCCTGCCGAGATCCGCCCGTTTCTTTGAGGAGTTTAACGCTGATGTGGTGTGATGACTACCCAGTTGAAAATAGGAACGCTGGAATCAACACAGAAAGTCAACTTTGATTTTGAGCATATTGGAACGTTGAAAAAACGTTGATTTTGAACATTCCGGAATGTCGAAGAAACGTTGATTTTGCCTGGTTTTCAATGTTTCTTTTTCAACGTTTAGAGAACGTCAAGAGAATATATAGAATTGTCGGTATAGTAGAGCACGGAAATTGAGATCGGCATCCCCTTAAGGGGTAGCCCCACTGTAATCTTCGAAAAAAGTTTCTTTTTTGAACTTAAACGGTGCTTTGAACCTTCTAGAGTATGAGTAAAAAATTTTCATACCTGAACAATAAAAAATTCTATTAGAATTTCGAAACTTTAAACGCGGATTTCTCAAATTACGTTATGTTTCATTGCAATTTTAAATTTATTTTTCCACTACCCAAAACACAAGATTTCCCACCATGAATCGAGAGGAAAAAAACCTCGAGGTGCCCATTGCAATACAGCGACTTGATAAATCTCGGGAAATTTTTTCTCGCTTTTGGAAGGTGGCCGCCACATCCTGCGCGCGTCAAGTATATACATATAGGGTGCAATAAACTCGCAGGCGGCGTTATACCTCGGCGGGCGTTTCATTATACACCTAAGCGCGTTGCGAGGCGATTCGAGCCGGCCGAGCAATGTCAGCTGCGTTCTCAGCCTTCGGCTTTGCGTCATGAGCGCGATCCCACGGCGAAGGCATTTAAAAGCGCGCAAGGTGAAACTGGGGAAAATCCAGAGTTCCCCGCGTGCCTTCCTTTTCATTTTTTTTTTCATAAACGGCGCGGACTTTTCTTTTTTTAATTGTCGCACGTTTGTGGAATTTCACTATGATCATCACTAAGGATCATTTTTTCTGATCCTCTTAAAGTCCGTGTATTTTGTTTTGTGGTCGAAGGATATTTATGAAGTTATATATATTTTTTTTTGATAATTATATCATGTGACACAGAATTAAAGAATTTGTTTATTAATTTTAATAAATTCATAAACAATAAATTTGGATGTAGTCAATTTTAATGTACTTAATGACGTTAATTTCTGACGTCATATTAATGTACTTAACGTTATTCGAAAAATGTAATGTATGGTTAAAAAAATCATCTGACACAAAAATATTTTTTATTTATTTATTTAACCAGTTGAAATACATTATACAATTACAATATAATTGGATACATAAATGAAGTTACAAAAAGTAACCCAACAGAAACAGAGGAAAGCATTTAAAAACTAAGTCTTAAAACTGAAATGTTATAGTTTTTATACAAATAAAAATTGTTTATTAAAATTTGTTATGTAGTCAATTTTAATGTACTTAAAGACTAGACTTAAAGTTATTAGAAAAATTGTAACGTAAAGTTTATTTTTATCAGAAACAATAATAAAATTTCTATCAGACTCCACTTTACAAAACAATTTATTTATTGATTTATTTATTTAATCAAATTTAAACTGACTTATGAGTCCTTAATACAAAGTACAATATAAAAATAATAAAATATTAAATTTATACAATATCTTTTCTTTTCTTTTTTAACATAAGATATAAATATCGGACTGAAATATAGATTTCTCGCGAAATTTTCACGCGGCAATCCGCTCGTCTCCCAAGAAGATCCTCGCCCTCCAGCACCGGCCAAATAAAAGAGGTGCAAAAAAAAAAAAAAATCCTCAGGAGCGCCGATGGTGGGCCCTCGAGGGCCTCGCATCCGGCGTGCACGTGGCACAGCTGCGGCCCCTCGCACGCGCCAGGTGCGCGGATCCCCCCGCGCGCTCACACACGCGGTGCGCCGCAGCGACAGACGCGCGGCGACCGCAAGGTGGGCACGTGCACTGCAGCGAGGACCGAAGGGGTGCCGCGCCGAGCGCGAAAACGACGACCGATTTTTGCACCTGTCGCTGCGCGAAAACAAATTTTTAGTACGAAAAGTCGGAGACCCTTATGATACCTGCAAGATTGACGTTTAAAGCTTTCCGATTGGACTTGTGGTTGGTCATATTTTTCCTTTTTTAGATTAGAATATTTTTGTGACTTTATCGTAAGAGCGATTCCCCATCGTTTGAAATAAAAAAAAGTCAAAATATTAATTCTGACTATTTTCTTATTTTGGTATAAGGAGGTCCTATACGTAATATCCAAATAATCCATAATCGAAATCTGAACGCTCCCTTAACAAGTAGATAATTTAATATTATTAAATGAAATTACATTTACTTTTGTTTTCAAATACAATTATAAAAGTCGCATGATTCTGTAAAAAAAATTCTAAGAGTTCTCCTGATTAATAGCAAGAGTCGCTAGATCATTATGTCGGACAATTAAGTTTTCATCGAAACTCACGAGGACCCGCATGTCTCTTCATTTCGTGCTATGAGTCTCGTATTTAAAATTTAAAAATAATCTAGCATATTACATAACTTCAAGTCGTTACATTCGATTGCATGAATTCCCCTTAAATATTCTTGAGCATTTAAGAATATTTTTTTTATTTCTAAGAATGGGTAGTGCAAAATTGATTTGGAACGCGATAACAATATTAATCTAAAACATACTTCATTATATGTATGAAATAGGCGCAAAGTATCTTTTTTTTTAGCAATCGAGTCAACTATTGAAGTTAAGGAAAAATATCAGATTTTATCATCGTTCAATGTGATAAGATTAAGTCTCGCGTTCCTGTAAATGTTTCTTCAAATTTTCATTTTTTTATCTTTACACAAATTATCAACAATTTGACCTACTTTGTATAAAAAATCCTTTCGAAAAAGGCCCCCTCGCAAAAGGCCCCGTTTGATCAATAGACCTACATAACTAAAGTCATCCTTAACCTTTAGAAGGCCAGAATGACAATATATGCGTTGCCAACATTTGACCTTGAATTACCTCTAATTTAGAGACCTCAGAACATTTTTCTATAGAGGTAAGAATCCGACTAATTTTTAAAAATCCCTAGAGGTTAAAAAAACTCATAACACTATAAAAAAACACTTAATACAATAAAAATTTAATAAATTGATTTAAAAAAAAATTTCAAAGCGATTTAAAAAAACAGGCTCCTTCGAGGAAATCCTCCGTCAAAACTAATAACAGCCGCATCAGTTTCGCAATCTCCGCGCATATAGACGCAAGTACGCATCGGAATCCCCCCTATACACTATCAACCATCCACACGATGAATTCCCTAGTGAAAAAAAAATAAATAAAGCCTTGACGCCGATTGGTAAAAGGCTCACTCCAACCTACAAAACGACCGTCTAATCGCGTGGGCAGTGTCGGGCGCGCGCGGCATCAGTGCCCGTGGAAGTGCGCCTCGGCGCAGTTGGGACGTCGGCGGCGGAGGTTATGTATCAGGTTAAAGTTAATATCAATTTACGCATTTTTGATTTAGAGCAAACTTACTTCTACTAACAGTTAATATATCAATACTTACCGCAAATACTCATATTTCAATAATTTTTATATTATTATTTTCACACTCCCTAACACATTACCTTACACTCGCTCCGCACGCGATCGGCATCAGCGACTATAACCTTTATGACAATAATACACATTAGTCGCTCCACGCGCGATCGGCATCAGCGACTAACCTTTATGACAATAACAATGCTGGACGGTACAGTCCCTACATTACCATCAATAATGGTATATTGGATTTTAGATTGAATATGTTAACTATCTTAATATAGCAAAATATGTTATGTGTCTCAAATAAATAGAATTTCAATACAAACGGACCTATACCGAAATATAATTTACGCACATACTTACCAGTATCTTAACCCATTAGCGCCGAAGCGGATATTTTTGAACACTCGATTTTAACAAAAAAAAAACGAGATATCAAAACATGTTTCTATAGGTAAATTTTGTCGAAAAATGTCCGCGTCGACACTAATAGGTTAATTAGAAAATCAAAGCGAGTATATAAATTTGTTAACTGTTACAGTTTGCTCCTCGCGAGTCGCCAGTGTGGAAGGTGCGCGCGCGAGGGACACGAGCGCAGTGCCGACATAACCTTGACGTGCCGCCGCTGCCGCGGGGGGGACGCTCCTCCTGCGTATACGCGGCCGCGGTGCCGAGAGCGCGCGCGCCAAATCGAGCGATCGAGACGTAGTGGGAAAGCCGTGGCGGTGCGTGCCAGTAGCGGAGTAGCCATGCAGCCTCCTCCGCCTCCGGCGGCCAGCGCCGCCTCCTCGGCGACCAGGGGCCGCGGCGTCGACGCCGCGACCGTCACCCACGAGCTTACTTTCGGTGAGTGGCCGACGTGCATCCTCGACCTTTACCCTCCTTTCGTTTGTTTTCTTTTTTTTCTCTCGCTTGTTTTTTTTTTTTTTTTTTAAAGAGCTGCGCTTATTGACCGACTGCGCGCGCGCGGCTGCGTCGTGAACTTGACGCGCGCTGTGTGTACAACAGGCGCGATTCTGTCGGAGCAGGTGTGTGTGTGCGTGTGGCTTCGAGGAAAACGGGATGGAATATTGGAAATTGCATTATTTGCGAATTTTATGGAATGTAATTGTTTTACGAGATAAAGCGCTTTTGTGGATGAGTGTAAATGTGAAGATAAATCGCAGTCTTTTTTTTTGGTAATCGTGATGTCACAGTCAATTTCTTAAATAATTAGAAACTAGAGAGTGAGTCTGAGTTCTGAAGTAATAAAGTAAGAAAAATTGCGAGATAAACAAACATACACGCTGAATCGACTGGAGTGAAATAGAGCGAAAATTAATTCTGGAGTCCAAATTTCACTCTAATTATAAATCAATATTTCAAAAATCATAATAGTACAAAGAATTTTTGTATTTTTGTCGGCGTTATTCTATGGACGGAAAAATGTATTTCAGCCGAGTGTACGGGAAATCCTTGACGGACAGGCTGAACTGGTTGTTGCGGAGAATCCGCTACGTCTGTCCTTTACCGAGTAGTAGTACTAGCCTTTTTCCGTCAGCCCATTAAGTGCTTATGGGTCACGGCGCGACGAGTCGTTTTCGATGTTTGGGCTTTAACCGTACAAGCTCGTTTACATCCGTACGAGACCTTAAACTGTCTGCCAGTGTGCGCTTGTTTACAGAGTACTTCGCTACGAGCGGAGTTTTATACGTCCATTTAAAATTTGTTACCCGTAAGCATACTGACGCTACTCTCAATTATCGAACACTTGTTCCTCTTAATTGAATTGTTTGTATTTATCGTATAAGTTTTGAGCGCCGGACACATCGGCCATCTTCTTCTACTTAGCCGTTCACGTGGTGTTCGTGAAAACGATCTTAAATTGATCGAGGGAGGAAAAAACGCGCCGACGAGATTAACTTCTCATTTGTTTCTATACACGTGTGCACGTGTGTGTATGTGTACGTATAGGTTATGTATATATATTTATGCGTAGTACTATTGCGAAACGAGAAACGTTCGAATGTTTATCTCGAGAAGAAAAATAAGTTCTTCTACACCTAGCAGCGAGATTTTAGAAAGCATGTGCGTACAGTTGTGACATTCAACTTTTTCGATTAAAATATATTCTTCTTCTTGGTTATGATTTACGTCATATTTTTAGATAGGACGTGAAAGCATTAAATATGGATTTTTCATCGCGTAGTTTTCAGCTGTACGTTAATTTCTACATAACAAGGGGATAATTAAAAAAACCAATAACTATATGGTAAACGAGGAAAAGTGTTTGTCTGGCATTCTCAAAGCTCAACCTTCATCGACTCTCGCAATGTAGTGAAGGAGTACTCAATTAGAGGAAAAATTGCGTTATTCCGATCTCTGGGTCAATCTCGTATCTTTTCTAGGAGTAAATCAGACTAATTGAGTGGAGATTCTCTTAAATGTATCCCCTTAAAATTCTTTCACATTGGATTTGCACGAAAAGTGGTTCGTAAGTTGAAACCTCATTTTTCAATGATGTCACGACGTTTTAGTGACTAGCACTTTCACTTTTGGAGAAAACTGAAAAGCCATATTCATTCACGTGGAAATTGATTCAACAACTTCGGCAACTGTAAGATCATATCAAAACTTGGAATCTCAGACTTCGTGAAGAATAAGAAAAGAATATGTTTTCTCGTTCAAATTTTTTTTTAGATTTTTTTAGATTTTTTCAAGATCAGTTGTGCTTGGACTGCGAGGTAATAGAATTCATTTCGTACGCTTCAATATGAATTGCAATATTCAAAGTGACGATCCTCTAAATCTCCATACTTTGGCAGATGTTTTTTTTAAGGCGATTCCACCGATGTTTATAAAAAAATAGATAAAAAAATTGTTATAAAACGTGAAATACTACTTATTCGTGTTCTTGAATTTTATCTCTCCGTGCGCAAAGACTCATTCTTTTTTTCGTCTGTTTTCGAAGTGTCGCTGCACCGTTCAATCTTATTGATAATACTGATAAGCCCGCGCCAGTGAAAAGTCGAGCGAAAGCAATTGTCCGGCAGATTACGAGTCAATCTCGCGACGTGATAACAAACTGTGCGCTTTACTCTGCCGGTGCTCACGTGCCTGTACACAAACTCCCGAGAATCTATACACGACTGACATGCCTTTCTTTTTCTTCCTTTTCGCGCTCTATATTTAATTATTTATTAAATATTTATTTAGCTGTTAATTTATAATTGCCTAGTCCCATGTAGATATAATTATAGGAGTGGCCTTTTTAGTATTAATTATTTTTCAATTTTGAACTGTGATATATCACAAAAGTTCTTTTGCAGGTAAATTTTAAATAACAACTGTAGTATTTTTTTTGCGAAATAGGAAAGACTAACTCTACTCTATTCTTTCCTATGTTATCCTATCCTATTCTATAGCCTATATAGTCAATCCTATTCTATCCTATTTTATCCACACTTTCCTACTTTACCCTATCCTATTCTATTCTTTCCTATTTTATCCTATATTATCCTATCCTATTCTATCCTATGCAATCCTATTTTATCCTATTCTACTCTATTCTATTCTTCCCTATGTTATCCTATCCTATTCTATAGCCTATAGTCAATCCTATTCTATCCTATTTTATCCATTCTTTCCTACTTTATCCTATCCTATTCTATAGCCTATAGTAAATCCTATTCTATCCTATTTTATCCATTCTTTCCTACTTTATCCTATCCTATTATATTCTTTCCTATTTTAACCTATTTTACCCTATCCTATTATATCCTATTTTATCCTACTTTCCCTTCCCTTACCTTTCCTTTTATTCTATACTGCCCTTTCTCGCCTACGCGTGCGCAATATTTTCTCTTCTTTTACGTTCATTGACTGACGAAGAACCGTGGCTGATCAAGCGCCGGCTTTTTCATTTCGCCGGGGCATTATTAATTATTCGTCGCAGGAGTTTCGCTCAGTGGGGAGGAAAATCAATGGCTCGGATGCGACATCGTCCTCGCGGCCAAACGGGAAAGTCGATAGTTGCACGGGCTTCTTCAGCGACTTAATGGTCGTTGGGGGGTTTATTATTTCGTGGCGAGTTCACCTATTGATTGACCTCATTTGAATAATAATCGGTTACATTAAATTTTGCGGGGGATACACGCTGATTACGTGATTTTAGCGCGTGCGGACTGTCAAAACTGCTTCTCGGTTAATTGGGCGTTGCGCAACGTTCGATCAGCAGGAAATTCGAAAGAAAAAAACGATCGAACAGTGCGTCTTTGATCGAGAATAAATTAAATTTTCTTTTTTCAATGTTTTTTTTGATAATTGAAAAACACTTTAACTTTTTTTTTCAATTAATTCGCTCGAGCTATCGAACTTGCGTTTAATACTGCACGGAGTATTGCGAGCCCGTAATCACTGGACCTTGAGCGAGATATTATCGGTTTCCAGCTTAAATTTATTGCGGTCGCGCAACGTTATTTCCTGATTACAATTTCAGCTTCATATACAAAATTGATAAAGAAACTTTTCTCCGAGAAAGCTGCCGGATTCTGTTTACTGTTTGTTGTTTCCTCGCGCGATAAAAGAAAAATTACAATTTCCCTGAAAATCTTTGCTCAACGCTTTATTCGTTTCGTCGGAAGTGTGGATTTCGAAATCTTTGGAAAAACCTAAGTGCTTTTTGGATGGATATCAAGAAGTAAATCAACTCCTCCGAGCAGGGTGTATGTAGCGATATTCTGCGAAAAATTTTGATGGATTATTGGCAGGTGTTCAAAAAGTTACTGTGAAACTGCTTTTACCCGCTGACATAATAAACTCTTTCCAATTCAACCATCCGAAACATTTGAGGAACTTCTTTGTGTGTTAAATGTTCAAAAAAAAAATTTTTTTAATTGTCTATACCTTCGGGCTGCCGCAGAGGCATGGTCACCGATCAATAGTTCAACCATTAATGCTCTTTGAAGTTAAATGGAATCACAGTGTTTGGAAACTTCAAAATTAAATTCCAAAGGCATTTAAAATAATAATCACAAAGTTTTTAATTAATGTGAAACTAGAGTCAATTTAAATTGACTTTAAATCGTGCCTTCTAAAATTAGTTTGACGGATGATGCTAGTAAAGAAAATATTTTAGCAGAAACTAATATTTTTATTATGTTGACCTACGAAAACTATAAATTATTCAATTACTAATGGCAAATTGTTATCAAAAGAGTAATGGATTTTAAGATTTGCATTAAATTAAATTAAAATCATAATTCTGTGGTAAAAGGACGTAAGACAGAAATTTTTCGAAATCGAGATAAAACTATTTTCATACTCTTTAAATGACGATCTAGCAGATTTTAAAAACGATTCGTGCGTCATTGTATATTTACTATTAAAAAAATAAAAATAAACTTGTGAATATCTTGAAATTATGAAAATGTGACATGTGTGTCCTTTCTCAAAATCACCACCCAAGGATTTAACGAATAGAGAATAATTTGTCACCCATACAAATGTAAGGTAAAAAAAATGAAAATCCCTTTTTTTATGACCAGCGCGTATAGACGATGATAAACAAATTACTTTTTGATCGATCGCGGTTATAATAAACGCCATTAGGCCGATAAAGCGGCGAACAACTCCCACCGCCTATATAAAATATCCACTTTAATAAACTCATTATTCATGCGATCGTAAGCTCGTGAATTATGCAACGGTGAAATTCTTCTGCTCCCGCTGTCTGTCCATCGGCGATCTATAAATTACTGAATTAGTCGCTCAGCCTCCGCCGCAGGCTGCTCGCACACTTTCTCCCTTATATTCTGGCGTCGAATCAATGAATCGGAAAGTCTCGGAAAAGGTGGCTTCGCTCAGCCGTTATTCAACTTGCGATCACGCGGCTTTTTTAATCGGATTTATTTATCAGCCAGTTTCTACGATGATCCGCCCCTAGGTTTAATAAAAATGCGGTATGTTGTACGTCGAGATACATTTTTTTATTTTAACGCTTAAGGGGGTCTAAAAGTAAATTCAAATTTCGCGCCATAATGTAGCAGACGAAAAAAAATTGATCGGATTTATTTACCGGGCAGTTTCTACGATGATCCCCCACTTGGTTTAATAAAACTGCAGTATGTTGTACTTCGAGGTCCATTTTCTTTATTTTAACGCTTAAGGGGATCTGAAAGACAATTGAAAATTCAAATTTCGCGCCATAACGTAGCAGACGAAAGAACAGTTAATTCGCTTTTAAAAAAACATTTTCTTAAAGAGATATTTAGTGTAAGAATAAACAGTATAAGTTTTATCTGTAATACACAAGAAGGTCTCATTAAAATTGATTAGAACGTTAAGAGTGATCCATAATTTAACTGACTATAACCGATTACATAAAAAGTAAAAAATAAATTAATTTTTTTGCAACTGTCAATTCTAATATCGAATGTCATTTACGATGATTCGATTAATATTTAGCATTTACCCTCTAAATATAGGTTTAAATTTTTTTTATCGTGGCAAAGAACCACTGACACGAAGATAACAGCGAGTAAACCTTTCCTTGCGCATTTAAACCACACGTTTTATCTTCATTGCCTTTTAATGGATACTTCGAACTTTGTAAAACACTTTGAAATGAAAAATGAACATTTTTCGTACCAAAACTGTAACAGAAATAGAAAGATGTGTACTTACATCTCGTATTTGAAAATTGTTCCTTTACATGCATTATTGAATACCACAGTTGCTTAGAAGGACTGCTCAATTATTCAATGCCTTCTACTTTACGATATGCACTCCCAATGAAAAAGAAATAATAAATCTCCCGGCGAGTCCGCGAGAAGCGATAATTTTCGACTTTTACAATAATAAAGCCTCGCAAAAAAAGTGGAAACGCGTGCAGCTCGCATTGGAACTTTGAAATACTAATTCCTCGGTTGGGGCCGGAAAAAAGGACTTTGCCTCAGGCAAATTGCATACAATTATATCGCGGCACGCATAAGGCCAAGTGTGTTCCGAAGATGACAAAAAAAAATTCGCGACATAAGGAAGCTTTGTAATTAATAGCCGAAGCAGCTCTCCTCGACTTCGCCATTTTGCAACGTAACCTCAAATTATTTTACGCACTGATACATTTCTAGAGGCACATTTAAAAAATAGAACAATTTTTAGAAATTAGCACCGGTCAGAAGAGGTTAAAGGAAATATTCTTACATGTAAGGACTTCATTTTAAATTGCATAGAAAATTTGTAAGCAATTAATCCGCGTTTAAATTGCATTTTCATCAGTGCATTCTTGTAAGTAGGGAAAAAAAAATGGCGGACGTAGACGCCATTACCAAGTGCAAAACGTACGACCATTAATCGAGTTGGTAAAAACTACAAGTACAGCTGTTACACAATACAATTAATTTGATAATTATTGAAAGAAAATATATTTAACTTTAGAATTTTCAATTATTAGCAACCTGGTTGGTATTTTTATCGAAGTTTAGTTTGTATTAATTACTACGAAAATAGTAAATATTATTAACTAAAATGATAATTAGTTTTCTTTTGGCAGTTTGTGATCAGTTTGCCCAGGAAGTTGTTAATTTTTACAACTCATTTCTTACATTTTACCTAGGTGGGTCTCTCAGTGTACGAGCTTGAAGTAGCTTTCTACCTGCTGTTAACCAGCTTTTATAAATAGCGAAGCTTTGAAGGATATGAACACACGAGGTGCATTTGGCGTGGAGTGAAAAACGGGTTCTGCATGAAATTAAAGCGCTACGTTGATTAATATTTATGATTCTCCGTGTAATATTGGATCTCCGAGAGAGATAATTTTATGATTGCATTAAAAAAAAAAAATTTTTCCTACTCTAGTGAGACATTGAAATTTGGTTGGAAGTTTATAGCGATTCATCAGAACATCAGAACTGAATTCATCAGAAGCGCAAGGTTCTATTGAAAATTTGAAGATCAAGGGAGCTTGCGATTTAAGCTTCCTCGATGTCGCATAACTTTTTAAACGATTTTAACAACGCCTTAAATTTTGAGAGGCACTATTGAGAGACACTAAATAAAGGACTAGCATAAAATTTATCATTTTTTAAAATCGTGCGATGCTAAATCCGCGCAGTTGTAGCATCAAATTGACGTGATCGAGTGAATCGCAGTTGACTGTTAAACAAATGCAAATAGTCGAGGAAAAAAAAAATTATTGCTAGCCTTCTATACCAAGTGCGATACTCTAAATTACATGAACAATAAAAAAAACGTACTTTAAAAAAAAAAAAGAAAAACAAATGAGTGAAACTAATTGTCATTGAATATTTTTATCTTCCTTAGCACATTGAACGCGATTTTTTTTCACGATTAACCGGTGCTAATTATAATCGTATGTAGCGTAATAAAAATCGTACAAACGATTGTGTATTATTCAGGATGCCCGATAATTTACTTATGACAGTTGCGGAAGGGGAATGGTAAGGCGAAAGCGCCGGTCATTATGCCAATTTTTGACACGCTAAAAATAGCCAATACGCTCGTCTATACCCACCGGTACAGTGACTCGCCAGTTTGCACTCGAAGGCAAATAACGATTTAAAATACCTTCTCTTATTTTTTTTTTGTTTTGTTTTTCATATTGTCTCCTGTAATTTCTACGACTTCGGCATTCGATCGATATTGAATCGTTAATTATTTAGGTCACTCAAGGCTGGTTAATTAATGAATAAATTTAAAATCCATTTTAGGAGTAAATATGCAACATACTTTATTATAATTTACAATTATTTTATATATTTAGAATTTGGATATAGTTATTTTCGCTACAAGGGCGTAAAGTTACTTTTCCGCACGAGTCGACGCGTATGAGTGAGCAAATGACTTACTTTACGCACGGGTCGACTCAAAGAGGGAATAAAGTTCAACTTTACACGCAAAATTGCAAAAAAAAAACTTTTTTTCGATGGATGACAATTTACGACGAAAGGAGTTGAAATAATATACTATTCTGAAGCTTAAATGCCAGTTGGGGGGGGGGGAAAAAAAGTTTATATGTATAATTCAATATTTAAATATTAATATTCTGAACTTAAACGTCTCCTATACATTAGTGATTAACGACGCATTACGGCACTGTTAAATTTTTTATAGCTAATCGTCGCTGCTAAACTTAAAAGCGTTTCATATGCAGTCTATAATAAAATTAGCTTCATTATCTCATTCAGAACTTTCTAAATTTAAATATTATATATACAATTAAATAGTGTACGAATTAACCAAATAAAAATGCTGCAGGCTAATTGAAGTTTTTGTTTTATTAAAGTGTAAAGTTTTTTGAGGTTAGGCTGCCCATTTGTAATAGCACGTAAAAGTAATTTAAGCGGAAATGTACACTGGGAGAAAAATTTATTAATTTTAAAATAAAATTATTATTATCATTTATTTTTATTAGCGAACATTTATTTCAATAGTACTTGTTAAATATTTTATTTTTTTTATTTTTTTTAAACAAAGGATTAGCGTACGCACATAATCTCGCGTGGATTAAAATTTTATCAAGATTCAGATGTAAAATCCGCTGCATCTCTACGTAAAGAAGGCGAGAGAAGAAAAAAGGTAATTTTGACACGAATTAAAGAAGGAAAAAGAGCCGCTGTAAACTGAAACCGAGCTAATTTCGTCGAGCTAACTGTACCGACCGCTTCTCCGGTGCTTTTTTTTGCAGACACCGGGAGTCTCTTTTGTAGTAAATTACCACTTTAAAAATCTCTCCGCGTCTTTCGGAGTCGGCGTCGAAAAAGTCGCCTCTCACGAGGTCCGACTTCGCGTCACCTTTTTTTTCCCCTCCGTCGCCGAGAGACCGAACGACCTTGGCTTCATTTTCAAAATTGATTTGGCCGCGTGGTACATCGAAAAGTGGGCTTCCCGATTCCTTGTCAATTATCAAATTTTTCGTGAAATTTTTTTTTGGTTTAAAAGGGTTCTTTATCTCCGTCTAATTGCCCTATTGAAAAGGTCTTATAGAACTCCCTAAAATGGTGCAAAAACCGATAAATAAAATTTACATACATTTTTGGAGTACTTTGTACACTGATGAAAATGGAATTGAAACGGAAGAGGATGAATCGCTTAAAAATTATCGATCCACTTTAAAATTGAATTTTTTGAGTGTTTAAGGGGGTAATTCCTGAAAGTCAATTAAAAATTTAAATTTGGCGCCATAATATCGCAAAAAAAAAAAGAATTTTTTTTAAATTTTATTCGATTTGGTTGTACTGGTAGTGATTTTTTCTCCGAGGAAATTCTCGGGAGATTTGAGAAGCATTGCCGGACGACCTTCGCGAGTTCGAAACGATACCGAGGTCCTTCAAAACGGGTTATCGCCTCTCTCGTTGACGTTGCTCTTGGCTATACCGAAATTTCTGTAACTGTTCACGCGAACAGTCCGTTTCGAAACGAATTTTATTTTATTTATTTGTCGGATAAAATTGACTCTCGATTTAAAAAATAATTTAAACGAATTTAAATTATCTACGGACTTCTTAAATTTGGTCGAAAATAGAAGCTCGAGACTTCATAGCGACGCGCTGCTCAGCCGCAATGCGACCGAGCGAACGGAGCCGCCGATCCCACTTTCACTGTAACCCGGAAAAATTCAACGGATCTCGCCTTTTAATAATTGTTCTCGCAAGAGAAGACTCGATTAATCATTACTTCGATAATTTTGCGTTTCTCGATGTGCTTCGAAATTTTTTATAAGATAGCGCAGACGAATGGGTCACGAAGTTTAAGTGCTATTACTGGCCGTACAATTAAGCCGTTAATAATATGAGAATTTTTAATAGTTTATAATAATAAAAAATTATATAACTTTAAATGAAAAGAAAAACTATTAATTATGAAATGAAGTAGTTATTAATAATTATTAATGAAAAACTATTAATTGTAGAACGATTCTTAGTTATTTATTTATGAAGGATTTTGAAGATTCTTCACTTTTCATTTGAATACTTTGTCTTAAAAGATTTACTCTTTTTTTTCAATAAATTATTTATTGCAGTTCGTTTGTTAATTATTTTTTAAATTAATTTACATGTACAAGGGATAAATAAATAAAAAGCGCACGCAGTTTGCAGAAATGTCCAAATTTTATTTATTGTTCAATTTTAAGTTAAACATTCTTTTTAAGACTACACCAATTAATCGATTTCAAAATTTTGAATACCTTCCGAGGTGAGAGTATATTTTCCCTGGTTTCGTAATATTTCATTTTCTTAGAAGTTTCCTGCGGCTCTATTGTGCGCCGTGCCCCATTAAAACTCGTCTTTCTGCTTAAATTGAATACAAGTTAAAAAAAAATTCCAAAAAAAACTTGAGAATAGAATTCAATGCAGTTTCAGGTAGCTTGAATAATTAGTCCACGGCTTTCTCTCTTCGAGTGATCCAAAAGCGTTGCATCCCGAAAATATACCGTTCCATCATCTATTTAGAACATAATTTTACTTTCAAATTTTCAAAAGCCCGAGACTCTACGCAGTCCATCCGACATTTTTGAAAAATACACACAGAGGCAAACTTTTTTCTGGTCGATCATCCACCTGAACTTATCTACATTTAAATAAAAGTAAAATTTAAATTTCAACCGTTCCTCGCTTCATTTTATTTATTTATCATAAAAAACTCATTTTCGGTACACGCTAAAATAGTTGGAGTGAAATTTCACTCTTAGTTTATAGTGAAACCATTTATTTGACTCCAATAGAGTTAAAGTTTGACTGTACGTAAATGTAGAGTGATTTAATGTCACTCTAAGGTACATGTTAAAATAGTTGGAGTGAAATTTCACTCTTAGTTTATAGTGACATCATTTATTTGACTCTAATAGAGTAAAAGTTTGACTGTAGATGAATGTAGAGTGACTCTATTGGAGTATAATTTCACACTACATGAATGGAGTGATTTAAATTCACTCTAAAGTAGAGTAAAATTCACTCTAAGGTAGAGTAGCATATTGCAGGTTAAGTTCCTACTTTTCGCTTTAGTTAAAAGTAAAAGAATCACTTTATTTCACTCCATCAAGGAAGTGACTATAACATTCGAGTGAAATTTTGACTCCAGTAGAGTTTATTTTCACTCTATTTCACTTCAGATCGATTGAGCGTGTAAACTCTGCGTTGAAAACAAGAAAGCTAGAGAGAAAATCCTTCGAGTTAAATAAAAATTTAAAAGAATAATAAAAAGAGCATGCGAGAAGAATCGATTTCTCATCACGCGCTTTATCGGGCATTGCGCCGTGTGCCACATCAATTTTAGCGGCGTAAGATGCATACGCGCTGCCACCGCATAATGACGTCAATGCGGAGTCGCTTAATAATTTCCGGTGAAACTGGCATGATTTCGTCGGTGCGTTTACGCGAGCGAAGTTCATTAAAAAAGTGCATTACCATCCTTCTTCCTTATTTTTTTTTCTCTCCAACTTTAACGAAATTTGCACCCTGCGAGATGAAAATTGCGACCTGCGCTGATTTATTTTAATCGCGTTGCATTTTGATCGCGGTTAAGTGAATATTCGATGCCGGTTTGAGGTTATCAAATTTACTGCATTAAAGAAACTTCGTTGTTTCTTAAAAGCTGGAATTTTGATTTCGTAATACTCAAACTGTGTTTACAGTGTTGATTTAATTTAAAAAATTCACTTTAAAATTACAATGCGCTTTTTCAATTGTTACTTCTGTTAGAAAGATGCAAACAGTGCCTTCGTTGCGAGGTTATGTCAGTACCAGTCAAATTAATAACATCTGGCTTCACTCGCATAAGTTGATCGTTTAATATTTGTTAACAAATTTTTAAATTTAAAAAATAAAATGTTAAATTTAAAAGAGGCTACTAGCACTATTTTTATTTTATATATAAGTATAAGTTGGAAAATGCATTTTTTAATACCACGCGAGTAGAGATGAAAAAATTGCCAAATAGAAGTTAGGCTTGCAAAAAAAAAATTCGTGCTACTATAACTATACTTTTATTGCGGCAGATCTCGACGATGTTGTTACACGATAAATAAACAGTACAAGTCCATAATTATCGGATTCACAGTATACATCACAACTGAAATTGCACTGCGGTTCATTTCGTACAAATATTTACATTTGTATAAGTGTGTAATATTCATACATACATATGTTCATACATATTATCCGAATTTTAATCGAATAATTCAATTTTCATTTAATATAAAAGATTTCTAACCTCAAAAATGAATCCGGAATAAACATAAACAAACATTGCTTGTGGATGTAAAAACTTGGAAATTGGAGGCTGAAGGGTCAGTTCGGTTGAACGTATAAATATCCACATACTTGAGTTAGGCAAGTTATATGCTGATAAGTCCCGTAGGCTATAAATCGTAAAATCAAGTTTGTCGTCTGAGAATATGGGAAACATGCCATTAACATTTTGAAACTTTGAATCGAATACTGATACAAAATTATTACGGAATCGAATTAATGTCTAATTCCATCCGGGAGGGTCGCATGTATACACACACTCAAAAAATTTGTTCCACAAACCATTCACGGGAAAATCATTTGATCAGCGAATACTCAGAAAAAGCCTGAATTTACGGATACCACGAAAAAGGCTTTGCTGCTTTCTGGAAGCGTATACTAAAAAAAATATTTGCCATCTGATGGAAAATTTACGCAAAGATTTTTTATGATTTAACTAAGTATTTAGTGGAATCAACAAAATTTTCAGTTAAAATAAAAATTGATTCAGTTAAATATATACTATCAATTCAATTTATAACTCTAGTTAGCCAAACCAAACGTTCAGTTAAATAAATTAAATGCTTTTGTAAGTTGAATTTCACGTTGGATGCACAAAATTTTTTTCACAGTGCACAAGCATCATCCGAAAGAATCCGAAGCCGTGAAACTCGCTCTCTGAGCTCGGCACGTTATTATTTAAAAAAAAAATCGAGGAAGATGCCCGAGCGAAATCGATGCATTGTTTTAGCTCGCCTCGCAACAATCACCGGCGTTTTGGGCTCGCGTTCACATGAATCACGGCGAAGATTCGAAAATTGATCCCCTACCACTTCGCCGGGCTTCAGAACTCGAGGTCACAAAAGCCGGATTGAGGTCCCGAAGTCCACGTCGCCTCGGCCCGCAGAGAATTTCGGAAGACCAGATAACAGTTACGTTTTTTCTTTTCTTTTCGTAATATATACACGCGTACGGCATTTGCTGTACTCGTGCTTTTTAATTTCCTGCTGGAAATCCGTCTACTTGAGAAATAGACACAAAACTAAGAAATGGCTTGTTTTTATACTGGCAGATGGAACGCTTTTTTCAACACTATTTGCACATGTATTAGAATGGAAAGTTACTTCTTAATCGTTATTAAAAAAGTAGCCATTTGTGGGCGATGAAAAATGAGGGCGAACATAACCTAAAAGGTAGCTTCTTTATACGGAACTGCGATCTCGACTCCGAGCTCACATAGCGGATTATTATGAAACAACAGTTATTTAAAAACATTTAATAAGCACATAGTGAACGATTTACTGCGTTTTCACTTTCCAGTGAGAATATTAGTGAATTTCAAACGTTTCTATAATTTTATCTTTTCACACATTTTTAAGTCATTTTTTTTCCTATTAATTATACACGTTAAATGCGAGGTTCTGATTTATAAAAATGGTCTCCATTTTTCGCGATTAAATGTTTTAAATTTCTAACAGGGAAGGTGACACCAAATTTTTCGGATTTTAAATGCACAATTGTCCGAGTCGACTTCTGCTGGCGACTGAGTCCATTAAATCTAGGAGATAAGGCGCTTTCAAATTGTTGATAATTTTCTGTCGTTTTTTCTTCTTATTGTTATTGTTATTATTCAAAATCGTGTCAGGGTTGAATGCAGTGCGTAGACTAATTTTATTGCAGATGTTCGTGAGTTGTGTATTATGTTAGAGATAAATAATTCTGTGTAATACAGAAGAAGTCGCTAAAGTGCAGCCCGTGGAAGCTTTAATTCCTTTTGAAAGTCGAATGCGATTTACAAGATAAAGGCGTACAATGCGATATTCGCGAAACTCGCAGCTAAACGAAATTTATCGCATTTGAATATCGTGACATTTATTGAGGTGGCCTAACAGCTTCGTAAATTAGTTTCTATTAGACTCACAAAGCAGGATTTAACAGACCGGAATTTTTATACCTTTTGTAGGGTACATGGAACATTGTAGAAATGAAATATAATAATAGTGATCTTCTAGCCAGAGAATGTTTTGTTTTTTTTCTCATTTTATCGCGTGCCACAAATATAAAACTTAGGCTTATCCCCTCTTAAAAAAGTGATGACCAAATGTGTTGTGAAGCCTCGAATACGTGAACTCGATTGGTTCGTAGGTTAATTACGGAATAGCGCGAAATTTCTAACCTCAAAAATTAAAATTACGCCGGGCATAAAAGTTGATTGCAGCAGGGCTTACGTCAGTCGCCGAGTAAAAAAAGGAGCATCGCTTAGCAGCAAGCAGCTGTTAAAATCCAAATCGGCCCCTTCGCCGTGGCGCGATGCGGGCGAGTGGACCGAAATACGAGACCGAGGGCTCGACAGCGACATCCGAAAAAGAGCGCGTGCTCTACCAAATCAGCTGATGCGTGCCGCGAACGCATCGTTGGAGGGGAGCGATGGTTGAGAATTTTTTTTTATTTCTTTCTTTTGCTGGGAGTGGGGATTTGTCGTCGGTGGGGAAGAATCTCGAGGCTCTCGCCGAGTGATTCTTATACGCTTGGATCGTTGCTTATATTAAAATCTCGAGTTACTTGCACTACTTACGATGGGAAAAAATTACTGTTGAAATTACGGTCTGTGTGGACTGGATTAGACTGGACTCTCGAATAAAAATTTACGTACTACTCTACAGTGAAATTTTATTCGATATTGTTGGAAACAATTTTAGGCGTACAGTTAAAATTTGCTATATTCTTTAATCGAGGAAATTCCTTTATTGTTTATTCCGGATTCATTTTTGAGGTTAGAAATTTTTAATGTTAGCGGCATTCCGGAATTAACTTACCAGCCAATCTGTTCATGTTTTCGAGGCTTCACAACTTTCGATCATCACTTTTTTAAGAGAGGAATAATTATTGTTTATTGCGAATTCATTTTGGAGGTTAGAAATTTTTAATTGCAGCGGCATTCCAGAATTAACCTACGAACCAATCATGTTCGCGTTTTTGGTATGGGAATATTCGATATAAAATCATTATTATTTTTGTTTAATGTCGAGATAAGCATGGAAAATCGTTTATAAAATGGCGACTGTATATTCGGAGCAATGGTTTAGTGAGAAAATGAATTTTTTATGAATAGAATAGAAACGAACGTATCGATTGGAGTATGATGAAACGTTTTTGGAAATTCATGTGATGCAACATAATTAACGGTACTCGTTGGGTATAAGTTAATTGGAGCTTTAAGCAAATTAAGGTTATCAAATTAATCATCAAAGTAGTTGTTGTTTTATCGTGATGGAGAGAAACTTTAATGAATTTACTTCTTTGGTGGGAGTATTTTTCGCTGAAATTGATCAATTTTTAATGAAAGCTCATTATTGTTCATATACATACCATTAGTGCGTCAGTTAAGAAATTCGTGTACTTTTTCTTGTTATTGTAAACATAACATTATAAAAAAAAACATTAAGAATTTAAGAATTTTATTCTTTTGAGTAGAAAGAGTAGCGTTTCCTTACCCCCATATTCATCGCAAAACCAATTGACCTAGTAATACTCTAGAAAAATTATCCTCCTATATAATGTACTGAGCGGAAGTAATATTTACTCATCCATCCGATGTGAGTCTCATTACCGTACTGTCATCAATCCAACTTCTTGTTTTTCAATGTAATCCAATCAATCCGTTCAAAAGCAAAATGACACTTACCAAACAACTATAAGTGTAGCATAATAATTGTAATACTCAAAAAGTGTTCATAATCTAATACTTTATATCGAGAAAAAATCTGTTAGTAATTCATAATTTTTCAGTGGAAAATAAATTTTACAATGAACTATTTTTCTACTATAAAATACTTACAGCCAGTAAACAACATTTCCGCGTATTCCTCAAATTATTAAAGAGCAAAAAAAAGGAAGCAAACTCCGCCCAGAAAGCACCGAGTACTTTTTTATTAATAACGGTAATTCCACGTTTCCCGCATCCAACAAAGTGTCCTGGCCAGCCTACCGCACATGCACCGACCACGTTTCCCTTCGATTCCCCGAAAAGGTCCAGCCCTCGAAGTTGTGCACGTGTTGAGCGGAAACGCAAGTACGAGATAAAACGGTTGTAGTCAAATTTCACTCTTAGATTAAAGTGAAACACTTTGACCACAGTAGAGTAAAATTTGACTCTACATGAATGGAGTGATTTAAATTCACTCTAAAGTAGATTAAAATTCACTCTAAGGTAGAATAATATATTGCAGGTTAAGTTTCTACGTTTCGCTTTAGTTAAAAGTAAAAGAATCACTCTATTTCACTCCATCAAGGAAGTTACTATAACATTGGAGTGGAATTTTGACTCCAGTAGAGTTAATTTTCACTCTACTTCACTCCAGCTAATTTAGCGTGTAAAGTAAAATATCAGACATTATTATGTCACTTTATTTCACTCCACCAAGGGAGTTAAATTCGTTATAAAATTAGAGTGAAAATTTGACTCGAATAGAGTCAATTTTCACTCCACTTTACTCCAGCTGACTTAGCGTGCATCTAAACTAGATTCCCCGTCCCTTTAAACTGCGGCGCCTGCGCGCCGATCGCTCGGCCTCTCCACTCGCCCATGGAGAAAGTGAAACGAGGTATTACACGGAGGCGCGCGCGAGAAGGGGAGACTACCGTTAAGTGCGAACTGGCCCCGCTGGAATTTCTCCCGCGGATGATGCCGCCGCACTGCCTCCGGAACAAAAAAAATCACCGCTCGGAGTCCTAGTTTTTACCTTTGCGCTCATAATTTCTATGCCTCCCTTTCTAAGCTGCTGCGGGTCCGTAGCGCGACTGGTTTATGTTCGTTTCTTTTCTGCAGATTGGGTATAGGTGCCTTTTTTTGTAAAAGACTGTTCCTTCATATTTTTCGTTTGCAAATTAATGGTAGAATTTTTTTAAAAAAATTTCTACCAAATTTGCTGCATACAAGTTCATAATACAATTTTGCGATGTATTTTCGATAAATTAATCGTGGCAAGTTTATTTTTATAAATAAAAAAATGTTGTAATAATTTTTCTGTATATAAATTTATGTTTTTTTTATAAGAAATTATTCTACCGGATTTTTGTGAAAATTAGTACACAAGTGGATAATATCGGGAGCAAGCGACTTGTAAATTTATAAAAATAAAAGGAATTTTCTGGAAAATTATGCATGTAACAGTAATTTCATAAGAAAATTATCCCCGTGAAAAAATTTACTTCGCAGCGTAGTATAAATAATTGTGCTCGATAAATTTGAGTAATAATTATTCAATGTAAGATTGAGTAATTTTTCATTTAATTCCGTCTGTTTAAACCAGTTTTTTCCCCCGGCGCACCGGTTAAAAGTTTTTTTGTTGGGTTATTCGATGAGAAGATACGCGAAAATCCTGTCACGCAAGAATGTAATTTAAATAAAGAAAAAAAATCTTGTTTATTTATTTTGAAATTGAATTCGTCGAAAAATTACGAAAATTAGTGAAAATTGTTTCACTAATGCAGTTCGTTCCACTAATTTTTAGTGATATCTCACTAATGGTAGTTTCCAAATTAAAATATTGCCAGTAGTTTATTTTTCTCAGCACGCGATTATTCACTTTCTATTCCTTCGATCAATTTATTAATTAATGAATTAATTTACTTATTTATTTATCTATTTATTTATTTATTTATTTGTTTGTTTATTTATTTAATTATTTAACATAAATTCAACGGACTAAAAGTCCTTCCGTAGAAAGTATATGTACACAAAATCTATAAGCTACATAAACTATAATTAATCAATTAATTAATAAACAAAAAATTTATGTAAACATATTGAATATTGAAGACGCGATAGAAATGTTGAATGATAAAAAATTTATGTACACAATTTTTTTGTTAATATATAATACTAATAAATACACTAACTAATTAATAATCAAAAAATTTAAGCACGCAATTTTTTTGTTAATGGCATAATATTTGTATTATCATTTCCGGATGAGACGACGGGGATGATGTTAATTTATAAAGTACCATTACCCACATTTAAGTAAATACACAAGTTGCGTTTTTTTTTTGTGTGTAATCTTAAGTGCTACGTTAATTTGCACAGTTTTGAAGATTCGCAGTGAGCCGCAAAAGCAAGAATTGATTTGAAATACGATATTTCCTGAAAGGGTACTTAGCGCTGATGAAGTGTACTGTGAGTATAAATATAAGGATACTTTGCCTTTTAATGATGCCATTAAGCCGTTTTAAGTAGGCTCGGCTGCAGGTCAAAGGGACCAGATTTCATGAATAAAGGAATTCACGGCGCAACTTCCAACTTACGATCGTTTAATGCGTTTATGTACCTACCTGCAGATGCGATAATACCTTTGGAGACGAAAATCGTGTCGTTAAGTTGACGACCTTTCATTATTGACGGATGACTCGTTTAATGAAATAAAACCCACGATCGACTTCGTTAAATCGAAATTCTTCAGTTTACGTCGATTAAAAATTTAAGTTAGGATAAAGTTTACCAACAGTTCATGTTTGCCGCTCGTTGATGTGAACGTGGGTAACAAGATAATTTTGCGATACTTTGTACAAAATTCAGATGATTTTTTTTAAATTTAAAAAACGTTAAAAACAAATAAATGTAAAAAATCTTGATACCTTATAATAATACAGAAAAATATTAATTTAAAATTTTTTTAAATCTTAAATTAAGGCACTCCGGCGAAAGTAAAATAAATAGTTTCGAGAGTAAGGGACCCACGCAGAGTTCATCTTCCAAAGCGGCATCCAGAGAAACTAAAAAAAGCCCAATGCAAGGCTTGACTCCGGGTCGGGCGGCGACACTCGAAAGAAATCTTAAAAAAAAAATCATATCGAGCGAAAATCGTCCCGAGCATACGCAATCAGCCTCGGAGAAGAGAAATACTCATTGTTCGCTTCCTACAAGTAAAAAAATAAAAAAATTGTAATTTAACATTACCACTGTTACATTATAAAAAAATCGATATTTTAGATTGACGATTTTTCATTACTTTGTCAATAATGTGCAAAGGAAAAGAAAAAATTTTTATTAACGATACTTTCGATTAATGAAATTTTTTTCGGGTATTACACATTCCAAAAGTAATAAAAAAATTTTAGCTCTCCATTAACGATTAATAGGTTAATGACATTTTTTTCTTCGACATTGCACATTCCAAAAGTAATAAAAATCGTTGAGCTCTCCATTAACGATTAATAAAAAAATTATCTTCCACGTTACGCATTACCAATGTAATGAAGAATCTCGTGCTCTCCATTAATGATTATTTCGATTAATGAAAATTTTCGAGCACTCCATTAACCATTTACAATTATAATTGCAATTTGAGCAAAAAATATTCATTTATTTATGAAAATTCAACGGATAATAAGTTTTTAATAGAAATGAAAATGGCAAAACTAAATATAACAGAAAAATGACAAAAATTTCATATCTTAAATCTAAAACTAAATTACAAATTTGAAATTTTTGAGTCAAATATAAAAATTCACATAAGATATTAAGATTAACGAAATAATACGTTTAGCCGATCGCTGATCCGCGCGGATATTGCGTATACCCGGATAAAAGGGCACGTGACGCGGGAGTCAGTGGAGGGGGTAGGGGAATACCCCGCGCCGTTATTTCCCCTCCCGGACTCTCCGGGGGATTCCCTTCGAGTGCACACTGCAGTACTGTGCGCTGCGCCGATACAGCGGAGGGGATTCCCCCGCGTAGTCGCGAAAAAAAAAAGGATTCAATTTCTTCGAAAGACAATTTTTTTAATGTATCTTGCTCGATGTAGTGTGAAAACGTTTACCTTAGTTTTTTCAAAAATCAATAGAAAAATTATGTTTGTACTTGAAGAAAGTGTTTTTTTAAAGGAGCTGCAGCTTTAAAGGAGCGTAAAAAGGGAGAATCTTTTTTATTACCTTTTATGAAGTTTTACGAGCTTTTAAGCCTTTCATCGCCGCGTTAAAATGCTTTTTTAAATATTTTTTCTTTGTTTTCGTGATTATGCATGTATACCTCGTTATTAAAATTGACTTTTAAAAACAAAACTTCGTAAATTCACAATTCAGAGTCATGATTTCTTTTTGTGCAATTAGAGTGAAAGGTAACTCTACTGGCGTCAATTTTTCACTCTAATTTTATAGTCAAATTAACTGGAAATAGAGTGACATCATCTCTAATTTTTTACTCTACATAATTAATTGGAGTGAAGTAGAGTGAAAATTAGCGCTATTGGCGTTAAAATTTTTCACTTTTAAGTAGAGTGAAAGGTGTTACTCTACCTTAGAGTGAATTTTACTCTACTTTATAGTGAATTTAAATCACCCTACTCTCGTAGACCCAAATTTGACTCTAGTAGAGTAAAAGTTAATTCCACGAGTGGTTCCATTCTAAACTAAGAGTGAAATTTCACTCCAACAGTTTTTACACACATGAAACAGCAAAAAGCCGCTGTCGGTCGGATAGAACTGCCCTTTTCGGGAAATTGAATCTGCACTTCTTTTCCCGATGGACTTGCGGAGCTTTCCGGCGCATCGAAGGCCGCGGCCTCCTTGCCAGGAGCTTGCGTCTTCGCCGATGAAAAAAAAAAGAAGGAGCGGTGAGTCGACGCTTCTCGGAACGTTTCGCAAGGTGACGAAAAGAAAGTCGATTTTCGAGCAGACTTCTGTTGTAATCGTCGGCGCTGGAAGGAGGTCGGGATTATCCGGCGTTCTATCACCGCGGACGATCATCGCGCGTCCTTTTCTCGATGCTCGCACGCACAAAAGTGATTTTCCGGGAGCTGAGAATTTTTCGTGGAAGCAGGACGTCGACGATTGATTGACGCTCGCCCGAAGGATACGACGATGATAAATTTGTTAATTTTGTTTTTTTTTTGGGCCGATGTTAATTTTTTTGTTCGTACTTGATGCTTCGCTGCTTTACTTAGCCTACATTTATCGAGTTGTAAAATGTTTGTGGATCAGGATAATTTCCCCGTAAAAAGTAATGAGAGAAATAAGACTTTCCTTTATTAGTTTTAAGTTGTTTTTTTTTTTAATTTTCTTAAAATTTTTTATCTAACCAGACCAGCGCGCAGGAATTTCCATTCCTTTGCTGCATTTCTTTAATGCATGTGTATATATACTCTGATAAATAAATAAATAAATAAATAAAAAGTAAGTAAATAAATTGATTAATTCATTACTTCAAGCTTCCCTGCCTTCGTTTATCAGTAGTTTTTACTTTTTCTTATTTTTATATTCAATTATAACTTTAATTTTCTAATTTTATATTAAATTATACGTTAAATTTTCTAATTTTATATTCAATTATAATTAAATTGTCTAATTTCATATTCAATTATAATTTAAATTCTCTAATTTTATAATCAATTAATTTGATATCTTAATTTGTACTTAAGGACTATTTTCTCCTTCGAAATGAAAAGTAAATAATTGAATAAATAAATAAAATAAAGGAGACAGAGAGAGATAGAGAAATACAAAGGGCAAGGGTGCGAATTAGCATCGATCCGCGGAAAGTACCTACAGCTCCAGTGGCAGAAAAAGCACAGCGGAATAAATGGAACGGGGGTGGGTAGGTGCAAGGCTTTAAAAAAAAAAAACAAAAAAAAAACTGGCATGCGCGCGCTCCTCGTGCTCGCGACCGAAGGTCGGAGCAACAGGGTCCGGCTGTTTCCTCCTCCCCACTCCCGCCGCTCCCCCCCCCCTCCCTGCGGTGGTGGGGATGGACGGGAGCAGTGCGCGCCGCTGCGGCGGCGGCGGCGAACGCGCGTGCGACTGACAAATGTGTCAGTAGGATAGCGCAGCCCGAGCGCGCCGCATCGGTTCGCACGGACACTGCTCTCTTTCTCTCGCTCTCCCCTTTCTCCTCTCACTCTCTCTCCTCTCCGTCTCTTTCCCCCGGCGCCGCGTCGCGGATTCTCGCACCCCGACCTGGTGCAAGCTTATCGGGGAAGAGAGGGGCACCCGGAGAGTGACTCTGGTGCGCGCGACATGAGGAGTGCGGGCGCCTCGAGGTAAAGGAGGTGCGCGCGTGCAACGCCCCCCCGGGGGGTGGTGGGTGTCGTGGGTGTGTGTGTGTGTCTGTGAGCACTCCTCGGTACTCTCGGGACGGACCGATGACCCTGGTGGCGGAGAGCCGGTGCTCGGACATGGAGCAGGCTGATCGGGTGTGCGGGGTGACGAAGAACCCGGAGCACGAGAGCGGCTTCTTCGAGGACTGCAGCGACGTCGAGGAGCAGCGGCGCCGGACGGCCAAGCAGTCCGGCGAGTCGAGCGGCTGGTCCTCGTCGTCGGGCTCCAGGTCCTGCGGCCTCGCCAAGGCCATCAACGAGCTCGAGGTGCGCGACTCGCCGGCGTCGCCCGACCCCGAGGACGACGAGGAAGACCGACGACGGAATTCCAGAGGTCAGCTGATTCCTCAAGCTTTCGAATTTTTTCGGAGGGGGGGTTTAGTTTTTCGTGTCGGTGTGGGAAAAAAAAATTTTTTTTCAGAAAAATTGTGCTCGCCGAGTCGATTAACTTAACTACCGAAAGTTAACTCTAGTAGAGTGAAATTTTCACTCTAATGTTATACTGAAATTAATTCCCTTGGTGGGGTGAAGTAGAATGATATAATCTCTGATATTCTAGTCTACAAGTTAAATTAGCTGGAGTGAAGTAGAGTGAAAATTAACTCTACTGGAGTGAATTTCACCCTAATGTTATAGTGAAATCGCCTCCCTTGATGGAGTAAAGTAGAGTGAAAATTTGACTCCAGTAGAATTAATTTTCACTCTAATGTTATAGTATTTCACTATAATTTCCTTGATGGAGTGAAATTGTGAGTTTTTTGACTCGTAAATAGAGACTTAACCTCTAATTTGTTACTCTACCTTAGAGTGAATTTTACTCTACTGTAAAGTTAATTTAAATCAAGCTATTCATGCAGAGTCAAATTTGACACTAACGTTTTTTAGTATTTAGAAGGTTAATCAAATGAATTTTATGTTTGGAGTGTTTACACATGACGGGGAATTTTTTTTAAAACTAGGTTGCGGTCAGAGGTTTAGGAATGAGTACATTTTAAAGTGATTTTAAAACTTGTATGAGTTTCGTAAAGGTTCGAAAAGGTCATACGAGGTTAAAATCGCTTCCTCGCACAAGCATCAAATATTTTTTTTTTTTACACAACGTGTGCAAGATAAGAATTTGAGTTAGCGTGACCAAAGTCATATCTTTAAGCACGGTGTGTAGAAAATAAATAACTTTTGTGTTCGTAAAAAAAAAACAAGTAATAGGTTGTTTATGAATATCTGCTTATAATGTAGGCAATGCATAAGTAGACTGTCTACTTCTGTTCCTGTTTATCAGTTAAGTGCATAAAAATTGTTTTTTTTTTTACGTGGGGTTATGTGTGATCTGTTGTTCTTTAAACGAATCTTGTTTTCTCACGTCATTAGGTGACGAAACTCCATTTGCGTCCGTAAATTTCCCAAGTTGGCTCGGCCGCCGTTAACGGGAATCCCCCGGTTCTTATTAATACGATGAACATTCCGACATTAGCTTAATTATCCCAAAAATGCACAGAGAAAATAAAATCCTTTTTAATTAGGAATTCCATTCGATTCTTTCAAAAAGTCATTCGACGACTATTCCTGGAGCCAACAATATTCGTTGCTTAATTAACGAGTTTCTACCGATAACTGAGCTCACGAAGCTTTCCAAAAGTTCAACCGTAACTTTATCTCATGGTTTAACATTCTGATGGTTAGATCCTGTAATTCCACGATAAAAAGGTGATTCTCCAAACGATACAATGATCAACGTAGGAAAACAAAATCATGAAGCTTGTGCTGACTCAAAAAGCCTTCCAAAATATTTACGAAGCTTCCGTTTTATCCATCAGGAAGGTTTCCCTAAATTCTCAACGCCAGAACAATTATGGATAGAGATGATCTCCTTAAAACTAAAGTGTTTGCAACTCCCCGCCAGCGAAATTCGAGACAGAGGCGAAAAATATTCCACGTCATGGTGCTTTTGTTTGTTACGCTAACATTTCGATTATCCTGATAAAAGCTGACTCAACTACAAGAAAACAACAACACAACGGACGTGTCTATCGCGCGACCAGCTGTACGATCCGACGACTTCCCCGATGGCCAATCCAAGTCGATCTGTACGCTTTTCTCCCCTCCACAATGAAATTTTCAGTAACAATGAAAGTGACTACTAAGCAGAAGGAAAACTCCTAAATTAACTCCTCGGGTACCTCCCTTCAACACTTCGAATTTATAAACAAGGCGAACCCTGCTGGAAACTTAAAACATTTAGCGGCAATGCAATAGCCACATTTTTTATTCATCGATGAAACACTTTTTTTTTCAATCAATCAGATGAATTTCCAGCAGAAATGGATCGACCAACAGTTACACTCTAAAACCGGAAGACAATGAACTTGACACTCCAGAGTCTCTACAACTCAAATTTTTTTATTTTTTTTCCTCTCGGAGAAAATCGCGTACTCCCCCCCCCCCATTCCCCTCCCCTTCTCATTGGCAAAGAGGCACTGATGAATTGCTAATTTCTCTGCTCGCGTCTCGCTAACAGTAAAATTACTCCCGCGGAAGAATTCGAGCTGCCGACAGACGAGGCGGCATACACTAATAATCCACTCCCCCTCCCCCCTCGTCGTTCGTACACAGGAGAAAAATTTCATTCCACCCCGATGCACCGATTGCTTCTTTCTCTCTACGTCGCAGCATCGCTGGCGGCACTCCAAGCTTCGCTCTATATAACCCGCCTCCTCCGAAATAGTCCGACCAATAAATTATCGGGACGAGAATAGAAAAAAAAAAGGAGCACCTTGCATCTCGAATCTCCAGGTGCGCAATCGTCGAGGGTTGTTAAAGCTTAAGGGGGTCTGAAAGTCAATTAAAAATTCAAATTTCGCGCCATAATGCAGCGATTAAATCGCTTTTAAAAAAAGTATAAATGAAATTTTGAAAAACCTCGAGATACTTATCCTTCGTTAGGTAACAATTTATTCTTTTATAAAGATCCAAATTCATATAACAATAGTTGGATGAGGACAACTTGAGTAGTATGATTTTTTTAGATTTTTCAAGCTTGGATCAGAAAAACTTGAGTAGTATGATTTTTTTTACATTTTTCAAGCTTGGATGAAAAAAACTACTATTCAAGGTTTTTCTCATCCAAGTATTGTTGTATGAATTTGGAACTTTATAAAAGAATAGAAAATAGAAGGCAAGTATCCTCGTGGTTTTTCGATATTCCAATTACACTTTTTTTTAATGCGAATCGATTGATTTTTCGTCTGCTGTATTATGGCGCGAAATTTGAATTTTTAATTGACTTTCGTACTCCCTTAACGAGTGCAGCGTCAGCGCGACGAATCGCGGACTTTAATCAGGCTCCGCTTTCTAAATTCTTCCGACTATCTCCTCAAATCGAGTGAAGGAATGTTACTTTTACCTTCCACCGCGCTGGCGAGCTAAAACTTTATCATAATTTTTAACGTGAAAGTTCCGAGTTTTAGTTTAATTAACTCCTGCTTGTGTCCGCGACGTCGTAATGTCATTCTCGTTGGGAAGGTAAAGTACGCTCTGCTGCTCGCCGTGTCCTTGTTAAGGCTGTAGTCGACCCGTTTAACGCTGAATTTTTTTTATTGTTTTTTTTTTTTTCATAAAATTTAAGTACATATAGTATAAGTATATTTATTATTAAATATTTTTTTATGTATTTCAAACGAAAATACACTTAAAAGACTTTTTCTTAATGTAAGGTAATTTAAAACCCCATTAATTCACACGGACCGCATCTTAAATCTCTTAAAAAAAAAAGAAAGCACGAAGATTTTAATTCCTGCACTTTTTATCTTTACTTCATCTCGTGCTTTCTTACGCGGGTGGTCGCTTTCGTTCTTCAGTAAACATAAAAAAAAAAATTTTTTGTCCCACGCGGAATTATTAAAAATATGTTGCCTTTTGAGTCGCAAAAAGATTCTTTCGTTTATCAAACTAATCGATTTCTGTGATTTCTTACGAAATAATGGCAAGGCAAGAAAATCCCAAGACGAATAGAGCAAATCGTCGAATATAAAATTGACGCACTTGTGCTTTACATTCGCGATAAAAAAAAAGAATACACTTTTCAATTTTTATGTTTTATCGGTCATTCGCCGATAATGTTGGTACAGTTGTGGAGAAAAAAAAAGTTATCAGCTGGTAATCTTGAAAAACAATTCAAACGTAACTGCTGCTAATGTATACATATTATTTTTGAAATTTTTTTTTAAGAAGGCTATATGCAAGGTTGAAATTAATGATAATTATATAAATTATATTTATATGTATAAGTAGATTTATACAAGTAATTTATAAACTTATTACACGGAGAGAAAAGTCAAATGTTCTTTTACGATTTAAAATAAATCAATTTTGTAAAATAATTCCATGCGCAAATTATGTCGACACGTGTGAAATAAATAAACTTAGCCAGTTGTTTCGAAAAAATAATTTCATTTTTAACAGTTTTAACACAAAGTAATTGAAATACTCGACACGTATGAATAATGTACTGGCACTTATTAAATTTTCCTCCACGTGGATAGCGTCCGAAAATTTATTTTATTAAGTGTACGATAACGACCACAAAAAATTTTTTTTCAACAGTGTTATTACCCATCACCACGTGGCCCGATAAGGGAATCGCCGAATGTAATTCGAGCGCGGCGTTAATGTCACGTCTTTTTTTTTTTTTTTTTTTTTTTGTCTTTTGAAGGAGAAAATTGTGGCTAAACACTCGGTCACTTTATACTTTAACGAAGTTCGCTTATAATTGAATTTGAAATGTATACTCGCCGATAGCGCCGCGCGGACGTGCGATACTGCAAAGACGTTCACGCTAGCCTCGAGTGTGATTCACGTGACGTTTATTTAAATTCAGCGCTAAGATTTTCTTTCGATACAAGGTGCCTGTATACGTGAATACATCCAAGCGAATTTTTAAAATTAATATTTTTTTTTGGTCCCGACGTGTGCTCCGTGCCTCGATCCTATCAGAGCGCTTCATTTTGATGCCTTGAAAGATCGCGCAGGAACGAGCCGCAAAATGACGAATCTCGAGCGATTTTTTTGGTCCTACATTATTTATTTAATTATTTATTATACACTTATTATTATACACTTAATGACATAATTGAGAAATGTACGTGATAGTTCGAATTTAATTTTGTGAACTGTCCGATAACATTTACCTTATCTCAAATCTTCAAAAAACTATGTGTAGATAGGACGATGTGAAGAATTCCAAGAAGAAATTTGATTATTTATAGTTTTAAAAATTAATATTTTCCTAAAAATTATTTAGTCTCGTTTACAAATCAGTGAAGTAGTCAAGTTTTATAATTTATTGAATATTCTCACGTTTATTTTAATTGTAAAGAAACAAGTGGCGATGAAGAGTAAAAGTTAATTTTCTCGAATCTCTCATATTTTACAAAAAAAAACAGAGATTTTTCTGTACATAAATAAATTATTTAAAAAAAATAACACGATAATGTATTTTCACAAGCTCGCACGAAGAAAAAAGTTGCTACGCACGTAAATCGTAGAGTAGAAATTTCCTAAACACTAAAATTAACTGAATCAGTGTGGTATACTTTTCAGCGGGAAATTCAAAAATGAAATATGCACTATAACTTTCTCCCAGAAAATTTCAACAGTATTGCAAATTTTCTCTCGCCAGCCACTATTGTTATTTTTTCAGTGCGCGATTTATTCGCGTTGGTCGCGCGAAGCTTTCCATATATCGGCGAGCAAATATAAAAGCTGCAAAAACAAATTTGCGGCAGCCGGAAGTTCATCTCACCTCATGTGCGCTCATCCCGTTTAAATTTAGAGCGCGAATTTTCATCGCGAGCAAAATATGAGAAACGAGGTTAAAACAACGAAAACGACACAATATATCTAGACCACTAGATTCTCGCGCCGCAATCTGAAACGCACGTGTGCACTCATTCAAGAGCGACCCTCTCGTTTTATTGCGCGCGAAACGAAGATAAGGCGAAACATCCCGTCGTGAATCAAACGATCTGCCTTAAGGGGTTACGCCGAAAAAATAGGCTATTTTAGGAATTTATTTTATAGACATGCTACAAAATAAATTGAGACTTCAATCAAGAATATTTGTTGTACATTTAAACAACTGTATACAAAAAATTTTTTGAAGCGATTCAAATGAAATCAAAATGGCCGCTGTGTAGCATTTTTCCGATAACTGTTAGAGAAGTACGCAGGTTTTATTATGCGATATTTTAATTTTTGGCAAAATGGCGCACTTCCAAAGTGAAAAATCATGAGATAACAATATATTTTTCAAGATATGTACAAAATTTCAAGTAAATCGGTTGAAAATTGTCCGAGTTTTCCTTCCAGTCAACTTAAAAAATACAGTTTTGAGATAACCACGTTTGAAGTTTTGAGTTATAGTACAAACTCATGAATAACCTTTAACACTCTTAATCAACTGTGCCTGCACCAACTTTTTCTCGACTATAATCTTTTGACGGCCTTTATAGGGACAATTTAAGTAAAAAGAAATGGATTTTTCAAAAATTCTAAAGTAGTCTAACCCGTTAATTCGACAAAAAAAAAGAAAAAAAATAAGAAACTATGATTCCCGAATAAAGAGCTCGATGAAACGTGCAAAATTGGAAGTGGACGGGCATCGCAGGAATGGCTTTCTCATTCCGGCAGAAAATTGCGAATATCGGCGACACGTGGCGGCGAATGCGCGAAAATCCGCAGCGAAGGAGGGGGTCGAGGTGGGAGCACACGCGCGCGCCGCAACGCAGCCAAGGACGGCCGCATTCAATGTTAGGCCACGCGCCGCTCGTGGCAAGGCGAAACGCGCGGCTTTGTTGCGTTTTTCTCTCTCCTCCCGATAAAAGTGCCGTTTTTCTCGCGGCCAGCGTGCACACCTCCAATACCCAACGGTCGGCCAAAATTTTTATTTTATACCCGTCTGAATTTTTCTTCTCCGCCGAGTGGGCCTAATGCGGCTATCTACATCGACTTGACCTTGCGGCGACTGATAACAAGCGGCGATACGTGGCATAGAAAAACAAAAGTTGAAGATTTTCGAGCGTAGCCCTCACGGCGCTTAGAAAAAAGAAACTTCGTTATCTGTATCGACTTGTACCAGAGGCTATTGTACTTGCGGAATTTTACGCCCAGAGGGAGTGAGAGAGAGATACACAGATATGCATTTATTTTTACTTGTAGACAAAAAGAATGACACAAAAATGTGTTTATGTACGACGCTCTCTGTTGTCATTATGATGAACCTAAAGCCAAATTTCTTAATAGTGCATCTGAGACACTAGGAACCGAATAATTCAAATGCCTAAGAGAAATAGAATTATTAGTGACAAAAATAGATGTATAACTGTGATTATAACCTACATTTCCTTGCCAATGAATTGAAAAATTTAACAAATAGTAAAAGAACGATAAACAAAAAGTTGAAAAGTGATGACCGGATGTTGTGAAGCCTCGAAAAGATGAACTTCAAACTGAACATCAAAATTTCTAACTTCAAAATTGAATCCAGAATAAACAGGAAAGAAAGAAAATTTAACCATTTCAAAAGTAATTTGAAAGAAATTTGAAATATTTAAAAAATAACACTAAAAAGTTTCCTCAATACATTAAAATAAAATAAATACAACTATATAACCAAGTATAACGGCACAACTGCCTATTCTTGCAATTAAAACGTATATATAACGCGAATAAATAAATAAGTAATAAATAAATAAACATGAAGAGGGAGAGTATCTCGCACCTCAGTGAGAATATTCCAGAGAGAGAGAGAAAAAAGAAGCGAAGTTTTTGTATGCGCTTCGCGCGAGTGATTCTGCAGTTTTGCCGAGCAGTAAAAAAATGCGGAACTGCAGCGAGCGAAGCTTCTTTTTCTCCACGGCGAGATGACGATGACGCAACGCGACTTTCCTCCTCGGATCACGGGAAGCTCCCAGTGGAGCTTTTCCCGAAGCTTTTTTATACCCCCCCCCCTCTTCCGCAGTTCATTGCACCGACAAAGCGTTTATCGACGGCCGCGGAGGTTATTTCTATCCTCGATCAGATTCCATTTTGCCGCGATAATTACATTCTCTCCGCGGAGATGTCAGACCAAGTTTCAAATTGCCCTGCGCTTTATCATTGTTTTTTCTTTTTTTTTTTTAATTCTATCGATTCAATATGTACTATTATACTATCGGTTTTGTCGCACGCGTTCTGGAATACGTTTTCCGTGAAACAATGCGGTTAGGTAAGCGACCGAATTTTTTTTTTGTCGCGTCCCCCTCCATCCATCGGACGAAAATATTTGAGTCGGAATTTTTTTGTTTACTTCGCGCAGCGTTGCGACAGTCGGACGGAATACATAACCTCAAGCGGCGCGACGAAAGTCGCGGAGAGCTTCGATTGTAACGCGCGATGTAATTATGCCTTTATTGTTCGGCCGCGGCTCTTTTCAAAAACTAATTGTCGGTCGATTGCGGAACGTTCTCGGGACACGCCGCGGCATTTTTTTACGTTTGTCCGCGTATTATCGGCATCGATCGGTATAATGGCGCGGGGAAAAAGTTCGAGGCACGCAATAAAATTGCGTTGAACAATGCGTGCGGCGGATCGTTCGTTGGCTTTTTTTTCTCTTCGTTTGGAGCATGCGAATTGCAGATCGCAGCGGAAGGAGGAAAATTTAACGCGAAGTCGGATAGCTCCGAGTCAATTTGGCCGTGATTGGATAAATTATTATGAGACTGATAGACGTAGGTGCTCTTCATTTCAAAGCAATTTAATGCAGTTATAAATGAGATGCCCGTAGTTTCGAAGTAATTTAACGCTAAAATTAGAGGATACTTAGAAGATTAAAAGTTTGCCAATTAAAGTTCTTTTTTTCAGTGATAAGTCAGCGCTAATTGCGCACGCATTATCATTTTGCATTTATAACTTTCGCAAGAAACTTTTTTTTTTTCTTGTAAAATAGGATAGCTGTAATATTACACACGGTTTTTTTCTTTTACAAAATCCTTTCTTTGCTGTTTTTCGAATCCATTTTTGAGGTTAGAAATTTTGAATTTCGGCGGCATTCCGTAACTAACCTATTCAAGTTCACGTTTTTGAAGCTTTCCAACAACCGATCATCATTTTTTTAAGGGAGAATCCTTTGTTGTTAGAAAAATGTGTCATATATTTAACCCTTTGAGTCATGCTTTTTTCAACTGCATATTTTGACCTGAAATTTTGTACTTTGGGGTCGTGGATCCAATATGGCGGAGCAAATTTGTGAACTTCAATCAAATTTTACTAAAATAGGTATACAGGGGTTTTTGGGGATGCTGATCACGAATATGAGCTTAGATTTGCAAAATTCAAACCTCAAATTTATGTTCAGCGACTCCAAAAACCTCCGAGTACAACATTTCAGACCAAAATATGCAGTAGAACATTTTTTACAGCGGTTTAAAAAGGTGGTACTCTGGCAGTACCACTCTGATAGAAAGGGTTAAAGTAACTTTAAGCCCTAGCAGTAGAAAATAACCATTTTAAGCCCTGTATCGTTGAAAAAGAAACAATGAACGAAAAGATTCTCCCATTTTTTTTCAACGCGCATCGCGCTTCAGCAAACGGAGGCGAAACTGCATTTAACCTTTGAAAGTCCGTTCGATTAGCGGCACAACGGCGAGGAAAGGAGTGTAGTAGTGGTAGTGGAAAGAAAAGGCGAAGCGCGCGTCGTTTTGCATTAAAACAGTGCGCTCGGCATTATTAGCCACCGGCCGAGCGCGTCGAGCACGCCCGCGGGTATCTTCCTTTCGCATGCGCGCCTTCCCTCACGTGCTCCGTTCGCACGCGGCCAACTTTCATAACAAATCTTTCACTCACCTTTTTTTTTCCTTCGAAGCTGTGGAATTTAGTCCTAATATCGGAGGTGATTATACATATACATATATAGATAGTTTTATGCGTTATTTAAATAACGCATAAAACTTAAAAATAGTCGCGACCTAATGATAACCGCAAGTAAATTAATTATACTATATTACATTAAATTAAAACATTTATTTAACATTTATTTAAAAATTACATTTAATTATTTATTTACTTATATAATGGAGAATGTATAATGCTTCGATAAATGTGTTTTAATTTGATATAATACAATAAAATTAATTTACATTGCAGTAATTATTAAGTGCTTAGTAATTTCGAGATGACGTGGGATAAAAAAAAAGTATGTTAGCAATAAATTTTGTTATAAAAAAACACGACTTTTACATAACTGCGTAATTTTGTACTAACTGGATGACTGATTCTGGAGATTGCTAAATATATAGTAATTACGGCGGAACAATTTTCTCTGGATATTTAAATTTCGAAGGAATTTTGAGGCTTTTCTTGTATAATAATTTGTTTGAAGGAGTTGTTACGATAAACTAATTTATACGCGAAGAGGAGAATCCCCGGGGTACCCAGAGCTTCGTTATTAATCACGGAACGTTGATTTCATTAGTTTTATGTGGTTGTTTAAGACTTTTTTTACCATAGGTATATACACGTAGAATATTTTTAAATTTACTGCGGCTGCGGTATAAGGATCTATTAGTGCATATTCGCCTTTTTACGGCTTGTTTAAATCGCGCTGCCGAGTTTGACACTGATTTATTATTCATAATTTCGAGTAATTTTATTGTACTTAAACTCTCGTTACATAACCGTCCGACTGCTTCTTTTACCTGACGAAAAAGTCACTTGACTTTTTGTCGCAATTTCATAATGCGCCGCTCAAAACGCGGGATCAAAGCTCCAACAAAGATCTTCCCAATTTTTTCGCTCGATTCAGATAAGAATAAATTTAAGTAATAAAAACCACCTCTAAATGTAAAAAAAAAAATCATTATTCAGGAAAATAAAAATTCTGTTATATAAATGATTTCTTTACTTGAATTTATTGAACCGGAAGTAGACTAACAATAGTGTCCTTAACATTGTGTCATTCAGTATTTTTTTTACGCTAAATTTATCTTTTATAGTTGAGGTTAAATAATTATGAGTATTTATAGAAATTCATAGGCACTTAATTGTTGACCGTAAACAAATTCAGATTATCACATTTTTTTATCCATTTAATTTTTGTTACTCTTTTATAGTTTTATTTATATTACCAACCTCCTTTGTCATAAACACTTTTCTACCTTGTCTATTTATACCTTTAATTTTTTTATATATATATAATAAAATGGAATTTATTAAATCAATGAAAGTAAGGAATAAAAAAACTTTAAACAATAGTGTAAATTTTTACTAAATAATATTGTAGGTTTAATAAAAACATTTTTCTTCGTGGACATATTCATAAAAAAGGGTTTGAAAGAATATAAAAAAAATGTCACCAGGCTGAGCATCGAAGAGGCGGCCTTAATGAGCCTCGGTCGAAAATCGATAGCGCCGCTACGTCGAAGCAAAAGAACGGAGGCATCGACTGATTGGCCGATAAATGCTGGATATACAACCCCCGATGAGGGATCGACACTTTTCCGCGGCGCCGCTTACGGGCGACTCGTATCCAGGCATTTTAAGGGGGTTTGAAATTTGAAAATTCAAATTTCGCGCCATAATGTAGCAGACGAAAAAACAATAAATTCGCTTTTAAAAAAGTTTTTTAACGAAATATCGAAAAATCACGAGATACTTGTCATTCCTTAGGTAACAATTTATCATTTTACAAAGCTGTAAACAATTCCTTGATGAGTAAAGCTTGAAAAGTAAAAAAAAAAATAATATTCAAGTTTTTCTGTGGTTTTTCAATATTTTATTTGTACATTTTTTTAAAAGCGAATCAATCTTTTTCGTCTGCTATAATTGACTTTCAAACCCGCTTAAGCGTGAAATGCCTCGAAATGTACGCTAATAGCAGGAGAAGGCTACGATCCAAGAATTATTTTTTTTCAACCTTCGAGGAAGGCTACTTTGTTGCTGAAACGAGTTTTTGGATTTTATTTTTACGCTCTTTTGTTCTTTCTTATTGCGCTTGACATTTTTCACGTCGGACTAATTTGCGTGTGTGTAATTTACTGCGCGGTGAAAGAAACTCCACATTGTATAGATTTTTCTTTGGGATCAATTTTTATTTTGTAAAATTGAGCTTAAATTCTCAGTCAATTTCAAGTACCTTGAAGCTACGAGTGTAACACGCGAAGGCGTTTATTCTCTTCAAAGAAATTTTATAAGCACCGCAAGTTTTCGACCTTCAAACGTCTGAGCAAAATTGACGTGAAATTTTTAAGTAAGCGCGAAAGATCCACGCGGTGTGTTTATCGGGCGGTGCGCACTTGACCGCGCGGCACAAAGGAGAGGCGCGCTCGTCGGGGTTAAAAATCCGCGGGCACGTCGCGGGGTGACTGAACGTTGCAGCCAATGACCGATAGGCCTCGCGGCAGCTCTCGGCCAATTGTCGCGCCTCGCGTTTATTTTTGGCCCGCGCGGGAACTTCGTGCGCCCCGCACCGCTAACCGTCGACGCGATCCGCGCGCTAATCGCCTTTTCCACGCACGGCACTGTAAAAAAAAAATATTCCGGTGGTGATGCTCCGATTAGGACTGTGCGTGCTCACGCCTGGTGTGTGAATGTCGCCGCTCGGTCAACGTCCTGTGAGATTAAAAAGGAATTTTTTTTTTGACCGGAGAGACAATGAAGTAAAGGAAAACAATGAACTGTCCGAATGCGGGTATAGTGAATATTCAGGAATTTATGACTTCGAGTCGTTCGATTATATTTGAAATATGGACGAGTTTTATATTAATTAAAAAAGCGCTAGTTTAAAAAAGAAAAATCGATGGCGAACATCTTGGCGAAAAAAGGGGCAATGAAATTTTAAAGCACGACTGCATTTAGTGACAAAATTACCATTCTGGATTATAAATTTTACTAGAATTTTACTAGAATTCTAATAATATTTGTCTACAATTCTAGTAAATATTACTAGAATTCTAGTAAACTTTATTTACAATTCTAGTAAACATTCTAGTAAATGTTCTAGTAAATTTATCTACAATTCTAGCAAATATTCTAGTAACTTTTTCCACATCTCTAGTAAATATTATTAGAATTCTAGTAAAATTTATAATACAGAATGTTAATTTTTTCACTAAATGCAGTCAGTGGCTCCGCTCTCCGACTGGATAATAATTTTTTCCAGAACATTTCTCTCAGTGAAAAGGTGACCTGATTTTTTCCCCCAAACATCACCATCTCTTTATCCCCGCCTTGAGCGCGTGGTGCTTATTTCTGTATCTCTGAACTCGGTCACCTACGCCTTCGACTTGCACACTACTTAACTCTCCTTCTCCCCAGGCGCGTTGACTTCCCTCGCATTTTTCGGGGCTGAGGTGAGCCGAGGAGTCTTTGTTAGCGCGTCGGATCGATCGCCCGCCAGCCAGCCAACATCTTTGTGCGTAAACATCGCCGAAATAAGAAAAAGCCCCCCACCCTCTTAATATCCTTTGTTGTATCCTCCCGTTCAACGCACACAGCCACGCGCGCACAAAGTGACCGAACGGCCGTCGAGAGTGCAATTTGCATTTTGACCTGTGACCTTGCACTCTAAATCGGAAAGTGTAAACTGAGGAGTTTAAAATTTTCGATTTACAGTGGCTGAGCAGCTTACACTTTTAAAGTGTAAGCGAAGCAGTTTACAAAGTTTATAAAGTGTTAAATGTTGCACATTAGACTTTACAGAAATTCTGAAGTACAATATTTACACTTTACAAAGTATAAATATTACACTTCAGACTTTATAGAAATTCCTAAATGTGATACTCACACTTTATAAAGTGTAAATATTGAGCTTTAGAGTTTCCGTAATTCTATAGAACTTTACACATTTCTATAGAATTATGCACATTCATCTTTACAGAAATTCTGAATCTCAATATTCACATTTTATAAAGTGTAAATTAAGGAGTTTACACTTGTCTCTGGTTAAATTTAAATTTTTTACTACTATAGGGATGGAGGTGCGCACGAAATTCGGCAGGACCTGCGAATACCTGCGGCACAGGCGTTGGTGATTTATGGTGTTCGAAAAATCCCATAGATGCGGCCCCGGGGGTCAGTCTGGGGGTGTGGGAGGGTCAGGACAGCTGCCATCCGATGGCTGGAACCTGCCGGTTCTTGGGTTTTAAAGTCTGAGCAAATACTTCGACATGGTGACTGCCGCGTTTTAAATGGCGGCCGAACCCTCACGTGGGCCCCTTAAAGGGGAGGGGGAGAGTCTTACGCGCGTCCCTTGTAATGGTTATTATTGAGGATTCCTTTATTGCTGATCGGTTCAAATTTAAGGACTGCTATGATTTGGATAATTTTCTTATGGATTTACTTAGCTGAGTTTAGGGAATTTTGGTAATAAGAATTTGAAGTACTCCGAGAATAATCATCTATGGAAATGGGTTACTTACAGAGTTCCGAGTATTTTATGGTAGAACTTCCTTTAGAATATGAATTATTACAAAAATGCCGATCAATTATTAGCAAAAACAATAAAATCAATAGATCATTATTTATGAAGACTAACATTCTTACATTTTCGACATTCCGAAGTATAAAGTATTATTATTACCCTTATATTTCTTAGAATATTTAATTTACTTTTTGACACGAAAAGAAAAAAAAAGAATTACTTTATGTGCAGAATTTTAATCACCCGGTCTGTCGGGCAGCGCAATCAATAGGCTAATAGGCGTGAAGCTTATTTTTGCGCTTAAAAAATAGAACGTAATACTCGAGTAAATTTTATCTCTTCCGTAAAATAATTTTTTAATTCAGATTAAACATTGTCTCGCCGGCGATGTTAATCGAGTAAATAAAAAAAATCTTTAAAACTGCTAAAAATAAATGACGCTTTGCAGACGCTACCGACGGACAAAAATAAAACAAAAATTTAATTATCTATCGAAGGATCAACGTGTACACTCGGTCTACTCTTTTTTTTCGAAATTGCAGGTAGGCTGTTTTAAAGTGCGATTAAGCGGAAAATTAATCTTTTCCAAGAAAGAAAAAAATTGAATACGGTTTATCGCCTTGAAATAATGTTCGAAAAATTAACATGAGAAGCTGATTTACCGCTTTGTGGACTTAACAGCAGAGTCCGGGAAACGCTGAAAATTAAACGTCAATAAGCGCCATCGATAAACTACTTCGAAAAAACTCCTTCTTCTACCCACATTATAACGCAATGCGGAATTGTCCCGACTGTGCCAGGAACGAACATTTTTTATCAATGTTCATTTTAAGGGGTTAGGCCGCCCTAGAATTTTCGAAAAATCGATTTTTTTTGGTTTTAAATTATCCCTAAAGACCAGAAAAATGATGTGCTAAAAGTTTATAGTCGGGAAAAAGTGGGTGCAGGCATCCCTGATTAGCAGTATTAAAAAATTATTCGTGAGTTCCTACTATAACTCAAAACTTCGCCGGAAACAGCTCAGACAATTTTCAACCAATTTATTTGAAATTTTAAATACATCTTGAAAAATATATCGTTTATAGAAATACGTAGGATTTTCTTTTTAAATTGCATAGTTTATTTGTTATTAACCATTATGTGATGACTTTTAAGACAAATTTTTAAGATTTTTCGAAAAAAATGTTGCACGGCCGCCATTTTGAAATGAATGGCTTCAAAAAAATGTATTTACATAGCTCTATTATATACAACAGATATACTTAATTGGAATCTCGATTTATTTTGCATTACTTCTAGAAAAGAATCTTAAAATAGCCTATTTTTTCGTCCTCTACAGTAGCCTAACCTCTTAATTACCATTTGATGGTATGCGATTCATCGGAATGGAAAATCAGTGGGTGGGTATTCCCTCGAAGTCGCTGAAACATTTCCAGGCGAATTGGACGAAAAGAAAAGAAAAGTCGTCGGCGAGCGAAGCAACTACCAAAATATCGTTCGAAGAAATTAGATCACTTTGCGAGTAACTCCTTAAAGTTTAAACTTCGCAGTGGCCCCGAAGACTCTGAAATAAACACCTGCTTTTTACTTATTCACTGCCAGGCCAGAAGACTCTTCCCAGAACACTTCCTCCACCGCCGCTTTATATGCAGATGCTACTGCGAACTTCTGTTCTGAAAACCGCGGCGTTTCTCGCGCAATCATACGCAAGTGCACTATCAAAATCGCAATGCATGCACTTTGCTCCAACAAGTGCATCTTATTCCAGAAAATTGTGCAATTAATTCTATCTACAATTTTAATTAATCAATTTGAAAAAAAAGTTTAGATGGTTAAAACTCTTTGGAATATTTTATTTAGAAATGTATGAGACACTCCGTTTAGCGGACGCGTTTAAAAAGAATTTTTTTTTTTTTTTAAAATATAGTAGGATGTAGCGTGAAGAATTTTGAAAAGCGATTTGATTCATTTCTGGTTAAATGGTGCTAAAATATTTCAAAAAAAGTTTTACGTGCTTTAGATAGATAGAAAAATTAAATAATTAAATAATTATCATGCTATTATGAAAGAATTATCAAATGAATGTCAAATGATAATCATGTGTATGATCTTGACATCACAATCGTATGATAATTATATAAATAAAAATCGTGCTATTAATAACAAACCAAAAAACTTTTATTTTTTTTTTTTAAGAATAAAAAAAAGATGTACATCTTATGATATTTGTCATACGGTTACCACTTGACAATCGTATCATAATCGTCTGATTTTTTTTATCAGACAATTTTGCAATTTAAAACTTTTCTAATTATTATGTATGCATAATAAATGACGGAATTTTGTAATTGCTTTTTTTTAATCTCAAACCTAGAAGCACGTGGATTTTGTCATAGCATTATATAAAAAAATTCTTTCATAAGAAAACTAATAGTCTTTCATAAGAAAATTTAATCTTTTATAAGAAAAAAATAGTTTAGAAGAAGCGACCACTATTACAAGAAAAAATAGTCATTTGTAATAAAAAAAAAAATCTTTTGCAGAAAAAAAATCAGCAATAGAATCGTTACATGCGTTAGTTCCGCGAACGATCGCCTATATCGCGCATTTCGAGAGCAAAATTGAATCCTCGGGCAGCTGGCGACGTTACGGCGAAATTGCGCGAGCACGCCGCCGTGATAACGAGCCTTGGCCGATGCAAATGTGCCTGGGCGAGCGACGCGAGCAATTTTTTTTTCTCGGAAAAAAAATCGACAAGGCCACGCGGAGCGACCGGAAAACTTTTGTGCTTGCCGCCATCTTCGCTTCGCCGTTCACTCTTAATTTTTTTTTTCTGAACTTTTCTTTTTCTCGTCATAATTAATCGACTCTTCTTTCCCGGAAATCTGGTCTGCGTTGTTTCAATCCGTGCGTGTTTATAAAAAATATTCGTATGAAATGTGACAATCAGATGAGTCGGTAAATTTTTTTATTTTTCATCCGATTGCATCCTGTCTATGCTCATTTTTCATCTAAAAAAACGTCAATAAAGCAACAACGGAGGGAAGGAAAACAGGCGGACGATTTCCATCATTAACCATCATTTCTCTCTGCTCAATCCCGTTCGAGAAGTTTTCGTATAAATCAATCGGCTCCTTTCACGTTGCCGCGTAATATAGGCGATAAGGCGCAGCTGAGCGCACGTCCCCGTACGTGCGTCTAAATTCTTTCGCGATATGGCCGCACCACATCCGGAACCCTTCTATCACGACTAGACGAAAATAGTATATATATATACACGTACGTTACGTATAATACGTATATTACATATATACGTATATTACGTATAATACGTACGTTACGTATAATGCGTATATTACGTATAATACGTATATCACGTACACTACGTGTAATAGTGTAATGAATACCTAGCGCTATATATTAAAAATGTGATCATTTACATTTCTTATTCTGTCGATACTTATACTATTTTTCTACTCGACGGTAACTTCGTTTCGCGTAGCGCCGGGAAGTTGGCACTTTCCGGCCGGAGGGCAGAAAATATTTATTTTCGGAGAGGGGAGGGAGGGAGGGAGGAGTTGGTCGGAATTCTCGATGCCGTAATTGCGATTATTAATTGGTCCGCCGGGACCTTTACCTCTCGTTATGCAGTTCGGCGCTCATTATACTAATCGTGCTGCATAATGCGCCCATTACGGAGGTTAAGTAAGTCGACTGTCTGTAAGCGATCGGCACCGCCGCAATTAGATTTACTGTGCTTTACATAAGGTTCGAATTTTTTTTTAATTCTATTCTCGGCAATTCGATTGTTTAATCAATTATTACATTCGCGGATGCAGTCTATTTCTATTTGTAAAATAAATTCCATTCCACTTTGGTCAATACCGCAACAAGACAAAACTTTTCATCCAAGTTTAAAAAAAATGCAGACTTCCTGCCCGTTCCAACTGTTTTATAATACCCAGTTCGAATTCCAAAGTGGCTATATTCAGAGCCAACAAAATTCCAAACGATATCTTATCGCCCAACTCTCGCGACGCACAGCGAACCGCGGGTGCGCCAACAAACAGTAAACCAGTCTAACGTCAAATTTTTCTTTGTGTTACAGGTGAGTTGAAGCAGCGACACCGACAAATCCCGTAAATTCCCGTAAGTCAACGCATCTACTGCTCAGTCGCAGGTTCTTATTATTTACCAAACAATCCTGAAGGGTAGGGGGGAGGGAGAAATTCGCCAGGCACTACCTTATCGGCACGTGTTCGCCCGGCGATGGGGCAAAACAAAAAAAAAAATCGGAGGAGAGCACGAGGCGGTCGAAAAGGAAACGCGCCGCGAGTTGGATAACACCACCGTTACGCGGCGCGGAGCGAGAGAGACCCGTTATCGAGCGACCTGGAAAGAGCCGGCGAGTCTCCTCCTCCTCCTTCTCCTTTTCGTGCACGACAAGCTGCACGATATTTTCGCGGAGGAGGGACTGAGGGTCTTTTCACGATTTTCACTTTTCCAAGTCCATTTTCTCGTGGAGCACATTTTTTTTTTTGCTACTTGGTATACTAAGGTAAAGTACCCAAAACCGGACGATCCACTTGCGAGTATGTACGATAGTCGTGACACCATCTAGTGGATATTTATAAATTAATTTAAAACAACAAAACAGTGGGCACACGCGGTCGCGAGAGATAGACACTGCGCATACCTTTGCGATAAATTACAAGCTAGTTGGTAAAAACTACAAGTACAGCTGTTACACAATACAATTAATTTGATAATTATTGAAAGAAAATATATTTAAGTTTAGAATTTTCAATTATTAGCAACCTGGTTGGTATTTTTATCGAAGTTTAGTTTGTATTAATTAATACGAAAATAGTAAATATTATTAACTAAAATGATAATTAGTTTTCTTTTGGCAGTCTGTGATCAGTTTGCCCAGGAAGTTGTTAATTTTTACAAGCCATTTCTTAAATTTTACCTAGGTGGGTCTCAGTGTAGTAAATAACAAACCACGAGTTTTGAATGAAGAATCGAATTGCTTTGAAAATTCTTAGTGTAATCATTGATTTGTCATCTATTTCGTAGATTAATTCTGAAATGGCGCTGAAATTCAAATTTTCTAACCTCAAAAACGACTCCGAAATAAATAGTAAAGAAAGGAAGCGTTTTAATCTTTTATTCTAGTTATTTTTTATTGTCCACCTTTCGGTCCCACTCTACAAAGTGTCCAGTATTGGGTACTTTACTTTATACAATTTTTCTTTTTATTTATTTTTTTTTCGCCGGCTACGGATGAGCGCGCGGAGCCTCCTTTTTTTTCCTCGTCGGTATAAGTGTCTTCACGGCGACGCGGTAACGGGACCGAGGGAGTCGTTCGAGGTGATTATCGTTTCGAAAATTGATTTATTTGCCGGACAATTTGTACGCGGGTTATTATTCCAGACGCATAACTAGTGGATCGCTCGTATAACGCCGCCGTGAAAAAGGTGCGCCTCCAGGGTATTTATGAATCGTAAGTGATAGCAGAGACGCAGATTCGGAGAGTGTAGCTACAAAATAACTGCGCTTGTTGCTTGTATTTTTTTTATTTGTTTTATTTTTCTTTTCACAATGCACCGAACTTCCTACCGATTTGAACGTGTGTCCGAGAGTTACGCCGGGGATTCCCCTTTTTCGCGCGCGATCGACCCTTCGGCGTGTGCAAACTTCTATGCTTGTGCTTTATTTCGCGAAGTTATTTTTGTTGGGATGATTTGCATGCAAAATTTACGTCTCTGCGCTAAACGATCGTTATCTATGCTCAGGTGTACCTGTCGGCTATTCGTTAGCTTTGAAACGTTATTAAAGAAGTTCACGTTCGGAAAATTAAGTGCCCATATGTAATTTTGTAAAACAAGGTGCATCTATTTTCTCAGCAAGTAACAGTCTTTGTAAATAAAAGATCAGATAAATTTTAATGATTTTAATGACTGTTGTTTAAATTTAAATGTAATTTTTTAAATTCATTTAGTACTCGATAAATCAAAGGAATTAACTTCTTAATGAAGTCATTTTATACAATTTAATGTAGAATATTTCGTAGAGGCTTTAATTTTGAATTTTCTCAGCATACAACAAGACTTTGTAAATGGAAGATCAGATAAACTCTAATAATTATTTTAACGATCCTTTGTTATTACAATTCAAATATAATTTTTTAAATTCATTTAGCACTTAATAAATCAATAGAATTAATGCTTTAACAAAGTCATTTTATGAAATTTAATTCAGAATATCTCGAAAGCTGAAAAGTCTATAGCTAATAATCACTTATTAATCAACCTGAATAATCGTAAAATTTTTTTAATACAATTTTTAAAATATTAATTTTTTAATTTATAGATTAACTAATCAAAATACTTCTCCGAATATTGCACAACATTCTTGGCTCCATCCATGTTTAAAATTTATAAATTATATATATATATATATATATATTATTGAATTGAATTGCGCCGATAAATAAACAAATAAAAAATGAAATATTACTTGTGACGGGCGCCGTACGTAAAAGAGTGGCGCAACAGTAAACATTCGGCTCTGGAGGCCGATGTATCCACCTTTGTCAATATTTAGCCTTTAATTTATGCCAGCGGCGCAGTACGGAATTGAAATTTCGCGCAGTTCATTAACCGAAGCACATGCGGAGACTTTGACCCTGAAATTTCGAGCGACCAACGAACGTCAATTTGCCGAGAGCAAAAGAAAAAAAAAGAGGTAATCTATATCCTCGTATGCTCGAGGAAATTCCGAGCGCATTTATAGATGGCTATCGTTTTTTTTTTATTACGCGCCATATCGACAGTAGTGATGGATTACGTTCGATCGCAATGCGAGTCGTGTGAAGCGATTTAAAATTTATCTGCTAGTTTTTAACTGTGTACGAAAAATTATCGTGCTTTTAATAGGTAAAAATTAAGATATAAAATTAGAAATTTAAAATTTTATAAAATCTACTAAATGAACGAATGCAGAAAAGCTTTAAACTGTTCAATAGAAACAATGTAGTCGTTCATTTACATTTCCAGGTAGCCAATTCCAGAGCTTCTATTAAAAGTGGAGTAAAAACTAAAAATTGTATAAAAACTTCCTCCGCAAAATTCATAAAAAAAAGAGATAAAACACTTTATTTAAAAATAAAGTATTTTACTAAAAAATAAAGAGAATGGCAAGGTTCGTAATACAAGGAAGCGCGATATCCGCGCGGAGAAAAAGGCCGGGGGGTAATATCGCGCCGCGAGGCGGCTTCGGTTCACTCGCTGCTCATTTTCTGTATCATCCTTTACGTAATGCGATAATGCCGATTGCGCAATGACTGCTGCACGGCGACAACGACTCCTCGCCATTTTCTCAGCCGCGAAGGTTTTCCGAGCGGCCGAGGCGCGACCTTCAACTTGCGTGAGTTTCCACGCGCGGCCATTGTTGTGTGCTCTTCGCCGATTACTGTGAGCCCGTAATAGCATGTAAGGATATTAGACGAAGTTGTTTCTTGTTTTATTAAGCGCATAAGACGACGACGGAAAAAAGAGAATTTAAAGTGGATTTTTTTAGCGCGATCGTCTGTTTTTATTTAAGAAAGTCAATGGAAGATTCAAATTTCGCGCCATAATGTAGCAGACGAAAAAACAATCGATTTGTTTGTAATATGAGGATTTTTTTTAATTCTATCAGGAAAAGGAAAAGATTTTTGATTACGTAATTTCGATTAGGATTACGTAGATTTCTTAATCTTCTAAGTAGTTTTATTCTCGGTATCACCAGAATACATTAAACTTACCATACTCTTTTTTTTTTAATAAAATGAAGAAAAAATTAAATTTTAAATCGTTTCAACAACTTAATTCAACTACTCTGCTGGAGAAAAAAAATATATCGTTAAATTGATCACATTTGCTGTAGGTTCCAGTGCTTCAACGTTTCAATTTTTATCGAGCAATCGTCTATTTTTAAAAAACATCGCTTTAAATACATTTAAAATTAAAATCAGTGTGCATACTCAAAGCCAGCAGTACAATTTCCAAATTCTTCGAAGGCGAGCACTAAAAATATCAAGTAGGTCGTATTTCAACATGAACCTTTTTTCTCAATCGGCTCCAGCTAAACTTTCATTTTTCACTCTCAATTCGGTACAGTAACTCGTAACGAGCGATCGGCTCTCCTCGGAATTGATGCAAACAAATTTAACGGAGAGATTTTCTCGTCGTCACCTGGAAACGCGTGCATATCCTACATCGTAAACCTCTCGACGGGGTTTTCCATCCCAAGGAATTAGCAATGGACTCCGGGAGCATTTCGACGACCAGGCTTTTCTTTTTTTCCATTAACGCGCCGTTACGGCGTTAAACGCCGCAGCAGCGCACGGCTAATGAGAGTCGCTTCCCTCGTGTAATCTCCTGGTCGACCGCCGACGGTAAACAAGTTCTTTTTCCACGTTTGCCTCGTAAAAATGAGGAATCAATTCGCTCGCTCGATAATATTATCGCAGCTCATTGCGCTCCAAAAGAGAACCGCGTTTACAGCCTCGCCACGTATAAATATATATATATATATATTATATACCCCTACTCGTTACGCTCGTCCACCCCCCCCCTAATTTTGATTTTTTTTGTCGAATATCTCACAGTGTGAGACGAAATCGCACGTTTTTTTTTTTCACTATTTTTAGGGGGACGGATATTGGAAAAAAATGTGCCCCGCGTTATTTTTATAATCGTCAGGCTGCATACCGCGTCATAATACACGTATCCGCCGCTGTGTGACATCACAGCCCGACCGCGGAATAAAATAATATAACGATCTCGACGCTCGCTTTTGTCTCTCCTCTTCTCCCTCGATAAAAAGCTATTATTTCAAGCGCCGTCGATAAGTCTCGGTCTTTTTTATTTTCACCGTTAAAAAACCGATAAAACTCGGGCTGACGGAAAAAATGTTTAATTAAAGCCTCCGATGGAGAGGGGGGAGAGTAAGAGATCGATTTATACATCCATTTGCATGGCGCGTTCGTTGCCTCGGCGACAATATATATATATAGACATACATATATATACATATATATATATATATATGTATGTATATATATATATATGTATGCATACATGCAAGAGTGAAGGAATAATCAGAAAAAAAGAACAATCAGCACGAGAAAAGACAAATAGGTATAGGCGCGACGTTTTTCTTTCGCAGGAGAACGACGTCGATTGGCGCAGCCTTGGGTCTCGCGAAGTCGAGATATCGCGGCTCGATCGACTAAAATAATTCGGCTCACTCGCCAAGAGCTTCGCTTCGCTCGCGCGAGACGACTAATAACGCCTCGATACATACATTCGCGCTTTTTTTTTTTCTTCTTCGCCAGACTCTCGTGTACGAGTGTACAACTAATCAGGCGAGCTTATCGGCCGTTACGGATCGAAAACTGGTTTTTAATTTGCATACGCGATTTTTTACTCTTCGATTTCTCTTGACCGTGCCTTTTTTAGCGCGCGGCCGATCCGCGATTGAGATAACAGGCGATTCGATTCGGGAGACAATTAAGCAGCTGTTGGATACGCTAATCCGGAGAAAATTTTGCTTCTCTTTTATTTTTGCGAAGGAACACGCGGCTTTATTTGATTATCAAAGGAGTGTTTGCGGAGATATTTTTTGCGTGGATTTTATAGTGCGCTCGCTAAAGAAAAATTTTAGCGCTTCAATCGAGCTCGAAATAAGTCCGTCAAAAATTAGCTGAACAAAGAAAGTCGTAGAATGCGAGTAATAGTTGATTGACACTTTTTTTTGCTGCTAATTATATTATTGAGCATTTTCCGGAATATGCGATATTGACTAATTTTTTTTTTTTAGTATATTAATAATGGTTAATTATGGAATTTTTTAATATTGAACAATTCTTTATAATATTGAAGTTTTAACGCGGCTTCTTATTCGGAAGAGTCGATTATTTGTTATTTATATTAAATAAAATATTACCCATCGATCGTTAAATAAATAAAGCAAATTAGTGGTATAAATACGAAAGTAAAATATAATAAAATATAAAAAAATATATATAATTTAGCTCACTAAATAAAAGTAAAGTAAAAATGAAACTTCCATCACATTTTTATAACCTGATAAAAAGTTTCGCGTATTTAACGACTGAAAAGAGATTTTACGGTGCGTACTTATATTTTAAAAACCTTAGAGGTATAAAACAAATCACGCAGCATTTTTATTAAGCATTTTATTAGCAATAATTATTTTCCACAATATATAATATTTCAATTTACACGCTTCCAATAAAATAATTCCCCGCACGCATGTAACTCTCTCGACATTCCAAATGATCATCTTAAATCATGTGAAAAGCACGAAAAGCTCGAACCACTCGGGCGAATGTTTATACGCGTGCAAAGAAGAATTTGCGAACACCGCGAGAGTCGCAAGGGTCGCTCGCGTGGAGGTCGATAAATTCCTAAGGTTTCCACTGCTCTGAAAAGAGCCACAATCGAATAAAGGGAAGACACGACGACCGGATCGCGGATTAATCTTGAAAAAACAGTCGCTGGTGGGCCACCTTTTGTGTCACCGATTCCCGGTGGTTAATTGTTCTGCGGTGCTCTCTGAGAAATCCGAGGAGTACCGGATCGATAATTGACTTATCTTCTGCCACCGTACACACTGTTCTCTGAGTTATTCAATGTGCGCAGGTTGGCCTTTCTTTCGACGCGAAATTTTACGGCGACTCTTTTTTTCTTTTACTTCAGGATGATGTAGGAGTTGTTGCGTTTGACAGGTATTGAATGTTCAGAAATGCGGTGGTACTCAGAGGAACAGATGGGTGTGAATATATTTTGACGTAAAGTTTTTCAATTGAAGTGTCGATGATCAATTTAAATTCATAAATTGTAATTGGATAGTCTACCAAATGTTCATATCCACATTTGTTTGATTACATCTTATTGCATTCATCAGAAGTAGGTTCTAGAGCTGATGCAATTCCAGTACCACGTGTTTCAATATCTTCACTGACACAAAAGTCTTTTAAATGCTAAAAGAATCCTTTGAATGGTAAAGGGAATCTGCTACAACGTATCTTGTATTTAAAGGAAATATTCTTACGCTCAAAGGATTTCGTTTTAAATTGGATGGAGAACTTCTAAACAATTCATCCACTCCGGTTTAAATTACATTTTTGTCAGTGCAACTGGACAGTCTACAAGATGTTGATATTATTTTTATTTGCTTATCTTATTGCATTCATGAGAAGTAGGTTCTGAAGCTGATAAAATTCCTGAATCGCGTGTTTGAATATCGTGCAGTAGCGGAAAGAGTATCATTGCAAATACTTCAATTAAAAGATACTTAGAAGTGTAACGCGAACTCAATAGCTTCTGTTTTTTCGTGCAGCCTGGAATTCAAAGAGCTGCACTCCTCCGACTGGAAACAGTCGAATCGATACATTCCAACTGGCGGAAGCAAAATTACATTCTATTATAGGGAAGGCCTTGCCGTGTGCCGAATCCAAGCGCATTATTGTTTTATTTCACAAGCATCGGGTTTCACCAGGAGTAGACACCCATGCGGGATGGGTCGACGACAAGAAAGTCCCACCATTTATTCTCCTCGTTACAGGAAGGGGGAGCTCCAAGAAGGAGAATCAATATAAGCGCTTAGGGGGGAAAAAGTGTGTGCACCCTCCGTGTGGGTCAGGGCGGAGAATTGTCGGCTGATATATTCCGTGGTCCCTCGCTCGCTTCCTCCGAGGGGGACAGTGACGGCAGGTGCGATCAGGGCCCACCAAATGTAGCAGGAGGTCGTTTAAAGGCCGCTTGGTAACCGGTCAAGATGCTTTTCTTACGCGCTAAATCAACTGGAGCGAAAGAGTAAAAATTAAACCGTTTGCAGTAAAATTTTCAGATAGAGACATAACCTATAATACTCTACTTTAGCCTGCCCTAAAAATTTCAAGGGTTATTATTCTAGAGTTATTATAGGGTACTTCAGAGGAAAATTTACTCTATTTTAGAGTGAAATTGAACTCTGTAGAGTAAAAATGAACTGTAAAGAGTGAAAATGAACTCTAAGTAGTGAAATTGAAATCTGAAGAGTGAAAATGAACTCTATTCGAGTTAAATTTGACTGTATAAATAGCCTCACTATAAATAAACTTCTAAATTTCTAGTTTTGAAGGCGTTTAAAGTCTTTCTATGTGTCAGAAATATAAATTAGTAGTTGGTGAATTTTAGACTGACTATTACTCAGAAAATTCCGTAGAATAGAAAGTCTAAAGAAAGATTGATACTTACATTATTTCTATATACTATCATCATATTATCAACATGGTACAATATGTTTACATTACAATACTTAAACGACGTATTTATTTTGCTATTTTAATAACTCTACGTAGTACCTATAAACTGCTCCCGTGGATGTCTATCCTAAAGAACCTAAATATCTTCAGAATATTACAAACGGCAGAAATAAATACGCAGAATAGTTATAAGAGTTAAAGTAATAATTGACGCGACAATGAGGGCATTAAGAGACACTCAAATTGTCGTTAAGTAGGAAAGCAGAGAGTCTAAGATGACGCGTAATACAGAAAATAGGTCAGTCCGACAGTCGTAAATAGAAAGTGATAAGTGAATCCGGCGCATAGACCGATTCACAGCCCTCAAGTCCGACTTCATTACTCCACGCGGTAATTTACCTCTCTCGTTTATAACGACACCTTTTTAACTTCCCATTACGTCTGCCCATTGAAAAGGAACTCGAGACCTCGAACTCACATGCGCAAGTGAAACGAAACTCTCTTCTGGACGATCAATCCTCGTAAACGTCACATTTGACGAAATTCCGGCACCGGTCAAGGTGTACATCCAGAACTGCGATACCTGCGCTCCCCTCGTCTCCTTTGTCGTCGTGATCCCTCGTTCATTGTAGTTTCTATGGACTCCCCTCCTTTGCGCATCCTCCGTTGCGTCAAAGCATGCGGGAACGCGTGGTGACGTTGTACTTTTGTTTTTTTTTTTTTAGATCGACTATGAGGAACGAGAAACGACTGTGTCGAGCATTGTAGATTAGAAAATGTATTTTTGGATTTTTTTGTTTTAAATTAGAAAATCTGATCATAAATTTCTTTTTACAAATCCTCGCCATCGTCCGTTCAGAAATTTATCTTGAAGCCAATCAAATTTCTAATTCATTCATTGCTTCGGAAAAACCTACCATCATTATTTATTATTTTTTTTTTTAAAGAATGTGTTAACAAAAAAAATCTCAAATGCGTCCACGAGGTCACATAACACGTGCATTAGCTTTCGGGAAAGCGAGGGCCATTCGGAGCTCGTGGCCTTTAAACTTTCACCGTCGCCGGAATGTGTAATGATTTGCCCTATTACGTATGGGACATAACCATTTTTATCCACTCTCCATCTCGTCGGTAAAAAGAAAAAGGAAAAAGACGCCGACGTTACGTCGTGATTAATAATAGCGACGGAATTATTATAACGCGAGCTAAATAAAATGCATCTGAACCGCAGCTGCAATTTCTAGAGTTTTACGCGCTTCCTAGTCTGTGCTCTGCCGCCGCTCATTCGCTTATTAACGACGCAATTTGCGAGTTACGTAAAGTAAATATGCCTGAGAGTAGCAGTGAAAAAAAAAGGATCGGCGAGTTGAAATTGCCGCGATTTAAGGGGCAGTCGGAGTCCTGTTTTACCGATCGGTATCTTCGTTTTTATTAGTTTTGTTAGTTCAATCTCCCCTAATGAAAAATATATGATGTACATAATAAAGATACATATATAGGTGTAAAAAAATAAACCAATGCAAATTTACTCATACAAAAAAAAGTACAAAATTGAAAATATAAAAATGTCTGCTTTTCACTTTTGTATAACAATGGTAGCTTTACTGAATAATTAAAAGAAGATTACAAATTTAAGAATAAATTTCTTCTTCTATTAAAATTTTGAATAGAGACTGATAAATCGAATGATCATTAAATGTACATTTTCGCTTTTAATTTTACATGCGGACCCCTACATTTGCCCCTTAACAATGTAATGACGACCTTTCTTTAAAAAAAAAAAACGGTAGAAATACTCGTTGATTATTTATTTCGACACAAATTGGAGTTAAGTTAACAGTGCAGCGTTGAAAAACTATAAATTTTGATAAACGCGCTGTTTGCAGTCTTAATTCTTCGGATTTGGTGTGCTTCAGACTTGCGCCGCATTTAAAGCGTCGCACCATTTCTCACGATAAGAGCGACAGTTTTAGGTCAAATTTTATTTCACCTCGTTCCTCTTTATAAAAAAAACATGTTACAAAATATCAAAATTAACGCGTAGTTTCTCGTTGATCTTGACGAGGAACGAATTGTCTTAATCGAGGCCTCCTTAAATTTCTCGAGGATGGGCTCCTTCAATTTGTCGAATAAAAGGCTCAAACTGATTTTCGAATAAAGAATTTTACGAAATTACTTTTGAAAGAGCGATAAAATCGAAAGTGAAATTTTTATTTCGACACGCTCTTTACTGCGTGAAAGGGACAAACTTTTCATTTCACTGTGCTTTTTCATTTTTTTTTTAATTAAACTTTTACTTATGCTGTAATGTAAATTAGTTTCTGGATTTTTTCATTACATTTCCAAGCAAAATTTTCGTTCTTCTAACGATGCTAATTATAAATTGCAGAGGTCATTATTGCACTGCAACGCTGCCTGTGGGTATTATTCTCAAAACAGTTGAAAAAAAATGCTTTTAAAAATAAAATTATGACAGGATACTGTGAGAAGCATTTTAGGAAGGAATTCATTTGTTTAAAATCTCAGTTTACAGCTAGATATAAATTGGGTAATAAAAAAAGTTTATTTAATATCATGAATTGATAGATTAATGAAAAGAATAATCATTAAATTTTTTAATATCGTCGCCGACCTGCAATTTATTTAAAGAGACAATAAAATTTAATTCTTGTTCTAATTGACTGTCTGAGCTCAAAATCTGTTCACTCGGAGCGATAAAGAATAAGAACGAAGTAATAAAAAAAAAACAATTCACTTCACATTTGTCCTCCCCTAAAGAAATGCTGAAGCCTAAAGCGTGATTCGATTGGCTTTGGCGTCTGCACGTGATTAGTCTCATTTTTTTTGTCCAACATACTGCAGCAATACAAAGAATACGAGATAAGATAATAATACACATTGATATCAATTAGTCATTTTTGCCTCGAGTCTACACTATTTTCTATCGGTAAAGTTCAAAATTACTCTTACATCACAAAATTCCTTCCAAAACGTGCAAAAAAATTTGTACTGATATATCGAAAAAATGTTTACGACTACAGCTTCTTCAATTTAATAGTACTTTTTACTTCTATTATTTTCTGTATACCGAAAAAGTTTCTTCTTTAGTAATAATAAAAATGATTGAAGAATATTTTACTTAAAAACTACATAATAATTTTTATTATTTTCCTTTTAAATAAATAAATGTAAAATCAATACTTTACGCATTACTTCAAATTTGTTGTACTAATGTATAAAACGCTTCTTTTGTTTCTCTCATCGAGTCACTACGAATTGACTTTTAAACGGTGAAAAAAATTAACATAATTCGCGTGACAAATTAGAATGACGTACAAACTGTGTGTTTGGTATTATAATTTAATACACAAAGTGCAAAGAATTACGATAAAAATAGTATTATATAGAATAAAGCAGAGTAAAATTCATTCTGGAGTGAAATAAAACTCACTCTAAAGTAGAGTAAAAATCACTGTAATGTAGAGTAAAATTCACTGTAGAGTAAAACTAAGAACATTACTAAGTAGTACTAGTAGAGTAGATAGCTCTACCTTTCACTCCACTTAAGAGTAAAAAAATCACTCCATCAAGGGAGTTAATTTCACTTCAAAATTAGGGCGAAAATTTTACTCCAATAGAGTTAATTTTCACTCTATTTTACTCCAATGGAGACTACTTTAACTCTATTTCACTCCAATAGATATTACTCTATTTACTCTATTTCACTCAATACTATTTCACTCTATTTCACCCCAATAGAGTTAATGTTCACTACATTTGACTCGAATAGAGTTAATTTTCACTCCATTTGACTCCAGCTGATTTAGCGTGAACATAAAGCCTCCCCGCAGTCATCGCCTATGAAAATAGGGTTAAGGCAAAGCGCATCCCCAATTAGCGGCACGCCGGAGCGTACAAGAGACTCGTTACGTGGAGAGCGGCGGTGACGCGGGGGAATGCCGTATATCCCGGCGCGAGAGAGCCTCGGAGAAGGTCCGGAGAGGAGCCTCGGCGAGTGGTGGTGCAATCGGCTCGGCTCGGCGCGAGAGAGCACGAAAATACATATAGCGGCGCGCGCCGCGACGTCGCGGCCCCGACTTTCACCGGCATATTTCCCCCGGCCTCGCGCCGCGGCCTTTCCATGGTAACGCGCCCGCAGCCAGCGGCGAGCCAGCCATCCTCTTATCCGGCGAAATTCGTGCTCTTGTATCTAGGTACGCGAAGACGCGCGCGTTACTTTCGTGCCGCCGCGCGACCCACTTGATTATGCGCGCCACCGGCGGCCTCGGCGTTTTACTTTTCGCCGATGATTCAATTCGATTGTCATCGCTTCGTTGAGACTGATTTTTTTTTTCACGGCATGTTGTTATGGGTGGCTAAGTGAATTTTGCATTTTTTTTCTCGTGAGTACTTGCGGTAAAACGGTTGGAGTGAAATTTCACTCTTAGTTTATAGCGAAACACTCGTTGAGTTAATTTTTACTCTATTGGAGTCAAATTTCACTCTTAGTTTACAGTGGGACACTCGTAGAGTTAACTTTTACTCTCTTGGAGTGAAATTTCACTCTTAGTTTATAGTGAAACATTCGTACAGTTAACTTTTACTCTATTGGAGTCAAATTTCACTCTTAGTTTACAGTGGGACACTCGTAGAGTTAACTTTTACTCTCTTGGAGTGAAATTTCACTCTTAGTTTACAGTAAAACGCTCGTAGAGTAAAATTGTACTCTATCGGAGTCAAATTTGACTCTACATGAATAGAGTGATTTAAATTAACTTTAATGTAGAGTAAAATTCACTCTGAGGTAGAGTGATATATTGCAGATTAAGGCTCTACCATTCGTTCTACTTAAGAGTTAAAAAATCACTCATTTCCCTTCATCAAGGGAGTCAATATCACTAAAAATTGGAGTGAAAATTTCACTTCAATCGAGTTTTCTTTCACTCTATTTCACTCCAGCTGCTTCAGAATTCTAAACGCGTATTTGTAATTGAGGATTTAGCTCCATTACTCGCTAAATCATGTGGAGTGAAGTGGAGCGAAAATTAACTCTATTGGAGTCAAATTTTCATTCTAATGTTATAGTAAAATTAAAAATAAACTCTGTTTTACAAATAAATAAATGAATTATTTTAATTCGATGCGTCGTACATAAATTAGCCAACTTAACATTGCAACCTTTACTACGTTGATTTTCAGCGCTATCCGTCAGTGGTAACCGAAGCCTGTTACTTGTAAGCGGATATTCCGTCAAACTCGAATCGGAATTCGGGCGACACCGATTTGACTAAAAGTGTACGCTCGCTGCTTTTCGAATAGCAGAGTAAGAGTAAATTTCCAGCCGAGCGGTAATCCGATCGTAAAATTCCGTCCACTTCCTTTTTCGTGCTCTCTTTATCACTCCGCGCGAAATTTCACCTTTTCCGAAGTGAATAAAAAAAATCGCCACGACCAGCTGGCTATAGAAAGTAAATAATGACGAGGAAGTTTAAATCGTGGCATTAAAGCGATCTATAAAAATCTGTGTCAAGCGAGTCATTTTTATAAAGGCTTATTTATATCTCTCGCTCGAAAAAAAAAAATTATACACACGTATACATATTCCGCGATCCATCCGATGCCCATGAACGAGGAAACACGGTGCACCCAAGAGTTCGATACACAAAACAAAAATGGATATGGACAAAAATTTCAACTTTTTTTTTCTTTTATCTCAAATTCTCGTAAAATCTGAGGCCTGCAAATGGAAAGAGCACACGCGTCGAGAAAAAATAAGAAATAAATAAAAAAGGGAAAAAATTATCTTCCGGAGTTAGAGTGAGAATCCGCACGCGTAGGAAGAAATTCCAGCAAAAGTTTAGTCAGCGTGTGCAAGTATGATACTAGAGCACCTCGAAGAGTCGGAGCTCGGCGCGTCATCGTCCAGGCATCGCGCCGTCTGATTAGTCTCGTTATGTGCCTGCTCCCGATCTCTCTCTCTCTCTCTCCCTCCCACTTTATCTTCGTCCGACCCTCTCTCCGGTGACTGCGGCGATATCGTTCGACACACTCGCGCAGCTTCTTTGCGACGCGAATATTTGCCTCGTCGAGGTTTCAGCGACTGTCGACGGATTTGCTTTTCATATTTTCGAGTACGTCGGGGTAGAGGTTGTCCGTCCATATACTCGATTTATTTATTTATTTATTTATTTATTTAAGCAGAGTAAAATACATTACATTACAATTGTAATCCAGAAGAGGAAAGAAATTTTTTTTGATAGATATTTATTTGTGCTTGGATAAAAAATTTATATAGTGTGATCTTCAAGTACTAGACTGGTTCGTAATGTAGGGACTGACTAAACGAAGAAAGAATTTTATTAGAAAATATAGCAAAATTTACTGCAAGTTCAGTAAGTCTAGTAAATTTTATTATACATTCTAGTAAAATTTACTGCAGGTCCAGTAAGTCTAGTAAATTTTACAGTGTGTCCTCATAAAATTTACTACAAGTTCTTTAAATCTAGTAAATTTAACTATGCACTCTAGTAAAATTTAATGCAAGTTCAGTAAGTCTAGTGAATTTTACTAAATATTCCAGTAAAATTTACTGCGAAAAGAAACAAATAGTTGGCGAGAATCTAGCATCACATTGTAACAGTCAGAATTAATAATAAATTCAGACTAACAATGATAAATTTTTATTTTCTGCGAAAAGTTATGTACCTGCGAGAAAATTCTTATTATTCTCGCGTTCCTTCTTTTATGCCGGGAATGTAAAGGAAAAATAGATAATGCCTTTCTTCCTAACAATGAAAAGAAATTTCTTTGCAAATTGACGTGGTTCTATAGCAAATGGAACTCGTTTGTAATTTTTTTTTGTTTGCAAGTACTCTTCTTGTTCGAGCTTCGTACATTAGCGAAGCCTAGTACATGTCGTTTGAATTTGAGATGTGAAATTAATTTAGAAAATGTACACGTGTGTCGTATTGCATAAAGCAAACGCGAATAATTTCATATTTTCACATTAAGCAGGTATACTTATGAACAGGATTCGATTTTAACGAGCCCGACGACTGAACCTCGTTTTTCGCTTTTTAACAAAGACTTTTTTTTCACAGTTAAAAAAAAAGGCGATTACTTTCACGAATATATTCAGATTTTGTTTTTCTTTTAGCACACCGATAATGCAGATCGTTTTTACGTGCCGAAGCGAAGTTCGACAGACGAGCAGCTCGAGTACTTTTTTTTTTATCTTATCGAATTTATTTATTGTACGCCGCTTCGCTTTTTTGATCGAGTGTTAGGCGGTTTCTTGCATTTTATGCATTATTTACTCGAATTTACTCACTTTATCGCTGGATTATGATTATTCGTGTAAATCGTGCGTGTATACGTACGCTCGTATCGCATTCGCGATAATTAAAATTTTTTATTTACATTTTTTTGTTAATGCGAATAAAAAAAATGTAGGAATACAATTTTGAGTACACAAAATGTGCAGTCCCGGTTGTAAGATTTAAAAATTACGAAAGTGAAATTTTCAATGCATAAAGTGTGCAGTTCTGCGAATATAGGATTAAAAAAAAAAATTTTTTTGTAAGACCCTTCTTCTTATTTGTTCGTTTTTTTATTTTTTTTTTAACGAAACTTTTTACTCCTAACCATATCGCACTTTCTGCTTCCAGAGAATTTCCTTCTAAAAATTCACGTTAAAGATAACCTTAAAGATTCTCTCTTTGAAAAACAATGGATTTTCCTAGTGAGCTGGAAAATCTTAATTGTTTTCCTTAGAAATAAAATAAAAACTAAAAAATTCTTCAAAGAAAAATGTATATAAACATTTTCAAATTCCGAATTTAAATGAGTCTTGCATATATTATTTTCTGAATAATTTCTAATTTTATATTTAATTAATGTTATATCTGTATTTGTACTTGCTGTAAATATATATATATATAAACAGAAAAAAAAATGAAATTAAAAAATTATTTCAAGGTATTCTGTGTACAAACACTTGCAGCTCGAATGCCAACCAAAAAAAAATCTGATCAGAAACTCCCGATCCTGCGATGCGCGTCAAACGATCGTAAATCCTGAGCCACGCTTCATTCATCCCAAATCAAATGCATTTTAATCTCAAAGGAAAGCTCCTTCATCGCGATCGACTTTCGTAACCGATTCGCTTTTATTTCGGAATTTCGACGGCGAGTTACGAGTCGCTCGATCGGTCCAGTGAATTTTGCAGCGGCGATGATGGGGGCCCAGGGGGGGGGGGGGAGGGGTCGAGGCGAGATTCTCGAAGGCTGATTCATGTGGCCGCGCAATGGCTTTTTGGGTTGGAGGCGATTTCACGCCTCCGAGCTGAGGTTTGGGAGCGGATTGCGCTCTCCCGTGTCTCTTTAAATCGTAACGCCTCGCCGGGTCCGGTATGCGCGGGACGATTTCACCTCGATCGAGCGTCCAGTTTAAATGGCGTTTATCGGATTTTTCGAATGATTTCCGCAGACTTTATTTCCTGGTGCCGATAAATTTCCCCCTCGACAGCGCACGATTGCATAAATTATCGCGCTCTGAAAATGCCGCGCACTGTCTAATCCAATTAATAATTGTCGTTGTAATTATTTACGCTTTCGAGTCTGTCGTGAAATAAGACTACGTTTCATTTCTACGATTATCGATGGCATTCACACGGAGAAAACGATCCTGTAAAAATGAGCATAAACGAAGCGGTAAAAATTACTAACTGATAAGTGAACCTACGGCGCTACCATGCGGTGATTTTTTTTACTAACACTCGGTACAAATTTTACTAAACTAATTATTACCAGAATTTTAGTAATATATCTACAATTCTAGTAAATATTATTAGAATTCTAGTAAAATTATAATAAAAAATAGTAATTTTTTCACTAAATGCAGTCAAAAAAAGTGCAAAATTTTAATAAAAATCGCGAGAATAGCAAGACGTTCCAGGATTACCATAAAAGTGTGGATAATTTCTACTCAACTATTCTATCTCCGTGTGCCACGTGTAAAATTGCAGTGTTGTAATAAAAGTGAACTTAAAAAAAAAAGAAAGAAACAACTCGTTTTATTGAAAAATCGATTCCTTTATTTACACTAGCCGGTACGCTTCAGACTTTCATCACTTCGAAAAAATTAAATTGGCATCGAGCGGACGATATTTACTTGTTTGTAATTTAATAAAAAGAAAAAAAACTAAAATCCGTGCATGTCAGGATGACCTTGCGAAAAGCCACGAAACTGCGCAGGTACGCTCGAAGCATCCATCGGCACGACACTCTCGAACGCTTTAACGATTTTTTTTATTCTATTTTTTATTCTATTTTACTTCAGTTCTATTTGACTCCAGTCGCCAGAATTACCAAAAATTTATTTCAATTCTCGTTGACTCGCCCGAAGAATTCGCGAAATGCCGCGCGAGGAAATTAAATCGATGTCCTCCGCGAGTTTTGTAAACGTCCGAGAGTAAATTGTAAATTTCTAAGCAGAGGTCAGCGGCAACTGGCCGGCGAGAAAGTATAAAAGATTTGAGTATAAAATTACGCCGTCGCGGCATTAAACGCAGTTGAACGTTCGCGAACGCTTTCAAGTGCCTGCGGGGGCCACGTGACGGGAGAAGCCGCTGCCTGGCTTGTACAGATGCAGGCGCGAGCCGAAGTAAACAAGAAAACGATGTTTTCCCTTTTAAGAAGGCAAATGCGCAGATGAGCGCCGCGCCGGAGAAATAAACACTTCACTTAGAATTTCAGGCTAATTTTAAGATTTAACACCGTTTAAACGTATCGTAAAATCAAGCCGATTTCATGATTTTACAGCGTACAAATACACTGAAACAAAAGTTTGGTAATTTTAAGTGAATATTTAAAGTAACGCTTGGAAAGTTCTTTTTATTCGTTAATTTTTATTTTATTCGTTTATTTTACGCACTCGGTGCGCAATGCGCTATATAACGCAATATGTAAATGTTTTTAGTCAACATAATTTTCTCTCCAAGTAGCCACTTCACAGCAAAGCAAAGATCAATCGGTTGCTCAGGATCCGCAAAGAAAACACGCAAATCTACAACCTCAAAAATACATCCCCGAGAATAGCCCTTGCGCCGCGCGGCAAAAGAGCAGAGTCCGACAGTCAAACGTGCGCGGCATTAGCAACATAAAAAAAAAAGTGCGCGTGCTTTTAGGCCTCGGTATGTTCGCCATTTACGTAAGTCGGTCGGGCGAAAGAGGAGGAGGGGGATGGGGAGAGCAGCCCTTTTATACGCGGGGCGCTTCTTTCGCGCGGCCCCGGAATAGTGCATCGCAGGCTATTCTGGGCGAGCAGAGGCTGGGCCAACACCTGTTCGCACGGGGCTCGCGTCCAAAACTGCCCGCATTCGCCCTTCTTCCGAGGGACCGGCACCGGGCCGCACTGAATTTCTGGGAGGGCGGTTTTCGCGATATTCCGTTGTTTCGTGAGAAAAGTTCGCGGGTAATGTTGAGAAAATTGTCAGATCAGTATGATGTAATACGAAAAAAAAGTGCTTTCAATAAAGCTCACGCGGAAAGAAAGTCTAGTAAAAAATACTATATACTGGGAGAAATGTTTTGGAAAAATTACTATGCACTCTGATAGTGCAGCCATAGAATGAATTAATGGAAAAAGTACTATTATGTTGCAAATTTTACTAGATTTCTAGTAAAGATTTCTACAAATCTAGTAAAGGTTCTACAAGAATTCTAGTAAAGGTTTCTACAACTCTAGTAAATATTACTAGAGTTCTAGTAAAATATAAAATCGACAGTTCTAGTAAATATTACTAGGATTCTAGAAAATATTTTTACAGTTCTAGTAACTATTACTACTAAATAGAGCAAACTTTTTAGTAAAATTTTTTATTTATCAAATCTGTCACAGTGTTAAAAAATAGTATAGTAATTCGTACTAGACTTTTCTCTCCGTGCAGAGTTTACTTTACACTTTCGTTTATCAGCCATCGAAACAAAAGCATCTACTATCTAACAAAGAGAGAAAAAAAGTAGGTCTCACCTTGACCAATTTTCGGTCTTCAAACAATTTAATTTTTAATGACAAATCGATTCTTCTACAGCGAAATTCCAATGCTACCTCAACGTGCAATAAAAAAAATAAACAAAAAAGTGTCTTCCATCACAGTAATAAAAATAAATAAATAAATAAAGCTGCATTCTTACGTACAACTAAAAGCTAAACACTCCGCACCGGAGGAGTTGGCGATAAAGAATTGCCGGAAGGAGAGATTCTCGCCGATAAAACGTGCCCGAGAAATCCCGCGATGCAGTTTCGCAACATCAAAACTGGAGCTCGCGCTTCCCTTCCCCTCGTATTATCAGCTTATATAAATACCGTGCGATAAACGGACGTACCGCACGCATCAGCAAAAAAAATAATAAAAAAAAATTAAGGGAAAGTGTGTAAATGATGTTGAACGCGATTTATCACCTTTTAAGACTTTGCTTGTTTTTGTTTTGTTCTTTTTAGACTTGATTTAAACTGTTTTGGAGATTTCAGGGAATATAGTTATGTATATTAGTAATTTAAATCAATAATTACGTGTATGTAAATTGGTAATGTGTAAGGCTGGATTTTAAGATGGAATTAGGGGGCGGCGCCCCCTACGCGCTTCGCACGCCCCCTAGTTTTAATTTTAATTTAAATATAAAATGGGATAAAATATTATTCTTCATAATTCAATAAAATATTCATAACTTTACACATTAATATCTCGATTTTGGTGAAGGTAGATATAAAAAAATATAAATTTAAATTATTATTATTATTATTATTCTCCATTAAGATGACATTTGAGAGTCGTTGTAATTAGTTGCTTACTATTTTAGTACCAGAATTTTATTTTATTCTGCTGTTATATAAATAAAATAATAATGAATAAGTAGTTGATTATTGAAAAAGTAAAAGATACATTTCCACGTTTCTCAATTTTATTGAATCAATATTTCTCTGCGAAGAAAAAAAAATTATCGATAAAAGTCAGTACCGTCTTTTTATAGAGGGATTATGAAACTGGCTTGAAAAATATACACTTAAAATAAATGAACGCAAAAAACAGTCATTAATATTCATTACGAAAAAGATTACCAACGTATTTATAAGGATTATTACTTTATACGTATATTTTAAAATTTTATCTACTAGAGGTTGAAGTAACTCGAGAATATTTCGTTAAAACACATTTGTTTTACGCCGAAACTTTTTATTAAATTATTTTATGATTTAATCTTCTATTAAATTAATTATTAAAATATTAAAAAATACAATAATAATACCTCCAAAACTTCTGCGAACTGCTCCGCACTTGATGAATCAATACCGCAAAAACTAATCGCCCCTTTTTTTTTCTTTGTTTCAGGTGAGTCAGAAAGATGTACCCATGGTAGCCACTGTTTAGTAAGTCTTCATAAAAAATTGACCAAGTCAAATTTATTCAACCGCGAATTCACGAATAGTCAAATTCGAGAAAAATTTCTTCGCTAATATATAATTATACATACACTTTATTTCGAACTTAATGTAGCTACATAAAATACATTTTAAATTACAAATTTTAAAAACTTTAAATTCTTATATATTTAAAATGCAAGAATCGTTACATTTACATTTACAATACCGACCGCCGGTCAATGTAAAATTTATTAGTTCCCAGTTACACGCTCGAAATAAGCTTTATAAAATTTCTAACAATGCATCTTTCCTATAAGCTTTACCCGTAAAACGACGCGAGCGCGCGAAATTTGAAATTCCCGCTCGAATTCCATTGAAATTCCACCTTGAATCTGCAATATCGTGCTTTTAATCTGCCTAGCAATAAAGAAAAAAATAAAAAAAAAAAAGAGAGAAACTGCGTGGTGCATCGGCGAAAAATCCGGCGCAAGCTCGGCGCAGCATCCGCCGCACCCCCACCACGACGGCGGCGGCGCGCGTGCATTCGTGATGCAACAGGTGACGATGTCGAGATGTTGCGCGGCCGCGAGCTTCCGCGCGTGCCCCCCTCCCCCCTCCCCCGGGCGTGCAGCTGTGTGTCGATCTCGCGGCGCGGCCTTCGCTCCTCTCGGTGTACTTGCACTTACGCTCGCGCGAATTGCGCGCTCTTTCGACCGGGACTTTTCAAGATTGCGGCCTTGTAATTCGATTTTCGAGCGAGCGAGGGAAACGGCCGAGATTCTCGTGGTCGAAATAAAAGTGCCGCACGGGTCATTTAATTATTTGGATGCTTTTTGTACCGAGAGAAATGTTTTGGAAAAATTGCTATCCAGTCTACGAGTGGAGATATCGACTGCATTTAGTGAAAAAATTTCTATTCTTTATGATAAATTTTACTAGAATTCTAGGAATAATTACTAGAGTTCTAGTAAATATTTCTACAATTCTAGGAAATATTACTGCAATTCTAGTAAATATTTCTACGATTCTAGTGAATATTACTAGAATTCTAGTAAATATTACTAGAATTCTAGTAAATATTTCTACGATTCGCGGTATGATACGAGGTTTCGCAGGTTCGATCGATGGAAAATTTCTAGATTAAGTAAACAATTGATTTTTTTTTAAATATCACACATGTACAATGTGCACAAATATTTTTTTTATTAAAAAAAATATATAATAATTCAATTTTTCGACCTGCTTTCATTGTAAATTTACAAGGCGGTCCCCTTATCAACGCGTTCATCGCAAACGATTAAACTTATTCGATAGACTAATCAAAGCGCATCTGGATTTTCTTACACTTACCAACAACGCAGTCAGTAGTTTTATCAATCAGCGATCGCTATCGTTAAGTAGCAAAAAAGTCTGTTTGAACAATCATTTTTTCTTTACCCACGAGTAGAATTGAATCGTCGAAAGTAATAGACTGCGCTCGGTACGCGAGAAACTCGTACACCTCGATTATCGAACGAGATTAAGTTTTCGAAACGAAGAGGCAGTATGCCCCGACAAATATTATCTCGGATCTTTCACGGTAATTGAGTTGCCGAGGCACACTCAAAACGCACGCCAGTTACGGACAAAAGCCGCCGCGAGAATGTCCTTCTTCTCACAATTCCCGTCTACAAGCTTTTTGTAAGAAAATGTAACGCTAACGGGCTCCGTTAAGAAAAAGTTTTCTCGTGTACTTTCTCTCTCGCACACAGCCTCAAACGTCCTCGTCCACCGCTACCGACACACAAACATTCACGTACACAATTACATGCTCACACTCCACTATATATAATTATATATATATAAACATTTCTCTCCATGTATAAATAAATATATGTACACGTATGCATGTAAACTATTCATATAGAGATTATACATATTTATGTAATGTATACCCGTAAATTACTTTATAGACGTATAAGTGAATAAATAATGTATATATGTAGATTACACTATAGAGGTATAAATGTATAAATAATTTATATGTGTAGATTATTCTATAGACGTACAAGTGTACATTTAATGTATATATGTAGATTACTCTATAGTGATATAAATCTATAAATAATGTATACGTGTAAATTACTCTATACAGGTATAACCGTACATATGACGCGTATACATGTACAATTGTACAGTAAAACTACTCTATAGAAGTACATTCACTACCGCCGGTAGCGCACAGACACAAAGGCGGAAAATAGTAGACGAGAGAAACCTCGAGCGCCATTAAGCGAAGAAGGTCATCTTTTTATCAATTTTCAACGCTCATTACGACGTCGCCGTCGAGCGCGCGTTATACTGGCCCGAACAAAAAAAATATACATGTGAAAACAAAGGAGTGGGGGGAGCATCACTGAATATATATATATATATATTCCTGCAACGACGATGACTGGCGGTTGCATCGCGCGTTTTACTTTCGTGGGTATATTAAACATCAGGAGGCGAGAGAGGAGAGCCTCATTGTCCCGCGACGCCTTAATCGAGGCGGATTCGTAATTTTCCTCGCGAGTAGCCGCGCGACGCGTTAACCTACTCCACATTTTTCAGCTCGATTTGCCGCTCAGTCGATTTCTTTATGCCGATCGCGCAGCATCCGGTTCGCCTCTTATGCCTAAAACAGTCGTTCCAAGGTGCAATTTTCGTGCCTGCCGTTTTTTTTTTCGGCGAGCATAAAAGAGCGCGAAATTTGAAATTCATGGCTCGCGTGTACGTGGGCAGTTTACTCGGTTGAAGCTCTTTTCCGTGAACAAACCGTGGCGGTTACGTACTTTTGTAATTGTATATTCTGGCAATTATCAAGGAATTTTGAGAAACACACGGGCTTTCGAGTTTCGTTCGCACTTATTCCAGTTATTTAATTTTTGATTCGTTCTTCACGTTGTACTCGCTTTGTTTTTTATTTTTCGGTAAGCGAAAGTAAAGTCATTCTTTTTTGTCTGAATATTGTTTTTTTATTTTTTATTAATCTTCTAATAAAATAATTATGCCAAGATCCTGTAAATTGTCAGAGTAGACTAGACTAAAAGACTAAATGATATTAGAATTCAAATAATCTAATCAAAATGATTTCAAAATTCAAAGCTTTCTACAGAAATGTAATATTTAACATCATTAGTGATAAATTAAGCATGGCGTGTAAACAAATTGTCTAATCATTTTAAATAAGTATTTTAACGCAATGTAAACGTCAACCCAGCTGATTTTCTAACCTCAAAAAAATTGCTAGTACAAAGCAGTCCCCTACAAAAAATTAATTTCAACGCTGGCCGAGTCGAAAAATACTAGTTCTTTAAATACAATTACTTTTAATCATCACTACTTATTGTTAACGATAAAAAATTCTTATCGAACTCCCTTGCAGTCCACGTACAAAGCGCTGGTTCGAACACCTGAATCACAAAACGCGTAACACTTTTCAACTTCCGTTTCACCAAAAGGAGTAGGGAATTTTTTTTTGTGCTTCTACTTTGCGAAAGAAAGTAATTGCGCCGAGCCCCGAAAATCATCTCGACCGAAAAAAGTAAAAGTGCGCGAATAATACAAAGCGAATTGCGCCGAGGGGCCGATTCTCCCTACCTAGGGGTCCAGATTACTTTCCTGCGTGAAAGGAGCGCCGTCGCGGACATAATTCAATAACTGTAGCGGGATTTTATCGCGCGGCGTCATTTCGCAACCGATCGAGCTTCTCTGTCCTTCTCTCTCGGCAGCCATGAATTTTCGCCTTTGTTCCGACGATAATCGAGCGGCTCTTCGTTCTCCTACTCTCGCAAGTCGAAAGTTTCGGCGCTAAAACAAACAGACCTCCAGCCGTTTTATAAGTTTTATTCTAAAAAAAGCGATAAGATATCAATTATGACGCGTGTAAAATTGCGCAATGACAGTGTAAACACGCTACATAAGTTGCAGTCAAATTTCACTCTTAATTTATAGTCAAATCACTTGTAGAGTCAAATTTGACTTTATTTCATGAATTGAGTGTTTTAATTTCACTCTAAAGTAGAATAAAATTCAGTCGTAAGGGAAAATAGAATTCACTCTGAGCTGATTCAGCGTGTACCTTTAGCACTACTTAAGTCAAATTGACTTTAAAATTATTACAGTGAAATTTTGACTCTAATTGAATAAGTTTTCGTTATATTTCACTCCAACTGATTTAAGGTGTGTATAACGCACGTACAACTTCAATTGGAGGATTGATTCGAGCGAAGAAGGCCACGGGGGGATATTCCGTAGAAAGCAGGAAAAGATGTTCATAAAAGTCGAGTTAGCGCTAATTGAGATGGGATTCAACTGCGCGCGGCTTATCTCCAAAGGATCTCGATTGAGCGCACGTCATTTTGCACCGTTAAGTACATCCAATCGTTAGCGAAGGTCATTAGCAAAATAACGCGATACTTCCCACAATCGCGAGCGAAAAAATAAAAGAAGCACGGCGTGCAGGCTGCGCGTACTTCCGATTCGTCGTTGTAATCGTTGCGTGTGTGTATCAAACGTAGAAAGCCGATTGTGCAGGCTGATAACGATTTTAACGTCGAACTTTCGTTTTATTATCTCGAGACGCACGAATAACGCCTGCGATTATCCATGGAAATTAATGCTGCTTCTTACGGGATTCCGATAAAATTTAAGAAGCAGTTGACGTCTTAGAACGGTCACAAAATCCTCCAACATTTGCAAAAGACTTTTCTAGTGTTTTCTAGTGACATAAATAGTGTAAAAAAATTTTCTTCGCATCTTTAGCAATTTTCTCTCTCTAAAATATTTCCCATCCGCCAATATCTGTCTCATCATTGAATTTGACTTCATCAGCGGAAGCCCGACAGAAAAGTGGCGTCGGAGTGGAGGGACACTTGCCCGAGGGCCGCGGGAAAGCCGCGCGAGGCGCCGACAGCTGTCGCACTCTCGGTTTCGCGCGGGGCAGCCGCAGGAAATCACTTTCCTGCGGCGTGCCGCTCGATACGCCCTCGTTACGCCGACGACCTTATAGCGCCCGACTAGGGGGAAATTCGGCCGCCGGAGAGGCGGTTTCCGCCTCCTTTTTTTTTGCCGTCGCGGCGCGCCACGCTACTTCTACTAAGCCTCTCGAATTAGATTACCGATGGTATTAGATATTTAGAAACAAAATTCCCGAGCCACCGCGTTTTTTATTTATTTTATTTTATTTTATTCCATTTTAGTATTACTAGAATTGTAGTAAATATTTACTAAACATTTCTACGATTCTAGTAAATATTTCTAGAATTCTAGTAAATATTACTTCGATCCTAGTAAATATTACTAGAATTCTAGTAAATATTTATACGATTATAGTAAACATTTCTACGATTCTAGTAAATATTTCTACAATTCTAGTAAATATTACTAGATTTACATTTAAATTTTACATTTTAAAATTTTCGTATTACTAGGTTTCGCAGGTTCGATCGATGGAAAATTTTTAGATTAAATAAAAAGACGCGTTGTTTATTTATTCACTTATTAATTAATAATATGCGGACTAATAAAATAAAATATTAATTTGAACATCGAGTTTTTTCGTATTAAAAAAGCAAATATAAGAAAAGTACATAAAATTTGAAATTATTTAAAGTACATACATTAAAAATACACTGCGGAAACGTTTAAAATGCGCTGGCGATGTTATTTACGATAAAGTAAATAGGAAGAAGATAAATGCTTGCGCATGTTTGACCTGGGGAGAATGCATAGTTTTTCAACGGAATTTTCAAAACAAAAAATTTATATAATTTTCCAGTATAATAAATTTCGTGTAACGAGTCTCGTGTGGTTGGAGCTTAAAACACAGGAAGTGTTCTCTCTCCTTTTTTTTTATTTTATTCAAACGATTCGTGTACTCGGTTGGACTAATTTTTACCACTGCGCCTGGTGTGTACTTGCGTAATTCGAAAATTTTTGGAAGTTGGTAAAAAACGTGTGAACATGTAACACCTCGTTACACAAGGCACTTTCTGAAATGTGAAAAGCCTTGAAGGAGGATGTAGGAGTGAACTCAAATTTTGATGGATCGTTCAAAATTTATTAAAGCCTATTTTATCGGAATTCTCGTGAAATTTGAGTGTATCTGAATTGTGTTTATTTTTTATATTTTAGCGAGTGGCGATTTTTTTTATTTGTATATTTTCTATATAAACAAATTTACTGTAGAATGTTTTTCTAAAAGATAGCTACAATTTCCATCAGTTTTCTGCGTAAAAATAAATTAAGATAATAATAATAAATTATAAAGTCCATTACTCACTCGATCCTGAATTTTCCTCCGCAATATACACAAGTCACACAAAATTTCTATCGAATAATTATTTTTCTTCGTTTCTCAAAAATTGCGCAAAAAAATGTACAAATTTCTGTGCTTTTTACAAACTACGTGCATTCCGCTTCTGACCTACAAAGGCAAGGCAAAAAAAAATGTAATACATATTCAAATAAAAAAAAAAAGGAAAAGTAAATGAACTAAACTCTCGCAACGAATGTAATTCATTCGTCGTACCTTCTCAGCATAACAATTTTGAAATATATTTTCTTCTTTTTTTTTCATTTTCATTTCATCAGCCTTGCAACGATCTTACCAATGGGCTAAAGTTAACCTAAAGGAGAAACTTTTTTTTTTAACATGCAATCAGCTTGTTACGCTTAGGATCCAATAACACTCGGGCAGTAAAGAGCGTCGCTCGCTTAAAGATCGCAATACCCGTCGGTGTCCTCCGAGCGTTTTTCAAACTTGCCGCGACCTTTACCTCCTTAACGGCGCGCCAATGTCAGGAGATTTAATACAAAACTCGCTTTATTCGATAAAAATTCAAACTGTCGTTTTTATCGCGGCAGTAAAAAAATAGCGAGACTTTTTTTTCTGCCGCTCGTATATATACACAAGGCGTAACTGTAATTGATTTACAAGGAGTAAGATAAAGTAAAATGAAATATAATTAAATTGTGCGATTGCGATAATGGATGGATGGAAAAGTGTAAAAGTGAAAATTATGTTATTTTTGTGTGTTCGGATGATAAAATTAATTTTGATAAGCGACTGATGAATGCCACGTGTGATTTAATATCAGTGAGGATAAGAGAATTCTTACTATTTATACACTGGCTCATATAAAAATGTATTAAAATTTGTTATAATTTAATTATATTTCTATAATACATTTATATTCGATAATAATTTCTATAGTATATTTTATCAAAATTTTACTATTTCGCACTTTTCATAATATGAACAAATTTTACAACGGAATCGTGATCATTTTTTTCTATTATTGTAGGAAAATTTCTTTATTATACGTTGATAAAATTAAATTCGAGATAAACTCCTATGCTTAATTATTTATTTATTTAATATAAATCCAACGGACTTTAAATCCTTAATTAAAAGAGATGTACGATCAAATATTTGGGCTTGGAAAACCCATTAAAACAATATTTTCATTTCATTTGCACTTAAAATTGATGATTCTAAACAAACAAAAGGTTTTTTCTCAACTCATCAAATTAAAATATTGAATATCCCTCGAGAATATTTAATTATTTGCCGTATAATCAATCAAAAATCCTTCTTCATCTGCTTCAAATGATTTATATGCAACATACTGTCATCGTATTTCTTTTTTTTTTTGTAGTAATATTAATTTTATTACAAAATAATTTTCACTCGTATAAATCATTTAATTCTCGAATACAACAACACAAAAGTGACAATCAAAAGTCATGACATCGAAATCCTGTAACTCAATTACCCGATAATGACTACTTTCCCACCCCGCGAGTCTCTCGAGCAACTTCTCAGTCGACATGAAAAAAAAAACGCCATTTTCCAAGAATCTATAGATACCTCATGCATTAAGGAAAGGAAAGTGCCGCGCGCAGCTGTGAGTACACGCGTCCTCGCACGCGAGGCTCACGAGGGATAAACGGTACTCTGCGCTTAACAGGGGGTCCGCACAGCCGGAAGTCCCCCTCCCCCTCCCCTCCGTCGTTTTCTTTCGTCGAGGGGAAAAAAAGGGTTCCGACGAAAGTCTTATCCGCTCGTAAAGTGCGACGGCCATCGGGAGATCGTGGCGCCCCCTTTAATCCAGAAACGAACGACTCCCCCGCAATAGCGACACAAAGGAGGTACGATCCAATTTACGGCCTTGAGATAGCGCGAAAAGCGTCGCGGTTGAATTTATTAGTTTATTTATTGCCGTGGCGTCGATGAAATTGGCGCTCGGCAAGCCTTTGCAAACTTTGTATTGATTTGTAAAAATTATGAGGAAATAGCGCTGAGCGTAATCCGTAATCGAGTATGGTTGAAACTGCGGAAAATGGATTATTTAAAAATGTATTACTTACGAGCTGTTTATTTGTTTTATTTATTGTACTACTGTCAGCCTAATCATCAATTTATTACAATGGAAAGTATTTCATTAGTTTTTACACCGTAAGTCTACAAATTTTTTTCATTGATTAAAATTAAGTAGCCATTATTTATAACTTACGCGATAAAAGTTTTTTTTTTCATTTTTAATAAGCAATAACAGCTAATTTTTCCTAAATTTCTCTAATTTTTACAAAGATTATCAAATCTCGGATTATTCCCTCGAATTTTATATTGATACGAAGCCATTGCAGCATTCATCCAAAGAGATTCCTTGGAAATTTAAAGAAGAAGAAAAAATTCCACTCGCCCGTAAATTTATGCTTACCCATACGTGAATTCGATAAAAAGAATTATGATTGAGGCTCGCGCTCGGTTTCTGGGTCGATCGCACTTTGAAATCCTTGCAACAGCACTCCGCTGGAATTCGAAGCCCGGGGTGGCATGCACGAAAGGTTTTTCGCTTTTATGAGTGTCTAGGTTACGCGGCGGCCGAGGGGCTCGATCATGCGATTGCCGCACGATGAGTATCCCATCGAAGTTTAATTGTCGGCCTTCTGTTCTTTCCCAACGAGACGAAAATTACGGATTTTACGGTGCCGAGCCAACGGTTTATCGTCATACTTTTGTGAAACTCCCGGCCGTATAGTTTTGAAACGGCCGCGAGGCTAAAGCTCCGCCGATATTCAGCGTTTATTGGTTTACATATTTTACGTGCGATCGCACGTGAAATAGCGGCTCGATCCTCGTGATTTTCGAATTACGCGACGAAAAATTTTTTTTTTCAAGTCTTATTGCTAAACTTCTTTACTAGTCTGCTACTAAAAGTGTTTACTTACTCTCTACGATGAGAAAAACATGTTATAAAAGTTATTACTATATAGTAAATTTTGTAAATTTAAATATAGTAAATTTTATTACTAGAATTATAGAAATATTTACTAGAATTCTAGTAAAATTTACTAGATTTGTAGAATTCTTTACTAGAATTGTAGATACATATTACTAGAATTGTAGCAACATTTACTAGAATTGTAGATACATATTTCCTAGAATTGTAGAAATATTTACTAGAATTCTAGTAAAATTTATAATACAAAAATGGTAGTTTTTTCACTAAATGCAGTCAGTGGCTCTGCTCCCAGACAAAATATTTCCCTTAGTGTAATAAAATTTACTATATTCTACAAAATTTTACTAGAATTCTAGTAATAAATTCTAGTAACAAAAAAAGTGAAATATATACTTTACAATGCGAAAAGTCGTTCACACTTAGAATTAGTGTATATTAAATTATTTATTTTTAAGGAATATCCACGCGTACATGTACACGTTGCACGTACTTATTTGTATTTATACTTTATTTCTACACTTATTTATACATATAAACATGCTTAAATCTACCAATCAATCACCATCTTTATTATTAATATTATAAGAGCGCTTAATACTTTTAAAAAGATTTTTTTTAATGTGCACCCGTTAGAAATTATTCCGTTGAACGCGAACGAATCGCATAAAAAAGCCTCGCACAATGCGAAATAAACTTAGAAAGAGCTGGAGAGTTATTAAGCGAATTCGCAGTTCGCTATTGCAATTTCTATACAAACCGCGAGCGCAAAAAAAATGGAAAGCCTGCGCCTGCCTCTCTTTTTGTTTATATACAACTGATTTACAACTTGACTGGGCATCATTGAATTTTTCAGAAATCTCTTCGCGCTTAGGATTTCCACCCAAACTGCCGAACGCAACGCGCAAAAGTGTGGCGCGCGCAACGCTAGAGTTGCGTTAGCTCAACTTTCTAAACGGCCAATCGTATCTTCTTGCTCTGGGGGAAAAAAGAAGAAAGAAATGGAAGAAACGCAAATGCCCCGCAAACATTTAGTCAATCGTGACTGGGACTTCAATGCGCGCTCCAATTGTTCAAAAAAAAAGAAAAAGCGACTACAGTCGTGAGTGCACAGTGGAGATTACCAATAGTTAATCTAAAATTGAGAATTTATTCTTTCTGATTTATATTTTCTCTATTTTGACTGCAGTGACGTACGGATAGAACCTCGTTAACGGGACATTAATTATCATATTTATTTAAGGATCGATCGGTCATGTAGAATTTAAATAGTGGCTATTTTTACTTGATCTAACTTAATCTAACTAAAATTATTTAGGTAAATTATACGACACTAGACTAATCAATAGTGTCTCGTTAACATATCGAGTGCGATCAATACAAATAGGGTAGTCCATTCACAAATTAAAAAAAAAATGTCGAAGTCGGTATTGTAGATTCCTAACCATGACTTTTACAGCCCCTTAATTATTACTTTGACTGTGGATTTTTTTTATCCGTACAATTTTGTACAATTTGCTTTTTTCCACGTTCTTATCAGCTGTTCGCGTAAGTAGCCACGTTGTTGGCTTGGTAAGCTTAGAGAATCTCGTTCCATTGGAAACAATAAGAATCAGGGGATGGGCTTTTAGGAAATACGCTCGGTGGGTAAATTGAATAATGCGATTATTGTATTTGTCTCTCTATTAGTTCATTATAGGTAATTCTTTGACTCTCTTAGAGGTTTCACTATAAACTAAGAGTGAAATTTCACTTGAACCATTTTTAGAGTGTATTAGGTCATGAAAACACTATCAACACAATTTTTCCCCCCTATTTACACATTCTACCTTAATTAATAAACTCAAAATTCCTACTCTATCAGCAGCACAAAATTCATAAAAAGGAATGATGAACTAAATTTCCCCCTATTTATAAATTCCTCATTAAGCTCCAAAGAGAAAAAGTCAAGGCAAACATCCATCTCGTTCAATGTGCACACCGTACAAGAGCACGAAAAAGTGGCGCCGCCGAAAATTCTCTTTCGTTTCGTTCGATAGGCGCGTCGGCGACAATAACTCCCGTCACTCGGGGGACCTCCTAGAGCCCGTGCCATGCATGTGCACACGTTGCTGCTCGCTCCGGACGACAGGAGGCGAAGGGGGGAGGGTGGCGGCGAGCGCACTCGGCTGAGTCAGGTAAGGCGCGAGCGGCGACGAAAGAAAGTCGGTCCCGTTACGAAATAGCGAGTGAATGCCGGCTATCTGGGTCAGACAAAAGCGGAACTTCCGCGCGAGCGAGAGAGAGTGGAGGGAGAGCCCCGCCGCCTCTGTACACACTTCTGCCTCGGGCCCCCTACTCCTGCACTCCTCCGGCTGGTGTACACATACCGGCGCAAGCTCGACTCTGGAATTTTGCTCTTTATGGGGATGCCTATCTACTATACCGACGATATTCTATATTCTTTCCTAACCTCTAAGGCGAATTTGATTTTTCAAATATTTTTGAAACGACTTTCTTAATGGCATTTCTGATTGCATCAAAATATTATTTATAACTTGTAGAATGTGCGTAGACTTCTTTTTTGGCCGTTTCCAAATTATTTGAAAAATCAAATTTGCCTTAGAGGTTAGGAAAGAATATAGAAAATCGTCGGTATAGTAGAGCGCGGTAATTAAGATAGGCATCCCCTTAAAGTGATGTAACGAATCGATAGGATCGCCGCTCCGCACATAAGATGTGGTTTTAATTCAGTCGGCGATTTTTCACGTATCGCCGACTCGCGTATATCCAGTTCCAAGCGATCCGGAGCCAGTCTCATTTTCTACATCTGTGAGGCGTAATCTACGTTTTATTCTTTTTTTTCCTCTTTACGCGTTGGAATGCTCCGCGCTTGAACCGTTGATCACACCTTTTTTTTTCTCTCTCTCTCGATCGGAATCGAGTGAAAAACTACTAATGCTCTCAAGTACGTTCGAAATATCCATATCGACGTGTGTTTTGAACGTTCTACACTTTTATGAAACGCTTAATCAGCCAATCATTGACGTCAGTGGAAATTATTTATTACACGGAGTAACGGCGGCAAAAGTAGAAAACACGTTAGCAAAAAAAAGGGAAATAATAAAAAACGTATGTATATTACATGTATGGTGCTCGTATGTAGATTACACACGCAGTGGAAATCACGTTAACAAAAAAAAGGGAAATAATAAAAAATGTATGTATATTACAGTGCTCGTATTTAGATTACACTAGAAGTAGAAATCGAATAATATAAATACGAATAATATAATAGACGCATTTATACGATCTGTATTTCTACAATTACATGTATAAAATAGAAAACACCTAAAGAAGAAAATAAAGAAACATAAATAAATAAAAAAAGTGTAATTACGCGCACACACTGCGAACCCCCGGCCATCATAGTGCTTATCGCGCTCTTCGGTAGCGCTGCAAGCGTACCCCGGCATATACACACGGGCGCAGTGTAATTATGCTCCACATTCTTACGCGCATAAGCAGCGACCACTTAGAGCGCACTTAGGCATGCACGCGGCAGATACTCGCCTATAGCGCTTAGATCATCCTTGAAAACTTTTCTCCGCCCGGCCGCCTTAAGTGGCCATTACGTTACTAATTCAATTGTTATTACCGCGAAACCATGTTGCCGAGAACAATCACACTTTGTTCGTCCGCTCGTATCGCCCCCCTCCCCCTTCCCCCAAGGCGTCCCAGGTACGGAGAGGCTCAGCGGCTCAGGCAAAGTGGATATGATCCCGACCTACTTGGGAGAGAGAATCACGAGCCGAGCGACTAAAATGTTGCGCGAGCAACTCGGAAGGGTCTTATCCCAGTTGAAAATAGAAACGTTGAAAACAACATTTTGAACATTTCGAAACGTTGAAAAGAAGGTAATTTTGAACATTGCGGAATGTTGAAAAACGATGATTATGAACATTTGGGAACGTTGAAGAAACGTTGTTCGTTTGAGTACTAATTAGTGCTATGTTCGTACTAAAATTTCTCGCTGGTTAAGACTGTCACTCCTTTCCTAACCACAATAGCAAATTTTCTGAATTTTTTTCTCTCGGCGTGTAATCTTAAATTGAAAAAAAGTATTCTCTAAATTATTCCAAAATAATTTAGACTCCGAACGTAGGAAAGCGGAGCCACGCGCCGCTTGCGCTTCCAAGTGGGAAACGCGCGCGCAGTGGATAGAGGCTGGCACTGGTCAGACACGCGGCGCCGTCGCTCAGGGGGGATTCGTTCTTTCTTTTTTTTTTTTTTTTTAATTTGCTAGTGACCTAAATAGGTTGCTCGCTGACTACTTTCGTTTAAAACTTGCAACAAAGTAAAAAAGAAGTAAAATAAATAAAGCGCATTTAATATTCAACAGATGCCCGGTGGCATTCTGTCGACGTTCTTGCACATTTATACAATTTATCTCGGGTCACGATGGTCTTTTCGCCCAGAAAATTAAATGCTTGAAGTGTGCTTAAAATTATCTTGTCTGCACATTGTGAACGTCGTCGTTGTTATTATTGTCATGAATATGACTATTATTATTGTTTCAATAATTCAGAATAGTAGGTGATTATGAGTTGTTAATTGATGCTTAACATGACTATTTAAGATAAATTAAAGACGCAGAGAGAAATTTTAGTAGAAAATTTGTAATAATACTTACTGATAAGTTAATAAAAAAAAAAAGTAGTGATATATTTGCAATAAAATAACTGTAGAATTATAAATAATACGTTTTAACGTGCAGACTGTTTTGTCTTCGACATTTAGTCTCTTTTTAACTCTCAAGTAGAGTGAACCATATGGAAACAACTTGAAATATTCCACTCTACCTTAGAGTGAATTTTACTCTTCTTCAGAGTGAAATCAAATCACTACTCATGTAGAGTCGAAAATTTATCTCCAATAGACTCAAATTCGATTAACGATCTATCGGAGACAAACTTTACTGTACGAGTGATTTCACTATAAACTAAGAGTGAAATTTCACTCCAACCGTTTTGGCGTGTACCCCGCCGAAGAATCCAGGGGAAAAAGGTAACATCCGCCGGGCAGTCGGCGCGTGTCAGATGGGAAAAGGCGAGCGGCTCTCGCGCTCGGCGAGCGAAGTGGGTCACCTGCAGCGGCGCGCGCCTCCACCTTGACACGGATTCTGCGCGCGAGCGGCAGTCAGGGGCACGTGCGCCGCTCTCAGGGCACAGCCGAGCGAGGGGGAGGTGGGGGGGGGATTTTTCGGCGCGCGCGCGGGTGGATATCGGCGCCGGCGCGCGCGAGTTACGCTACATCGCAGCCTTCGCTTTCACTCTCCGCGCCGTGGCGACGCGGTGGGGGCTGATTCAGCGGGTTTCCTTTATATATACATGTGCGCGCGTGCTGTGTGCAAGCCCTTGACGCGCTCGACGGGGAAATCGAGTTTTCCCGTGGCGCGCGCTCGGAATCGAGGCGCGGGGGAGGCGCGCCGGCCGCGTTGCTCTTTATTTCGCAATTGAAAAAAATCGTGGCCATGTGTATATTTTATTGTGTAAATTCTTCGGTGCGGTGGACGCACTTGGAAGGTGAAAAAGTTAGAGCGGAAATTTTCGAAATATTTTGCCGATCTTTTAAGTAGTTACATTTATTATAGTTAAAAAGGTAGCGGCGTAAATTTTTTAATTATCTTTCCGATCTTTAGTGATTATTAAATGTACTTATTATTAAAAAGTTGCAGCGTAAATATATATAAAATTTTGCCGATCTTTTTAGTAGTTAGAATTATTATTAAAAAGATGTAGAGTAAATTTTCGAAAATTCTTGCCGATCTTTTTAGTAGTTAGTCAGAATTATTAAATTTATTTCATTTCTACAGATTTGTATTTTGCAAAGTAATTTGATAAAAGTGTATAAAAAACTTTTAATACAAAATAAATAAAAAATAAAAAGTAATAGTACAGTTTCAGGATAGCAATTCATGGAATTGCGATCTTGCATGAATTTTTTTTCTAAATTTCAATAATCGCATACTGAATCAAGACGTCCGATAGAATTTTGAATAATAATCAACATATCTTGTTGTCCCTTATTCTTGCAAACTATTCTTTATATTCTCGATTTTACAATTTTTTAGCGTCGATTTTTTATAAATAATACACAAACTGACAAGGCATTGTATTCGGTTGAATATTTCATGCGAGCTGAACTAGAATTTTTTTCAATAATTTATTACTTCGAAACGAGCAGGTCGTTGAATAAAAAATTGCCGCGTTTGATTTATGAATTAGGTAGTAACGCGAAAATACTACGTCGCACGAGTTTTAAATATTTAAGGCTTATTAAATTTTTTATGGCACTTATGATTCGCGGGTTATAGTTTAAGAGTGTATAGTCGATGTTTCAACGGTGTAAAACTTTTAACGCTGAAACGTTTATGACTTTATTTAACTGCATTCACTTTTTCCCATTGATTGCTTAGTTGAATTCCATCATCGAAAGTTAATGCGATAAAAATTCCCAGCAAAGTTTATTTATTTGCAAGCGATTCGGTTTAATAAAATTTCTTTCTAAATAGTAGTTAGTTGAAAAAAGAATTTAATTTAGTCGAAAGTTAATGAAAATTTAATTCCGCAATTACTGCGTACAAGGGCAATGTTACTAAAATAAATTTTAAATAAATTAAATTAAAAAAAAAGGAAGAACGGGTATTTTTAAAAAATTTCTCAAATTTTACTTGAAATAATGTAAGCTTTTATTAATTCATGTTTATATCGTTCGAATCTAATTTTAACCTCGTACTTCCTGTTGCATAGTTATCGTGGTTTAACCGCATTCCAGACAAATGTTTGATTAGCTGAGGAAAACTTAAAAAACATTTAAAAAGATAAAAATATACGAAGACCTTTTAAATATTCTAATCAACCCAATGAGGTTGGGATAGTATTTTTTTAACTAATTCATATATTCTTAAATACAAATTTGTTTACTTTATCGTAAAATAAAGAATATTTTTCAAAGTAAATTCTATTGCACGAAAAAATCAAATAATTCAACGTAAGCTCCGTTTAAAAGTATATTTACTAATTAAAATATTTATTGGCTTATAGTCTCTAGAAGAAAAAAGGTATTATATTTATTTATAACGGGTAGCGCTTAAATTTCTGAAAAATTTACAAGTCGACAGCTCAATTTTTTATATCACTTACATAGAAAAAAAAGGAATTGTAAAAATTGCTGCCTATCCGAGAACATAACCATAGACTGGACTTTCGACAGAAATTTGCTTCAGTTAAAATTATACTCTACAATTAAATTCACACAGTCTATAGTTAAAATCATACTCTATAATTAAAATTTGTAGCAACCCACGCAGCAAAATTTTTCATAATGGAACATAGTAATTTATTTTATTTATTTTATTTAAACCAATTATAAACGTAATTTTCATTATATTATTTATTTATATTATTCATCAGAGAGTCCAATGCCCGTTAGTGGTGAAAATTTGACAATAATCAATTATTGTAGTTGTTAATTGTATACAATTGGTTAAATAAATAAATAAATAAATAAAATTTAACAAAAAAAAATCAAAATCGTAGAATTTCACGCGTCGTTCGAACGGAAAGAAAAGAAAAATTCTCCCATTTCTCGTCGCGCGTCCGAAATTAGAAAGCGCAGTGCATCGCAGGCGCGGCAGTCAATGCACGGCATTACGCTCGCTCGGAGGACGCTCGAGTGAATTGTTATAACATTTATATAATAAACACTCGGCACAACTTGCGCAACCCCGGTGTGCACCCAATAATCCGCCGGTGAGTTGCTTTACATAATGAAGAGTCGCGGCTTATCAGTCGAATCACTGGGTACGTCGATTTGCCCGAAAATAGCATCTGGGAGGTCAGGGGGAGAGGGTCATCTAATCGCCCGGAGAAATTTATTTTTTTTAATTTTTTAAATAAATATTTACTTCATTAGTACTGTGTTAAATATTTTTTTAATCGAGTAATTATTTCGTCGAAACTACTAAATGTTCGTTTAGAAACCGAATGAATTAGTTTAGTTTTAAAAGAAATATTTACAGTTGATCACGATTCCTCCCAATAAAATGAGAACGAAGTGGAGTGCGCTGGGAGGGAGAAGTAGGGCTCAACCTCTTTTTTTTTTTTTTTTTTTTTCGTGACACGAGGCAAAGAGGATAAGCGAAGCGCGCGCGACTTGCGCAAACGCCGAGTGATTCACGAGGCGAAATGTACACCGCGCGACGACAGAGAAATCGCGGAATAATTTTATTTATCTTATTTTCTTTAATTACATCGAAAGCTCTAACAACTACAAAAGCAAAAAAAAAAAACAAAAAAAGGGAAAAGATGCGAAAGGTAAAAAAAAAAATCGATTAATAAAATTATCGCGGCGATTCCGCAGAGGAGATTGACCAGCCTGGATCAGAAAATCCACTCGGGAGCGAGAAAGTGCGGGGAGTGGGAGAGAGACGGGAATGGGCAAAACGCAAAAATTTCACCGTCGGCCTTCCTTCCGCCAGTCGAGAGTGAAAGCTCCGGCGCAATCGAAAGTTTCCTCGAAATTAACTTCTTTTCCCTTCATCTTTCTCGCGCCTGCCTCTCTGCTCGCAACTTCGAACGCGCGATCGCCTCCGCGCGATTTTACGGTTTCTCGCCACTTTTTTTCTACCCTTTTTCTCTACTCTTTTTTTTTTTTGAAAAATTAAATATCCTTCTAAACTAAACAATCGGAATGCATCGTTCGAAATAATTAAAAAAAATCAGACTTCTTTATTAAAATTATCCATTATTACACGCGCATTGTACATAGTGCTATTGTATATACGCAGCATGAAAGTAAAACATAATTCTTAGTAAAGGAAAAATTTTATTCTTTGTACGAAATCTTTTCTTCTCGAATTTGTAATGTGTACAATGATAACAGCGTGACTTGAAAAAAAAATCGGATTACACTTTACATTTCTTATCGCCACACTCGCAGCCTTCGCGTGATATAATACAGTAGTAAAAACAAAACTCTAATCGTAAAAAAGAATAAATTTGGACGTGAAAATTTGTTTATACCAAAAGTAAACTGTATTAACTAATATTTCAACTTCGATTGCGCAATTCTCGCAAACACGAAAGTAAAAATATATATATATGTATATTATCTAATCTTCAACCGAAAGCTGAAGTAGCGCTTCTGATAATTTTCATTTTTAAAGTTTGAAGTCGCTTTGAAGTAAAAAATTTTCTCGGTTCGCCTTTTCCTTCGTGGCGAATGTTATTTTAGAAGCGAAGTCCGCGTTAAAAGCGTACGCGACAATTTTATCGAGTTATACCTCGCCGACGGCTGGTAATTATTTTCAAGCAAAGTCAATTAAGCGCGTTTGTAGAATTTCAAATCTGCATAACATGAATTGATAATCCCCCCGGTTCTGTCCGGGTGGTACTGTTATATGACGTTATGCAGTCGAAGTAATTCAAAATATATATACTCGGCGCATTAAATTCGCGCAAATCTTTTTTTTCCTTTTTTTCGTACTTTAAAGAGCGATAAATTGATATTAGAACGGACCAAAATAATTCGGACTAAAATAAGACGATAAACAGATTCATTTCTATTATGTCCGAATTTAAGATCTTTTAAGATTCAAAAAGATTCTCTTTTAATAAGTATATAAATATTAATTTAGGATCTTGTGCTTGTTAAGAAGGTGCTTGTTAATAGAGAATCTTAAATTTTAAGAAATCTTAAATCCGGACATAACAAAGATGAATCTTTTTATCGTCGTATTTTAGTCTGAATTATTTTACGCGGCAGTGTTTTTTATTGCCCGTCTTAATAATATTTACGCGCGAAAATTTGAATTTAAAAAAAAAAAACGCGGCAATAATTCAATCGTCTTATCTCGTTACCCTCTCCCCACCTTTTTTTCGTTACGACATTCATTCATCATAGAATGAAGTTAGCAATTTTTCGATTAGATTCAAGTCGTTTTTCTTCGATCTCGGGCTCACGCTGCATTAGGCTTGATTCATCATAATAATACGCATAAAGTGTAATCCGCCTAATCGCTTTGAATTTATCCGAGGAAAAAAAAACGGCAGCAGACGTTTACTTCTCCGTTCGTTAAATTACACATCGACTTAACGATCAACGGTAAAAAAAAATATGAAGGCGAGTTTTACATGCATGATTAATTAAACTTATGTTGCGATCGCATCGTCACGTGTACACTTGAGATCCGTTAACAAAATCAATATTATTCGTAATCTGCGTATGTTTGAAAAGACGAACAAGTACGTCGCATACGATAATCTGTATAAAATTATAATAAAAGAATGCCAAATATTTTTTTTTTAAATTTTGGAAATATGAAATATTGCATCACCTAAAATACTTCCACAGTATACATTTACTACACATTGGTACCTTTTTTTTCAATTTAATCACGATTTAAAAAAAAAAAGAAAGAAACGAAAGAGAGTCGGTATACGCGCATTGCGCAACGTTGGCTCATCCCAGCTCCCAGAATTAATTTAAGGAGGGGGGGGGGAGAAGGGAGGTAATGGGAAATCCGTTCGGTCGAAAGGACAGGACACCTATAGCTATAGCATATGGAAGGCGAGCGTACGTGCGCGAGTGCGCGTGTGCTCTGACGGTTTGGCGGCTTGCGCAATCGACTTTTGGTTTTCGTTTTTTTTTTTTATTTCATTTTTCTCCTGCTGGCGATATTTGATTGTGTTTTTAATCGACTGTTTTCGTCATTTTTTTTTTGTTTATTTTTCGAGGGTGCAAGAAAAATTCCACTGCTAATAGATTGAAAATTAAATTCGTTAAAAAAGAATCGTTTAATTCTTGTTTTTTTTTTAATTTATTGTTGTACTTTTTGTCTATGCTTTGTTAAAAGATTATACGAATTATGTGATTCTTCGTATAAGCATGGGAGTAGAGATTTTTTTTTAAATTTTTGTATGCATATAAGATACGGTGATAAAAATATGCGACTTGCGTGAAGAGAATATAGTGGATATCGATTTTACTTAAATAAATGTATATCTATAATGTACATTTGTTCATCGTGTGTTATAACGGTATAAATTGATCTATTGGACATGAAAATAATTAATTAACAATTATTACTTGGTTATTTCAATTCAATCAAATATTTATGTTTAAACATATAAATGACAATTATTTTCACTTTATCGATATTTCGTGCCTCCATAATTTAATAAATCTACGTGAAACACAGAAATAAACTATTTTACGTTTAAAGAGACAAAATCGTAGAAATCTCAATATCAATGCGTGCCCCACTTCGCGCTCGCACAGCAGCGTCGCGCATTGTAATTTCCATCTATCGAAAAAAAAAAAAAAAAAAGAAAAGTCCAATCGACCCATTCCCGTTAAAAATAATAAATCAAATACGAGGCAATTATGGGCATCCGATATTCAATCAAACGTCCAATCTACCATCCGCGCGCCTGTTACACTGGTGGAGGCTCCGCGCTGCAGTGCACTCGCATCGATCGGCCGCCTAAAAACGAAAAGCCGGCGATTAAAAGGAGGAAAAGAAAAATGGGGACGAAAAGGGGGAAAGCGACGGAGGCGAGAGTGAAAACGGAAGCCATAAATCGCCGTCGATCCGACGCGCTGCCGCCCGCATGTGCGGCGGCGCGACAGTCCGAAATAAAATTCGGCACGCGTTAAAAAGCAGCCCGCGATTACACAAAAGAAGTGCCGGGGGACGGGAATCGGGTCACTCCGGTGTCTCGTCGATTCGATTTTCAGCCGCGACGAGTGCGCGTGCACGTGAGCTCACCTGCGCCGCTCGATCGCCGACGACAGTCTGCACGTTGAAATTTCACTCTTAGTTTGTAGTGACATCAGTCAAATTTCACTCCAATAGAGTTGATCGAATTTGAAAATATTGGATATAAGTTTTTGAGTCTACATGAAAAGTGATTTAATTTCACTCCATCGTCTCCCGTCGAAGACAAAAAGTCTGCTTGTTAAAATGGTAGGAGTGAAATTTCACTCTTAGTTTGTAGTGACATCAGTCAAATTTGACTCCAATAGAGTTGATCGAATTTGACAATATTGGACATAAGTTTTTGAGTAAACATGAAAAAATGAAGATAAACAGTCTGCTTGTTAAAACGGTTGGGCTGAAATTTCACTCTTAGTTTGTAGTGAATTCACTAATTCACTTCAATTTTGTAGAGCAAAATTTTATTCCAATCAAGTTAATCGAACGTGAGTCTGTTGGAGAAAATTTTTTGACTCTACATGAAAAGTGATTTGATTTCACTCTAACGTAGAGTAGAATACAACATGAAGGGACTTAATTGTGCTATAAAATTAGAGTGAAATTTTTACTCCAATAGTGTTAATTTGCACTCTATTTCACTCCAACTAATTTAGCATGTGTTTTTGAAATGTCGCCCCGTTGATCATTATCTTAATTTTCTTTTCAACACTTTTTAAGTGGTCGATGATGTCTGGACAGTTTCTATTTTAGTTAAATCTGGATAAAGGTAGTGATCGTTTCTGAAAAGGTTTTTCAAGTATTGAGGTTGAAATTTTTTTAGCTATATTCTATTTTCATCAGGCTTCAAAAAAAGCGTTTCTTAAGTTAAAAATGTACTTTCGAGGGCTATTCTAGCTGGATGCTTGAATTTTTAGTAATTTCCTAATTTAAAAAAGTCACACTAGTTATACAAAAATATATCGATCAAGTTTCTTTTTCGTGTTTGTAAAAGTAAAATGTACTAAATACAAGACAATTCTTTATTTATTTATCTTTGATACACATAAACAATTATATCTTATATGTAAAATTTATATAAATACAAATTATGTACATCACAAGAAATAAAATTGAACATTTATTTGTTTTCTCACTTTAAACAAAAAAAAATCTTTATTATTCCTGTTTCAAGGATATTTTCACACACCCCTCGTTTTTTACTTACTGAAAATGGGTAGTTACACTCTGGCAAATAGCACATGAAAATTCGAAAAATAAAAACGTTTCTTTGCACCGGCATATTTAATGCACCGAAAGCTCTCATCGCCGCGCGTCAAAGTAGTCTAAAAAGTATAAAGTAAGTAAAAAAAAAAAAAAAAGAAGAAGGTGGCAAACTTCATGAAAGTTTCGCCGCAAACAAGATGAGGTTACGCTCTAAATAATTTAGACGCGCCGTTATTAAACTCAGGGGTGGATTTGCATTCCATCGAGGAGAAGCGAATCTCGGCGGCTGACTCACGCTTTATTTATAAAGTCTCGGGACGAAAACGCGCCGCTCGAAACTAAAGCCGCACCACTCGAATGTCAGTTTTAGAACGCGCCTCTTTTTTTTTTCTTTTTCCTTTTTTTTATATCACTTTCCTCCTTTATCGCGCCCGCAAAAATCCTCGCGACACTTCTCGTGCCCCAGTCGCAGGTGACGAGCGCGCCGCGCGCAATTTCAATTTTCAAATCGCGCGCGCCGCGCTTCCGGGGTCTTCTCAACCTTTTAAGGACGAAATTTCGACCAACAAATTTCTCGGGCATTTGACGCGACAGAATTTTTTTTATTTATCCAGTCCGTCGCTGCTTTAAAAAATGGTACGGCAATTTTTACTAGAACTTTTCGCTCTTCTTCAACAAATTATTACCACCACTTTACATACATACATTTACAAAATACAATAAAATAAAATAAAATACATTTTAGGTACTTATAGTTTATAGTGTGTGTGTGTGTGTGTATAGATTTATGTATCCTGATGGGAAAATCACGAGACTAACGATGACATTTTTTTCTTTTTAATGTTTCAGTCAATTTAGCTGATAGCGGAGGCCAAAGAGTTGACATGACGCATTTCGACCTACTTAAAGTCCTTGGTACCGGAGGTAAGGAGACAGCGCCGCTTGATAATGTTTTACGCCGATTAAAAGGCTCCGCGGGACGAGGAACGTTTTGCAACGGAGAAAACGGCCGGATCGAATTGTCCCGGATTCTATACCGTTAATTCTGGTTACAATGATTCTACATTGAAAATCCGAATTGTATAATTTTATTTTTTATTTTTTTTATTTTCTAATAACAGTTTCGTAACTTCGTATGTAACGTCTATACGTTTTCAAGTGGTCGCGACGTATAAATTTATCTAATTATTAATAAATAAATCATTTTAATTATCTAGACTGAGACACCAATTTAACAATTTTAAGAAAATATTTACTTTGATAGTATACTTGTTAAATATTTCTTTGATTCTATTAATTTTTTTTTTGGAAGTAGTAAATTTGTTTAGAAATAAATAAATTAAGTTAGTTTGAAAGAAGTATTTAATATTTAACGATTACTATTGTAAATGTTTACTGAAAATTACCAAATTTTTTTTGCAGTATATTCAATAATTATATTCGTCCTTTTTATTCATTATTTATTAAGACCTTCAAAGGACACAGTAAAAACGTTGAATCGATAATAAAATTGAATGAATTATTGACTTTAAATTAATTCGAGGATTCGTTAAAAATATTCCACTTTTTATTCGATATTTCCAACAGGAACTAACGTACCTATATTCGAAATAATTCAAATTCATCAATCCCCTTGCAATAATAAAAAAGTATAATTGGAATTTAATTTTGAAATAATGAAGAGAAATAATAAAAAATTGAGATCCAATTGTCGAATGTTCATTCGCTTCTTTTTTAATGCAATTTTCAAACCAATACCTTGATGAACGCTATGATAAAGTAATAAAATCCAAGCGCGAATTTGAAATTTTCTAAAAAAATAAATTGACAATTAATTAAAAAAAAATTCAAAATAATTTTTTACAGCCTACGGCAAGGTGTTTCTGGTGCGAAAGCGAATGGGCGCTGACGCAGGTCGTCTCTACGCCATGAAAGTACTGAAGAAGGCGTCGATCGTCCAAAAGAAGAAAATGACCGAGCACACGAAGACCGAGAGGCAAGTCCTCGAGGCTGTTCGCGATAGTCCCTTTCTAGTTACCTTGCACTATGCCTTCCAGACAGATGCGAAACTACACTTAATTTTAGGTGAGCCCTTTAATTATTTTAGCCATTTATTTATGCCATTATTTATGAATTTCCATTATTTTTATAATTTTTATTTTATTTATTTCAAAGAAAAAAATGTTGAATAAAAACTGTCGATAGAATATCAATGCGTAGCGTTTCAAAATTAGCTTTTCTAATGTGACGAATAAAAGTAAAATATTTAAGCGTGGAGAAAGTATTGATTTTTTCGAAAAAGAAAATATTTTCCAGGTCGCTGTCGAAAGTGGACAGCGCGTCTAAATTTAAAACGGCATTTTCGAGGAAAAGATCAATTCGATTGGACGTAGAATGGAATCAAGTGCATTGACACTGAATTTTTTTTAAAACTGTATTTGAATTATAGCAATTTCGTGGGTCGATAATCATTCTATTAGAGTCCGAATGAAAAGCTGAAATACAACTTGCATTTTTTTTCGTCTCTAATTGAAGCTGGAATGAAAATTTCCTCTAATTCAACGATAAATTGTGTAGATTAACAACAAAAATAATTTTTTTTCACTCGAATATTATTAATTTGAAAAATGTGGCAACGATATTCTTTGAACAACAGTTTTTTTTTTAAACATTTTATTTGTATTAAACGTGAAAAGACAATTAAAGTTTACAAGCTACTATAAGGTGCATCATTATCTTTGCTGCTAAATTTGTCCATAATTCTCTAAATAGAACTTTATCATTATGTCCCTCTAATCATTTTCTAATGGTTTTAAGATAATGAAAGTCGGATTACTTTTGTGCAATATTTAAAAGTATAAAGAATATCCAACAAAATTGCAAAATTTATAATTATGTAAAACTGTAGTTTTACATAATTATAAATTTCACTTTTACTACAGTTTTTTCAAACTACAGTTTTACAAAGTATAAAATGTATTTTGCAATAAGCCTACCGAGAATTTGTTTAGTTTATTTTTTTATTTTTATTAAAGTAAAAGTCATTAATGCATGAAAAAAAAAATAGAAAACGGCGAATTGAATTAAGCGCGAAATAACCGAATTGACATCCCTCGTCTAACCAAGTGCTTTCTCTGTCTTCTCCCCCGAACAGATTACGTAAGCGGCGGCGAGCTATTCACGCACCTTTACCAGCGGGACCACTTCAAGGAGGACGAGGTGCGGATTTACGTGGGCGAGATCATCCTCGCCCTCGAGCAGTTGCACAAGGTAAAAAATTTCGAGCGATAAGCGGAGGGAACTTTTTTTTGGAAAAATTACTGTTATTCTATAGTGAAATTTACTAGCAAAATTTCTAGTAAAGAATTTTTAGTAAAGATATCAACAGTTCTAGGAAATATTACTAGAATTCTAGTAAAATATGTAATTTACAATTCTAGAAAAATTTATAATCTACGTTTCTAGGAAATATTTCTACAATTCTAGGAAATGTTACTAGAATTCTAGTAATATTTCTACAATTCTAGAAAATAAGTAACAATATTTTTCTAAATACACGTGTGTTAAATTTGCGATATCATAAATAGAAGCTATACGCATAATTCTCTCAGTCTTTGATGCTACTTAAAAAATAATATTCAAACAAATGCAAACAGAAGCCGATGGTTTATTTTATGTAATTTATGTCTGACTAGGGGAGGGGGGAGGAAAAAAAAGGAACGGCGCTTTGTCGCTTGCGATGTGCCAACGCGCCGTGGTTGGAACACACCGACGGCGGCTTTCTCAATTTCGCGGCTATCCGGGTCAGCGGCTGCGCTAATGCCCGACCCACGGTGCCGCTTTTTATTTTCTCGAGCTCGTCTCTCCAGAAATATTGGTTTAATGAAATTTTTAGTTTTGTTTTGTTTTTCTTTTTTTTTTTTGAATATTTTCTACTGAAATATTACGAGCGCGAGGCTCGACAAAACAAGGGATTGTTTACATCTGGTTTTGGAGTATCGTGAATTCATCGGCGATTGACGGGAAATGATTTTTATATCGATAGTTTTTAAAGAGGCTAATCATCAGTACAATGAGCTCTAAAATGCACGACTTTCACTGAAATGAAAAAAAAAGTGTTTTACATTCGTAGGAATCAGTCAAACTCGTTTAATCGCGCACTTTCATCGGCCGGCGCATGGCTTAAAAAATCCGTACGAAGTTTAAATTTATCGTCGCTATGAAAAATAAAGGAGAAAAAATTGTTTAATTGCAGTTGGGCATAATTTACCGCGACATAAAACTGGAGAACATTCTCCTGGACTCGGAGGGTCACATAATCCTCACCGACTTCGGACTGAGTAAGGAGTTCCTACCGCACGAGCGCGACGGCAACGCCCGGGCCTACTCCTTCTGTGGCACCATCGAATACATGGCGCCTGAGGTCGTGCGGGGCGGTTCTGCCGGACACGATATTGTAAGTACTATATAATTTAAAAAAAAAATTGTTTTTTATTTAAATTTATATTTTTAACTAAAAAAAATTTCTTTGGGATCGCCGTGCGAGGGGGAAAATGTACATAATGTACAAGTCTATAGCATGAAATAAATAAATACATCTATCTATATATCTAAATAAATAATTGTCGCAAAAGGTTTGCATCGATCTAATCCGATTTCTGTCGATCCTCAGGCAGTGGACTGGTGGAGCGTGGGCGTACTGACGTACGAACTGCTGACGGGCGCCTCGCCGTTCACGGTGGAGGGCGAGAAGAACTCGCAGCAGGAGATTTCGCGGCGCATCCTGAAGACCGAGCCGCCGATTCCCCAGAACCTGAGTCCGCGTGTGAGCGACTTCATCGCGCGCCTCCTGGTGAAGGACCCACGCCGGAGGCTGGGCGGCGGGCCGCGCGACGCCCTCGAGCTCAAGGAGCACCCCTTCTTCCTGGAGGCGCCGGCGCCGTTCAGCTGGTCGGCCCTGGAGAGGCGCGAGGTGCCGCCGCCCTTCGTCCCCACCATTACCCACGAGCTCGACACCAGCAACTTCTCCGAGGAATTCACCAAGATGACCGCCACCGACAGCCCCGCCGTCGTGCCGCCCAATTACGACAAAATATTCAGGGTACGTTTCTTCAGCAATGGGGGCATCCACTTTTTCTTTTTTTTTAATCGAGAGATAAAAGAGTAGATTCATATGCCTTCATTTCTCTACAGAAAAGAATAATTAATACACATAAATATAACACATTTTTTAAATTGAAGGTAAACATGTCTGTAACTAGTCGAAGAAATGTTACTTATTTGAAAAAATTGTTTGCAATATAAAGGGGTTGCACCCCTTAAGGGGTGAGGTTGAAACTTTGTAAAACGATAGATCGTTAGCCAGCAGAGGGCAAGTATCTCGTGGTCTCACCATATTTTATTTAAAACACTTATTTGAAGATTTAATCGACTTTTAAACCCCCTTAAACAGATGAAAAAGTCCTTCCAGAGTCATCCAATTTCTTCTAGATTAATTGCAGATTTCTCTAGAATAATGAAGAAAAAAATTCCAAACTAACTCTATCTTCTCACATTACAGGGTTACTCGTACGTGTCCCCCTCGATACTCTTCAGCGAGAACGTCGTATCCTCAGAACTGCTGAACTCGCCAACATCTCTGGCCGAGCAGCGCAGCCAGCGCCCCTCGGTGTCCGACGTCCTGGCCGCTCGCTTCGAGGACTCCAGCTTCTTCAAGCAATACGACATGGACCTGCGCGAGGAGATCCTCGGCGACGGCAGCTTCTCCGTCTGTCGGCGCTGCCGCAACCGCCAGACCGGCCAGGAGTACGCCGTGAAGATCGTCTCCAGGCGGGTGGACTGCAGCCACGAGACCAGCGTGCTGCGCGCCTGCCAGGGCCACCCGAACGTCGTGCGCCTCGTCGAGGTCCACCAGGACCAAATGCACACTTACCTCGTGATGGAGCTGCTCTCTGGCGGCGAATTGCTGCAGCGCTGCCGTGGGCGACCCTTCACGGAGCAGCGCGCCGCCACCGTGATGCGCCAGCTCGCCTCGGCGGTGCGCTTCATGCACTCCCGGGGGGTGGTGCACCGCGACCTCAAGCCGGAGAACCTGGTGTTCGCCGGTCCGGGCGAGGACGCGCCCATCAAAATCGTGGACTTCGGCTTCGCCCGGCTGAAGAGGGCCTGTGAACCCCTTACCACCCCCTGCTTCACCCTGCCGTACGCGGCGCCGGAAGTGCTGGTCCGCCGGGCCTACGACGAGAGCTGCGACCTGTGGAGCCTGGGGGCCTGCATGTACACGATGCTGTCGGACAGGCGGACCTGCAGGTCGGCCGCCGCCAGCCTGGCCGCCATGATCCAGGAGGGTGCGCTCGACCTGGACAGCGACGAGTTGGTGGAGAGGATATCGGGCACCGGCAGGCAGGTGCTCAAAGGATTGCTCTCGGCGAATCCGAGCTACAGGCTCACCGCGTCGGCGCTCGTGAACCACCCCTGGTTCGCGGGGTTGGCCAGGCACGTCGAGCCTGACGTCACCATCGTCGAGCCGGTCTTCCACTGCACTCACAGGTACGTTGGTATACTGATTGAAAAAGTTAAGAGGGAATGGGTGGCACGATTGAATAAACGTTTGTCGAGTGGATAAAACTAAATATGGAAAGATGTTCGACAACTAATTGCACGTTTTTCGTCAATTAGTAGCGCCCAAGAGAGAATCGAGGGTTTCCGGTTGAAGGAGGTGGACGGCGCTAAACTGGCGCAGCGTCGGAAGCTGCACAAGCGCTCGACGTCGAGCTCGATGTCTTCCTCGGCGTCGACGGCCTCGTCGGGCCTGTCGGCGCAGCAGCAGCCGAGCAGCGCGGCCACCTGCCGCACCAACGCCTCGCGCACCTCCACCTCGCCGGCGCAACCCTCGGCCTTTGACTTCGACGAGGACAAGGTCAACGAGTACCTGTCCTCCCTGTCCTCCTCGTCCGAGTCTAATTCCTCGCCCAGGATGGACCACTCGCGAGCTTCCAGGAGCGACGACCTAAGTAAGCTTCTTTCTTATTTTTCGTCTCATTTTTAATAAAGCTTCTATTAATGTTTCTAAACGGACATATTACTAAACAGTGAACTGAGAGAAATAATTGAAAAAATTACTATTATTCTAGTAAAAAGTTGAGTACCCGATTTAGGAGCGGAACAACAGACTACATTAGTGAAAAAATTACCATTCTGTATTATAAATTTTACTAGGATTCTAGTAACTATAATTCTAGTGTAATATTTAGTGGAATCGTAGAATTGCCAGATTCTAGTGTATTAAGAATCGTAAGTATTACCAGAATTCTAATGTAATATTTACTAGAATCCTAGAAATATTTACTAGAATTCTAATAAAATTTATAATAAAGAATATTAATTTTTCTCTAATACAGTCTGTGGCTCAACCGGACAGTAATTTTTCCAAAAAATTTCTCTTAGTCTACTACTTTATAGTAAAATTTAAAATCCGCATTGCATTTTAAATACGTAAGCTATTAAAAATCATTGAAATTTAACAAAAATCGCCAAAAAATCAGGGCGCCCCAAGGCTACCACGAAAGTCTGGGTAATTTTCTCCGCGCAATCGAGCCAACATTAAAAAAAAAAAGAAAAATCTTTCAATACGACGCAAACTAATTGAGCAATCGTCGCATTCCAGACGACGAGCTGAGGCGTCCCCGCAAGCGAAGAAAAGAGGAGCCGAGCACGAGTCGCGGCCACGGGCCCGTGACGAGGTCGCGCAAGCGCAAGCTGGAGCAGTCGACGACCTCGGCGACGAACGCGAGCAGCAGCAGCAGCTGCTCGGAAAGCTCGCCGGAGGCGCAGCGTCACGCGAGGCGCGAGGCGAACGTCCACAGGAAACAGCGCGCCGGCAAGCGGCCCAAACGCCTCGCCACCATCACCGTCGAATAGGCCCTTCGCGCATCTCTTCCCGCTTGCCTCTCTGAATCTAAATAAGATCGAAATTTCACTCGTCGCACTTTTTTTTTTGCGAGCGACGTCGTTTTCCTCACCAGCGAAAACGTTTTTTTTTTCTCATTTTTATAGTAGACTGAATTGGTCTACGCGTTGTATCGGTGATCGGTTGTTCAATAGTAGTGGAATACTTATTTGATAAGTGCATATTTACTTAATTGAAATGCACTTGTTCACGGAAAAGTGCTAGAAGACGCGGAAAAATGTTATGCTACAAATTGCTGTATTTTTGTTCTAAAATTTCATACAATTTTAGTCAAGATTGGGAAATTGTTTCTAATTCTTACTACTCGCGTTGTAAATTTTTTAATAATGTGTAGCAATTTTTTCTAACATTAGAAATATATCCATTTTAAATTCCATTCCTTAAAAAATATTGGAATTTTTAATTGAAAAGTTCTGTTACTAGAAAATATAATAGTTTTTAATTAAAAAGTTCTGTTACTAGAAAATCTAGTAATTTTTAATTAAAAAGTTCTATTGCTAAAAAGTATGGTAGTTTTTAATTAAAAAGTTCCATTGGTAGAAAATATAGTGATTTTTAGCATAACATTTTTCTCCGTGTTTAAAATTGTGCATGGTTCACTTATTATACGTGGACGACTGTGCACTTGACCAATATGTGCAAATGTACGTAGACAAAGTAAAATTTCACTTATTTCGATTTAGGGAGTACCTCTCTTGGCGACGAGCATTTTGTACACACAGCGACACACACATATACCTCCTATCCACTCCCACCGTACTCTCTAAAATCCATTCAAAGTGAACCCCCACCGTTTTTCAGCGAATAATCACTACTTCCGTTAGTGAGAATAAAATCACTATTTTAAAGTGAATAATAGTGACATGTCACTATTTAATCGATAAAAGCGACAGTCAATGTTTTAACAGTGTACGAAGGTCAATTAAAAATTCAAATTTCGCGCCATAATGTAGCAGACGAAAAAAACAATTAATTTGCTTTTAAAAAAGTGTTTAAATAAAATATCGAAGATTCACAAGATAATTGCCCTCCGTTAGGTAACGATTTATCATTTTTCAAAGTTGCAAACAGCTCCTTGATAAGAAAAGCTTGAAAAGTGTAAAAAATTCATATTATTCAAGTTTTTCTCATCGAAGTATTGTCATATGAATTTCGAGCTTTTTAATATAATCACATAGTATCTCGTAATTTTTAAATTTTCTTTTAAAAGCGAAATAATTGTTTTTTTTTCGTCTGCTACATTAAGGCGCGAAATTTGAATGTGCAATTTGACTTTCAGAAGCGAAAATTTCATTTTTTATTCAACAAAAGACAAAAGTCGCCACTCAAGTCAGTTGAATTTTGCGATTCAATCAGAGAACGTGGAATTCTCCATGTAAACGAGTGAAAAATTCACCGGATGGAATTTAAGAGAGTATCCTCCTCGGCGAGGGACATACGGCATCGAGGCTTGGCTTCTTCGCAGGAACGTTCAGGCGCCGAGGCTCAATTTTTTTTTTTTTGTACATAATCAGGAGCTCGGCTAAGCGTCGCGTCGCTTATTGTATTTTTTTTTTTTATTTATTCCGTCAGTGCGCCTGCGCACGGCGCGGAGCATTTAAAGGTCCGTTGTCTTCGCTGGCCAGATCGAGAACGGACATTCGTAGACCAGACGAATTAATCCTTTGATTTTTTTTTTAATTAGTTTGTACGATTTTTTTTTCTTTTTAAGCAGAATGAAGCGAAAACAATAAATGTATAGATTTTTCTTTTTAATCGCCGAAGCGAACGGGCGCTCGTCGCGTCGAGAAATTCGTTCACCTTCGGCTTCCGTTTTTTCTTTTTTTTTCTTTTTTCTTTTTTGCTGCGGTGAATTTACCTAATTGATAATGTCGAATGAGAGAAAGAGACTAAGTTTTGATGCTGCATCTCCTTGGAATTAAAAAAAAAAGAAAAGAAAAAAAAAGTATACGCATACACCGCTGCCTTCTTGAGATTCGCGTGGAAGAAAAAGCGAATCGTTGCATCATTCCTATATCTCAGTACTTTTAGAAAGCGTGTACATAACTATGTATTAATTAAAATTGCGTGTATGAATATCTTCGTGTAGACGCAACAGCAGATTTGTTGCACAAAAAAAATCATCATCTACGTCTTAAGATTTGAAAATGCTGGTAAAAAAGACAAAAAAAAATTTCAGAGTGATCGTTGTAGCACGTTTTAAAAGCGTTTAACTCGGCGCTCGTATTTCGATTTCGTTTTTGTCGTCAATCTTGCGTGTCGATTTTGACAAAAAAAAAATTTTTTTTTCGAATCCCTCGGCGAGAGTGTTTTTTCTATTTTTCTGCACGAATTTTCAAAAGGAAATGTTCCCTTTTTTTTCATTTTCTACACACACTTTTATGTATAAAAATCCTTTTATTTTTAATCTTTAATTTTGAATCCTTCTCGCTGAGTGAAAACTACGAGTTACTTTTTAAGCGTTTGATTGTCACTGCGTAAAAATTTGCGAGGAAAAAATACAACGCGTTTGTTTTTTTTTTCTTTTTTATTCAGAATGCTATTACGAAATAAAAAAACAAAAAAAGAAAGAAAGAAACGAAAGTAAAAGGTAAATGTTATGTTTGCGTAAAAAAAGTAGGACAATGTTTAGGCCAAAAGGCGAAATGCGAACGCACTTCGTTCTTTCGGACGTGATCAGCAAAGTGCTTCTCTATATATATCTTTTGTAAATCTGAAGTGCAATTTCGTCTTCGTTGTTGTATATCTTTTATAACGAAAAAAAATAAGGAATAACATTTAGAAACAAAATACGAACTCTACGTACTTTGACTTATAAAAAAATGTTCCGAGAATTATAAATATATATATATATATATATTTATATATATATGTATATATGTACATTTGACGTTTGCCTTTTTCGAGAACTGAGATTCCGACTGTGTTGCCTGAAGTGTGGTAATCGCTGTATAAAAAAAATAAGATAACACTATACGATAACGAACGACGTGTAGAAAATGTGGGTAAAGACTGACATGGTTGTATTGCTGACTCAGGGAGCAGATATGATACAAGTAAAAGAAAAGAAACACACACACACACTATCGTTCTTCTACTCGATGTAAAAATTTTGAGAAAAAAAAAACAAATGTGAAGAGAACGCATTGTAACGCCTCTACCAAAGACTATTTGAAGCGTCATTGCGCCAAGACCAAAAAAAAAAAAGAAAGAAAGAAAACGTTTCCTTGATGCGGAGAAGAAAGAGCCAAGAAAGGGTGCGAAAAGTCTTCTTCTTTTTCGTTATTTTAAATAATTGCGAAAATTTCGTGAAGCGACGAACGATTGCGCACCGCGCGAGCGAAGCTCCGAAGTCGACTAAAAAAAAAAAACTTTTTAAAAGTGAAAAAAAAATGAAGAAAAGTGACAAAGTAACGCGTCAAAACAGCGGCGAAGCAATTTCGAGCGGCGAACTCTTCGAGCGTCTTTTTTTTTGTTTCCCCCCGCGCCGACGGCCGGACACTGTGTACATTAATAATTAGGAAAACCGTCGATTGTAATTTTAGCGATTGAATCGTAGCGCGGCTGCTTGAGACCCGCGCGAACGCTTCGACTCTACACTTACCCCTCGTATTGTACAGTTTTAAGGGGGTCCGAACGCTCGAGAGCGAATTGAAAATTCAAATTTCGCGCCATAACGCAAGCAGACGAAAAAGCACTTAATTCGCGTACAACAAAGAGTACAAATGAAATGTTGAGTTTTTGAGACAATTATAAGTGTTTTTTTTTTGTTAATAGTATATTAAATACTCTTTTTTGTAAGCAAATTAAGTGTTTTCTCGTGTGCTGCATTATGGAGCGAAATTTGAATGTTCAAATCCCTTAAAAAAGATGAAAAAAAGAAAAGCGAGAGTAGGCTGTTGAGCTTCCTATATATTTTGTAAAAATGCGTTGCGTGTGTCTTCGGTTTCACGGCGACGTGGACAAAAAAAAGTAAATAAATAAATATATAAATAAAAGTTGTGATGGTTGAGCCGCGAGAAAAGCGGTTCGCGCGAGCCTCGACCCTGGCGCGCGCTTCGGAAGCTCGTCCCGAGAAGATTATATATTTAAATGTGTAAGAAAGATTTAAGAAAAAAAAAATAAGAGAGAGAGATGGAAAAAAACAGATTATATGGATATATATATTATATATTTAATATAATGCTATTATTAAATAGGAAAAGACAAATTATTCTCTAACAAGATAACATAAAGTACATATATATATATATATATTTTTATTTAGGAAATAAATGAAGTCACTAAACGTCTTAAATTATACAGTGCATATATATTATATATATTATATATATATATATATTGGTTTCCCCCTTTGATAGTGCGAGGAGACCAGTTTTTTCTAGTGATATACCATTGTTATATAAATAATTCTTTCAGAATATATATGTACGAGAAAATATATAGGAGTTATTCTGGAAAGATCCATGGTTGTTAAATATATCATCATGTTTACTTAAAACGCCAATTTTTCTTTATTTTCCAACACCCGCTTTACGTTAAGTTATTAGAAAACTACATTTACAAGAAAATATTAGCACGTTGAATTATTAATGACTAAATAAATTAATTAAAATAAATATATAGATAAATAAATAAATCAAAATTATTTGCTCTTTCATACATTCACATTAAATAAACCAAAGAAAACTACATTTACATTAAACTAAAGAAACCTAAATTTAGAAGAAAAAGTGAGCAAAAGAAAATAGAAAAAGTTGAATATTCCCGCCAGCAAGACGAAGCCCCTCACACAATGGCAGTTGCGCGCGCACAAATCCGAGCGCCACACTGCAGAAGCCTCCACCCGCCCGAATGCCCGAGCGCGCATGCGCGCGGCCGCGCGCCGGCTTCCCCTCGACATTTTCGGCGTCACTTCTCCGGTTCCGCTTGTCCGTTGAACATCGTGCGAGTGCTTCGTGAGTGACGCGTGCGTGTCGCCGCCGCCGCAGCAGAGGAGCCCGGCATCCAGCGAGAAAAAGTATATCGACGATAAGCAGGAGTAAAAGAAAAGTGAACGAAGTCAAGCAGGACGAAGGAGAGCCGCGCGCAATAACGGAAAAAGGAAGAAGCGGCCACTCGGCGCGCCGCAGACTTCCCGACGGAAACAAAAGGCGCGCGCACCTAACCTGCACCCCGCCCGAGGTGAGCGACGCGCGAGAGACAAGGAGAGCAGAGGAAGCGATCGGCGCGTGATTCGTTGGAAGGAAAGCGTCGCGAGGATGTCGACGAAGACGAGCAAGAAGGCGGCGTCGTCGACGAGCGCCCAGCAGCCGGCGTCGACGTCGACGCCCATCGGGACCGGCGCCGGGAGTCGCGCCCGCCCGGGCAGTCCGCTCAGCCCCACCCGCTACTCGCGCCTCCAGGAGAAGCAGGACCTGCAGAACCTCAACGACCGGCTCGCCTGCTACATCGACAAGGTGCGCCACCTCGAGACGGAGAACTCCAGGTTGACCCGCGAGGTGCAGACTTCCCAGGAGATCGTCACCCGGGAGATTTCCAACATCAAGTCTATGTACGAGCATGAGCTCTCCGATGCCAGGAAGTTGCTCGATGAAACTGCGCGCGAGAGGGCCAAGCTCGAGATAGACACCAAGAGGCTCTGGGACGACAACGAGGATCTCAAGAACAAGTAGGTTTTCCATTGCTTTTGTTTATTACTCTTCGCTGTATTTATTGTTTTTCGGGGAGACGAGAAGCTACGACAATTTACAGGCATGGTGGAGCTGTGAGAGTACTCATTTTTAAAGCTCACGTGAGTCAGTGTAGTCCTGGCTGCTTTTAAAGAATTTCAAAGGATTTCATTAACGTCATTTTAAATTGGAGCAGTTACTTTGAGTTAATCGATATTTTCTGTTATGTTTTTTTAAAGTACTTTTAGTAATTTTAAAGGATTTGATTAACATTATTTGAAATTGAAACAGTTACTTTAAGGTTTATCGATATTTTCTTTTATGTTTTTTAAAGTACTTTTAGTAATTTTGAAGGATTTAATTAGCTTTATTTGCAATTGAAATAATTGCTTTGTTTTATCGATATTTTCTGTTAAGTTTTTTAAAAAAATTTTAGTAATTTTGTAAGATTTAATTGAAAGTAATTTAGAATCGAAGCAGTTGCTTTAAGTTTTATTAAAATTTTCTTTTATAGTTTGTAAAAAGTATATTCTTTAAAACCCTTTGCCAAAGTTTATTTTAAAAACAGTTATAAATTGATGAAATTTCTAGGTACAACGAAACTAGCTTTAATTTATTTACATGCCGGTATTTGTTTACATCCGAGACAATAATTTACAAAACATACTTGCTACATCATTTTTATTTATAAACAATTTCACAATTTTGAACTCGAGCAAATTGTAATTTTTACCAAAAGATTAATAATTTCCCATGTTTATTTTGTTTTATATCCCCTTGAGCATACAATGTAAAAAATATCTTGCGTACAAGCAAATTTGCATGGACTAGAAGCTCGGATGATTTCATGCACTAAAGCCACTAAACACTTTCTCACACATTTATCAAATCCCCTTCGTTCTGAGGCTATTATAGCACGAGGTATCTAAGTGGTATTCCATGATGAATCTTTGTATAATTCTGCAAATCTCGACTAAAAGGTACAAGGATTTCTGCTTTATTTTCAATACACTGACTCACCATGCCGCTGCTTCAAAATATGTGCTACAAAAGCTCCAGTGTTGTGCTCTCTCAATTAAATTCCAATTAATTAGTCTTATCGGGGAACCTCTTCAACTTCAGAAACACAAATTTGCCTGTTCGTATTCTGCAAAAGCAAGAAAAACTGCAGCTGTGATGGCATCGTGCAAGCAAATAAGAGGAAAAAAACACCAGAAATTCAACGTGCCTCATTTGAACCAGTGGTCCATCGACCATCGAAAATATTCCAACGATTTCCCGGTGTATCCAACGTGGAAAAGTAAAACAGGTTTTCCGGAAGTAAAAAAAATTTCATCTCCACGTTTTACGCGGGAAAGTCGGAGAAAAATTTCCGGAGTCGGTGCGGCGTGCGGGTGACGTCGGTGGGGCACGGTTGCGTCACGGTTTACTATACGGCGATGATGTCAACCTTATACGGGGTGGCCCCGACTTTCTCGCCGTCTCGAGAAGAGAAATTTGGATGCGGCGAGAGCAACGCTTTTTTTTTATTTTTTTTTACAGGGTCGATTATCAACCTTATCTATCTAATTTCATTAAATCGACGGTTCGCTCCGTTTTTTTTGCACGAACATCTTTCGATTGACATTTAAACGAACAGTGTGAATTGAATGGAATATTAATTTAATTCTTTACCATTTTTATTTTTAACTTTTTCTCGATGGATTATGCAACAATTGTATGATACAAAATTTTAATTATTAAAGCATTGTTGTGGAGATTATGTCGAGGCGTGACGATTTTGTTTGCTTTGCGGTAAAATCCTCGACGATCAAAAATTTTGTTTTTCAAATTAGGTAACCACTGATCGAGGCATAATCGCTTACGCTGCACTGTTTTTTTTTTTTATAAATTATTTTCGATTCCGAGTCTCGTCGCTTAATGCGATAATTCGTAAAGATCAGTGAATCCATGTGCAAAATTCGGTTAAAAATTCTTTGTTTTGTGTATCTTCCTATAAAAATAAAAAAAAATGTTTATTTCGGACGCTCTTTTGTGTTTTTTTAAAGCACGAATAAAAATTTTTATTTTATTAGATAAGACCTTTTACTCATTGTTTATGTAGTTTTTCGAGTCAATCAATGTTGAAATCGAATTTTACAAGTTAATGCGTAAAATTTATGTTTTGTTATTGTTAACAATTACATAAACACACAGTAAGAACTTTTAAATTATATTCTATTACTGTGCGCCTAATTATAAACACAAATTAACATAGAGAATCAAGCAGTTTTTTAACCGCGTCTCAGCAAAACAAGAAGAATTTTAATTAATCTTGTCAGACAACAAAATACTTCCACAAAACTCAGACAAAAAAATCTAAAAAAAGAGTTTGAAAAAAAACTAAAAAAAGAAGTTTTAAAAATGTAACAAACACTTGTAAAACATGTAAAAAACAGTTTTAAAATGTAAAAAAAGAAGTTTTAAGAAATGCAATAAAAAGGTTTTAAAAACTGTAAAAAACAGTTGTAAAAAATGTAAAAGACAGTCTTAAAAAATGTGGAAAAAAAGACTTTCATAAATTATTTAAAAAATTGAAAATCTATAAGTAAACGAAAGGAGAGTGTTCCACGGGGCCACCCCGTATAAATGGACGAACTCGCGGTTTTCAGCGTAGGCATCACCTGACCTGAAAACATTGACTCCTTCGTGGCGCGCGCGTTCACCGGCTGTCCCTGTGCACGCACGCCGAGCGATGTGGCACAAGGCTATTTTTACCGAAGCGCGCGGGGACGTTCCGGGGAGCTCGGAGAGTCGCCGACGTCGCCTTCCTTTTGCCGCCGATCATTTCGCCCGATTTTCCCGATTTTTCCACGCTCGAGTGTGTATTTTCGCTGATTGACGACCGGCGCGCGTTCCCCTCTCGATTTTTTTTTGTTCTGCGTGCACGGATCGCCGTAAATACTTCCGGGTACTCTCTTAAAAGTTCTCAGTGGAAATTTTACTATTTTCTATATGTGAACGATTTTTCACTTCTGAAATAGTGAAAACTTTACTTTTTACGTACACTTTTTTTGGGGAAAATTACTATCCAGTTTGGGAGTTAAGACACAAACTGCATTTAGTAAAAAAATTACGGTTCTGTATTATAAATTTTACTGAAACTAGTAAATATTTCTACAATTCTAGTAAACATTTTTAAAATTTTAGTAAATATTACAAGAATTCTAGAGAATACTTCTACAATTCTAGTAAATATCTCTACAATTCTAGTAAATATTTCTACAATTCTGGAATAATTTATAATACAGAATAATAATATTTTCACTAAACGTAATTTTTCTTAGAATAGCAGTAATTTTCCCAAGTATTTCTCTCAGTATAGTGATTATTCACCGAGTACAAAGTGAACCTCCATGTTCACCATATAAAAAGTGAAATTTTCGCTATTCCATAAGTGAAAAACCATTCGCTCATTTGAATAGTGAAATTTTCACTGAGAACTTTTTGAGAGGGTATATATTTTGTGTTTCGCACTACTATACTTAGCATCGTTATTATTACCTTTTATATGGCCCCTTTCAGCGCTAATCGAATCGAATGAGCGAAAGTCGTTGGATCTCGTTGAAAGGACGTTGTGAGAAAATATTTTTAGCTCATCTTTCCTCGATGCTCCGAAATTAAAGGTCTTATCCTCCCAAAGTTTCCAGTTGTTTGTTTAGCTTTGCACGTGGACACGTGCACCGGTGGTCCGCACCTTGCACAATGTATACACGAGCAAAGTAAAACAATCAACGGTTGAAAAATCAACTTTTAATTTATCCCTCGCTTTGGCCTTCTTCCGGTAATGCTCGTAACTTTACTTTTGGAGATAAAATGTAATTTCTATTCAATCGCGATTAAATTAAAATTTTAATTGCATTTTGAACTCAGTTTGAATTTTCAACGTCGAGCGAGGCTCAATTTTGCAGCGAGTGAATAAAAAAAAAGATGAATGCGATTCGCCAAAGGAAGCAATGAAAAATATATTCATTCAGTGTTTAGAGCAGGTGGGAGATAGTTGATAAGTTAATTGGAATTCTGGAAGAGGTGCGGACGCAACGGAGTCGTTTCGAATTCTTGAGCGTACGTTTGCACATTCACACACACGAGAGTACACTTCATGTGACCGATAAGCACACCTGCTACCACTGATTGCTTTATCCTTGTACGAAAAGCAAAACACTCTTATATAAAAATTTAGTAAAATGTTTTTTGTTTTGATTTTTGGCGGTATCTATTTTCATACAGGTGCGCAAATCTTTCAAAAAAGAAAGATTAGAGATCGTTTAATCTTTTGGAAACAAATATCTTTTATTATCTAATTAAGTTTCGTGAATTAACTTTTTGATGATTGAAATAAAAATTTCTTATCATTCTAATCTTATCAACAGATTATGATAAGTAGTAATTTTTTAGTTTAACATATGATCTTTTGATGCACTATTTGCGACGTTTCTTTTTCTATTAGTAATTAGAAAGTCTGAATGCAGATTTTTCAAAATATAAGGAATTTTTTAAACATTTTTTTCAAAGTACTTTCAATAAATTTGAACGTCAAATTAATCGGAGATGAATTACCGCACGCTGAAGCGGAAAATCGATGCGTACCTTTTCGAGCAACGAGAAAAAAAATTCTATGAAGTCAGAGTCTATATTTGTCGGCGTCATCTACAAAATAAATTTTTCGGGCGCTGGATCCTCAAAATTCCCCCTTTATATAACTTGTGAATTAATAGAATCAAAGACAAGCGAGAAAACGTGACATTGTCATTTTCGTCAAATTACGCAATGCCGCAGGATCATCGATCTTCTCTTTCCTTTAATATTATCCTCGCCTAAATAAATCAAATTTTAAATTGGTACTTATTGAGTCATTATTTCATGCCAAAATACTTTTCGACCAATGACTTTATATAGAAGAATAATTTATGAGAAGTTAAATGTTAAACTAAGAAAGATCGACGATGACTTTACCTAATCAAAAACTAACGACGAAAAAAAAGTCCTAAAAATTTAAACAACTGAACTGATATTAAAACGTAAATTACGAAAGATCGACGATGACCTTCTCATTTAATCCAAAATTTAAAAAAAATGCAAAAACCAAGGAGCATAAAGTACGAATAGATTGCGCAAAAAAAAAGAATTCCGTGAAATAAACACACGAGGAGGGTGATCGTGAATGAAGATCATAAATTGGGCGTCGCAGCCGAAAGTGAGCGCTGACGTCATACTTATATATACGGGATGGAAGGGGAGCGGTCGCCGCCCTTGGGGCTTTTCTCTTTAGCCATGGCTATAATACACTTCCGCCGGCGATAATTTCTTTTGATTTTTCGGCGCATCGATTGCTGCTCGTTTGAATGTGGGAAACTTTAGGCAATGGTGCCTCAAATCGTACGTCACGGTTTGTTGTTTGGGAAGAGCAGCGATAAAAGTAAACGGCCCGTTACACTTCGAAAATTGTTTTAAATGTCCTTTTTTTGTTTATCTCACGTCTTATTTATTCATTTGTGCACGATTAAAATAATTAATTTTAAGGAAATGATTTACATTTTAATAGTTCTTATTAAACACGCAAGAATAATGTTTAGAATTGAACGGATTTTTAACTGTGTGCCTTCCACTTTCAGTAGAGTCGCATAGACCCGAACCGTTAAAATTTTATGTGCCGGTATGAATATATTTTACTTATTTAACGGTTTCATTTAGAAGTTATTTCTTTAAATTTAAATATTTCACGTTTTTATTGATTATGCGAAATGTTGATAATAGTAGAAAAAAAGTAGATTTTCCAATTACTTTGTTTACGTCTGCAGATGAAATCTTTAAGATACTGTAATCACTGAATCGAATGTTACTATAAGTACAGTATTACTACGTATTTTATTATCGTGGAAAATATCTCAGGTACGATCAGTTGAAACCGAGAAATGCGATATAAAATTGATTATAAAAAAACTAGCCTTATCACCGGCAATAAATACTCGTCTAAGAAAGTTTTTAACGTCAGCAATTTATTGCATCCATAAAAGGAAATAATAGGAATAAAAAATAATTAATTAATTAATTTCCATAGAACCAATTATTTATTTGAATTATTTCATTAGAAATGTATTACTGATCGAAGAAACTCCAAGACTCTAAGTCTCAAATCTTGGGTATCAATTATTTATACTTTGATGTTTAATATTAAAAAATTAAAAGTTAAAGAACTGCAGAGTGAAAAATATTTCTTCGTGCAGGCTTACGTGTCTTTCCGCTCGACGTTCACTATTAAAGCGCGAAACTTAAAGTTCGATAAACAGAACATGGTATCTTATCAGTGCCATTTGAATTCTTTCGTGAATCCCATCGTTCGTGAAGTTTTTGAAAGGCCTCGCCAAATTACGCCAGAGAATGATATTTTGTCGTGTGCTCGACGCAATATTTAATTTTATTATTCTTCTTCTAGTTTAATTTTTTAAATTTTGCCGCCTTTTTTTTTAAAGACACTGAAAGAAAATATTAATAGGGTAGAAAATTCACTGCTTTTTCAGTTAACAATATTAAATAAATTAAATAAATATTTATCTGCACTAAATTTAGAGATTAAAGTTTAAATTACAAGCTCTAATTCAATTCAAAATGACAAACTTTAAAATCGACTAGAACAATAAAAGAAATGTTTTCGAAAATTAAATGCACAATAATTCGTCAAGCAAAGTGCGAAAGCTGCACTCGAGCGGGTCATTGCGTATGAAAGGGTGACGGGGAGAATTTAGCGTGGCGTGCGCCCAGAAACTCCCCCACCGAGTCGCGATCTCGCCTCGTTTGCCCCCCAGGAGTGCGCAGATCTCGAGGCTCGATTGTTTGCTCGCCGGTCGCTTCCTGTGCATTTTCTAACAAAAGTCAGCGGCTTCCCCTTTTTACTTTTTTTTCTTTTTTTTTCACACTCAGGTGGAAGTAAAGTATACTGATGGCCGTTTACGAGTCTCGCACTACTCCTATTGGGGTGAATTACCTCCTTTCGCGAGGTTGATCTTGTCTTTATGAATTTGCAAGTTTGAACGGCGATGCTAGTGGTGCAAAGTTTTTAAATTTAGAAATTTTGAATGGAAAGTTTCTTTTTTATTATTATTAAATAAAAGAGAATTGTTAATGCTGGATGAGAGGGAGTTTTTTTCTTTTGAATAATAATTATTGCATCGGGCACCACCCGGTGAATCACGCGTGGCATGTGCTGCGCGCGGGGAGGGTAAAAAACCCGGCAAGTGTACGCGAAATGAAATTCTCGATGTGGGTCGGTGCCGACGCCGCGTAGTCTTCGTCGAAAATAGAACGGAGCCGTGGGCATTGCGCACGCGAAGGCTGTGCGAAGTCCTGCGTCGCGCGGATACCATACTCCCCCCCCCTTTGCGGTGGGAAGATGCTCTTCTTTTTTGCAAGGATTTAGAGATCCAAATCCTTGGTAAAATGGCGAAAGGATCGAGAGATTATCTTTGATTTTCTGTATTTTTTTTTATTTATTTTTCTTTTATTTTGAACTATTTGTTGTCCTAGGATGATGAGTGACTAAAAAAAGGATTAAAGATTAGGAAGAGTTGTTTTAAAAATTGTTAAAAAATAATTCGTTAATAACCTCCATGTAAATAATAAATAGTACTTAGGAGAGACCTAAAGGAAAAATTGAAAAAAAAAAAGGAAATGAATAACAAAACAATCGCATTATTAATTTTTTTTTACGTATAGTAGGTATTAAAACCAATATCCCTACGCTATTATAGTCCTCCAATATTATTTAAACAAATACAATAAGTAATAATTAATAAAAATATTACGTTCGTTCACGAATAATTATTAGTTTATATATTGTTTATATTTTCGTTAAATTAGATTATATAGTTTATAAAATTTGTATGAAATAAATTAAATAAGTTATTAGTATATCGAAAGATAGAGACTCTGAAAATAAAAAACAACGAGGATCCGATCGATCGATCAAGAAAAGAGGAGGAATGCACCACACAGGAGGAAGCTGAGAATTCCGACGTGTGCTTTCTCCACTTCGTACTATACGCGCGTCCCATTCAGGCACTTTCAACGTGTTTTTCCGGCGGCGTCGTTGCGTCGTCGGGCCCACGCCTCCTTTCCTTCGCTTCGCTTCTCCTCCTTATTTCCTTGAGCTCGTGAGTGTGACTCAACGCGCGCACGCGACTTGATGCGACGCCCTTCTTCGGGCCCTTTTCTTTCTTTTTTTTTTTTTTTTTTTTACTACCTCGCCACTTTTTTTTTTTTTTTTTTTTTTTAAGGCTGCGTGTCTTATGACACACCAGCTGCACTGAGGGCCTGCTATGAATTTCGCATCGCAAAGTGTGGAAAGTTAATTAACTGTAAATTAACGTTTAGTTTACTTGAGTACGACAGGAATAATAATTGACAAATTGTCATTGGAGTGTACAACAAGTTTCGTTGCGTCAAAGCGAAAAGATGAGAGCGTACACAGAGAATACAACGTCCATAAAATTTTTAATTGGCTATAAATGAAATCGTAAAAAAAGGAACAAGGAGGAGAAAAAAAGGAGAAGAAACAAGGGGAACTTTAATGGAGCGGTGGCCAGGAAAGGAGGCGCGGTCACGGATAGTAGAAAGTATAATTTGAGCGCGGAGCTCGAAAAGGGTGTACAGGACGATTGCATCAGTGAATTGCCTTTAGTGGAAGGGAAAACTCAAATACGCCGTAACTGGTACTTTTAAAGTCGACGGGAATACCTGCGATTTCCTTGAGGATGTGTATTATACGCGCGTTTAAAATCGCTTCAAATAAGCCGTCGGTTTCTTTCGCACTACGTTTAAATGTCACTCTTCAAAGTTTCGCACTTTAAAAAAAACTTTAAAAAGTTAATTTTGTAACTACAAATTAAAGATTACTAGAAATTATTTATTTATCTACTCTGAAATAAAAAAAAAATATATGAAGTTCAATATTTCTTTAAAGCTAAAGTAATTTATTTGTTCCTAAGTAAATGTGTAGTCAGTAGTTTTTAAAAACATAATGAATTGATTTAAAAAAAGTATTTATTAATTACTATTGAAGTACGTTTACTAGAAATTTCTAAATGTATTGGTCTGGCAGTGTAATTAGAATAGCGATTAATGACGACGTTGTAATTTAAGAAAGAAAAAAAGAAGAAAAATTAGTAAACAGACTTTATAGTTTGTACTAATTTCAGGAAATTTTAATGATAATGCTTTTAAGAACACAATTACACAGAGCTAATGAATAATGGAAATTGAATGGAATTAATAATAAACTCGAATAATTGAAATACCAGGTATTACATGTCACGAGTAAAAATTTATTTTGATGACTAAGAGAAGCAGAAATGTAATCGCGAGTGCACGAAGGAAAAAGTCTTCTTTTTTTCTGCAGTTGCACTCGTTCTCCCATGACTTGCGCTTACATCTCACATTTACAAAGAGATAAGATTTCATTCACTCTTCCTCGCCTCATTTCGTAAACTTGACATTCAAGTTTTTTTTTTATTTCTTTTACATATAATAATTCAGTTTCATTATTAAATTCGACATCGTGAAACTCAATAATGACTGGTAATTACTCACGATTATGCACATCATTCTAAAATTAAAATTTATTTAAAAAATATCTAATTTCATATCTTAATTTTTACTTGAGGAATAGGATTAAACAGTCAGTCCGTCGAGATGAAAATAAATAAAATTCACATTGCAATTATAAGACTTGCAGCAATTTTTTTATTGTTCAAATGGAAGAAACTGGTATCGACGAAAGATGTTACGCTTTTATTTGCGGAGGAAGGAATTTTATTTTTAACCCGTTCGAAGCGAAGCGAATCGAGAATTTGTTTATTGCTTAAGGTCAGTTTAGCGGCGATGATGTCAGACTCGTTTTAAGTCGTGTAGTCAACGACTGTTTAGCGTCGCCGCGTCATCCGGGACCTGAAGGCTCTTGGCCTCGTCCAAGGAGCCCGAGTCACACTCTTGAATTTAATTTAAAACGAACGGCCCCAAAATTAATGATTTTTTCCTACGCAAAACTTCGCTAACGTCGGCGAATCAATTTTTAGCGTTCATCGATTTCTCGATAATTCGCGGATAAATCAGGGTACCCTGACGCGTCTAAAAACATTTCGCATTCAATTTTTTGAATGATGCTTTAAAATGTAAACAAATGATAGATTTTTTTGGCATGAGACTCGCTGTGTATCATTATAATTTTTTTGATAATTTTTTTGATAAAAATAGTCGCGGTCGTTACATCGAGCGAAGGGAAATTGGAAGTCACAAAAGTTGGATTACCGTCTTAGTAGAAATTAATAAAAATTATTAAAATATTTACTACGTATTATACAATTTATTTATTTAACATTATTTCGTACAAAAAAATAATCGTTTCGAAACGAAAAACAAATAAATTTAGCGTTAATAATCGAGAGACTATCGGTAGAGAAGATAAAAAATAAATAAATAAATAAAAATCTCATGCCTCAGCGAAAGTCATCAGAAGCGATACTCTATCAGAAAGTCGGAAGTTCCTGGCTTCCGGCGGCATCCTCGAGGGCCGGTAGTGCGTCCGGTCGGTTTCGTTTTCAGCGGCGGTGGATCGATGCCGCCAAGACCTTCGGAGGATGAAAAAAGTTCCGTCGGGTCATGGGGATGCCTTGCCTCGTTTGCCATGAAACTGGGACGATTCGAATTCATAGGAAGCCTTTATCGAGCGATGAAGTCACGCGGATCGAATTGTAAAGGCGAAATTTATAGCCTCTGGAATAAAAGTCAGTTTTTTATACTGGACAGGTTGTTTGCGCATCTTTTGAACTTTATTTTGAAGTATTTATCCATCAATCGTGTAAATGTAGACTTTACGCTGTTAAAACAAAAGTTGAGGCATATTTAAACGAAGAAAAATAGCGAAATCGTGGATAAATGTTAAGGACACGTTGTGAATTCTCTTTGCATTTGAATGATGGAAAAGAGCTCAATTTTTTACGTACGTACGTAAACAGTATTAAAAAAATTGAAGTTGCGGCTGTAATTTATGCAAGTATTTCATTTACCGAATAAAAAAATCGTGTTTTTTAAATTATTCATTTGCATAATTTACTTGATTACGATTTATAGATACACTGAGAGACCCACCTAGGTAAAATTTAAGAAATGGCTTGTAAAAATTAACAACTTCCTGGGCAAACTGATCACAGACTGCCAAAAGAAAACTAATTATCATTTTAGTTAATAATATTTACTATTTTCGTAGTAATTAATACAAACTAAACTTCGATAAAAATACCAACCAGGTTGCTAATAATTGAAAATTCTAAACTTAAATATATTTTCTTTCGATAATTAATGTTGTGTAACAGCTGTACTTGTAGTTTTTACCAACTTGCTTGTAATTTATCACAAAGGTATGCGCAGACGCATATATGCGCATATATGAGTTTTAAATCTTCAATATTTCGTTTAACGATGATTAAAACTGTATTGAACAATGGAAACGTGATGAAATTTAATAACGACGAAATGATTATACCCCCTTAATGTTGATGCGACCTCGTCAGAATTGTTCTGATGAGTCTAGTGCTTTGCTTACATTCCCAGTGTAAAACATTTGTAATGTGTTTGCTGTAAGTTATGAATTACGGAAGCAGCAATTACAACGCGGCACTTCCCTTACTATACTAAAATATTTTTTTTATTATTATTTAACGTAATTTTAAGTTTTTTGAACAAATTTATTAGTATAAACTAAAAAGATAATTTAATTTAAAAAAATATATATATTGTTTTGCACTTGTTGTAAAATTTATTTAGTATAGATACCGATCCAAGGCCTAACGCGGCGACAAATTGTCTGTCGGCATAATCACAGCTTTTGAATAAAAAGAATTAAGGAGAAGGTTTATTGCAAAAATTATAAAGTCTATTATAGCGCTATAAAATTCATTTTTTGTACTACGTACGATCACTCAAATCAATCCTCTAAAAACATTTTACAACTACAACACTGTGAACCTACGAGACTCCAAAGAATAATAAATAATATTTTATTGTAAATTAAAAAAATTCATGCAAGTAGCCAAAATTCTCATCTCTCTAAAAAAAAAAAAATAAAATAGAATAAAATATAAATAAAAAAAATGTCCGTGAATCATGTTTTACTAACGAGAAACGAACTTTTTCCGTAGATTAGAGAAGAAGACTAAGGACCTGCAGGTGACGGAGCGCAACCTGGGCCTGTACGAGGCGCGCTGCGGGGACTTGCAGTCCCAGTACAATCAGTCGCAGGCCGAGAGGAAGAAGCTCGCGGAGCGCGAGCGCGAGCTCGAAAAGGAGGTCGAGCGGCTGACGTCGATGCTCGAGGACACGCGCAAGCACCTCGAGGAGGAGACCCTGCAGCGCATCGACCTCGAGAACCACATTCAGAGCCTCAAGGAGGACATCAGCTTCAAGGACCAGGTCTACCAGCAGGAGCTCACTGAGACGCGCAGCAGGCGCCAGGTAGACATTGTAATACTTTCAATCCTTTTAAGAATTTTTTTTGTCGTGTAGATGCATGATCAGCTGGAATCAAAGGCAACTCTGTTGGAGTGAAATTACGGAGACAGGTGAAAGATAGACGTCGCGACACTTTCTACCTTGTTAAGAATAGATTTTTTTTGTCGTGTAGATGCTTGATTAGCTGGAGTGAAAATTTCGCTCTTATTTTATAGTGAAAGAAAGTATAATAAGTTTTACACTACGAGTCTAACAAATTTTTTTTGATACACTTTTTAGTAAAATTTTTTATTCGTTGACTCTGTTTCTACTTGTAAAACAGTTTAGTAATTCTTACAAGAAGTTTTCTCTCCGTACACGTACTCGAACAAAAATTGTTAGCAAAATTTACTGAAATAATTTACTAGTTGGTAAAATTTACTTGAATAAACCTTTGCTCAGTAATTCTAGTAACCGCCGTCATACAAAATTCACTTAATTAATAAATTTTGAATAAAATAAATTTAAAATAAAATTAAAAATAAAAGAAAGAAGATTAACGGAAGACTTTTGATGAAATTTCAGGTGGAAATATCGGAGATCGATGGCCGCCTGGCGGAGCAGTACGAGGCCAAGCTGCAGCAGTCGCTGCAGGAGCTGCGCGATCAGTACGAGGCTCAAATGCGCTCGAATCGCGAGGAGATCGAGGCACTGTACGAGAACAAGATCAAGAACCTCACGTCGCACGCGCAGCGCAACAGCGGCGCCGCCACCCTCGCGGTCGAGGAGCTGCGCCAGACCCGTACTCGCATCGAGGGTCTCAACCAGAGGATCACCGAACTCGAGACTGCTAACAACACTCTCAATGCCAAGATCAGGTGGGGGGGCTGCAGGAGTGCATTTTTTTGTTTGTTTTTAATTTGTGTGGGAAATATAAGATCGATGTATCTTGTTAGTTAAATTTTTTTATTCTATTTGTAATGCGGCGTTTCTTTAATTTTAGCGTCAAGAAACTGCAAAAAGTCAATTTTATTCATTCGTTTTTGCTAAGAAATTGAAGATCGAAGTCTAAAAATTTCGATTTTCTTTCTTTTTTTTTTTTTTAATATAGTTTTTTCTAGGACGTTTCTATCTATCGAGCGGATTCTACAGTAATAGTTTATTTCGGTCAAGTGTATACCCAGAACAGTATTTAAATAATATTCAAATATCTATACTAAACTCGTACGTTAACAATTAGTTTATTTTCGTTAATTATCCATGTTATTATGATATTCTTCTTCTAATTTGTATATTAAGTGGAAAACTATTTAAGGAACATTAACCGAAAGACATTACAAGTATCATTAAAAATCTACAGCACTGATCTTAAAAGTATCAATTTCCTTTACTTGAAAAAAAAATTAACGTTGGACTTGAGCAGTTTTCTCTAGCAGCAACAAATGTAAAAATTTCTTTTTTAATTTCTATCACATATTATTCATATGATCAATATAAGTGAAATAAACCAATTTTGAATCAGCGTTATTCGTCAGATCAACGTACTAAATAAATACCACTTTATTAATTTATCTGCATTGTTTTTAGAGAGTTGGAGAATATGCGCGAGAATGAACGAGCTCGTCACACCGAAAACGTGGCAATGCTGGAGGCTGAATTGGCACGTATGCGCGACGAAATGGCTCAACAGCTGCAGGAATACCAGGATCTTATGGACATCAGAGTCGCTTTGGATTTGGAGATCGCTGCCTACAGGAAACTCCTCGAATCTGAGGAGGCCAGGTAAACGCAAAATTAATAAAAGAGAACAGTCACATTTTTAAGAAGCAAAATTGAAGTGCTAAAGGTTAACGTTTACTGCGCAGGTTGAACATCACACCGATCCAGTCGCCAGGCGTGTCCATGTCCGCCAGCCGAGCAACTCCGTCGAGGGCAACTCCGGTGAGAGGTGGCAAGAGGAAGCGCACGCTTCTTGAGGAGTCCGAGGAACGCAGCACCAGCGACTACAGTGTCACCGGTTCAGCCAAGGGAGACGTGGAGATCACGGAAGCCGAGCCTCAGGGCCGTTACGTAAAACTGACGAACAAGGGAAACAAAGTGAGCACCTGTTTGATGTCAACTGCAATTACGAGAAGAACTCACAATGGATTGATTTTTTTAACGATTATTTGTATTTTTCTTGTAGGAAATCGCGTTGAGTGGTTGGCAATTGATTCGTAAAGCTGGTAGCTTGGAGACTAATTTCAAGTTCCACAGAACTGCCAAGCTCGAGTCTGGTGCGTCGGTGTCTGTCTGGTCGTCTGACATTGGTGCGTCGCACGAGCCGCCGGCGAATGTTGTCATGAAGGGCCAGAAGTGGTTCACAGGCGACAACATGACAACTACTCTTCTTAACAACGAAGGAGAAGTATGTAACGCTTTTGTACGTTTAAAAGTCCCTTGACGAAAGAAAGTTATAATTTTATTCATTGATTAGTTTGTAATTATTTCAAGAAATTGCAGTCGGGTTTACAGTTCAATTAATCATTCGTTGTTGTTCTTTTAAGGAAATGGCAACTTCAGAGCGAAAAAGGCAAATTCTAAGCACATCTGTCTCACGACACAGGGAACATCTTTTTAGATCTCTACCAGAAGAACTTCACCATCAACAAGTGAGTTTCACATTAAGATTACTTTTCTTATTGCGTAGGAGAAAGAAAAGACAAAGTGTTGTTAAATCACTTCTAATTTACATTTTAAGCGTCTAATAAAGTAGATGTTAAACCGTAATAGTGCAATTATAGTTAGTGTAGTTACATTTACACCGTTAACTTTTGTTTCCATAGAGAAAAACTTTTTTCTTCAGTCCATATTAAAGTGCGACGGCACACAGCTCTGATGGATAAGTTAACGTAAGTTGTGTACAATATTTAACATTTTGATATAAATGTTACATCAAATGTTTATATTAATAAGGCGATCGCTCTTCTGATGCATCCTTATTTCAAATTAATTTGCGCTTAAGGTAAACTTGGAATTTATGTTTCGCTCAAATTTCTTGCTTATTTTAACCCAACTCATTAACTTATAATTATGAGTACATAAGCAAGTGTTCTTTGGGCCCTAGGATATTGAAAAAAAAATATATAATTTACATTTTTTTCCTTTATTATTTGTTTTTAATTTTATTTCCGACTTTATCATGCATTTAAAATGAATCAGAGCTGTATGTCCTCACATTCATTTATCTCATTTCTAACAGTATGATTGGATCACTGGTAAATCTACTTTGTTTAATTTAATTAGGTTTATTAAAACTGGTGCTTTGCTTTTCTTAAACATTACAATCTACCACTAACACATTTCTGAATAATACAGAATAAAAGAAATCTTTTTAATAGTAACGTTCAATTTTTGTTCTTCTTTCAGGGGGATCCAAAGGGTGAGGAACGTTGCAGCGTTATGTGAAGTAAATGAAGATTATATTTAAAAAGAAAAGATTAATATTCACAAAAGATTTTTCCTAAATAAGCTTATATAAGGTAAAGGCATTTTATGCTGCGCGAATTTGTTTAAAAGAACGACACGAGACATTAACGGTTAGGCGTAAAAAATAAGAAAAGAACACAAAAATGTTAACACCGTTTACTGGTGATGAAACATTAAAGATGGTTTCTCATATTTTTTCACAGAAGATAATTTTTGTAACTATAAAAGAGTTTAATATTGAAATTGGAATCGTGTCGCGATGACTATTTTATTCGATGCAGCGCGTAAATCGCGAGGTAGAAGAGACAGAGCTTCCCGAGATGTTTTCGTTTATTCTGTTTGTCTTAATAATTCATGTAACGCAGCTCGCCAGTGGGGGTATTATATTTTTTAAGTATGTACCTTGGATCTGTGTCCTATCGCGGCAAATACCGATTGTAAGTTAAAATATATACCATCGAAGCTTGATAATAATAAGTTCAATATCTACTGCCTTGAAATCCGTTTCTTTTTTTATATTATTTAAAATAAAAAAAAACGCTTATACGTGAGAGTCTCGATTATCTAAATTAATCATTTAAGTTATGTTTTGACGATTGGCAGAATCGTATGTAAAGGGAGTTTATTATAAAGAAAGTACAATCAATAAGGCGTAAAAATGTGCATTTAATTTACCTCTCGCCTTAACAATGTATAGGAAAAAGCCAATAAATGCATAATATAAACGAGATATTTTTTACTGTGTTGGAATTCATATGTCTAAGAATGACTATATTAACTGGAAAAAAATGCGATATTCTAATAAAAATGAAAACTGAATAAATCAATGATAATGACCGTATTTTATGATATTGATAATTAGTTGACTAATATCTCGTTGAGTACGTTAACATATGCGTTATGCGAAAAACAAAAGATGCGCGGCAGTCTATTAAGTTAGTCGTTGTATTAAATAATTTTTATTTTTCCTGTATCATCCTGACTTGCTAATGAATTATCTTGTACAATTAGTAGTTAGTAAGGTGACTGTTTTTTTTTCCCTGTTTAACGGCAGAACATCACTACTGCAGTTACAGCATAGAGATTTTTATATTAAATAATAAGCTATACGCCTTTATATTTTTCGAACGAACTTATGTAGAGCACTGCAATTTTTGTATACAGCAAGTTGTGTGTAATAAAAATTATATCTATTTGACAGAACATTTTTAAAAAATTGTATTCTTACATAAACGACAACCTCGTAAATTTTATTTTAATAAAATATCAAATGTCAGAAGAGTTATATATATGTTTTTGCTGTATTTTAATATCAATCTCTCTTGTTAATTTATGTTTTGTTTACTTTATAAAAAGAGAAAGAATGTGCATACGTTAAACCTAATAAGCAATGATCGGCTAAATGAAATTTCAGTGTACATTAGAAATAAAAAAAAATATTAATTTTGAAAAAAGTATTTATTAATTATTGGAATAAACTGAAAGTAATAAGAGTATTTTTTTTTAGTTATAAATCTAAAACACAAACAAGACAATTGTTAATAATGTATTTACAATACAGTACAAAGAATAATGTGTCAACACACTTTGTTGTTACGTGAAACGCCTTAACATTATGAACAAAGCAAACGAACAGTTCAGGTACTTTAGGCACGTAATTTTTTTCAAGGCATTCTCTACAAGGTACTTTAATTTTTATCATCGATTCATAAGATTCCTTCGTAAATGGACATACAATTTCTTCACGCTCTTTTGAATCGATAAGGACAAAAATTATATTCATGGACATCACAGTACATTTAATTCAACTCCACAGTGCATTTAAAATTGGATGTCACACAGATTTTTTTTCTCACACAGGATAAGAGTGCAGTGAAAAGTAGCAAACATAGAAATTAAAATATCGTCCACAGACAAGGAGTATGGCATAAGTTTGTACAACAATTTTTTTTTTATAAAAAAAAGCGAAATAAGCGTCGACGGAAAAGGATGCGAAAAAAAGGAAGAGTGAACACCTTCGCAAGGACTTAAAAAACGTAACAAATTAAATACAATGCCACAAAAAAAAATAAGGATAAAGCCATGGGAGGAAAGTCTTGTTCAGCGTAAATAAGAAACAGCGAAATATAAAAACCAAGTAAAATGTATTCTATGGGCAACATCATAATAATCATATATCATTATGCTGATACACTGAAATATTAACCACAATAGTCGCGTGTGTGTACTTTTCTTCTTGTGTGTTCGCGTGTACTTCATTTTTTTTTGTGTGTCTTACAAATTTCGCCACACAATTACTTCTCTCGCGTCTCTCTCTCTTTACATTGTATCATTATTATTATTTTTTTTATTATTTATTTATTAATCAACGTGATGCGTTACACAGAGACACTCGATATACTCTCCCACTCCCAATTTTACAAACACATGAGCGCCTGAGTTTAGGAGAAACGAAACGAGAATTAAAAAACAAATCATAAAAGGGGCTATAAGAAACTCTTGTACACTCTTTTACTGACCGACAACAAATCGTTTTCTTTCTTTTTTTTATCTTTTATTCATCATATAACATAAACATATAGGCGACAATGACAATGCAATCGTACAGATTGACTTTCAGTATCGGTAATTAAAATACGTATATATATATATTTATATATATAATATGCAATAAAGGTAATAGCATAATAAAATAAAATGATAGTAGTAATGATAATGACATTATTCAACAATCATTCAGTTACTATCGAGCACCAAAATCATGAGATACGTACAATATGGAACGAGACGTTCGCCAGTTTTTTTTTTTATCCCGTGTATGTGTCTCAATATGTGTGTGTGTGTGTGTGTGTGTGTGTATCATTGTACAATTCTATTATAGGTATTTGTTTTGTTTTTTTTTTCACCTTATACAAGCATCGCATTTTGGTATAACTTTTGCGCGCGTCACATAACTTTTGTGTGTGTGTGAGTATTTTCTTTTTATTGTTATTTTCCTCTACGTATCGTTTAATATGTGCATTGCGTTTTTTCGCGCAAAGGAAAAAAAAAGTCGAAAAACAAAGAAGAACTCTTACGGACAACCTGCCGGCGAATTCGCGAACGCCATTAATATGTATGTACATTTGGAGAGAAAAAAAGGAAAAAAAAAGAAGAGGAAAAGTTTTTACGTATAAAGGGGTGCCGGCTCGACGCGCCGATGGATAATTTTACGTAAGAAAAAAAAAATCAAAGGTTTCCCTTGGGAAAAAACGTGTGTTACGTTTATTATACCCTTCTTTGTTTTTCCGCTTAATTGTAGTTAATTATTCATCAGTAACATATAAAATTATATGTAAATATATAATTTTATATAACGCCGCGTTTCACCTCGAGTGTATACAGTATAGCGATTATTACACGAGGAGATAAATATATATATTTTTTTTTTGTTTCATTACCACTTTTTTTTTTGCATTATTATTAATTATTATTATTATTTTATTTAGTCGTACTGCTTTTTTTTTGTATATTGTTTTGTAATTCCTTTCATAAAAGGGTGCGCGTACGTAATTGTGTGCACGTTCCTCTCGGCCGCGAAGGATACAATGACGTAAAGCCGCATTTTCCTTTGTACGCTTCGATAATGAAAACCATAAAAACAAAACAAAAAATTAGAAAAAATACACCCCTCATGTAGGTCAATCCTTCGCCCCGCTCGAATGACTTAAAACTGTAAAAAGTTTGGTGCGCGTACGAGTTTTTTTTTTTTACTTTTTTCTCCCCCTTTAATCACTCGTCCTTCCTTTTCCTCTCCTCATTTTTATACTCTACTATAGTTTATAAAACGCAAAGTTCGGCATCTCCCTTTAATTAGTCGAGTTACAATGGCACTATATGAGTTACTTTCCTGTTTACGTTTTTTTTTTCCTTTTTTTTTTAAATCCTTTTTTCTAGTGACTTTTTTTCTTTATTCTTATACTCTTCTCGCCTCCACGTCGCTATTACAACGATTCGCTAAGGATTTGCTTTAATGCACGGCTACACTGTTTTTTTTTTTGTTTTTTTTTATACATACGCTTAAAATTCTTTGTAGTTTCTCTTATCTGTTTTTTTTTATCTACGGAATCGGATTACTGCGAGTTTTTTTTTACGAGTGCGTTTTGTGCATGATCCTATAGTGGCTCTTCTGTTTGCTCTGAGAAAATCGCGAAGAATTTTTTTTTAATATATAATATATAGTTTCGTCGGAGAAAAGGAAAAAAGTTCGCAGTGTACATAAAAAAATTAGTCGGAACAGAAGACACTCGTAAAAATCAAAGTTTCTTTTTTTTTTATTTACAGTAGTTTGTGTGATCTACCTTGTCCGTGAGCTTAAAGTCGAGCTCGGGGTAATTTTTTCGTGAAGGTGAAAATTAAAAAAGAACTTCTCACTCTTTTTGTAAAACGGAGGATAAATGTTGAATAAACGGCGCGCCTTCGTTCGTCCTTATATTTTTCATTACTTAATCGACGTCGACATTAATAAAAATCTCTTTTCGTCTCTTTGTTCCATTCGTGTGTGTATAGTTTATATTTGTAAATTTCCTTTGTAAATCACAGACGACAAAATTTTTTTCGCTCGTTACTGGGATGCGTGACTTTTTATCGCGAGATATGTGGAGAGTTTCGCCCCCTTCGAAAGTACCTTCCATCGTCATCGTTTATTTATATCACTCGGGAGAAGTTCGGAGCTTAATCCTCGTTAAAGATACAAAGTTAATAAGCGTTTCTTAAATATTTCATCTTTTTTTTTATTCTTATCATTATTACTTTATTCGAAAATGTTCACACTCGTACAAGTGAAATTTGGTATCGACAGAAAAATATTCTTTTTTTTCTTTCGCTGCAAAATAGATAAATGTTCCTTCCTTATTACTGTTTATTTCATTTATTTATTTACCTTTTTTTTACTTATAAAGACAGAAAAAACGAAAGCGCTACCTTTGTTTTTTTTATTACGTTATCGTTATTAATAATAAATTTAAAAGCTAAACGATTTTCGGCAACAGCGTTATACTCGTTAAAAAAATAAATAATCTACCGATCTAACGCCAAGTCGTTTATAATTAGACGTACAAAATTAAAACAGAATTTTTCTTCTCACACGGGCTTAGATTTTTCAACTTAGGTATCGGCGCTAAATTTACAAGCTCATTGACTTTCTGCCTGGTACATTTAACATTTTTCTCTCGCGCAAGTTGTCACTTTATTTATAAACTGGCTAATATCAATGATTCACTGGGCCTCGTCTTATTATTTTTCTTTCTTTTTAAAAATAAAGTTTCTCCTCTTTTCTTTTTTTCTTTTCGTCGCAAAAAGGACGCTACGCTTCGGGTGTAAACGCACGCGTCGCTTTAACAAAAAAGTTCTCAAATTTTCGCACAAATCGCAGATTTCTTTGCTCATTTTTTTTTCTCAAACGACAAAACTGACGAAACAATAAGAGCGTAAGTTACGCCTCCAGTGTACAAACATGGAAACTGTGATTTTTTTCGTTAATCGGGAGAATGAAAAATAACGACGATCGCATCATGAAGAAAAACACAAAGGCGGCGGAGTCGAGACAACAAATTTTTCTCACCGTTAGTTCGTTAAATCCTTATCCGCGTTACGGTCGCATATCGTAAGTGTCCGCCGTTTCCTTCTCATCTCCATCGCGTCATTATTAAAAATATATATAGGTACATTGAATTCGTGTGTACTGGTTCTCGCGTGTATGTACATGCCATATATCGTTAACGTTATTACATTCAACAAATTTGCGTTCTACAAGTTTAGTTTACTTAATTGTTTTTTTTTTCCTTATCAATTGGTTATTACACAACATCGCATCGCAGCGAACGAAAATACACATTGTACGTCGACTCGATTTCACGTGTGCCTCTCATTTCTTTCTCACAATTTTTTCCTTCGATTACGCTACAACAAAATACCCTCGATATTATCTCTTGTACAAAGAATCTCGCCGAGGAAACAAAAAAAAAAAAAACGGACGCTGCGTATTCTCCCGTTTTGCCGTTCAAATTGTCTAATCGCAGTTTTTTTTAATCGTCATCTTCGCTAATGTACAATCACCTTTTTATCCCTAATTCCTAAGGTAAATATATAATAGAGTTAAAAACGATTCTCAGCCGATCGCTAAATAATCGAAATAGGAGAATTTTTTTTTTTAAAAAACGGTCCATAGAATTTTTCACTATATAGGCAACGGCCAAAATTTCAAAAGGAAATTGTACAATTAAACGCTTTCGGAGGACATCGCCTAATTAATGACAATAACACCCTGATTTTCGGTTCTCGTTCAGAATAGACTCCATAAATTTTCAAGCAACAATTTTTTCTTTCTTACGCTCCTTTAAAAAAAAAAAAAAAGCTTCGCAAGACAACCTCGAATGCTAATCCAAGTCCACCTCGACAAAGAGACAATCTCGCATCTTTTTTCTACCCTCGTACAATACTACGTCGAGCTTCAGCGCAAGCAAATTCGAATCACAATGTACGTTGCGTGTTTTTTTTTATTATTATTGTGTCTTTGTGCAGGGACTCGCGCGAGTGTTAAAGCGCCGGAGACGGACAAACGATCCGAGATAAAGTCGGACTTCTTTAAGAAGAAAAAAAAAAGAAACAGCCTGTGAAAAGTTGTTTTAAATCTTCTTTATTAAATAACATCTCTTTTCTTTCCTTCGGAACGCGCGTTATACAGGGTACATTAAATTATGTCTTAAAGTAGCATGAAAGAAGAACAAAACTTGACTTTTTTCACATGAGTTACATAAAAAAAAAAGAAGAGAAGAAAAATAAAAAGAAACGCAACAAAACTCGATAAATATGAAACATTTCATATTGTGACGATGGCAGCTTTGTCCGGCTCCGCTGAAACCTACGTATTTTAAGTTTTTTTTTCTTTTAAAGACTTTCCTAAAGAGTTTAAACATCGAGTGGTCCATTTAATCCTGATCGACACTTTCTATCGACATAATTATTTTTTTTCTTTATAATGTAAAACATTTGTTTTTATAATTAATTATGTTAATTTAATTAATCACACTGGCTTGGACAGAGAGTGAATTTCTTTGTTTCCATTTATTTACGCCGCTTTTTTGTTTTGTACATAAAAAAGATTCGAGGATGATTTTTCACGCGTGGCTCGTTCATTTTGGCGCTTCCCTTTCCGGCGTCTCGTCAGCGAGCGTAATTCTCTTTGCGTCGATAGGAAGAATTTCGTACAACTAGAGGAGGCAATTTTTTTTTCTCTCTTTCTTTCTCACACTTCGTCGAACGTCTTTCATTTCTCGAATACGTTTAAAATATCGTTTAATCATCTTTATGAAAAATAACAACTTTTATACTTTTTTTTATCTTGTTAAACATTACTCTTGTTTGATAAAAAGTGTGTTGGCTAAGAGATTGCACTTTGTGATCATCTTAAAAACTGGAGATTATATAATATACGTACATATATATTTATATTCAATATGCATAACGGCGAATACTTCGTGTTTGCTTTCTCCCTATTTATCAAACACACTGACAGAATGAGAAATGAACATACGCAATAAGGAGTCGCGCGAAAACACGAGGAACGCTCGATTAAAATTTTTCCGTCGGCTAATAAATCAACTCGTCTTTTGTCAACGTACAAAAATCAACAGATCAAATATATATTCATTCGCTTTCGCCTTCTGTTCTCCTTTCTTTCTTTCCTTCGCCTTTGCGACTTGCACATTTTGCGCGAGACCCGCGTGTACAAATTTTTCGTCGTCGAGTTTCCGAAAGACGCGGAGGAAAAAGAAAAGGGGGAAACGTAAAAAAAAAGCGAACGGGGTCAACGTCTTCGGAGCTTGTTGTTCGGTCTAAACGCGTTTACAATGATTCGGTCGAACACAAGATAAGGTCGCTCGCTCGCACACGCAACTCTCCTCGTGCACGCCTTATACACGATAGTTTAAATGACAGGAGGGCCACAAATGGTGCCAGGCACTATTTATTCAAAATACCTGTGTACTCCATTAAGATTATACAGTTAATTATATTAATGTACTCGTTTATAATTTTTTTTTGTCATTTAATTATTCAATCCTTCGAAAGTATATTACGTTCTGCTTTTCATCGAATAGATTTGTTTACCACTTTTCTTTAAACTTGCATCTTTCACACTCGTTCGGCTAATCGGTAAAATTCGCACGAGAGCAATTCTCACGAGGATATGTCTTCCGAGATTTACGATAACGATAAGGATTATTAAGGCATAGAATTCAAGGCTCCAGAGAGAAAATCTCGGCACGTTAAACGCGTCCCGTTTTGTTTCGTTTTAAATATACATACAAGTATACATATTTCTTTTATTTTTTTTTGTTTCATTAATCTACACTCGTTTACAAAGACTTCGCCGTGTAATCCCGCAATTTTTTTTAATTCTTTTTTTATTCTCTCGTCGGAATCCAGTTGCAGCGTCGCCTCGACCACGCGTTCGTTGCACCTTGTACCCGGTCGTACAGTGTTTTTTATTTTTCCTTCCTTTTTCATTCGTTTACGCGTATAAATATATATAATATATAATATGCGACGCTGAGCTTGGTCGTCGCTTCGGACACACGTAATATCAAATATCGCGTGTACAGAATAAAAAAAGGAAAAGGTGGTCGAGCCGGAAAAGAACTGGTATCGCAGGAGTTTCTTTTTGCATGAAAAATTTGACGCGGTATTCTTCTTCTTTTTTTTTTTATTTACATGTACAAACTTTGAAAATTTCTTAAACTCTCAAACGCGAGAACTGCTCGACTTTAGAAAAATTTATCCGTTTGTTCGCGCGCAGTATTTAAAGCCAATATGTTCGCAATTTTTTTTTTCGCAGACATCTAGAGACCGACACATACTTGTGAGACGAGCCCTCGTCAAGAACGTTCAAATTTTTTTCTAGCATTTTTTTTTGTCTTAGGCATTAGAAGGATTTGCTTCCACGTGTTCACTTGCAAGGTTCCGTTTACTTTGTATACATATATATTTTTTTTTAACCAACGTTCGTCATCTTTAATATCAAATGTGCAAAATACTTGTGAAAAATGTATGCAGTCAGACCTTTCAGCTCACTCGACTAACCGACTATGACAACGACCTAACGATTGCACGAGCGTTACGAATATACGTTTTTTTTTCTTTCACTTTGTGAAAAGCGAAAGAACGCGAGACGCATAAACTGCACTTTTCGTCCCGTCCCATCAATCACATCCTCATTAAACAGGCAACCTGAGGAGTTTGACTGCACAATATAGTCGTATATAGATCTATTATATATATTTTTTTTATTCAATATATATGAGTTTGTGTGTGTGTAAATTTGTTCATTAAAACAATGCTATACATCGTACGCCTAACTATCTACCTAATAGTATTTCATCTTTTATAATATATATATATTTTTTATATATATATATATAATATATTAATTTCGAATTACGTTCTCATAATAATGAATAATTTGAGTACAGTGGCCGACTTTCACGCAATTATCAGCAGGCATAGACCGTTAATGTAACTCACTAAAATTAAAAAAAAAAAAAAAAAAAAAAACGAATCGTTATCGTCATCGTACACGTGAGTGAGATCCTCGGCATTTCTTGCGCGAAGCGACAGATTTTTCTTTTTTCTTTTTTTTTTGTAAAAATTACAAACATAAACGTAAAATCAATGCAGATTTCTCTTTGTATCAATCTTAATAAAATAATAAAAAGAAAGAAAAAGAAAAGAGGTCGGTTAAGGATAAAATAAACGTAATGATCGATCGTTAATCAAAGAGAACGACAAAAAAAAAAGGAAAGTAAAAAGACACGACTTAAATGACTAGATCGAGTACGCACAAATGTTGATATCCGTTCGAATGGCAAATAAAAGTTACATTACAATAGATATATATATATAATAATAATATTATATAATAATATAATATAATAATAATATAATAATGATAATCATAATAACTACAATAATTGTAATAATAATAATAATAAAAAGGTAAGAAAAAAAAGAGCAAATAGAAGGTAAAAAGAGGTGGTGCATGCCTTGTGCGCACGTGGTTGATATTAACGGATTATGCTGCTCTCCAGGACCACCATACCAAGTACAACAAACACAACAATCGCGCGGGTTACAGAGTGCGTGCGCGCATTTCCGCCATCGCCAATCAATTACCCCCGGAGCATTTTTATCCCCCTCTCGAAAAAAATTAACGAAAGTTCCTGTGCACCCGCAAACTTTGTGCATTACACGTCGTCGTCGGCCCCAAAATCTCTAACTTCGTCGTACGCACGTTCTCTTTTTCTCTCTCTCTCGCTCTCGCTTTTTCTCGCTCACACGCTCGCTCGCGTCACAATTCATCGTCAACGCCGTCAATTGCACTCCAAGTGATCTCGTGTAGGGGGTCACGGGCAGCCGGCCGAGGCTCGAGGCTCCCGCGACTTATATACAAACAACACCTCTTAATTTTATATACATGAAAATATATATATATAATATATCCATCGTGTATATATAATATTTATATATTATATATATTTATATAAAGTTTCAACATTATATTATGGCACCACATTTTTTTTTATATCATATCAGCGACGACCTCGGCGTCATCCTCGAAAACGTAGTTTATCTCCTCGTTCCCTCTGTCTTGCCTAAACTCTCGCGCGCCTTTCTCCAGAGAATCGCGAGCAGGATCGCCGTCGAGGAGAAGAGGCCCCCTAAGTGTCTCTTCTCTTGTCTCGTCTTCGTCTTGCCTCTTCGATCTTCCAGCGCGGCGAGATGGAGACCAACAAAAAAAAAAGAAAAAAAAAAGAAAAAGGTGACGGCGAGACGAGTGCGTCCCGATGCGAGGATTCCGTTGCGCTCCGTCTCCGTTGCTCCCTCAGTGTGACTCTGTGTGTAGTTTCAACGTGTGAGTGTCGTGTGTGCTTAACTGCTCGCGCCAGTCCCACGGGCGGCGGGAGACCGCGTCGTCGGCCTCGACGTCCTCCTCCTCCTCCTCCTCAATTCGTCGGCGTCCGGGCTTGGCGACGCGGCTGCCGTTCACAGGGCACACATCTGTAACGAAGCCACGGAATTTGCTTAATGGAACGCCTTGATGGAAAAGGATTTCGGGCGGACACTCGTTCGGCGCTTGTCGTCTTCAAAAACGTTTTTTTTTTTATTATTCTATGGAAGTTAATGCAATTTTCTTTTTCTATAGAATTTAATGCAAGATTTGATGGTACGATGTGTTTAATTCAATCGACAGAGATTTAAGTAAAAGATTTACAGGCCAGTAGACTTTTTAGATTAGATTAATTTTTTTGTACTGTGGCGTGGTAGATTGACATCGTTTTTTTATTTTTTTTTTTTATAGAAGACAATGCAATTTTCTTTTTCTATAGAAGATAATGCAAGATTTAAAGGCAAGTAGACTTTTTGGATTAGACTAATTTCGTACAAATTTTTTGTATTGTTGCGAGGAGGTATATTCACATCGTTTTTTTATTTTTTTTCTGTGTAAGACAATGCATGAATTTTAATGCAAATGCTGGAAGCACATTTTATCGGCGAACATGAACTTTACCGCATTCACATTAAGTTTTCATTTTTACATTAAATTTAATATAAATTACTCCTGAATTGTATGTACATTGTAAATTTTGTAATCTTCAATATGTTTACTCCAGAATTATATGTACATTACTTTGATATATATTTTTGTATCATAAATTTTGTAATAATTCAAATTTATATTTTGTATCGAAGGACTAAGTCCGTCGAATTTACTCAAATAAATAAATAAAGAAATTAAATTTAGTGTAACTGCATTAAATCCACTGCTTCTTTATCTCCTCTTGCATCATTTATCCTCCACTCTGAAAACCTCGAGCAGGAGCAACGCAGCCCGAACAAAAATTTTTTTTCTTTCAGAACGAGAATCCCGTTAGAAAATCGAGATTCCCAAAAAGATCATAACTTCCAAAATTCAATAGAAAATTCCTACAAGCATGCGAGCCTCGAGGTGAAGATAAATTACCATTAGGTCGCCCAGCCCTCGCTAATCCTCGAGCGCTTCATGAGCGGTCCGTTCTCGTAGTCGGCGGCGCTCGGCTGGTTGCCAGCCCCGCCGGGCACGTGGCTGGTCCTGAGGTCGCCGACGACGACGCCGCCCTGGGGGCCCGGCGACGGCAGGTTCGTCGGCGTGATGCTACCCGAGTGCGACGGCGGCGGGTTGCTGCCCGGCCTGCTCACCGACGCCAGGTTCAGGGTCTGGGGCCCGCCGTGCTGCTGCTGCTGTTGCTGTTGTTGCTGCTGCTGTTGCTGCTGCTGCTGCTGGACGTGGTGCGGAGGCGGAGGCCCGCCCGACGACGACGGCCCGCCCACGCTCAGGCTCGTGTGACCTGCGAAACGATGGCCAAATTATTCAAGTGTTATTTATTTATTTATTTATTTATTCACTTATTTATTTTCATTTCGATGGACAAAATAGTGTTAACTAATAAGTATAGATTAAGATATCGAATTAGAAACGTAAAATTATAAATTGAACACTAAAGTAAGAAAGACTTTTATTCACTTTTTCCCTGAGAACGTGTTCTTCTTATTCATATCGCGAATTATTGTATCGATTTATTTATTTATTTATTTTCATTTCGATGGACTAAATAGTGATTAAGTACAGATTAAGATTGATATCTGATGATTAGAAACGTAAAATTATAAAGTGAATAGAAAAGTACGAAAGACTTTTTTGCCTGAGAACGTGTCCTTCTTATTCATATCGCGAATTATTGTATCGATTATTATTAGAAAATTAAAAAAAAATTAAATATATTAAACTAATATTAATATTGTATTAAAATAACTGATGAATAACTTCTGGTTGATGCAAAGTATAGACGTTAACTATTAGCCAATTCGGAGATTTACTGCGGTCGTTAAAGTTTTTACGACAAATTAAAATAAATTAGCGCTTAATTTATTTTAAATAGTCTCGCCGAGTTTCATAAAGACCGATATTACAATTTCCCTGACGCAAGGCTGTACCTATACCGACACAAAACGCATTTCACCTGGTCCTAACGAAAAAATTTCAGAAAATTCTCAACACAATGTACAATGCGAATAAAAATGTATAAATAATTTCCTTCCCTTTATATAGATTATAACAAAATAAAAAGAATTTGTCAAAACAAAAAGCAAAGAAGGTAACGACTTCGTACCTTAAACGCGTGTCATTGCTATCCAGTTAATTTTTAGCTCAAGGGTTCATCGACAATTACGCATACAACCGAAGCGACCCAATTAAATTTTACAGCTCAATAAAAAAAAGAGATCCTTTACGACGTTATAAACGATGAACCGCAATCGGGGGAATGACGGAATAAAGAAAACAGTTCGCAAAAAATAAATAAGTAAATAAAACGCTGCTGCACTCTCGGGCTCTTTTCAAGGGGCGTCGGAGGAAACACAAAAGCATGGCAAAAAAAAAATTGTTTACCCTTAATCATCCGTAAAGTCCACTTTATTGATTTCCTCAGAAGGAGTAAAATCATATTCTATTGTCTACACTTATTTTACTCCCCAGAGAATTATTTATTTATTTACTATTTATTTACCATATTTACTCCCTGATAAACTTTACTCTCTGGAGGGATACTTTACTATTCAGGCAGTTACTTTACTCCCCGTAGACCTACTTTACTCTCTAGAAAAAAATTTTACAATCTAGAGACTCAATAATACTCTCCAGAGACACATTCAATTCTTCGTAGACATATTTTACTCTTCGAAAACACATTCTACTCTTTGAAGACATATTCTACTATTTGCAGACACATTTTACTCTTCGAAGACATATTCTACTCTTCGAAGATACATTCTATTCTTCAAGAAACACTTCATTCTACTCTTCAAAACATTCTACTCTTCAAAGACACATGCTACTCTTTGAAGACATATTCTAGTCTTCGAAGGCACATTCTTTGCAGACACATTTTATTCTTTGAAGACACATTGCACTCTTCGAAGACACATCATACTCTTCGAAGACACATTGCACTCTTCAAAGACACATTACATTCTTCGAAGACACATTTTAGCTTCGATAGACCTATTTTACCTCCCCTAATCAAATTTCATCTGACTTTTTGTGAAACAAAGTGAACTTATAAATGATTAGAGTGAAGATTGTTGCCTGCGCCTGGATAACAAGCGACTACTTCCATCGATAAAAAATTAACTATTAAAATCCAAGGGATAGAGTGAATATGAGTAGCTAACCGGGATGGTGGAGGCTGCCGCTGGAGTTGCCAGGGCCGCTGACGGATCCGTTGGATCCGGCGCCGCCGACGTGGGGGTCGCGCGGCGGACTGATCGGCTCGCTCTTGATCTTCACGGGTATCGGCGACGTCGACGGCGGCGGCGTGCTGCTCGACACCGCCAGGTGAGGAAGACTGCTGAAAGCCAAAGTCACCGTGCGTCGTTAGCCACCCGCGACACCACGCCTCCTACTGTTTTTTTTTTTTTTTTTGTCTATTTTCGTTACACTCGCACCGGGTCGAACTGACGCTGCGGTTTCGGCCAGGGTCAGCGACTCCGAATTGATCTTTTTTTGTTCTTTCATTTTTGCGTAATCGTATTATCGATGTTTTAACGGCTGATTTTTTTTTCAATTCTGCTGTGCGAGTGTAAGAGACAATTGAGCGATACACTTTACAGTTGATTTTATTGAGAGAAAATCGTTTGCATTAATTTTATTTGAACTTCAGAAGGTGATTGCTGCTTTGTTGCTACTTAATAAGACATACGTCTTGCATGAAAAAATTTTCACTTCGAAATAAGCGTAAATTTCGCTTAATTGTATTTAATTTTTGAAAAACTGTAGCTATTTAGAATGAAAGAGAGAGTCTAAAGAAACATTTGTTGAAATGCTAGAAATTGTAAACTGAGTTTAGTTTTAAATAAATTTTTAGTAGATTCCAACATTTAATTAACTAATTTTTTTTGAGTATAAATTTGAATGTATTTGTTTGACGGCATAAACATTAATTACGATTTGAATGCAATTGGATAAGACTTAAATAATATGCTACATTCTATATTTTCTTTTTCTAAAATAAACAGTAAAAATTTTCTTTCCATACAAAAAGTAAAGATTATGATAGTAGTTTCTCTTCCTCAGTGCAAACAAAAAATAATTACAACTGTAAAGTGTATACCATACTTTCAGTATTCAAATGTTTAAAGTCTATACCTTTTTTGACTTTACAGACAGTATGGTGAATTAAACAATAATAAATAATTTTTATTTTTTAACAAAAATAATTAATTTACATTGTTACATATAAAAACGTTTCATTCCATCGGTTAATTCTTATTATTATGTATGTATATACTTACGTGATTTATTTACACAACAATTACAAGCATTAAGAAGGGTTAAGTGATAACGAACTGAAAAGCTACCCGTGGAAGATTACAATTGGAAAATTACGACTCCCATTGTGTAACTTCTCCGTTTCTTATTTATTCGAGTTAAATGCATTGGAACCGGATGTTAGTCGTTCACAAACAATTATTCAAAGCACTTATAATTACAATTAAATCAATATTAAATATTAATATTAATATTAATTTGACTATTAAATATTAATCTTAAATATTAATTTAACTGTGATTATAACTGTTTAAATCTTACATTTTTGTATTGCCTTAAATCTAATGTTATTGTAGCGCATATTTATGTACAATTGACAGCGAAACAATTCAGTGCCGCAGCAAGCCACAACATCTAGAGTATATGTGCAGATTAATCCAAAAGCAGGTGATGCAATGAGGGAAGGGTTAGACATATTGTTACCGAAAAAAAACTATAAACAGTCCAGTGACGCCGGTGGCGAGAAAGGATTACATAAAAAAAATTTTCTCTTTTTTTTACACCGAAAAGAGTCGTTGGAATTCTTCAGAGTGTAGGTCCAGTGCTCGGGATGTAAATCGTGGCAAAAAAAATAAACATTCGACAATCTCTATATAACATGCATCTTGATAAGAAAAAAAAACACTAAAAATAAAAAACAATTAATTTTGTAAACAAAGAACAGAAATACGCGCTTAATAAAGCGAAACGGGAGTACACTTCACCGAATAGAATTCTTTCAGATTGTACTCCTGAAGAATGACATCGTTGCTTGAAAAATCGCTCGTACGAGAAAAAAGTTTTCGTTTTTCTAGTTTTTGTTACTTTTTTTTTTAGTAGATTTTTTCTGTTAGAAAATTTAATGGTAAACATTACTATAGTAAATATTTAATAAATTAGCAAATAGTTAAAAAATAAAATAGTATAAAATTTAATTAATACAAAATAGTAAAAATGTTTATGGTAATTTAATTTAACAGTAAAAATTCTGTAAGAACACTGAAATATATTCAATTTATGACGAATTTTACTGTTATATTTTATCACAGTCATTTTAATATGTATGATCCTACGTGCTTTCACTTTTGATTTATGAGAAAGAAAAGACTAATAATATCTTATAAGGCTGACTTTTTGAATATTTATCTATCGTCTATCGTCGGAATCATTCCTATTTCTAAAGATTGTAATTCACAATAAATATATTTTATTGGTGCTACTATACAGTATATAGAAATTTCTACTATATTCATAGCAATTTTTAGTATGTCTTATAGTAAAAATCGTCAAATTTACACTACGACCAATTATTCCTTAAAAAAACATAGTAATATTCGCTAAAAATTTCTACGCGAATTTTTCGAACGACGTTGTCATTTTTATCGTCGCTCTGAAAGTGATAAAATTCGGTTTAGTCTACATCATGCACAGAGGGTAAAAAAACGCACGAACGCAAGTAAGAAGAAGGGATTGGAAAACCAGAGAAGAAAAGAAAAAAACAAATTTGACAAGATAAAATAAAAAAAAATGGAAGAAAAACAAACTGACAAACAAAACTGGACGCAATAGTTTTTTCCCGCGTAACAATAAGAAAATTAGATGTTCTGAATGAGAATTACCTTATACTGGACATGGTGGCTGCCGAATACATTGACAAGTCATCAACGTACCTCTGATGAGTCCAGGATAGACTGCTGAGATCCGTCGAGTAGTCCGTCGGCCCGAAGCCGGTGTAGCTCGCCGGCACCGAGGGTGTCTGCAGGGCCACCACTGGCGTGTTTAGTGACGATTGTGCGTGTCCGCTCTGAATGTTTAAACAATCCGTTAGTTAAAAAATTCAACGAATTCTTAAAGTTTCGCGGCTTTGCTTCGTCTGTCGCTCCGTTAATTTCTAGAGGGTATACGAGATGACCATTAATAAATAAAATTTGAAAGTTTAGAAAATTGTTTTTTGACATTCCATGGATCAAAAATCTTTAACATTAGCCGTCAAAAGTTTTAACTTTTATCACATTTCAATGTAAAAAAAACACTAGTTTCTTTTTTTTTATCACCTTACGTCGAAGCTTATCATTTTGCTACTAATTAAAAGCGTTGCGAAGGTAAAATAAAGCTACATAATAGATGCACAAAAAATACGGAACACAAATAGCATAAATAAACAATTTTACGTCAAAATGTCTTAAAAATAACAAAGGCGCAATTCATCAATCCGAACTGTATATGATTAAAAGAAAATATACAGATTAATTATAAACAAACCGTCGACCGCAGAATTTCAGCGCAACGTAACTCGAAGCCTAGGAATAGATTTTCTTTTAAATTGATAACGAAGCAAAAGTGAAATGGGCTTCAACGCCTTCCTTAAAGATTCCGCCAACCTCGTCATTTTCAGAAAGCCTCAATTATAAATCGAGGCGCGAGTCGATTATCATCGATCCCTCCTTGTTTCTCTCTTCCTTTTTTTTTTCTCGCTCCTCGAGTGTATAAATAAATGTGCATACGTCAATTGCAATTTTATTGGTTTATAAAAAGCGGTGAGAGAAAGAAAAAAAAAAACAAAGGCACCGTTCTAAACGTGACGCGCGCAAAATCGATTTTATGCATAACATTTCACTACCCAATTCACGCATCGTGCACTTTTTACCACGCGAAAGAAAAAGTTTCTAATGAATAAATCGCGGGGCGCAAAATTTTTCCCGTATCGCTACTTTTTTTGCAACAATCCAACCTTCGCCGCCGCGCAATTCAAAGGAAAAAGTTGGAGAGTCAATAATACGGAGGGAGCACCCTCGAGGAAAATTGTAAAAAAAAAACAAGAAGAAAAAAAGGACTCACGTCGTAGTTGGCTTCTTCTGCGAGGGACTGCGCGAGGGAGGGCGTGGGTATGACGACGCGCAGGTTGCCTCGGTGGGGGTGAGGCGGCGGGGGCGGCTGGGGCGAGTGCCTCGACGGATTCCCCTTGGAGACGGCCACCCCGAGGGCAGGCGATGGTCCTGGCGACGGCGAGCCTCCCAGCGGCGACGCCGACGGCGGGTAACCGTTGCTCATCTCCAACATCCCGCCCGGCGGATACACTGTTGACAGGTAAATTTTTTTTTATTAATATTCCATTATTTGTTTTCATTTCGACGGGCTAAATAGTCCTTCGGTATGAATTAAGGTACACCGAGAGAAAAAACTTAATAAAAATTGCCATTTTGATTGGAAAGGAAGTAGTGACAGTCTTGACAAGTGAGAAATTTTAGTACGAAAAATAGTAAATTAATGTGAAGGTATATAAAGTGAATTTCTCACTAGAGGAATAAGTTTTTTATACATTTTTTCAGGACTTTAGTGTTCAGAAAATGTATGAATCTACTTTACAGAAGTAAACTACACTTTATTTATATAAACAAAAAACCAAAATTGAAAATTTAACTTTGCAAACATTACAAGTAAACGAATGACACTTTTTTAAAAGATCACTAATGCACTATTTGTTGTCATTAATTCACCTACACCCGTGGCAATTTAATGTCGGCGAAGTACATCAGAAAAGGAGAAAAACCTGCTGGTACTTTATTTACTGCAATTTAGAACATCCTGGAAGCTTCTCATTCGATATTAATGCCAATTTAGCGCAACTTTTTCCCTCGTCGCGGCTAAATAAAATGGACGCTTCGCTTTTTCCGCTGACATTTTTACATTTCTTTTTATAGCCCCCAGGCAGGTTTAATCGGTTGAATTGTTAAAGTGTTGAATAAACGATAATGTGGCTGTTATGTGAATTCATTACCTGAATCTGTTTCAGATGACGACGGCCTCGGAGAGATGCTGGCGTGTGCCATTTGCGGACTAGATCCAAGCATTTGATCACCATAACTATTTACAGGCACGGTCACCGGTAATGTGTAGTTAGATTGTCCCATTGCCTAATTAAACAAATGGAAAATTAATATTTTTATTTTTTTTTTCATTCCAATTTTTAAAGTGAAGATTTTTTTACGTATATTAATATCTTCGGTATCGGGCTAACAGACGATTGTTTAAAAAAAATTATAAATTTTATTTAAGTGTGATGATAAAAACTTTATCAAGTATCTTATTGTATATCATCTACGCGTTAAATTGAAATTAATGCGAAACGTCTAAGTGCTGTAAATTGGCGGAGTACTTTTTGATTAATTTACAGGATAATTAAACATTTCCTCGTTTATTCGCCGATAATACGAGAAGGTAAAAAGAATCCACTAAAATTGAATAAGTGCACTATTAAAAATGAGTTCGATCGAGTATACAAAAAATTCGGTGGAACCGCAATTATATTTCCAGCTAAATTTCAAATGAACAAGTAACAGAATAAAAACTGCAAACTTTTTAAAATACATATATATACATCAATATATAATAAGAAAAATCGAACAAATTTTCTGTAAATTAAAGTTAAGTTATGTTTATTTTAAACTTATACTACATTAAGTTAAGTAATAACAATTCTGAGGAAGTTATAACAGAACTAGACAGAACGTACGTAAGCTTCTGAAAATTAAAATATTTTTTACAAAAAAATACAATAATTAATATTATCTCCGAGTTTACGTTTTCCCGAAACTATCGCAAAAATAAAAACGCAAATGTGTGCATTCTCCAAGTGAATTCCACATTTTCACATTTAGAGAGTAATAAGCAGTGATCAATTGCAGCGCGGAAATGGAGTGACTAAATAAAAAAAAAATAAAATCATAAAAAAAAAAATAAAAAAAAAAGGAAAGGTAGTCGCTCACCCTGGAGCCATTGTGCTGATTCCTAATGAGCATTTGGAAGTCCTCGTCGATCTTGGCGTACTTGGCCTCGGTGCGGGGCGTGAGGTTGTACTCCTGGGCGTCGGGCTCCGGGCTCTCCGGCGACATGGCGCCCTTATGCTCCTTCTTGTTGAGTGCCTGCAAGTGTCAGCAGACAGGTTCACGTGACCACACCGCCCGAGGGCACACAAACTTTCGCATACGCGTACACCCTATACACCCACACTTGCATTCCATCCGTTCACACTGATATAGGCAAGATCCTTTCGCTCAAAGTCTTCGCGGTTTTGAAAAATTATTTTTTTTTTGTAATTTTGTGCGTAACATTATTTAAAAAAAAGTAATTTTGACGCCTATGTTTAGGGCGTAAAGTGCTCAACTATTGTATTTGTACACTGATGACTGGCAGCAGTAAAGTAGATTCTACTGAGTATTCGGAAAGTTAAATTGATATCCAATTTCGTATTATTATTATATATAAGAAAAACTTCATCTGAAGTTTGTATAAAGTATTGCAAAATTATCTCATTGCCCATGTTCATATCAACGACCGCCAAACACGAACTTTGGGTAAACATTATCCCAACTTAAATTTTTTTACGCGCACGGAGATTAATTTTATATAGTAAAAATTACTAATTAATGGATATACTCGACTTATGACGATTTTTACTATAAAAAATACTAAAAATTCCTATGTACATATCAATTTCTACTATGTAACTATAGCAATTTTTGCTATGTGGGAATTTTTAGTATGTTTTATAGTAAAAATCGTCACAGATCGAGTATGTCCCATTGTTCCTACGGAACATATTATTTTTACTACAACATTTCTCTCTGTGCGGGTGATTAAAATTTCGCGACGAAGTCAGAGTGCAGGTTAATAAAAAACGACTAATAAAAAAAGGAAGTAAAGGATGGAATTCCTCCAGACTCTCGGTCAGATCCACTCGGTCCGGCTACTGCAGAAATATTGGCATCCTGGACAAGTCCACTCACCTCGATGATGTTTTTGTTGGTGAGCGACTCGTGGGGTTCATTGTACTCGGTGTACTTGAGGAGAACCTTGTCCATGTCGGTGCTGGCATACTGGTAAAGCTTATTGCTCGAGCTGAAGATAATCAAGGCGATCTCGCAGTCGCACAGGACGGACAGCTCGTACGCCTTCTTCATCACTCCGAATTTTCGCTTGTTGAACGTCACCTTAAATTGCATTGGCCGATCGTCATTTATTTCACTTTTATTTCGCGAGAGCGACATAACAATTTTTTTTTTATTTTTTTATTTTCGACGAGTTACATCTAGCCGTCGTTTATTTTTAGTTATTTTGTTTCTCGAGAGGAACAACATAGTGAACGCGATAAAAGATTTTTCTTTACTGCAAGTTACATTTGGAAATTTTCTTAATTGTCAAGTTCGAGAACACTCGACGTTAATTTCTCGTCTACTCTCGAAGTTGAATAATAACGAGCGAAATAAATTGCTCTTGAATAAGAAAAAAGACATTTATTTCACGTGAAATAATCTTTTATTTAAATGACTAAGTAATCGATTAATTAAGTATTGAAAGACTTTTTACGCATAGGATAAGTGTAATTGTATGTTCGTTTAAGATGGATTTAAAAAAAATTAAAAAAAAAATGTTCTTTTTAAAATGTTAAATTTAAATGCAATAAGTTTTGAGAATGTTTGAGAAAAAAATGTAATATCAAAGTACCTGACGATTCCGCTCGTCCGTAATACGCGAGATTTGTATCTTTTTCCGACCCATTTTTGCGTCAGTGTTTGGACTAAGGGCTGCTCTGTCAAACCTCTGGATGGAATGTTAAAAGCTCTGCAATCAAAAGAATAAAAAATTATTATTAATTGATCAAACATATGGTATACATTTATATGCTAAACAGTAAAATAAAGAATTATGTAGAAAACTTCATCAAATTTCGCATAAAATTTTATTATTGTAGAGCTTCCAATACCTAACAATTTATAATTTATAAAAATTTAGAGATTTAAAAAATAATATTCTTTTTATTTTAACTTTTATCAAAAAAGATTTAATATAGTTGAAAAATCGTATACACAGTTTTACAGTAAAATGAATTTTAACTGGCACAATTTTCGCTAACGTTTTTATTTTTATTCTTTTTGATACTAACGAATCACAGTCGAATATGGGCTATAAATTGTCAAAAAATTCGAGAAAAAAAATCCTACGCGCGAAAGGATTGAAGCGTTTCTTGCGTCTGAAATCCACGAGAGAGGACCGAAGGATGATGCACCGAAATGAGCCACGTGGTGACCACTCCATTTGAGTCGATCACGGACACGCCTCCTTTTACCGTCCGAACTGTGTCCTAAACGTCCGCCAGGGACAGTGAAGGGATTTTTTTTCGTCTGGCCACTTCTTGCGTCGCGCGTTTATACCTGCGGTTCATAAACGTGGCCCACGTGGTGTCGCTTTTCCGTGCGTCGGCACGTCCCCCCCCTCCGAGAGGCTTTCACTCATCTGGTCGAGGCGCAGCACGTGTTCCTCGAGAGCCACCGTGTGAACCACGATCCTCGAGAAAGTTTTGTACACATGGACCAGATTTTATTCACGTTGGTCCCGGAGAACGTGTTCTTCTTATTCATATCACCAATTATTGTATCGATTTATTTTATTCATTTATTTATTTCCAATTCGACGGACATTTAATTATAGTAGTTTTTCACTAATTCAAGTGTAAATAGTACTCTATTAAGGCTGGAGTAAAAATCAAAATTTGCATAACAATGCTATAAATTCTGATGTCATAAATAGTTAGTCATTTGATAATCAGTAGAGCCAAATCTCCACAATTAACAAAATTACATAATAATATCTTATATAAACTAATAATCCATCATAGTATTTATGCAAAGTCATAATGGTCCGTAATTCTACAGTAGATGCTATATTAGAAAAATCATGATTAAATTGTACTCTTTAAATCTGAAAATGTTAAATTCACTTGGAAAATGTGAATAGTAATGTATTTTATGTCAGAAGTCGTCCACTGATTCAACACGTGGGCGACAAACGAATATGACTATTTACTTTTTCTAAGTGAATTTTAACATTTTCCGATTCGCAAGGTGTAGGATTTGGAGTTCTGTGTATAAAGAAACTCTTGGAATGTGATTTTTTTTTTCGAGGGAGACCTTGAAATGAATTTTCACGGTGCCAGCGCATTTAATTTAATATTCATGAGACACTGTGAATGTAAATTGCGTCACAGTGGTTTTCACCGTGAGGAATTTAAAACACTCCTTCCTTTACTATGCACTGAACGATCGATGACGATTATTGGATGTCGATCCAGCCAGGCAATATTTATTTGTTCGTGAATCCTGTTTACAAAATTGTTTTATCGGTCGATTTAAAAATATATGTAATTGAATTAAGAAAATGTTAAGTTGATAAGCTGTTCTAGATAAATATTTTGTGAATTTGATTAAAACTTTAAATAAAAAAGTCGAACTTGAAATAAATAATTAAATTGACTTAGTTCTAAAGAAATAAATAAATTAATTTAGTTCTAAAGTTTACTGTTGAAGTAAATATTCATCGAAAACGACGATTTTTTAATTATTTATTAAATCTAAATTCAACCCTTCGATAAATCCTCCCAGACTATTTAAAAAAAAAGAAAAAGAAAAATGACGAGGGCACGACAAATCCTCACCGATAATTAAAAAAAAAATGACGAACGAACGAATCCTCACACATTATTAAAAAACAAATGTCAATGGATCGAATCGCGCTGGCTAATAAACAATGAAAATAAGACTCAAACGGCATTCGTTAATTATCGTTCGGAGGTGCGCGCGATCCCGCCCGAGGATACCGAAGGGGTGGGGGGTAAAGTGATGGCATTTATTTGATTAAGCCTTCGCGTTATTCGAACGGAAAGCTAATTATTGCAACGGGCCTGCATAAATTAAATGCGCATAATCAGCCGATCGGAGCTTTCATTAAGCCGCGCGCGCAGTTTTAAGCTCGTATCGCTTTTGCATCAGCGGTGCACTCGCTTCATTTGACGCGCTCGGCATTGAACGCTCGGGGGTTGTGTATATAAGGTATATCAAACCGATGAAATTTTATCAATCGATCCGCGGTGTTTTCGACGCGGCGCGCGAGCCTCCGAGGCGCCGCTCGCTCGGATAATGAAAAATTGATAAAAAAAAATTGATTTTCTTTTTATTCGCGATTTTGGAAAATCGGGTGTGTGTAATGGAGGGTTCGATTGCACAAAATGGGACTTGTGTTCAAGGGAGTGTGGAATTGACTGTGGGAGTCAAAGTATCGGGTGTATGTAATAGTAATATACGTGTAGTCCCGTGTATGTGTGTAATTTATGTATAGAGGGATGGTTACTCCTACGTAAAAGTTTGACCTCGACCTTATTAAATTTTTCACCAGATTTTTTTTTTTTTATGATACTCTTAAAGAAGTGCGGACTGGATTTTTCCGCCTGTCGCTGGAAATTAAGGTACGCAGGGTTCGCATCGAGAAAAAAATATTTTAGAATATGGGAACGCGGGATTCTCGAATAAAAATTATCATCGTACGCAATAAATTTTACTGTAAAGCACGGTCATTTTTATTTAATAAGTATACAGGCAATAATTTTTAAAATACTCTTCTTTCAGTGATAAAAAAAATTGTATAGGTATGTAATACACCAGACGAGTAAATAAAGAAGTAATTTTTTTTCATTCAAAATTTATCACGAATTATAGTTTACAATGAAATCAATACAGCTAATAATTATTCCGATAATCCCGTTTGTTAATGTCTCATCAAAATGTTTAATAAAAAAAATTAAAACTGGAACGAAGCTAATAATTTACTAATTTATGATTTGCTCTTTCGTAAAAAGCTCAAATGTAGGTCGCAAGTTATTCATAATTATTCCGCGATACATCCCTTAAATTATATAAAAAAAACGAAGCGAATTATAAATAGAGTTATAAATTCAACGAAGAAACCGTGACATTTCGCCAAAAAGCGCGAAATTTATTGAGCAATTATAAAATACCGGACAATCTGGAGATTCGACCGCGCCGAGCAATGCGTGGCAATAAAACAAAAGCTTCAACATGGCGAGCTTTCAAGTCCTCGTTCGCGGAGAAAAAAAAGCGAATAAAATAACGGAGCCTCGTTTTCTCAAAACCACTGGGAAGAAAGAGAAAGAGAGAGAGAGCGTGAAGGAAGTTCGAGGAGAAAGAGCGAGAGGAGGAAAAAAGGGGCAGCGCGACGATTTATTTTAATAGGCGATTCGCGTGTGCGCGAGTCGTACCCGCGCGCAAGCGAATATTGGACTTTATTTCCTGGCTGACCTTCGACCGTCGGCGGGGGCCACCAACGCCTGCGCCGCGAACAGGATTTCAGCGAATCCGGAATTTTCGCCGCCGGAATCCCTCTTCTCTCCCCATTTTGCAGACGTACGTTCCGATGGATTTGGAAAAGAATCGAGGAATATCGAATTTTTCCTTCGTCTTACTTCCGAGGGTGACGTGCTCATGAGCAGGATGTACGGAAATGCAATAATTCTCTATGATTTTTCTTCGTGAATGTTTTATATACGTTTTTTGATCGAATAAATTGGACTGTGTCCGAAGTTTCTTTGTATTGATTAAATAATTTGTAAAAACTATCAAAAAGCTTCGCAGTAGATCTACAATGAAAAGTTGAATATTTTCCCCGTCGAGAATACAAGAATAATCATTCATTTTTCTCGTAAATGTTTAAAATAGATTTTTTTTATTTAATTATCAAATTTTACAAAAGCTCGATCAGAACACCCGCAACGAAAAATCGAATAAATTTTTCCATCGACAAACACGTGCATCCTCAAATTTCTAAATTTTTTCGTTCTATAAGTTCATCATCATTATTTCCTTTCAAATAAATCGTCGACGCAGCAAAGAACAACGGTAAAATCGAAAACCGGTAATCGATTTTTCAGCCGCCAACGGGCACAAAAAAAAAATAATAATCAGCCTCGCGCTTACAAATGTGTATTTTCCTTTTAAACAAAGTGTAATACGCGAAGTTCCTCCGACGCCCGACAATGTACGCGCCGTTTGAAGAGGATAAAAAAAAGCGCAAACATAACGTGCGTACCGCCGGCACAATAATTTAAAAAAAAAAAAGAACAATTCAGTGTGTACACACACGCCGAAGATGTTTACACGCACACTTGGCGCAAATGAATATGCACGAGCCAAGGAACGCCTGGCAATTATTGAATAATGCTCCTGAGTAATATTTAAACTCGGCGGCGTCATTTTCATTGCAAATGGTTTGTCGCTGCTTATTGAATACTCAGCGGCCGGCCGATTATCGCGGGCGCCGAAACATCAAAACTCGGATTATAAATATAATTGAACGCGTCGAAGTGATCGACTGCCGGTGAATCGATCGCATCTGACCGACGCCTATTTATATCGATGCAGCAGAGGCTGATAGTGCAAGATGTTGGCTACGGGAGTGGAGGGGGGGGGGGAGTAAAAAATTGTGATAGATTAGAGGCGCGCGCTGCCGACGGATGAGTCACCGCAGCCTCTTGACTTGATAATGAGCGACCTTTTTTCTTTTTTTTTTTTTCATAATTTGGCAATGACCTAAAGACAATCGTAAATGATGCAGCTCCGCGAAAATTTCGACTCTCGCTTTCATTTTTTTCCCTCTAATTCGATTTGCATTTGTAATTTGATTTAAAAAAAAAATGTGTACACGTGTGCTTATATAAATAGCGTCGGGGGCTATGAATGTCTACTAATTTACACTCCCGAGCGTACTGGAATTACATGTTTAATTAAAATCTTTATTTATTTAAACGCGATTTTATGCAATCGTTAAGTAATATGATCAACAAGAGGAAGATGTAGACCTAATTTTTTATTTTTATGTAAGTTTTAATATTTGACCAGATGGCGAAGTCCTTTTTTCGATGACAAAAGAAAAATGTAATGTGTCTATTTTTTCTATTCAAATTCCAGTGGCTTTGTTGAATTTAATGAAAAATTTTAATAATAAATTGTAGAATTATAATTTAAACAATGACAACAATAAATTTAGGGTACACTACGTGCCAAAAAATTGGCAGCAATTTTTTTTTTGAAGAAGTGCTGAAGGCTTCTAAAGTCTTTAGTCACTAAGTAGCGCTTTGAAAAAATTTTAATGATTTCAATGTCAGAAGTGCGTAACAAGAAAACTTTTTATATAAGAAATCTCGTGCAAACCCCGTACGATTTAAATTTGAAGAATACTGCATTTTTCATGGGTATTTCAATTCACATTATAGAGATTTTCGTACAAAAATTTTACAATTTTACTTAAAATTTCTATCGAATGGATGTCTACATCGGCGCTACTTTCCTTCTGCTCCCGGTAATGAGGCGCAAACGACTGTTTAGAATTATTTAAAGAATTCGAACAAAAATTAGTCATTACTACACCAAAGTAGTACTAGAAGCTCGAAATTTTTCTTTATCGACTTGGAGAAGTTATTATCAAATTACTGACAAAGTCATAAAAATTCGAAGCTATTACGTCACTTCAATTTTCAGGTGTAACAAAAAAAATGAAAAAACGATCACGACGTTAAGACCGTCACTTCTTTCTTAACTATACAATATCAATTTTTATTAAGTTTTTTCTCTCAGTGTACGAAAAATATTTCGAACGCGCGGTACTCCTTCTTCAGTGCGTTAAAAAAATAAAAAATAAAAAAAATGAAAAAAACGATCAAAGTACACAAGTGGCAAGGGCATCGCATCGGGGCGGTTGACGGACGATCGATCGGATCGTCCGATATATTTCGTAAGTCGCACGCGTCTGGGGGGATCCCCGGCGATATCGAAGTGGGAGCGGCGTTTAATTCCTTTTTAACGAGTGCGCGCCGCGGAGATAGCGCTAATTGAAACGACGGTGTACTAATTGAGCTGGACGCTCATTGCCCGGATTAATCGGCCATTCACGCGGCGACGTCAGCGGGGGTGTGTGGGACCCGTCGTTTCCCCGTACACTGACAAAATCTCCTTTAAAGCGGTCTGAAAGTCAATTGAAAATTCAAATTTCGCGCCATATTGTAGCTGACGAAAAAAACACTTAATTCGCTTATTTATTTTTATTTATTTATTTTTTAAAAAGAAAGATGAGCAAGATGATCGTCCTGGAGATTTTACGTACATTTGTTTATTTATTTAATATAAATTCAATGGACTGCAACAATTGTGTGATGATTTTTTAAGCAAAATTTTCAGTTTCGCCATTTGGCAAAAATTTAAAACATCGAAAAAGTCTACATACTTCTTTAGCAGTGGGTGTATTAAATAAAAAAAAAAGAAACAAATTTTTATATTTAAAATTTTAAACGATTCATCTCCTTCCATCTGCTTTTACCCGCGGGTGCGCATGAGTTATGTAATTTTTTTTTCTCAATTTGCTCTTTAATTGTTCGACGATAAATGTACGGGCGAGGCAATCAGGTAAAATTTTAAATACTTCATTTGAGGCTAAAAATAAACTTTTTTTGTTCACTATCGCACGGAGTTTAAATAATTTGGATAAATATAACTTTTTAGTTAATTATCTATGAGGAAAAGCAGGCGAATTGCACAGCTAAACACAGAAACGTGTTGTATTAGAAATTACTCTAGTCTTTACTAATGCGAGGACAAACTTTGAAAAAAAAAAGAAATAGAAAAATAGTATCGCGACTGCAGAAAGTTTGAAAATATTTGTGTTATCTGTTACTGTATGTTTGCAATTAAAATTTGCTGGACATGTGACTCGATATTTCGGTTTTTTTTTTTGCTTTACTGAAGACTTGTATAAAGCGACGAAGAGATCATTTTTTTTAATAACGAGAAAAACTATTCTATCACCTCCACTTTTGTTAATTATTGGGGTAATAAGAACATTAGGACAGCAGTCTATTAGACATTTGGCCTTCTCTTTTTACAATCAGAGAATTTAAAAAAATATATATGTATTATGCAAGTACAGTTTTTAATCATATAATTACTTTAAATTAAAGCAAATTGTTAACTACACATTACGAACAACAAAGTAATACATAGTAATGTATTTGTTGTTTACTTTCGCGCTGCAAAGCCATGACATAAAAAAATCGAAAAATGTTAACGATAAGAAAACACAATATTCGATGCCTATTTAAACAATTCACCGAGAGCGCCAAAGCCGGTCAGTCGAACACGACGACAGAAAAATCCATTCCAATATTCAAGACGTAAGAGCCAAATAAAAAAAATTCCATGAATAATTAACCAACCTCAGGGGAGAGTACGAACAAAAAATTAAATAAAAAAAAAGAAGCTTCCGAAATTCCATAACAATTACATCAGCGGAGCAATGGGAATAAAAAGGCTAAAATGTAAATGACGTTGACTTGTTTATGCTTATCGCTCGGTAAAACACAAGGGAAAGACGCTAAAGTCATTGCACGCCGGGGAGATAATCCGCTCAAGTGCACATGCAGCGCCTGCGAAGAAAAAGTCCGCGTGCAAGCGATGCTCAAGCCTTTAATCGTTTCAATTGACCCGCAGCTTTATTTACTTCGCGACTTTTTTTTTGCCCTCCCTACAAAACCGAACGGATGAATACAAAAATAAATGGCTAACGAGAATTTTATTGCGATGACTATCAGTGTTCGATTTCATTTTATTTTTAATTAGAGTTTAATACAAAGGGAATTATTTTCTTGAACGATGAAAAAAAGAGAGAGAGAGAAAAGTTGTTGATTGGGTTTGCCCATGCGGATTAGCTCCGATGCAATAATAAAAAAAAAAACAAAAAAAAAAACAGCAAAACTAAAAAGAATTGGCGGAACGTCCAATTTTCTTGATGGCCCTCTGGATTTTTGTCCCCCCGAAGCTTTTTCCAATTTGTAAGAACGCGACCGCTAAAAATCATTACGCGCCAAACGTCCGCTATATTTCCAATTATACAGTAAAAAAAAACGAATAGCGCACTCGATTATTTTATTTATTATTATTATTATTGTTTTTTTTAACTGTTGGGTACGTTCCGTCGTAATTAATGCAGGATATGGCGTATTCTTCTAAATGAATGATTAAAAAATAAGGACGTAAATAAACAGGTTTGGTGAATAAATAAAAGCAGTCGATTTAGAATTTTCGCGTGGCATCTATTTGCATCCACGACGTCTATTATTATTTCGGAGTTACTTTATTTTTGCGCTATAATGAAAGCTCCCGGGGCTATTAATAATTAGCCGAACACTCAAGTCCGACGGCATGCCGCGGCGTAATCTCGATCCCACTTTCCTTACGTCCTTACGCCCAATGACAAAAGATAATACAATAAGTTGCTATTAATTAGTCATCGTTAGGATGATTCATTGATAACTGCTCGCTGCTTCGTCAATCTAGTTTGCTAAAAAATTTTTTGCATTATTTTAACGATTTCTTTTTTGAATGGCGAATACAAAGGAATCAATTAAATTTTTACTGATATTTAAAATTAATTTAACCCTTTAATGCCGGACACTTTGTTCTGAGATGTAATTTCTTTATTTTCTAGTCTTAGTACTAGAAATAAAGAAAAAATATTTTTCTTAATAAACTTTCACATGTGCTACATAAAGAGACAAATAATAATTTGTATTTCCAACAAGACATTCTGAAAACAAAAAAAATTACAAAATGAAAATATAAATTTAAGTTATTAAAGGGTTAAATAGAATTGAGAAACTTAATTCGATTATTTTATTTAACTTCCTTGAGAAACGTTTTTTCTATGATTAAATAAGCTTCTTGAATCTTTCGATAGTACTGGGCTATCCGAAATTCTTGTAACCGCAGTATCGTTTTTTATTATTACTTTTTGTGCTGGATGTAACAAAATAATTCATTTTTTTTTTTTGAATTTTTTACAGAGCCTTCGATTTTTTAATTCCTTTTATACTTTGAAATTGAATGAGGCTTTATTGATTTAAGAAAAGTGATTTATGCCGCACTGATTCGGTTTACTTTTCCAGATGAAAATAAATTCAGCAAAAATGAATTTTCAATGCGATTGCTCTCCTTCATCGTCTAACAATAGCGTTCATAAATCTTTTTTAAATAAATAATATTTAAATCAATTAATCTCATCCTCAATTTAAACAGCACGGACACGGTATTCATTCAATTTAAAAATTACACGTTTTTATTAAATGCAATTCTCAATCACCAGCGTACAAAATTTATTATTTGTTTTCTATATTTCGAATTTGTCATTTTCGTTTTTCTCAGTTTTTAAAAACAATTTTTTTAATTATTTTAATTTTGAAATTTGTATTAAGAACTCTTCAATCCGTAGAATTAATAAACAAATAAATACGCTACTTCCTTTCCACTTTAAAAGCCTCGGAATCTGTCAAATGTGCTTGCAGCAGATTTCGCCGATTTTTAGCCCACTAAAGGCGACGTTAGGAGATTTCAGATAAAGATAACGAGTCCAAGCGACAAAGAAGAAAACTCACCGGCGGCGTCGAACTTTCTTACCCCCGTTCGACGGAAGCTAAGCTTCGCTCGCGGTCAGAGAGAAAAAAAATAAAGAAAAACGGCGTATATCGACGCGACGACACTCGGGAGAGCAGAGGAAGTGTATAGCCCGCCGATGGCTAAAGACGCGCGGGGAAAACGTGCGCTACACGTGTGCACCGACCGCCGCCGCTCCCCTGCATATTTTAGCGGCTGCGTGCGTAGGGAAAAATTTCACTGGGCAGCCGTCGGCTGTTATAGACGGCGGCGATCGCCCCGGAAGCTTTGCTCTCCATTTTACCCCGTGCGCATTGTATCTCCACGGCGCCGATGGGTTTTCCCCCGCTTAGAGCCGCGACAAAATGCTTGGAGTGAAATTTCACTCTTTGTTTATAGGGAAACCACTCGTCGAGTCGAATTTCACTCTAAGTGGAAAAAGTGATTTAAATTCACTCTAGAATAGAGTGACATGTTACAAGTTAAGGCAGAGTAAAACGCACTATTAAAAATCTATTAAATTCTAAACATTATTTTTAGGATTTAGATTAATTAATGATTATTTTTAGAACTAATTAATAATTTTTATTATAAATAATGTATTATTTATTAATTACTTCTAGAATTTAGAATATCATATTTAGTGTGAATAAATTATGAAATTATACGAACATTAAGTTTTGTTTTGACTGCTCCAGTGAACTACACAAATATTTAATAAAAATTTTAATTAATTTTCATTTTACCACGATGCTTACAGTAAATTCTTTACTACATTGTCAAGAAGTACACAAATATTTTGTCAATTTAAAATACTTTATACTTTATAACTTGAACTTTGTACATTAATTTTGTATCCCTACATATAAGTACTAGAATCTTGTGTAATGCCTATAGTACAAACAAAAACAAAGTATAACTTATTTCAAATAACAGAAAACATAACATTTTTTATTGTGTATAACTGTGTTAAGAATAAAAAAGTCACTCCAAGAAGGAAGTTAATTTCACTTTAAAATCAGAGCGAAAATTTCACTACTAACAGAGTTAATTTTCACTCTACTTCAATTCAGCTGATTTAGCGTGTCTGCTTATCAGTGCTCTCGAAATTTTAAATTCACTTCGAAAATGTGACGGTGGCACGTTTTGTGTGAAAAGCTGTTCAATTAACTATTTACGTTTTCTTAGAGAATCACACATTTTCAGTGAAAGAAACGGAAATTTACTGTCTGGAGTAGATTACAAGAAAATTTCAGTAATATCGTAAACGATTTTTCTAATCTTTTTTTTTTTCATAAAAAAAATGATAATAATTTGTCGACTTAATCTTTTATTAAAATTTCATGATCGATATTTTCGTAAAATGTTTCATAAGTGTAAAAGCAATTAGTTCAGTGTACAACGTAAATAATTATTTTCTTAGTAAGTTTTATAAAGTTTTATAAGCTTCCCTTTTTACTGCATGTATATTTATAAATGTGCGTGGGTCTATTTAAAACGTTTACATTTTATTTTCTTATATACAAATCACGATGATGTAGTTCATATGAAAACTTTATTTTATAAAAATTATTTTAATATATAATAATTATTTAATATTTATAACTACGTAATATAGAATAACCTACTTAGGATCATTACTAGACAGAAAAACATAATTTTTTCTGAATTCTAGACGATTAACCGCATAGTTTTTTGTTCGTGTATAATTTTTAACTGTGTATAACTTTTCAAAAAAAGAAAAGGGAAATAACACCTGTTTACGGAGCTTTTCACATAAAATTCTGCATTATGTCGAAACATCCACGAGATGCGTTTTTTTCATGCAATTTTTTACAGAGAGTCTCACCGTAAATTTTACGAGAAATTTTTCTTGGTGCAGGCAAATAAAAATCTGCTCGCTTTGGGGCGCGGAAAGGGTTACGGAGAAACCGCGCTTACGGGTGTCCTGCGAAATTTGCGGGATTGTCGCTGGGATTATTCACGACGTGGCCCCTTTGTAAATTCAAGGAAAAATGTAACTCGTAAAATTTTATTAGCGCACTGAGAATATTTACTTCAGTGCTACTGGAACTTTGAAAAAGGCACAAGCATACAAAATAGATTTAAAAACGCAACGATTTTCATCGCAATTTCAGATAAATGAAAAATATTTTTTTAAACTTAATGAGCTACTTTATATTTTGGATTAGGAGAAATTTAGAAAAATCATTTTATAGAGTTAACGCATCAAAATCAGAGACTCTTATTTATCTAAAAGACTTAAATCAAGTATTCTATAATTTTCAAAAATATCTGTAGTTTAAAAGAAAGTTTTTTTATAAATTGAAACATCAAATTAAAAAAAAAGCATTCCTTTTTAAAACTCGCTGACATTAATAATTTTCCTTTTCCCACGATACTCAGTGAACTTCTCCGCAAAATTTATTTCAGAATTAAATTACTAAATTGATTTAATCAAATCAATTAATCTAAATAAAGGCTTAATTTATTTAAAGGCTTGCAGCAAAAAAAAAATACTGATTAAATATTTAAGCAAAATTTACTTGGACGCTTCAGTTTATATTTGCTTTGCCTAATCAAATTACTAAAAAATTCACTATAATTTACACGAGCAATAAGTAAATTTCACATGACGGCCAAGTTTATTTACTATACGTTTCACTAAAATTTTACTAGTCATTTTTCTCCGCGCTCGATATACGCACACCTGAATAAAAAAAAACCATGAAAAAAAAAAGAAAAAAGGCAAGCACGCAATACCGCACGCACCGGCAGACCGCGTAACATCAATAAAACGCATGCCGAGGCCTAAGAAAATCGCCTTAAGATTGAATGCACCCTTTCAGGGTATGGCTCCCCCGAGGGTTATTTCCGTCCAGCTCCCCATACCCACGGCTAATAATAAGAGTCGCCGCGGCGAATTCAAGTCCAATAGAGCGATAATACCAGTCGCGCGCGGAATCCGCGGCAGCGTAAAACGCACGAAGAAAAAAAATCGAGGGGGGGTGGAAAAAGGCCGAGGCACGCGCGATTAGACGGCGAACGGGCGCCCGCCTTCGAGCGGGGAGCGTCCGGATCGAATTCGGTTTATTATACAAGAGGCGCTAAGCCCCGCAGAGGGGGGTCAGCGACCAGCGCACTGACCTATACACCCCCGCACCTTGATCGAATTCTGTCGCGACGCGGGGATACGCTGCTCTGTTCAAAAAAACCCTGCGCCGTCCCGACCGAATCAAGAATTTGATAGCGAAAGAGACAAGGGAAAGACTTTTTAACGGCGTGCGTAAAATTCGACTTTACCCGCACGTTTACGTGCGTAAAGTATCGTTTTATACCGCGTGTTTCTTTTGCGCGCGTAAAGTGTTGTTTTCTAACAAGCATTTCTTCTGTATGCGTAAAGTATCGTATTATAGCACGCGTTTCTCTCTTTCTTTCAAGTGCGAAAAAGTAGATTCTTGGAGGAATGTGACAAGCGTGCGTAAAAGGCACTTTTACACACACGGGTTCCATAAAACTCATCAAACGATCGTAAAATAAATTAAGCGTGTGCAAAATGAATTTTACGCACTCGTTAGAAAAAATAGCATACGCAAGTCTCGGGTGACAAATCTGTCTATTTTACGGACTCGTTGCGTAATGTATTACTGATTTGTTAAGAGTGTAAGAAATTGGATGCATAAAGTATAAGGCAAATATATCATGAAGAGAGGTTAATATTTAAGTAAACAAAAATTTCGGAGTAATTAAATTTTGAAAAAAAAAATAAAAAGATAATGAACACCAATCCATTATGCAGACGAATCTACCTACGTACCACCAACGGCTATAGATAACGTTATATGTTTATCCTTTTTACTTTTTCATGCCCACGAACTTTCCGTTACATTTATATTAAAACGCTTGAATAAAACTTATGCAGCGACGCTATTTAACCTTGATATTTATGCATATCCATACGCACGTAAGCATATAAAATAAAATAAATAAACTCCATAAATAAACCACAACCCATTGTCACTCGACAGTCACCACAACAGAAAGAATCGCATGAACGAGCTTGGGAAACTCTTTAAAGCTCCCGGCCATTTTAAACCTCGCAAGCTCCGCGCGCCAGCAATGCAAAGATTGAAACACAAAGAGCTCGAGCGAGCCTCCAGCGAAAGCTCGACTCCCTTTTTTCCCGACGGGCGGCCAATGAAAGCAAAAAGAAAAGAAAAGAGTATAAACAAAAAAGGGGGAAAAATGGCGAAGAAAAAAAAAGCGGCAAGTGGAAGAGGAGGAGGAGGAAAGCTCGGAGGCCGGCGGACAGAGGGATGCTCCATTGACGGTTCTCGCTTCACTTTTCGCGCGGCGCTTCGCCCTGTTGCATTTGAGCCTCCCCCATATGCGAGGCGCAAGCCACGAGGCGCGCAGGTTCAACGGCCACGTCACGGGGGCCTACGGCGCGGTCATCCTCTCCCTCGCGCGCCGCTGCGTCTTTCGCCCGCAACCCCCTCCCCCCACCCCTTCGGCACTTCTCTCGCTTTTGCCCCGATCCGATCGTCTTTGACGATTTTTTCGGAGCTAATGAGACGGAGCGAGGTAATTCGACTTCCTTTTTTTTGCGCACTTGAAGTTCAGCGTGTGGAGGGGGTAAACTTTGCGTTCTAAAGCTCGACTTTGCGGCGCAGTGTGTACGTCCGGACTCGCTGGGGTGAATTCGCTCGAAGAAGCGGAAGTCTAGGCGTAGCTGCTCGTTACATTTTATTTATACGAGCAAAGAGAGTAAAATTGAATTTTCTGTGGTTTCACGTGTAAATTTGTAACTGGGGTAAATTTATTTAACTTTTTGTGTATTAATTAGGGTAACTCTATTAAATTATTTGTTTTTTCGAGGTTTTAATTCTTCATGTAGTAAAGACTGTAACAATTGTGCGTTTCTCAAATTTTTGCGATTATTAATCGTATTTAGAAAGAAAAGATTTTACTATCTATTTTATATCACAAGATTTAATCTTTTACTACTAAAAAGAAAATGATGATGCAGGATTTTACAACGCATTTAAAAAACTAATTCGTTTGGTTTAACGTCTGGTAAAATTGTGCCAAGAATTTTGTTTGTTCAAGTAGATTAATGACGTAATTACGAAGTTTTTAATTTTCTTAATTATTTCAAAGCTTCCATTAAAAAGTAACTACACGCAATATACAGAAAATCTTTTTTAAATCTCATTGTCGTAACGCAATCAATTCCATCAAGCTCAGTCTAAAATTCAGTCTAAATAGAGTAAATTTCGCTAAGTAGTAAAATTCACTCTAAGATAGAGTGACATATTATAAGTTAAGCCTCGACCTTTCGTTCCACTTAAGAGTAAAAAAATCACTCCATCAAAGGAGTTTAATTTGACTATACAATTAAAGTGAAAATTAACTCTATTGAAGCTAATCTTTTCACTCTAATTTTGTAGTGAAATTAAAGTCTTCTCTAGTGAAAATTTCACTTCAATATAGATTTAATTTTCACTCTACTCTAGTGAAAAGCTCATTCCAACAGATTTAAATATTCACTCTACTCTAGTGAAAATCTCACTCCAACAGAGTTAATTTTCACTCTACTTCATTCCAGTTGATTTAGCGGGTAAAAAAATACTAAAAAAATAAAAATAAAATGGAATTGCCAACAGGAATGTATAATTGAGGCGAGTCGGTTAATTAAGCGGAGGAGCTACGCATATAAGAGAGCCGCGACGTCGGCGACGCAGGATCCTCGCCGAGAAAGGGCGGGCTCCGCCTCGCGCGCGCTATAGGCTCACTCGCCGGCACAAAGGCCGTCGCGACGCGCCGCGCGAAATCCGACGAGGGAGCCAAGCTGGAGCCGGGCCAAGTCTGGCCGACGACGGCGGCACCGGAAGCCTGAATTCCCGACGCGAAAATTTTCCGCGGCGAGCCAGGCGACGACGACGACGACGACCCTCCCCCTCCCGCGCTCCGCTCCCTCGCGGGTGCAATAACAGATTTTCTGCGTTTATTTCGAGAAGCCGCTTTGATTCACCGGTCCTTTTTAAAATTTCCAACCGCGACGACCCGCCGGATGCGCTGCGTGCACCGATTTCGTGTGATTTTTCGTGCCGAGATATTCGCTTCCGATTGTTATTGGGACTTGTCAAATAAAGTTTGATCGAAAAGCTAAGTAAACGCAGTCGTGGAAAATTTAAGAATTTACTGAATTTTTCAGGCAGTATTCGATTACTCAGTCGAGCAAAGCGAATTAGAATAAAAAGGTTAAAGCGGCAAGTAGATTTTGCTTGAATATTTAAGCAAATTTTACTTAAGCAAAAATCAGAATTTTTTACTGCAAGCTTTAAGTGCAGGTGAATTTTAGCGACAATTTTTCTCCATGCACATTTTATCGTTTTTGATACCTTGCGATTTTTTTCATACTGGCATTATTTTGACGTGTGTCATTTAAGATTTAAATTTTTTCCGGTGATATTTTGTATAATGAATTTTGCGACGATATTTATTTGTTTGTGTATTTATTAAACAAAAAAAAAAGATACCAAGAGTCAATCGAAAAGAAAGTAAACCATTGTTAACTGCATTAGTTTTTAATTTAATATACAGAGCTTTTTTCTACAGATCGAATGGAATTATTTATTAATTAAATATTTTCTTTAATTTACAATGATCTCGTCGCGGTCGACATTATAAAAATAATAAAAAAGAACATAGCGAGTATAAATAAAGTATACAATTTCGTTGCAAGTCACTTTATACTTATAATTGAGTATGTACAATTCTTATTCAATATTTCCTTATTTAAGTTTACAGTACAGCCGACCCGTAAGTTATAAAGTTGGACTCGTTGAAGCTTTCGTTAGTACCCGCTTTTTAAAGAATGCATGAATCGAAACTGCAAATTGAATAAAGCACCGCCGTAAATAATGGAATCAACATTCGTCGCTCATATTTTGCACGCAAAGAAAAACAAAGTTCAACTTTTAACGAACAAAACGGCAGCCACTCTAATTCCTTCCCTCCGACAATAAACCAACCGCAAGCACCAGAATGTATTCCGTTTCACTATAAGCTTCTCTCGCAGAAGCAAAAATTTCACAATAAACAAAATTTAACGACTGTTCACCGAAGAAAATTCGTGACAGCTGTGCTTTCAGCGCGTCGAGGCGCCCGTGCGTTGATACAAAATTACATAAACTCAATCACGAGCGATAATTCGCTTATCGAGCTTTCAGCCGGTCGGCGAACTACACGCGCCGCCGAAACTTTCCTGAATGAGTTCATCTATCCCCGCGGAACTCCGGAGCCGCTGGACGACGACTTCACCCTCGAAAAAACAAAGAAATTTAATTATTTTTTTCCATCGCCCAGGAAATATATATATATATATATATATGTATAGCAAAAAGGGTAAATATATATATGTATACATCCACGGCTGGACGTCATAAAACAAAAGCAAAGCTCCGAGACCACCCCATTTAAGTAATGAAAATGCCGCCGTTTGCTTTCCCGGCCACGCGAGCGGAATAAAGAAGCTTCGGTCGCATAAAGTTCCGGCTCAAGGATTGTTGTCGTCGAGGAGATAGCGCGCGCCGCGACCAAAGGCAAAAAGCGCCCGCCGACGTAACACTCGCACCGAAAGCTCCTTACGGTCATTCTCGCCTACGTACACTTCCCTTACTTTGTACCACATTTCCAGTCAAATCTATGGGGTCTATCGAATATATACAAAATCTTTAAAATATGTAATTCCTATCAATTCTACAAAATACTAAATCTATGAAATCTAGATTAAATCTATCAAATCTAGCAAATCTATATTAAATCTACGAAATCTACATTAAATTTGTATACTCTATCGGATCATATAAAAATGCTTTAACAAATATTTCTAAACAATTTGGATAATGTATTTGGATAAGTAACGATTAATTTGTTATGTTATATCTTTATCTTGTATATGCTATATTTTGAGATTATAAGGACTTTATAGTCCTTTTAATTTCTTTAAATAAATAAATAAATAATTTTGATTTTTATTTCACCTTTAACAACGTGAAAAGTTTCTAGAACTCTTTACTTAATAATTTAACGTCCATTGGCTCTATTCGTCAGTTAAAAAGCTCATTACGTTCTTTCACTTGTAGCTTTTAGTTCGCGCGGAGAAAAAAGTTTTCAGTAAAAATTACTACACTGTCTTACAACTCGACAAATAAAAAGCTTACACTAGAATTCAGTGTAAATTCACCAAAAATTGCCGAACATTGCTATACACATTCGAGTGAATCGTTTTCCTCGTCAAAGCCCGTCCCTGCGTTAAAAAACAGTAGAGACACACTTTTCCGCAAAAAACTTCTCTCCCTCCGCGTGGTTCGCGATGCAAACAGCTAAAATTTACTCGCCACCTTCAAATTCGTACCTTATCGCTCTAAATTAAGAAGGAAAAAAAAACAAACAAAGAAAAAAAGCTCGTCGAGGTGGGCGATCCCGTGGGGAATCGGTCCCACTCCTCGGCGGTCTTATCGGCCGGCCGCGCAGCGTACAAACGGCATCGACGGGCCGTTATCAAAAGGGGGGGCCGGTGTCGGTCCCCCACCTTTTGCCTCCGGCGCGTATAACACATACGATTACGAAACTCACCGCGAGGCGTTCGCTCGGTCGCGTTGCAGCTCGCATCAGCTGGTCGTCGTCTCACGTCCCGTCGTCGCACTCCTCGGGCGGCATCTGGGTCTGCCCTCTCCGGAGCTTAACGGCGCACTTTTTCCTCCCGCACTCCCTTCGGTATCCCCGATCTTTCGTTATATATATATAAATATATATATATATATATATGTGTGTTTAGGTGTTTAGGTGTATACGATATATACACGAGTGTGTATCCGTAGATTTTATATATATATGTGTGTAGAAGTGTAAGTAATCACCCGCGAGCGCCGTTAAACGGCAGTCCGTCGGAGAGAGCTCCGGACGTGGTGGACCTCCACCGGCGCGCTCTCGCACTCTCGGCCGACGGCGAGCGTCTCTCTCTCCCTCCGCACCTCCTCGGCGCTTAAAATAACACACACTCGCAGGAGGAAACACACACGGGCGGCGCGCACGCGCACCTTTCTCTGTCCCTCCGATGTAATAACTCTTGCCTCCCTCTCTCTCTCTTTCTCTTCGTTCTGAGGACTGCGTCGATCTCCCGGAGGAGAGCCGCGTGTGCGATGGCCGGGCCCCGCGCCTATTCAAATATAGAAAAGTGCGTGCGGCGCGGCGCTCGGTCGGGCTCGAAATAAAGATTTGAGGAAGCGCGGAGAGCGGCGAGGGCCCTCTCCTCTCTCTCTCTCTCTCCGAGAGAGCGCCGTCGCCGCCGCCGCCGCGCGGACACGTATATCGGGGTGGGAGGGGGGGAGCTGGTGCGCGCGCGCACGTGTGAGTGTGTGGGAGGCGGAGGGGGGTGGGGGCCACGGCCGGCGGCTCATTGGTCGATAAGGCGACTGACGTCAGCGGAGCCGCCGAGCGGACCATCCTATCGCGCCGGGCACCAGCAGCAGCCGCGCGCACGCCGAGCCAAGGAGCTTTCCGATGTGTGCGCGCTGGCGACGGCGCGGATCGACCTGAGGGAACTTAAAATGCGACGACGGGGTGCTTTTTTTTTTCTTTTTTTTTTGAGAGGCGATCTTCTCGCGGTGTACTGGCGGTGCGGCGATAAGAGATTTTAAAAATTGTTGTTGAATTGTTTTTTTTTATTTTATTTGATGCTACTGTTTGGAGGCAATTGAATATCTGGTACGCGAAAAGAAAAGTTCTAGTAAAAATTGGTATACATTGTTTTTTAGATAAAAAATGTTACTACAAAGTATAATTAAATTTGCTAGACTTTGTTGCAGTAAATTTAGAATAAATTTTCGACTACAAGTCAAAAAATTTTACTGTATACTTTTTAATAAGATTTTTTATTGAGTACTGTCCCTGCATTACAAAACAGTATTTATATTTATTTAATTTCGACGAGATAAACAGTCCTTAATTGCGAATTAAAATATAAAATTAATAATTATAAATGAATGTAAAATAAAAAGAAGTAAAAATTACTATAAATAATAAATATAATTATTTTTGCAAGTACTTTTATCTCCGTGTAGGAAAAATAAAAATTGTTGACAACGAATGTTGAATATTGTATTGAGGAATGTGATACAAATGTTTTAGAATAAAATTATTGAACTTTAACGACGAAAATGTAGAAGACAAGTTTATTAATGAAATAATTTGCTGATACACTCGAAAATGTGTTCCTATAATGGATTAATTGAATAATTTGCATACATAAATTACTGAAACTTCGAAAGACGTATCAACAAAATTGGTTTATAAACGAAAGCGCACAAAAGTAGGAGAATTAAATTATCTAATTATTTGCTTCTTATATAATAACTAATGAGGATTCGATGACGTACGATTCACTTTTTTCGTAGATGTTAACGCCTTAAGACCTTCTTTTTCATTTTGATTGAATTTTGTCTTTATTCTTCGACGACATACAATAGGAGACGATTTTGCTCAGCGATGGAGTAGGGCTAAAGGATTCGTATTCAAGATCCGATGAATAATTAATGAGAAAAACATTTATTTTCTAAGGGGAAAAAGACACGACATTTTTCAGGCATTCGTTCAATAATCAATAAAGACATATTCTTCTTCAAAATATTTCCTTTAAGAAAATTTTTTCCAACTGAAATTGTTCACCTCGACGTTACACTTACAATTGTTAATTTATTAATCTCGTCTGAAACGTATAACTTTTCATTTTAAAAATTACATCGTGCAAAATAAATAAAACGTAACTAACTTATTTCAGATCTACTCCACTTCTGCATCAAATTTAAATTCTTTTTTAATTTTATTTTTCCTACCTCCATAAATAAACAATAGAACTTTTAACCCAATAAAATTTATTTATTAAAACCAATCGATACATAATCAATTGCAATAATTGGTATATATATAAACAAGTTAAAAAAAAATCAGATTCCTGTGTGCTGACATGGCTCGAATATGAAACTAATACCAACTTAATCTAATAGAAAATTGACGAAAAGGAAGAAAAAAGAGAAAGATAAAGATAAAGGTGGAAAGAAAAAGAAAGTAGGAAAATAAAAATGTTCAGTTAGGATAAAAAGATTAAAAAAAAAGTTCTTATACACACGTGTGTTTCATTCACTCCGATTTACGTTCGGCTATTCTCGCCTCTCCGCCTACTTCCCTCGCGCTTTTTCCGCAGTTTATCGCGCCAACTTTCGCTTTTTCCCCGTTACATTCCCCCGCCCCTCTTCTCCCCTTCGTTCCACGCGCTTTTCGTTTCATTCTCAATTCGCAGCTTCTGTCGCCGACGCTTTTACTTTTGCCATCCAGCCATGCCACTCTCCTTCTCTTTCCCTTTCCTCGCCCGTGTGCCTTTGACCTTACCCTCCTCTCGCGTAACTCCACACGCACGGTATGTTTTATGTACACGCAACGGTAAGTTATTCAGAAGGTCCGCATGATTGCTTAATGGCAATGGCGTGCAGTCCGCCCGCGAGGATTCGAATCCGTGCGTTGGAATTTTTTTTCCCCTGTTCCACTTCGATTGTGAAGTAACGCCGAGTCGTCGAATTTCAATGTCGCGGCGATGGAGCATCGATCCCGATGGTGACTGGCCGAACGAATGCCTACCCCCGCGCGTTACTTGCATTTTGTTCCACGCGAACGTAAACTGCTACCCTGGATCCGGGGATCAATGGTATAGGCGTGTTAATTGTGGCCGTGTTGTCCGGTGGTAATCGTGATCAATCAGCTGGAGTGAATTGGAGTGAAAATTAAATGTAATTTTAGAGTCTATTTAACTCCCTTGATGGAGGGATTTTTTTTGACTCTCAAGTAGAGCGAAAGGTACACGCTAAATCAGCTGGAGTGAAATAGAATGAGAATTAACTGGATTGCAGTCAAATTTTCACTCTAATGTTGTAGAGAAATTGACTCTTCTCAACTAATGGAGAAATACTCTATTGGAATCAAATTTGACTCTACGGATGTTTCACTATAAACTAAAAGTAAAAGTTGCCTCCAATAAAGTCTAGAAGTGATTTAGCTGTAAACTAAGAGTGAAATTTGACTCCAACCATTTTAACGCGTACTTGTTTTTCAGCTGGTTTAGTAGTGACCTTCGATTCATGCTCATACAGTCGAAATCGTACAAATTTTCGGCAAAATGTTTTTTCCTGAAGATCACGTGTTGCATACATTGTACCGGACTACATCGACGGCTGTTTTACGTAATTTATTGAAATGTATACCGGAGTGAGCGAGCATAATGAGATACTCGCGGGAACGACGTTTTGTTGTTCTCCAAGTGTTGGAAAAAAAAATTTCGATCCCAAAGTACACGAGTCCACTGGGGAGCCCAAACAATTCAATTATTTTAATAAATTTAATCACTTAAAAGAAAATTAATTCATTCTATTAGAGTCAAATTATATTTTCCACGGGGTACAAAATTCTACGAAGAAAAGATTTTCAGAGCTCCTGTTTATCTAAATCCTTGTTATCTATAAGGATATGCATTAATGCAAAAATTATTATTAGATGTAGGATTTAAAAATACCTAGGTTACCTAAAAATAATTGAACACCGGTTTTTCCAGTTATAAAAAGGCGCGCACCTGCGTATCGAAAACCTGTATTAAGCCTCGGTACCGTTACAATACGTTGCATCTCGCTTCTTTCACTTTTCGAAGGAGAAGCAGTGAACTCGATACCTAATTAAGATTCAAAGAATTTTTGTATCCCAATGCACTCGCCACTATAGTTGGGTATATTTTATAATGCACAGGTTGTAACATTTTTTTTTATTATCGCATTGATGAATAATTGTCCGGAGTGAGCTTTTTGTGCGATTAAAAATTTATGGATTAGTAAGACTTTTATGCCTTCCACTGATGCAATAATGAAGGCCATTACAGGTAAAGTTAATTTAGTTGCTTCATTAACTTTTGCATTTTGCAGGCTTCATGCATTTTACAAAAGAAACAATTAATTCAATTTTTTTTTTGTATCAAACTGACATTGACTAACTCTCAAGTTCGCGAAAATTATTTTAATCATTTCAAATTGAAAATATATGAATTAAAAAAGATCTTCATTTTTTTTTGTTTCTGCTTACTTATTTATTTAATTTTTTTTATCCTTCAAGAGCTGTAAGTCTGCTATTACGTCTTATTTACTTAAATATATTTTTTACTACTTATTTATTTAGAAACATTGTACGAAACAAAGGCGAATAAATTATATCTATCTTCCATTCTTTCTCTCGCACTCTCTCTTATTCTCTCTCTCTCTCTCTCTCTCTCTCTCTCTCTCTCTCTCACTCTCTCTTATTCTCTAACACGCGTTATTATTTTCATTATACATATTGTTTCAGTGTATTCTTTTTTTTCTACAAGGCGGAATAATAGGCTATCTCTCTCTCCCTCTCACTCTCTCTCTCATTCTTTCTCTCTCTCCTGCGATTGCTCCTGTGCGAGGGCCGGATACGCAGGCACTCAAGGCTTGCGGGCCATGTGGCGCGCCTCTCCTCTGGCTTTTTTCCCTCCGGGAGGCTGCCTCCTACGGTCGCGCACACATGCGCGCGCCAAGAAGGGGGGCATCGCCGAGGCACCACGGTCAGCTGGCCGAGGAGGCACAAGCCAACGGGCCACCCCCTCGAAGCTCTCCCACTACCGCCGACTATATACATACGCGCTCCTCCGCGTCTTTCGATCCCCACCCCCACCCCCTACTCTCCTCTCCTGTCTCTCTTTTTTTTTCTTCGGCCTCCACCGTGGACCGCGGATCTCGTTATCTCCGCTTTTCAGCTCCCCACCGCGAGCGCACCTTTTTCGGCAGCCGACGGAGTCCTCGCGGGGACGACGACGACGACGTAACGTCGCCGCCTTCTTGCGGAACATTTTCAAGGGGCTCCTTCGTTCGCGGACGAAGCGTTTTTTATGGACGGTGTGGAAGTGACTTTATGGTGGGCTTCTTCGAATTGACCGATATATGCATATTAAAATTATTTTTTTTTGTATACGATGTGCGGTGCTTAATTGGCTGCAATGAATGATGTATCGTTGTGTATTATGTATGTATATACGGGGAACGTGATTTATGAAATTACTTTCAGTCGTTAATAATTTTTTAAAAGTAGAAATGCGCTACTGTAAGAAAGATAAAGAATTATTCTTTTTGTAAATCGAGAATTATTGCACAGTTGAATGTAAAATTAAATTAGAGCTAATTAATTAAATTTGAAGATAGAATCAAAGTTAAACTTTTCTCTTAAAATACTGAAAAAAAAAACAGAAAATTAATGTTACGTCAGAGATTAGTTAATAATTTTTTAATACCTTATTTTTTTACATAAATCGTCATATTGGTAGCTTTAACAAAATGCCTTCTCGCCGCAATTTCGATCTTACGAAATAGTGCAAACGTTAAATTTAAAAAAAAAAGTACTGATATACTGCTTTTAGCTCAAAGTATTTTGTTCTACAAACCATACGAAGAATTAATAACGAGCGATAATTTGCATATCTCCTTTTTTTCTTGATAAGATCTTCCCAATTAACCGTGAATAATTACGAAAACTTTACTGAACTTCAAAAAGCTCTAAACTCTCACTGATCCATCACAATTGAAACGATCGGAATTCAGTACATAGCAAAGAGGCCATCGCTCGATAAATTTTGTAAATTCTCCGCTCAGCTTGAGAATCAATCACACTTCGTATCAGATAGAAGTAGCAAAACCGCACAACTGGAATAAAAAAAAATAATAAGAAACGAAGTCCGCAAAGGCCGGAGTGCCTGAAGTATGTTTGCCGGGCGCGATAAGATAAAAGAGGCGAGCGAAGTTCTGTGCGTCGTTGTATATGCGGACTTCTCTAAACAACGAGGACAGAGGCGAGGAGCTCTTGTAGCGCGCAAATAAATAAATTGAGCTGCGAAAGAAAAAAAAATTATCTTCCTTTTTTTTTTGTCGGGAGAAAAAAAAAATAAGAAGAAGCAGTACAGCGTGCGGCTCGAGCGGCCGGGGCTTACGCCACGAAAAAAATAAACGTCGATACTTTACGTGCGAGCTGAAGATCGAGTTTGTTCAATTAAGCGCAGGGTAAACAGTGGATGCGCTAGATAAACCTGGTTGAAGAAATAATTGGAGCGGCCTTTGTCCTTTTTTTTTTTTGCTGCGTTTTGATGTACACATTATGTCACTTTTATCGGCTCTCTTCATTGCGTTGCAAAACTTCGTTGAAAACAGTGCCGTTAATTTGTTAATTAATTAATCTTACGGCAATAATGGCACGTAAAATAATCATGATTTTAATAACGTGTTTGATTGTATCAACACGCGAGCGACGTAATAACGAACAATTGGAATTATTTTAATTGCAACTGCGTTTTGTAATTTCATTTTAAAATTAACAAAGAATTTAATTAATTTAATTATAACAAACTTTAATATAGTGCTTAAAAATGGGCTTCTAAGCCTTCGAGAAATTTAAATTAATAATTAGGTTATTTTTTTGTGAATTAATAAATGTCGCTACACGGAGTGAAATATTCTAGTAAAAATTATTATTCTATTTTTTAAGGCAAAGTAGGACTCGATCAATCAAAATTGTATTAAAAATTGTTTCCAGGCAAATATTTTTTTTGTCGATTCCGTTTCTGTGGTACAAAATAGTTTGCTTAATTTTCTATTCGCGTGTCAATTCTTCAATCGATAACTTAATTCGAGTTACTTTAGACGAAAAAATTATATTTAGTCGTTTACAGATTATAATAAAACTGCACACGTTTTCTATTAAAACGTCAGTTTAACCATTTGCAGAACAGGAAGTCTCAAAAGCACATTAAACTTACGTTATTTCAAGATTTTGCTCGTAAAAACAGCAGCGAGTTTGTTTAATTCGAACTCTTCGGAATGAAATTAACGAAAACGTTACTTAAATAAAATGTTAAATCAATCAAACTTGCAGCCAAGACTTAAAAATCGATGTCCGAAAATATTTAAATATAAAATTTGTGCCAATGCTTCTCGAAGCGTCGACTTATGTGAATAATTAACAAAAAAAAAGAAAGAAACCCCGTCAACTCGGTTGATCCCGACGGTGCACCTCCTTTTTTTTTTATTTTCGCCGATCGCTTAATGAAATAAACGAAGCTTTCATCCGTTATAAGCACTTTTCGCGCATTACCTCGCAAAATAAATTCCCTGACAGTTTAAAAATGATATACAATTCACGACTAATGAACTGATTGAATTATACCTTTCATCGCATCAATCTCCCGGCTAATTTAAAAAAAAACAAACGAAGGATGAAAAATACGAAAAAACAAAGAGAAGGACAGAATTACCTCGCGTTAAAGGGTCGTGCACTCGAAAAACAAAATGAATTATTCGCGATCGCGATGCGCGTGGCGCCTGATAAAATATTCATTTATCCCGTGGATCGGAGATGGTTTTCGCTTCGAAGAAAAACCGTCCCGAGGTTTCGCCGCGTCGCCCCGATTATCCGCCGATCGGATTATGTGCACAACAGGCGAAACGCATTCGCAGTGACTGGCAGCCGGAAGTGCACGGTATACTCCCCGGCTGTCACGGGGGGAGGCTGTCAGCGCGCGGCAGCAGCCCCTGACGGGCCTGCAAAGTCGAGCTTGCATTTCGCGTTATCCCGACGTTTTTCTCACTCCACGTGTATATTGTATGTATGCTCCGGTAGAAATCCGTCCGTTGAAATGGCCGCGAATCTAAGAAATGGCTTGTTTTTAATTTTAGATCAAGGGAATCTGACAGTCAAATGAAAATTTAAATTTCGCGCCATAATGTAGCGCGCGGAAAAACAATTAATTTGCTTAGAACGAAGGGTATTGATAACATATCGAAAAACCAGGAGATAGTTGATGATTTATCATTTTACAAAGTTTTAAGTTCGTATAATAATTCCTTGATGAGAAAAGCTTGAAGAATATGACCTTTTTACATTATGGCGCGAAATTTGAATTTTTAATTGACTTTTAGACTCCTTGCAGAGGATTTATACCTACAATTTTTGTTTTGGTAAAATTATTTATAAAACCGAAATTATCAGCTAAGATAATTATTGTTTAATATTTTATATTTGTAAATTTATTTATTGTTGCACTGTGTTTATTTTTAAAAAAAATTCATGACCTGCAGGTCCCATCGGTGGATCGATTTTCATGAATATGGACTTAATTGTTGATAATTTAAGTCACTCGAAATTGATTTCAATGGACAGCGTTATCAATGGAGTTCAATTTTGAATGTATTAATTCTTTTTAAAAAGTAATGCTTAAATAAAGTTCAGAGTTTCTCGCATTTCCACTAAGGATCCTTAAGGAGATCTTCCTTTCAAGCAAAGGAAAGCTTTATTATCAAAAAGGAGAAACGTTATCTGAGATGCGAGATGCGTACAAAGAAAATTTTTTCCTTTTACAAGTAGGCGTTTTTTCTATTAAGACAAATTCTGCTTTTCTCTTTTATTCGCGACAAAAATTTTCTACAAATAGCCAATTTAAACGTTTAAATCTACGCCGTTGCTGTGAAAATATAATAATTCTATGAAAATATTTCAAGTAACAGAAAAATAATTTAATTAGCTAATGGATAGTTAATAATTTCACCAATTCTAATACTTTTAATTTATTTAAAATTGCAGTTTTATTATTTACCACAACAATAAGAACAGTACGACTAAAAGAATCGAGAGGTCCATTTTATAAATTCGTACGAGCTCGATTAACAAATGCTTTCCTTGGGTGTACGCCTGCCTAAAGTGACGTTTGATCCGCCTGGCGGATTGAACAGCGGGCGTGCTAATAAAAGGAGTCACTTTTCATCGACATCGGATTATCGGATCCTCCGCTCGTTAAAGATTCAGCGGCGCTATTTTCGAAGCTCATCGGGCGGAAGTTTTCAATCGCACTCGCTAAAAATTCATGCCGAACCGAGCATCACCTCTCGAGTGGGTGCGGGGGTGGAGAGGCTCGGCCCTGAGGAGGACTTGGTAACCCAATGGGTAAAATGGGTACACTGGGGAACTGCGCGTGGACGGAAATAAGCGCGAAGGTCCGAGGAATCGCCAGGCGGATTCAAATGATATGCGGCGATTTCTGAGGTATCGATATGCTCGATCAACCAATTTTAGTAATTTCTACACCGAGAAAAAAAAATAATAAATATTAAGGAAAGAAGTGACAGTCTTGACAGGCGAGAAATTTTATTATAGAAAATAACAATTATTAGTAATTTTTAGTATTAAAATAGTAATTTTTAAAATTTCAAGCTTAAAGCGAAAAAAAATCCAAGCGAAAGACGCTCATTACAAACGCGAAAATGATGCAATTACAGGATGCGGCAGGGGATATTTTCAGCCGCGAGCAAAGCTTCCAGTTATCGCAGTGTGTATAATGAATATAGCAGAAGCGCGCGAAATTTTAGAAAAGTCCACCTGACGCTCGTCCCGTTAATAAACTAAAAGCCGCAAAAAAAAGGAAAGAAATCAGCACTTGATTGCGCTTACCAGCGATGGATGGGTATATGTGTCGCTGGATAAAAGCCGCATAATTGAGCGGTCTTTCCTTCTGCCGGCGCGAGAAAAGCTGCACGCGCGCGTTTAAAAGGTTTTAATTAATCGGACTCGTGAAATTTTTATCAATTCCCAATGACGTGCTCCCAGGCGAGGGGGGAGGGGGTGGTGCACTTTTTTCCCGGGCTAATTTGATGTGAGAGGTGGAAAGCTTGACTCGCGCGGGGCAGCGGAACTCGCGCGCAAAAATAGACGCGCGCTGAATTGCTTATTTGTGTAAAGAGCATTGAGTCGCCGGGAAATAACGAGTGGACGTCGGGCTTTTTAAAATTTCAGCGATAAGCGCGCGGATATCCATCGCGGATTTATGTATTTATCGAGAAGAGGCAGAGGGGTTGCGCGGGCCTCTGAAAGTTTCAATGGGGAATCGAGGCTTTAATTGGACCAGTGGAAATTCGATTGGCCTATAATTTACACCGGCGATTAAGTATTTACAGATTCTCGCTGGTAAATGTGTCATTGCGGTTTTCCTCTCTAAATTACATTCAGAGAAATTTTCGCTAATTTAAACGGTGATTATCATATACCTGTAGCAAACTTCGACTGACTTAAGTGGAGAATTTGGTTTTCCATTGAAGTAAAAATAAAATTTTCACTTGATTAAACAGTGATTATCATATACATGTATCAAAAATTGACCTGACCTAAGTGGCGAATTTTATTTTCCACTGAATTAAAAATAAAATTTTCACGTATTTAAAAAGTGATTGTCGTTATCACTGATAAAATAGTTATCCATTCAGTGCATGTTCTCTTTAAAACAGTGACCTGATCCTCACTAACGGAAATAGTGTTCACCGAATATAATTTAGAGAGTAGTCAATTAATTCTAATCTGAAAAAAGCACTCATCGATTTTTAGAAATAAAGCAGATTTCACTACTTTTTATTTGTTGCATATAATGTTCATTCGCCTTTATTTATATTGCCAGAGTTCAATCATCATTTTTTTTTCATCGAATTATCGGCTATTTATCTTCTCGTCGCAAAAAAAGAAATCTAAAGAAAAAAGTTTCTATTTCGAACTAAAAAGGATTAACGAATCTTACAAGAAATAAGAAGACTCCTTCGAGCAAAAAAAAGTTTATTAATTCCACACGCTTCTCAATAAACAATTGTACAGTCCGCCGAGATAAAAAATTTGGATCGAACCTCTTAATTACTTAATAAGACTGGACCTTAACCTTCGGTCTGGTTGCGCAATTGGCGCGCGAAACTCAGACGCTCGGCTTATAAACAAATAAAAATATCGTAAAAAAGTGAGAAAAATTCGGAGCGCGCGCGCGACAGGCTAAATAAGCAAGAGCCACTTTTGGAGCCGCGACGAATCGAATCGAAGCCCCCGCTGCGACGCGAGTGCCCGAGAAAGGCGAAAAAAAAGTCCGCGCGAGAAGGAGAAACGGGTCCAAATATTCCGACGTCACGGGATCTGGGTCGCATGAATAAGCCAGACCGCGTCGTAACGAAGGCGAGGGAAGGGAAAAAAAAGGACGGCGAAGGAATGCATCTTGAATGTTTGATTCGCGACGCGCGCGAGCGACTCTAAAATTGGCGGCGCGCGTCGCGCGTCCTCGTGAATTAATATACGCCGGCGAAGAGTCTGCTCTTTTGCGTCGGTGCCTGCACGCCCCGGAATAAAGTCGCCGGGGGGTAATCGATAGGGAGACGCGCAAATCGGACGTAATCCTTCGACGTTGCTCGGTTGCACCGAGAGAAATGTTTTGGAAAAATTACTGTATCCAGTCTGGGAGCGGAGCCAGCGACTGCATTTAGTGAAAAAATTATCATTCTGTATCATAAATTTTACTAGAATTTTACTATGTAAAGGTGGAAGGAGGGGGGAGGACGAGGAGGGTAAAAATACACCCTTTATTAAGGGGTACCTGATTAAAAACCTTATGAATAATTGTACGTAAATAAAGTACACCCCTTATTTAGGGGTAGGTGAATTAGTGATTAACTACTATAATTAGTGAATTTTCACGAAAAATGTAGTGGATGCTTCATGATTTAGGTATTAGTGGAGCATCTTCCACTAATTTTAGTAAAATTTCACTATTTACACATTTTATTGGTGTGCCAAGTCTATCTCCGTCTTACAAAATTTATTTTAAGTTGTATATTGTAATATTAAATAATCAACACTTCGTAATTTCTACTAAGTTTCAAATTACAGTAAATTTTTTTTTGACTTACGTGAAAAGATGATATTTAGGTATACTGACGAAGAATTGAACTCACCTGAAATAAAAAGAAAAAGCTATTAATATATTGAATATTCAAACCACTTAAATCTAATCTAATAATTAACTATAAGAGCTTATTTACACTTTTAAATCAATTCATAATTTGTGTATACCGCTTTTCATCGCGATAAATCACATTATATTATTAAGTATTTTGATCATTCGATTAAAATACTAAAAAATTGATTTGAATTTTTTTTTTCATCAGACTTTAAGTATCCATTATAAAATAAACGTTTTTGTAAACTTATCCAATTTCTGCCATAGGAATTGTGCTAAAATTTAAAACTTTTTAACGCACAATTTCCTCAATAAATTAATAAAACAACTATTAAATCTTTTAATTTTCCACTTATTTCGCATAATCATTCATTTTTAAATGAAATAACACATATCCATTCATTCTCTCGCCTAAAATTTTTCATTACGTCGCTACTCATTCTCTCGCCTAAAATTTTTTTAGCAAAATAAAAGAAAAAAGGGAAGGAGTCCGGTCTAACGACGACGAGGAGGAAAATTGTGGCTTGAAAAATCGAGAGAAAACGATATATCGCCGCATGGAGGTACAAGGGGGGAGGAGGAGGTGCGGGCCGCGCCGCGCGTCGCTTCATTAAACCCCGCGCGCGCTCGCCGGCGCACTTTTTTTCCCTCCTCTGTATACCCACGGCGCCCGGCTTTGTGCTTTGCCTTTTTAAAAGGCTCGCGCCTTCATAAAGAAGTCGATCCATTCGAGTTAGCCGCGCGACGTTTGGGCTTTCATAATTATTGGAAAACATTTCAAGCGCTATTATTTTTTTTTTATCGCGAGGTTTGTTCGGCGCGCATACTCTTTCTGTGTCCGTGTGTAGGTAGACGCGCGTGTATGGGTTTAAGGGTGTGTGGGCGCGCGCGTATTCCTCGTCTCGTTGGATTTTTTTTGTTCACCCTCGGCGGGTGTGCTTTCCGCTTTATTTGACGGACAAATGAAATTCGCCGTTTTTTCTCGAGACTGCAGGCATCCCACCCCCTGCATTGTTGTTGCCTCGGAGATTTTTTTTTTTTGGTGGATTTTAATGACGTTCGTCTGTGATATCGAATTCGCCCGGTGTAATTTTCTGTGAATGATCGTTGCAATTTTTGACGACCGGGTGGGGACTAAATGAGACTACGCTGAAAAAAGTATTCAGTGGAAATGGCTTCTATGATTAAAGTGCATTTTAGTAATGATTTTACATTATTAAAGGTAGAAAGGATTTTTTTTTATTTGGAAAATGTAGAAATTTTATTGAGGAAGAAATAAATATAGGTTGATGTTCGCGATTACGAGGAAACGTCGTGCTGATTATTTATTAAGTGAAAAAGAAAAAAAGAAGATATCACATTTTTGATTTTACAAAAATAAAACTAATAAGGAAAAATTTGCCAGATGGGATTAGATTTGACAGGTCACGAAAATTACTAGAAACTTTGGAAAAATTACGGAGTTACAGCATAAGTTTTACTCTTCAAATATTGTCGGTTCACTTTTATTAGAAAAGTGTAAAGTGAAAGTTTTCAACTTACATAATTATTAGAAGTAAAACTACCCGATCATTAGTTACGAAAAGTCAAACTTTTCTATTTTTCTTTAGTATATAACTGAAATAAAACTTTACTCTATTTTATTAAGTAAAAAATTACAGTTTTACTCAATTTTAGTCTCGATTTTACTCTTTAGAGTACAAATTACTAGCAGTATAATTTCTTAAAAGTTCTCAGTGAAAATTTCATTTTTTGAATAGTCATTATTCACTCATTGTTAAGTGAACCTCCATATTCACTATTTAAAAAATGTAATGTTCACTATTTAAGAAATGAAATTTGCACTATTAAAAAAAATGAAATTTTAACTATTCAAAAAATGTAATTTTCTCTATTTCACAGTGAAAACCCGTTCACTTGTTCAAAATAGTGAGTTTTTCACTGCGAACTTTTAAGAGACTAGAGCTCGAAAAAAGTCGCGAGATTGAGAGAGAAAAATAAAAAAAAAGTGGGAACGTGAGAGGACGGCCAGGCGACGCCTCGGTGGCGATCCTCGCACATCCCCGGGCTCGCGCGTGACTACACCCCCTCGGTGTGACACGCATCCTTGCGCACCGGCGAGCAAGTAGCGCGGCGTGAGCCTCACGACGCGCAAGATCCGGGCGCTCCTTTCGCTTCTTCTTCCTCGCGCCCTCCCCACCCCCAAGACCGTCGCGAAAATAATTGCCCCGTTCGTCCGGTATTTATAATTGCAACCCCCGGACCTTTCGCGCGATCGTCAAGGTGACGGCGCGGAAGAATCGAGGATGCGGCAGACCCGTTTCCTCACCGAGGCTCCGATGACGATGAGCTTCGAGCTTTTAATTGGCACTTTGCACTGAATTTTTTTTGTAGCAGTAGTAGTAGTGCTGATTAAGCGAGGAATTAAAATGAAATTATGAGTAGTTTGTAATTTTTCCGGAATTTGTACACTGAGAAAAAATTATTACAAAAATTATTATTTGTTATGATAAAAAAAGGTAAAATATCCTGTTTTTTTAAGGAGATTCTCCTTTTTTTAATCTCTTAAAAGTATGAATCTTAAAACAGGAGAATCTCCTTTTTTTAAGGATTCTTTATTAGTGCGTATGGGAATGCAGCCACAGACTGAACTTTGAATTTATTTATTTAAACCAATGACAAATATAATCCTACAATAGACATACAAAATATGAGTATATGCATATTACAAGTGATAAGAGGCACTGCTTATAACAAAATATCACTAATCAAAATCGGATTATCAAAAAAAAGTAGTTGTTTTCCTTAATAAAATATTCACAAATTCAGATTTTACAAAATAAAAAAAATCAACGAAACGTCGGCCTACATACTGGAGCTTTACACAGAGGCGAAAAATTACGAGGCATAAAGGGCGCGTATCATCGGAAAAAAGGAGTATCGCCGACAAATAGCCTTACAGAGCCTCGCCGTTGGCCTGCACGACCATCTTGTCCCTGAAAGGGTTAACGAGTATATTTACCGGGCGCGTAATCGAATCACGGGCCGCCGATGATTATAAGGGCTCGGCGAGCCCCTCGACCGCCTTCTTCTTCTTCTTCTTTCGTCGTCTTTGCAAGACGCAGGACTTTTATGCCTCTTTTTTTTTCTGCCTCTTTGATGTCGCGTGCCGTCGCCTCCTTTCTTCCGACAACGTAAATAGACGATCGCCGAGGTGAGTTTCTTATCTCCGTTATATTTTTTTATTTATTTTACATAAATATTTATATTTGTTATTATTTGTAAGGGAATTATTTTGATTTGTTGTTCAGCGGATTCATTCGCGATGTATAATGATGATGGAGCATACGCTGGATAAAGTGATGTACTAGTGGGTTAATTTACGCTGGAATTTATTCACGAATGAAATAATTAATTTAATTTAATATAGATAATCTTATGTCCTCCCTCGTATAATTATTATTTTTAAAGTCTCTCTTAAATGTCATAATTAACGGTCGGATAAAGGAAGCTTTACTTATTCTTCCTTAAAATTAATTTTAATTATCATTTTAAAGAAATTTTCAGTAGTCAGCTTAAACAAAAAATTTAATATTTTTATATGACGTCGGCTTTTCATTACTGTTCTGCTAAATGGAAAAAATCTAACAATAATCGACAAATAATTAAATTCAATGATAAAAAAATGACCGAATAATTCACGTTCTTTTTAATATAGAATTAAAGAATAAAACAAAAGTGCCACTACCAAGTACAATCACTCCTGAATTATTTTATCGTCTATTATCCGTGAAATAATTCAATTATCATTTTTTTTATCATACTTAACGACCATTCTCCAAATCGACCATTAACCCAGCTTACGAGAAAAATGTGCACTCTTAAGGACAAAATATTAAATCAACGCTAAATGGACAAAAATGCATATGCATACTATTAATTAAATTCTACTATAAAAAAATATATAAGAATTCCCGCTTTTTTTTCATAAATAATTAAAGAATAAAACAAAAAAGTGTCATCTCCCAGTATATATTTACTCCTAAATTATTTAATGGTCTCCCATCGATTAAATAATTAAAAATATTAATTAGTTACCGACGATTCTCTAAATCGACTTAATGGTCATATTAATATTAACCTATTTTACGAGTCAAATATGCGCTTTTAAGAACAAAATATTAAATCAACAAAAAAAAAAAAGCATACACGAAAACTGTTTGCATCGGTACGAAAAAAAAAACTAAACGATTTCCAGCTGCGATTATTTATAAAACAAGTCGATAAAAGCGAATAAAGAGCCGCCGAAAAAATTCCAATAAAAACAGTAGCCCAAAGTAATTTAAATAACGAATCGCACATCAATCGCTTCAACAGCTCCCAGCGCCGAAAAGAAAATCAATAGGGCGAAGAGGAAGTTTCTTTTTTCTTTTTTTTTCACAGGTGAAAAAAATCGGTCGTTGACTCCCGGCGAGCAACAAGAGAGCCAAACGCCCAGAGGTAGAAAATAATCGCCCGATCGTCCTAACGATCGGTCAAGCGGGTTCCGTCGCCCCCCCCCCCTCCCCCCTTCCACGACTTAATTCCCTAATGTGTCAGGGGACGGGTCATCCGTGCAGGCGAACGTCGCGGGCTGTCAGGGGTCGACAGGATGCAGAGTCGCGGGGCGGCGCTTTAAATTCTTAAGTAAAATCCAGAAAGGTCCATCTTCATTAGCGCAGCTCGCGCTGTAACCGTGTGACCTGGTCGATCGGCGCCCGACGGAAATAGCGGGGCTGACATCGAAAATGACGCGGGACAGGAGGGGCCAATCGGCTGACACGAAACGCCAAATGACGTCCGCCAGCGGAACGCGAGAAATGCATTTTAGTCCATTTTCCAGGTGCTCGTGAGCGCCGGATTTTTTTAAATAAACAATTTAAATGAGTACGAGAGACTGGAAAAAAAAACGATCTTCTCTCTTTGATACGCGATTTTTTTTTACTACAAAAAGATGAAGACAAAAGATGATGACTACAAAGTGAGATAGACTTTTTGAACAATTTATAAAGAATTTCCTCTGCTGGGTTACTTATGTGTATGTGTGATTTTATGTGCAATTTATTGGATATTTTATCTACTGTTTTAAGTAAATTGTGAAATGTACGTTTTATTGTAATAAACTTAATTATTTTGAAAACTGCGGATTTTTTTTACTTAAGCGCCGAGATTCAGTGAGTGGAAATGAGATGATATGAACTTAATTATTGAAAATTACCTTATTTTGTAAAAAACTATAGAGTTTTACGTGCAAAAATTACAACAAATGCAAAATTGAGCGGATGTAAATCGTAGTGTTCGTGAATTACGTCTTGTTGCATCATCGAAAACTTTACGAGAAAATTCTGTTCCTGAACATTTTATTATTGCATTCTGATGTTTGTTTTTGGATCGCGCAACTAATTTAAGCTTGTTTTTTCTTTTTTATTTCTTGCAAGCGAACACGAATAAGTTTTCAGTGTGGAATTAGCTGTGCATGTCGATATCTATTTTTTGCCTTTCGAAAATTCTTCTGAAGATCAAGCTCATTATTTATTGTGAATCCCAAATTTTGAATGAAATGTCGACTGTTTGGAGAACGAATTAATGGAAAATCCTTGTTAAAAATATTTTTCTTGCTCCAGGTAAAAGAAAAGTGTGGTCGTGTCATTATCTTCCAACCAGGATTTTTCTACGTATTTGTTTAAATAATGCATAAATTTGAAATGTACGTAATTATAAAAGACTCGGGGATAATATTGCCTAAATCATAATGTTTTGATTAATCAATAATAAAATTTAATATCTCAATTTAATGAAAAGTACTTTAATTAAAAATATGAATTATTTAAAAATTATTATAGAACAAATAGTGCAATATAAAAGTCGCGAAAACATATTAATCAGTTCTAAAAATAATTAGTCATGTCTATAGTGTGCACTTCTTTCGATTATTCCACGAAAATTTAATTCATTTACTGGCATAATTATTTCACTGAAATGTTGAAGCCGAAATAGCTCCGCGTAAGTTTGTAATTAATTAAATAAATTTGCGGATTCAATTATTGGATTGTATGTTAATCAGGAGGATCAATTTTTAATACACCCGAATATACCGAATAATTATGCAAACTGTCGAAGAGCAAATTGTACTCTATATCGCAATTTCTTCGTGAATTATAAAATATTTTTCGATTATAAATTAATGATCCATCAGAAAGGAAGAATATCTATTTTATTGATATTTTATTATATCTACTCGAACACGTGCTTTTAACATCCAAAAGTGACTTTCACGATTTCATTATATTTATACAAGCTTTTAATGTACCTATTATCTATTATATAAATGTTTCCGTGAGCAAATTTTTAAAGTACAATCGAGCTTGTTAATAGTAATCAAAAGTAATTTGTTTGATATATATTCAAATTATTTAAAAAATAGTCAAACTCTTTTCATCAATTTTAAATCTAAATAATACAATAATACTTGGATTAAGAAGTTATCACTCATCTTCTATTAAAAATAATACTAATTTGATTCACGATTTTATTTTCTTAATTCAGAGGGGGGTTTCTCCCTAAAACAAGTTTCGCCACTCTTTCAAATAGTTACCAGGGTTTAATCTACAATAATGATCACTTTATCATTGTCCAGCATTTTTATTTCGATTACAAAAACGATAAAATACAATTAAACAATTCAACATATTCAATCTCCCTCCACGAACTATCCTCAAAATAATAAAATTTCCGTAAGCTGAGATTTTCCTTTCCCTGCGAGCGAAAAACGATCGCAAATTAATTTACTCGAAACAAAGCACCCCTCCACCCCCGTAAGATTCTCTCCGACTGCAGCCTCCTCCTTACAGAAGTCCAGTCTCCGCCGGACGAAGGGAAACGGAAAGAACGAGGCGGAAGGAAGCACGGGCTCGACAAAATTTTTTTCCCCTCCCAAAGTGGATTAGTGATAGCGGAGCCACGGAGAAGTGTGCTCGCCACCTGGTACACCCTCGTGCGGAGGCGGCGGCACACTCAAGACACGCACACGCGGCGCCCCCCCCCTACCCCCCCTCGGTCGACTGATTTTCAGGCTGACGCACGATTCGACCTTTCACCTCTCGGCGGCCGAAGGGAATCAATCTTTTAGGCGGGACGCCGATGCATCCAGGTTCGGTCGAGCGAAAATGAAATTTCCTTTTTTATTTCGCGAATGACGCATACTTCTTCTTTTTTTTATTTTCATCCGGACGAAGAGGAGCGGACGTTGCGCTTGGGAATTCGATTTTGATGAGGCGGGGATCGCGTTGTGGTTCCTCGGGATTGCGGTGTGCGTTATATATACTCGATTTTTTTTTATAGTGGTTTTGTTTTGGAAAATGGCATTCTGGAGGATTCTGGGGGTGGTGTGGATAATGAAATTCTTCTTTTTTGTAGTTTTTTTATTAATAATTGTATGGTCATTGTAATTAAGTGAAAAAAAAACGGTACTCTCGTACAACCTCGTAAAAGAGTAAAATCCTAAAATTCATGCCTAATGTCACATTGTCATGTATATACGAAAGAATCTTTGAAAAAAAAATGTGAAGCATCTTCCGAAAATAAACATTTGCGTAAGAAAAAAAAAAGAAAATAATTCGAAATTTTGTAAATAAAAAGCGACGAAATTTATTTACGCACGCAGCATTTGGCGTGAAAGATTAACGTTTCATCTACGGTTAACATTGTTGACGTGAAATTGTAAACCGAGCGAGCGGAGAACGCGTAAACGGCTGGGAGGGTAGGCTCCTCTCAGCACGGCCCAATTTTCCAGACGCACTTCCTCCGCTGCTTTTCATTAATTCTTTCCCAGGGGCTTGTCTTCAAGATTTTTCTGTCCGATTTTTTAAAACTTCAAGAATGAAGAAAACTTCCACTTTTTTTTAAACTGACGTAAAACTACGATTTTTTTGTTGTAATTTTTTTTCGAATGTCTATATTTTAATTATCTCCTGTTACGTACAATTCTTTCTCTTTTATAATCGACATAAAAGTTTCAAGCGAACACAAGGATATTTTTCTTACAGCAGGTAAACTATTTATACAAACTACAATTTTTTCTTTTCTCACGTAAAAAATAAAATTTAAAGTCGATCAAAAGCTCGTGACATTTACTAAAAAAGAAACTCCCTAAACGAACAAACATTCAATCACAGCTACAAGGAATAAATCAAGTCCCCTAAACCCACCAGTAAAAAAAAAGAAGAAGAAATCTCACCAGAAAAAAGGCAGAACCCGTAAAACAATTTCCGAAAGAGCCGACGATTGTTACTCGCCGCTCCTGGAAGGAAGCAAAGAAGAGAGAAAAAAAAACGTAAAAAGCTCCACCCTCGCCGCCGAAAAAACCAGGCCCGCCGAGAAAAAGAAGTCGAACGCTGTCTGGCTGCTCTTATTTGTTATCTTTAATCCGTGTCCCCCCGTGCACTTTGCCACCGCCGGATATCCGCTCACCCCCGCCCCTGGAGGATAAGTCGGCGCCCACGCGCAGGATAAGTCGCGCAGACGCGAAGGAAGGAGCCGCAGAGTAATCGGCACCCGGAAGCAGATGAAGGGGAGTTCAATGAACTCCGTGGAGGAGACGACGCAGCCTAATTGAATATCCATTCGGACGCGTCGTGGAATCTCTCCCCAACCCCTCGATTCCCCGAGCATCGCGGCGTCGTGTGGATTCATTGATTTTTCGCGAATCTTCGCTTTTTTTTTGTTTGCTTATTTCTGTGATCGCGACTCGTTGAGCCTCGCACGAATGTCAGTTTAATGTTGATCGGCAGCGAGTAATATTTTTATTTTTAATGTATTTTTGTATAAGGATATTATACACTTGATTGGAGAAAAATAAAGTAAATTTATATTTGTATTCATAAAATTATTTGATACTTCAATGGCGATTTTTGCTGGGACACATTGACAAAGATTTTATACAATGTGTATACAATTTTATACGAGTGTAAACAATTGTACAAATTTTGTATATAAAATTATTTGTGCAATCATTAAATTGGTCAATTTTATATAAAACTTATACAAAATTGTAAAAAATACATTCACACGGTGAATCCGCTGAATGAAATTTCGTGCGAAGCGAAAAACTTGGAGCCAAGTGGCGAAATATTATTCGCGCGTTATGCTCTCGGCTCCGAGGCGCGGCGGCCCGGTGCGAAATCTTTCCGCGCGCCCGAAATAGCCGCGGCAGGACTCGGGGTGGACGCGAGTCTGACTCTCCGCCGGCGCGTGGAAAAGCAACGCGCGCCAAAAAAGCGGAGCGATGCGTTTCTGCGTCGTTGGCAGTCGTTCAAAAAGAAAAGTGCCAGCCGCCGGCTTGACGTCAGGCGCGGCGAAAAATCGCGCCGATAGCCACCGTCCGCCCGACGGAGCTCTCGTCTTTTACATTTTTTTTTTATTTATTTTTTTTTCTAGACGAGCTTCGTGGATAAACTCCGGTGAGGAATGATCGCCCCGTCGAGGGAAGATACGCTCGTTTCGCGCTCGAGTTGTTTGAGCGGATGCTTTAATGAAAAATGTTTTTTTTTTTGCCGCGACGAAGGGTATTTCGAGAGTTGAGTGATGGCCATTCGGAAAAATTTTGTGGTTCTTTTGTCATCATGTAGGATATTGTTTAGTCGTGGCGTTTGTTATTTGGTTCTTTAGCCTTTTTCATGTACCAGGGGACTGTGAGTTGCGTTTTTCGTTCTCATGTGTGTACACTGATAGAAAAGATTCTTTAACCCAAAGTCTTGACTGCTTTGAAAAATAATTTTGTCGTGGTGTTTGAAATAAAGAAATATAAATTGGCATTGAAGAAATATTTCTTAGTAATTAATTAATGCGCGCGATCATGTTTATCGATGAAAAATTTCTTTATACATCTAATTTATATTAAGCACGGTTTTATATTAAAGACACTGAATTTGAATCAAAGGATCTTTTTTCTATCAGTGTAAACGAAATATGGATGTAAACGGAATTTAGGTGCTGATTGAATATAATTATCTTAGTTTCTAATTAATAATAAATCGATAATTATCCAAAATTGCGCAAAAGGCCGAAAGTACTTGTACTATTTTTTTGTGTCTTAAATCTTCTGCTCAACGGGCGGCAGATTCCACAACAAATTTAACGACCGTTAAGGCGAGCTTGCGCAGCGATTGTTGCCGCTGTAAAATGGAAAGCTCGATTCTCGTCGCCGACGCAGAAGCTCGTGAACCCCCGCAGGAGGGATCGACACCCAAAGTCCATCAAACTGTCGATACGGGCTGCACCTGCGCGGTTTTGCCTGCTCGCCTAAGTGGGACTAAGTAAGCGCGGCCGGCCGAACGCGGCGGGGACAGCGGAATCGATGCGACGGGCGCGCGCATCCAGGTCCGCGCTCGATATCAACTAAATCGAGAGTAGCGGAGACAGATCGGATTTATATATTTTAATGGAATCGAGTGGACGAGCTCCCAGGCTTGATTCAATTAAAATCTCGAGGATGTAGCTTTTCGGAGTGTTTTATATATATATACGCTCCGCGGAAATTCGTAGCTGCGCGGCCGCCTGGTTGCCAACGGGATTAATTGGAAAAAGCGCGATTACTTTTTTTTTTTAAGACGGGAGGGAGATCTAAATATGACGACGAGCGTATATCGCGTGGTATAGTTTCCTGTGTTGAGGATTGATTTAATTTTTTCGAAAATGTGATGCACGAGGCGCGCATCCGACACAAAGTTTAATCTCTAAATTTAAGTTGACGTAGTTTTTTGCTATTATTTGTTTTTTTTTTGTACACAGTATGAGAATTTTCATTGTAAAAATTTACTTTTAACGAAAATTAATGTACGAGAATTTTATCTTAAAACAATATTTATAGTAAACTTTTTATTACGTAAAAACTATTATTATAAAAAAGTTTACAACGAAGCTACAATATTTTCAAAGATCTTCGTGTATTGTAATTATATAACAGTATTCAAATATTTTTATGCTGAAATAGTGGATTTTGTGTGTGGAGATACCATCAAGTCGAAAACTTTTTGAAACACGCCAGACTTTTTTATTTCTACAGTAGCACGGCGGCGATTTTAGTCGATTTATTAGTCCTCGAGATTCAGCGGAGCTTCTCCAGAATTTTTTTTTATCACGATGCCTAAAATGTTCGATCTTAGGAAACAACACTGATTGATAAGCCGCCACGCGGGTTGTGAAAAAAAACGCGACGAAAAAATTTTCTTTTTATGTATTACGAATTGACACGCTAAGTTATAGGTACTGTATTAATGCAAATTATGGTGAAGTTTTTCTTTTAAAAATTGTTACATTTTTATTAAGAGGAGAAGATAATAAAAAATTACTTTGTTTTTTTTTTCTTTTTTTTTTAAAGTTTATTCTCAAGTATTTTCTTTAGAATCCTGAGATATTTTTACAAATCTTAAGAAACCCGAAGATTTACAAATTTTAATTTAAAAGTTAATAAAAATTAAGTTCGAAGAAAATTTCGCACGCGAAAAAAATACTCTAAATCGTATAATTACATTTAAAAATGTGATAAAATCTTTTATTGTATCTTCCTTAATTATCGAACTAATTGTATATGACAGTGTGCATAAATTTCGCATTCGTTGTTCAATAAAAAACACTACGACCCCTCTATCAATAAATAAATAATCAAATACCAATGGCACGCTTCAAATGAAAAATGTAAATCGCTATAAATATCGAATTTCACTAATTTACCCTTAGGAAGTAGCACGTAATGATTAATAAAAGTCTCAAATCTGACTCAATTAGCCGACAAAACATTCATAATAAAATCAATAATCCAGTACCATTAATGCCGATATCAACGAGCATAATTCGATTACGAACTTCTCTCGCGAAATTTTTTGTCTTCGAACGTATATTATCGGGGCTCCTTCAGTCCATATCGCACCTGGGCAGGATCGTAATTTTACCGGGAAATCGGATAACGGACCGCTGAATGTTTTACGCGGTCACAAGTGAATGAGTGAGAGAGAAAGAGAGAGGGGCAAATGGCCCGGAAAAATATACGCTCGGAAGCTGCCGGTCGAGGGGCAACGATGAATATTTTAACAGGATATACTCCTTTTTTCCCCTCTCTCTCTCACTCCCGCCGGTTACTTTTTAACGCCGGCCTCGGCTGATTTACGCGGCGACGCTGATACATCATTGATTTATGCGGCACTTTTCCGAAAATCGAGATTTCGTTGGAATTTTTATTTTTCTTCTCGCTCTCCCCGAGGATTGCGCCACGTCCGAGGCTCCAAAATTTATTTAACTTTCGTTTTTATTGATGGACTTATGGATCGCCGACGAACTCGCGTTTTAATTATTTGTCGGCGGCGTATTATATTTTTTTTTCCCTTCTCTCGTTCTCCCCGAGGATTGTGCAACGTCCGAGGCTCCGAGTGTTCCTCGAAAATTTGTTTATCTTTCGTTTTTATCGATGGCCGCACAAACTCGCGTATTAATTATTTATCGATCACGTGCGGGATGATTTATTGTACCGAGCCGCGATCAAATATTGATTGTTATTGCACATTGGCATAAATAATTATTTAATTTATTATTGACCAATTATGATAATTGGCCTGAATAAATTATGACGATATCGTCAAATTTTTTTTGCTCCTGCGGGGGGCCGCTGTGTACATATTATTGAAAATCAATGCCGCTGTTGGCTAAATTGAATTTCAACGATCGATAGATAAGCTTCTTAGAAACTAAAGAAAAATTATTTTTATATCGAAAAGTCAAGAATAAACGGAAAGAAGTCGCTTTCGGCGCTTAATCGAGTAAGAAATCGCCGTTGGGTCGCGCACACTTGGCGGCTGAATTTCATCGAATCATCCTACCGGAAAAAAAATTAACGGAACGTCGTTTCTTTTTTTTTTCGCGAGTTTTAAAAGCACAAAATGAGAAAAGTGAGTCACCGAGTGATCCAATAAGGAAAGACCTGCGAGCGCGTCTGGGTTCGATTAAAATTGTAAAGCGCAACGCGGGCGTTACGGCATCCTTGGACCGAATCCCGCATTTGAAATTCGCATAATGCTAGTGGCGAGCGTTGCGATTTTGCGCTGTCGATTCGGTCGTTGGCGCCTCTCCGGTCGATTTAATTTACTGGGACTTCATTGTTTCGTTTCGTTTTTATCCACGTGGCCTGCGCGTCTCGTGAAAGTTCGTAAAAAAAAATTGGATAATTCTATAAGTAAATATTTATACTTGTTGATTTATTTGTTTCTAAATGAATTTAGTAAATTCAAAAAAATATTTTACAAGTAATGCATATTAATACGTCAAATTATGTACATTTTCTTTCAGTGTACTTACAATTGAGTACAGATTTTTTTCTCAATTTAATTACAAAAAAAAATTGTTACAGTGTGCAAAGTAGGCGTTTTGTTTACAGTGCATAGGATAACGTGATCTCACTTCATGAAAATTTAATTTTTTACAGAGCGGAGATGTACGTTTTAGCTTTAGAAAAGAAGTTTCTTGGAAGAACAACAATGTTTTTTTTTTAAATGAAAAATAAGCAAAGTGAAGTGATGAATACTCTGAGAAAGAAAAATACAAAAAGGAAAAAAATTTTTCATACGTAATCAGTTAATGAAAGTGATATTTTTCTTTCTCTCTCTTACATTGGGTTTGCCGTTTATAATTTTTTCAAGGCCATGCATACTCGACTCTATATGAGCGTTTAAAAGAAATATAAATAAAATGATTTATCTTAAAATAAAGATTTCTTGCATCCAAATTATAACATCACCAATTTGTGCGCGTAATAAATTAAAAACTATCAATATTTAAAAATTGACTAGAAATTAACATACTTTAACTTCATGATTATTGGTTTATTATGTAATTAATCGAAGTGAGGTATATATTTGAAAAGAAATTAGTAATTAATCTTTGAACGAATAAATTTCACGAAATTACAATTTTTGCAATCATTTGTTCTTACATAATTACGTTAATTTTCACAAACAATAATTAACATTTTTCAACTGTTTGTTCATTTACAGACTAAATTAGCTAAAAAATCCACCTCCATCAGAGTAAAATTAAGTGATATTCACTAAAGTAATTTTCAAAAATTTAAATCTAGAATGAATTATTCTAAATTAAGACTGAAGTTTCATTCTAGCTGTTTTATTTTATATATAAACCGCCCTAAAAATATTAAAAATACCTTGCAATGCACTTACTTAAAAAGAAACTATATATTACTGTAAAAACTTTTAAAAAATGAATAGAAAAATGTATATAACCGTAGAAAGTTTAATAAATTTAATAAAAAAATAAATATAAGTGTAGACAGTTTAATAAATTTAATAAAAAATGAAATACAGCCATGGAAGCTTTGACAAATAAATAAATATGTTTTTCTCTCTGCACATCGCAGCAGTACAAAGCAGTCCCAAGAAACGAGAGCCGCGCAGGCACCGCAGCGCGTCATGGCGCATTCAATTCAGCCGCATCACGCGCCGGCGGAGGCAACAATTTCTTATATCACCGGCCAACTACGATAATGCGGCATTAAATCATCCAAGACTACGACGACCTAGAAAGTGCGCGGCGGAGCGATCCTCCGCCGAGCGAGCGGTGGCCCTCGATTCAGCCATTGAAAAATCGTATTAAGTCATCGTTTCGCCTTCGCCGCGGCGCAACTCTCGCGCGTCAGCCTCATTAGCGGCGCCACCTCCTCTCGAGTATCTTTTTTTCTTTTTTTTTTTTATTTGCACGGGCCGAGAGCGCGACTGTCGCGAGGAGGAAGCCGCCGATTAGCGGCCTTAAAGCGACGCTGCTCGCGGTTCGCGCGCTGCTAATCGCTTCGCGTCGCGAACAATGAGGCTGAGATTTGCTTTGCCCCGAGCGACGCTTTATAACCGTGTGGAAATAAGTATGAGGATTCCAAAGAGGCTTCGCGGCTCGCGTGGGAAAGTGTTTTTTTTTTTCGATGATTTTTGCCGATAGATTTTTTTTTTATATTTTTCAATTCTTTAGGGTTTTTCCGACGATTTTTACCGATCGATTATGTAGATTTTTTTCTATTACAAGTTTATACTCGACTCTATAAATTAAAACGACATATAATTTAGAATTTAATTGTTGGCAGCAACTTGTTTTTTTGAAAGTGATTTATTGGTTTCTGGGTGATACTCTACCCCACACGAAATTACGAATCCTAACGGTTTTGAAATGAAAATTTTCATAAATTTATTAACACTACTAAATAGAGAAGAAATACATAAAAAAAAACGACATCTCGGTAAAAGTGAAAATGAGGCGTTTAAATTAAAACGTGTAGGGTTTGATGTTAATGACCTGGCGAACCTTCATCCAGGGCGACAGAGCATCGCGGGAGAAAAATTTATCGCGGCGCCTCTTTTTTCCAAGTGCGCCCCGCCGGTCGCTAATTGCCCGGCCTAATTGTTTTATCGTCCGGCTAACGGTTCGCCTTGTGCGCCCTGACGGATTTTTTTATCGGGCCGACCGCTCAAAGGGTTGCGCCGATTTTATTCAACGGCGCGTTGGAAACTGAACGAGCAGACGCGTTATGTGTTGTTTAACTTTTTTTTTGTCTTATTTTACAAGAGAGAGAGAGAGAGAGAGAGAGAGAGAGAGAGAGAAGATTTTTTTTGGGGAACCTCGAAGCACAAAGTATCTATATGTAACCAAATATTTACTAGAATTTTTATAATAAAGAATATAGTAATTTTTATACAACTGGATAGCAATTTTCCAAAACGTTTCCTCTCATTGTATTGTATAATAAAATTAAACATTTGCATTGTACTAATTCCTTTTAAAGTAGTAAAAATTACTTAAAATTTAACAAAAATCGCCAGAAAATCAAGGCGCCCCAAGAATACCGTGAAAGTATGTGGCTAAAATTTTTACCCAACTACTAACTTTCCATGCATAAATCGCGTAAAAAAAATTTTTAACCGACGGAATGATCCTTGAACCACGGGATATAAGCCTGCGAGCGAAATTCAACCACCAGACGTGAAATAACCAGGCGCTGTGCACGAATTCGCGCGGAACCCAGCTGATCAAATTCGCCGCGCGGTGCAGGCACTCAGCCAGACGCGACTCGCCGAGTGAGACATCGCGACGCGGGCCGCGTGACACTGAACCAGTTGCGGCGAGAAAACGCGGTGGAGAAGCGCCCGCGGCGTTTTCCGCGTGTCCGCGAGGGTTGCGAGCCTCTTGGCACGCGCTCGTCACCTTGTCTCCCTGCTCTGACTTACTTCGGGGTCGAAATCTTCTGTCAACGGGCTGAGCGATTTTTTTTTTTGCTCGGAAGTGCGTCAATGTCGCGGGCGCGAGGTAGAATACGAAGACAAAAAATTAATAAAAGATTTTGTTGAATTATACTTGAAGAATCGTTGTTTCCAAATTGTTTTTTTAAACAATTGCACGAAGATTGTGTTTAAAGTGCGCTCTTGTGCTTTCGTTTACGCGAGTTTTTTGTGCAAGGTAATGGGCTTAGAGGTACATTTATTATTTTTGGCTTTGAATAATTTAAATTTTGAACTTAAAATACTTCACTCTTCAAATTAGTAGAATATCGGATGCCCTGCTTCACTACGCCGAAGAATTCGGGTTAGATAAAAATATTTTAGGAGCATTTTGAATTCTTTATGTTTATAGATTTTATAAAAGACAAAACATTCTTTTTATTAACTAAATATACATTCTAGATAAACTTTATTCAAAGACAATCCAGGGACTACATAAGAATAGAGATTTATATTTTACAACAAAATTCACCTACAAGATTCATCATTATCGACACATTAAAATCGCAGTCCTTTTGAAAGATTAACGCTAAACTCACAACATTAAATTATTCCCTAGTTTTATCTGCTTTTTAGTGCCTTTGCAAAATTTACAACCCTATAAAATTCAAATAAGATAAAGAACAACTACCAGTCACTAATTCCACATCGAAAGTCTTCTACTCAAAATGCAAGCCACCAAAATACAGGTTGACTATTGTCATACACATTCGTCTCGGTGTCACTTACAAAAGAAATTAAAGGGTAACAAAACTAAAAGGACGCCCGACACCAAATAATCACACGAGTACACGCTGAAATGCTTGGAAGCAAATTTCACTCTCAGCTTACAGTGAAACCACTCTACTGGAGTAAAATTTTACTCTATATGAATACAGTGAAATCACTGTACTGGAGTCAAATTTCACTCTACACAAATATAGTGCCATAAATCCACTCTAAAGTAGAGCCAAAGTCACTCTAAGGTAGAGTGAAGTATTACAGGTGAAATCTCCATCGTTCGCTCTACCTAAGACTCAAAAAATGGCACCACACCAAGAGACTTAATTTCACTATAAAACTAGAGGGAAAATTTCACTCGAGCCGATTGAGCGATTGAGCACACAAAGAGAAGATCCTCCGCACTTGCGTACCGGCGAGAGTCGGAAACCCCCCGGAAGCGCTAACCGCGGCGCTCGCGCCGTCACCACGTGACCCCCGGGTACCTCGCTCCTCGAGGCGCATGGGGTGGCGGCCTTAAAGGCACTGGTGGCCGTGATTCCGCGCGGGCCGTCGGTCCGGTGCCTGCGCACGCTCTTGCGCGGCCGATTGTATAAATCCGGCGCGCGGATGCCGATGATGCTAAAACTAACCCGGGTGCCGCGGCGTCTACATTTATAACGTCCTTCCCTTTATACCCCGGGGCGCGTCGACCGAGCGAGAGAGACGGAGAGGAGCCGCGGGTGTCCAAAAGCACCTCGCTCAATTTTAGCCGGCGGCGCGCAGTGTGTGTATTAACAAACCGCGTGAAAAGATACCAAAAATAATTCCCCGCGAAGAAATAAATCGGGAGTAGCGCGCGCGCGGATATATCCACCCGCGGGCCTCTCCTCCCCTCGGCCGGTACACGCGCCTCTCTCTAGGTGTACCCCCGGGGTGGGCGCGCGACGTGCTCTCGCTATATATTGCCCGGTTGCCCGTCCGAGCGGCCGCAGCTCTCCGAGGAGGCGAGTCTCCGCGCGGGCAACCTGTGCGCGCGTGTTTTTGTATTAAGGGGGGCCACCCCCGGGCGAACTGTGCGGCAGGTGGTTGGATAGTCCGCGACGCGAGTGCCCAGTGCGACGTTTACGTGCGAAGTTCGAGCGTCGAGTGTCGGTGGGTTTGTACACTGAGAGAAAAAAAAATAATAAAAGTCGCTATCGTGCTCAAGAAAGGAGTGACAGTCTTAACGAGCGAGAATCTTTTGTACGAAAAATAGTACGGATTTTATCAAAATCGCTGCTGTGGTTAAGAAAGGAGTGACAGATTCAACAAGACAGAATTTTTTGTATGAAAATAGTACGGAAATTATAAAAATTACTATTTTAAAATAATAAAAATTGCACTTTTGGGTATTAAAAATTGCTACTTTTCATACTAAAATTTCATTCTTCTCAAGACTGCTCTCTTAAAATTCATCCAGTGAAAAACTACTGATTTCCACTGCATAAACACTTTTTCGTCAAACTATAGCTATAGTCACTACATATTTTAGTGAAAGATTTATAGAAAAGAATCACTAGAAACCTTCATAAAAGTCACTAAAAATGCAGCGAAAAGATTTTCAGCGAAAACTAATTCAAGAAAATAATAAGTATGTAACAAAAAAAAAAACTTATTAATCAGTGAATATTTTTTCACTATCAAAATTTTAGAAAATTGCACTAATCACTATAGCAATTTTTATTCAGTTTTTTCGCTCGATGTATCTTCGGAAACTTGTAGGGGAGTTTGTGGACGAACTTCGGGTGGTTAATCATCGGATCTGGATGTCGAGCAGTTTGAGCTGCGGATTAAGCTTTGCGAGGGTTTTAACGGGGCTGTGAGTGGATTGCCGTTGGGAGTAGCGAGACAACGCCGAGTGGAAAATAAATTCCTGATCTAATTGCCTGCGACCTTGAACGGGGAGTGCGTCGTTTTTGCGAAGAACAAAGCAGTCCACAAAAGTTGTGAGATATTTAAATGGCAGCCGCGGCAAGGATTTCGATAAACTGAAGGCATTGTTTTGAATGCTGCTTCTTCGACATCGAGAGGCTCGGATTGTACGACGAAGACAGAAGTACAGATGGAATTTAGAAAAATGCGTTGACGCCGACACAAAGGGAATTTTTTGTTTGAAATTTAGCTTGAAAGCTTAAAAAAAGTTTTAAAAGTGCACGGTTAGTTGGAAAAAAAAGGCAAGAGCTTTTGCGTGCGGAAAGTGACAGATCATATGTGAATAAAATATATAAAGTGAACTAAATTTAATTATAAAAAAAGTACAACCAGTGTCTCCACCTAAAGTGACTTAGATTCTTCACTCGCAGACGTGAATTCGAACTACCGCTGCCAAAAAATAAAAAAAATGTCATTCCATTCGAGAAAAGTTCGGAGAATTCAAGTAAAACACTCTTCTTAAAAATGAAGAGAATAAACTCGGTCGATTTCTTTCTCAGTCGAATAATCGAACGTTTTTTTTTCCTTCATTCTACCATGCCACACGAGAAGTTCTCTCCGCCACGAAATGTTCACTGGCAGCAGGCAATCGAAATCGGACAAAGTGACTCGGATTTTTCACTCGCAGACAACAGTCTGAATAAAAAAAATCACTCCATTTAAAAAAACTCAGCGAGTTCGAGTAAAAAAGAACCCTTCTTTAAAAAAAAACTCAATCGTCTCCTTTCTCACTTAAATCGAGTACTTTTTCACTCCATTCTACCACGCGCCAAGTGATCGAGACTCCCTCGATTTCTCCGCCGCGAATTTTTCACTCGCAGACAATATAATTCGGACAAAAAAAAAACACTCCATTCATAAAAAAAAATTAGCAAGTTTAAGTATATAAAACAGTTAAAAAAACTCGATCGTCTCCTTTCTCACTTAAATCAAGTGCTTTTTTTCCTTCATTCTACGACGCTAAACGACAAGTTCCCTCTGCTTCGAATTTTTCACTCGCAGATAATATAATCCGGAACAAAAAAAATTCACTTAAAAAAAAATAAATTCAGCAACTCCAAGTAAAAAAGTACCCTGATTTAAAAAAAATTCTCCTTAATTCTCACTCAAATCGCGTATGTTTTCCCCTCTCGAGACTTCTTCTTCTCCGCCTCGAAATTTTCACTTGCAGACAATATAATCCGGACCAAAAAAATCACACCATTAAAAGAAAAATTCATCAAGTCCAAGTAAAAAAGTACCCTTCATTAAAAAAAAATCTCCTCAATTCTCACTCAAATCGCGTATGTTTGCCCTCGATCCTACCGAGCTCGAGACTCCCTCTTCTCGGCTTGGAATTTTTGTCGGATCGGCGGGCGGTTTATACTCCGATCAAATGGCAAAAAAGCAAGGTGTCGCGCGAATTTCTCGACGGCCGTTGTTACGCCGGGTGCGCCGAGTGCGCGCGATATACGCGAAAGAAACGCGGGGGCCGTCGGGCACAGCTGCCCCGCGAGTCTCTCGGGGGGCCCGCGCGCGAGGAGGTGCACCGCGCGGGGCGCCGCGAGGAGAGAAAGAAGCAGGAGGCTCACGCCGAGCGACTTACCTCTGCTGTTTTTAGAACTCCACTCCCAGAACTGTGCGGGCCGAGCCGAGCCAAAACCAAAATACCACCGATATAACATCGGCCGCCTAGCCAGCAGCAGCGGTAGAGGCAGCAGCACCTAGCATCCCCTGCGAACAGAGACGGAGAATCGAGGCCGAGATGAGTAAGCGCGAGCGAGAGGGAGAGAAGAGCGAGATGAAGGAGTGGGGAGCGACGAGGAAGAGAAAAGAGAGCAATGGAGAAAGTGCGCGCGTGGATAATGCTCGGGGAGGGTGGGGAAGGCTTGTAGCACGCGCCGGAGGAGAGTGGAATATTGCGGTGGAAAAAAAAATATTTTCAGGCGATTAAGCGATCTATTTTCGCCCCGGCCGAGGAGCGAGCTTGCGAGCCGAAAGCTGCGCCGCGGCGAATTTCACGGCGGCCGCGGCGAGGAGATGCGCGCCGGCTGCTCGCACAAAAGATTCCATGCTTTCGCTCGCTTTGCCGATGGTGTGGATAATTTTTTCCAGGCTCTTTTTTACGATGGGATTTATTTATTTATTTAATATAAATTCAACGGAGTGTAAGTCCTAAATTACGAAATATATAAGTTAAACTAGAAATGATATAAATAATATATAAAATAGTGGTTAATCATATCGATTAATTAAAGAAAATATAAACAATTCATAAGCTAATAATTAATTCGAAATGAATGTAGCGATGATTTCTGAACTGACATTTATTTATTTAATTCAATTCAACGGAGTAAGTATAGTCCCTAATTACAAATAGAAACTTAATTGAATATAATATAGAAATATTACTTCTTTTATTTATTTTGACTAAAGAGTCCTTAATACAAAATTCAAAATATAATGATTATTATTTAGTATCGGGAGGACCTTATCTTATCATCGGTTAAAATTTTCAACTGCTCAAATATCTACCAGGACAACATACATCCAAAAAAAAAACCTAAACGAACAATCACAAGGTAAATCGCATCAACCCCATAAAACCCATCCTCAAAAATCTCAACCAAACATTTTCCCCGAACATCAATTTTTGTCAATTACCAGGCGCTTTCCTAAAAACAAAAAAACACCGGAAACCGCTCGAATCCTCTCGCAGCCGCGCTCAAAAGCACGCGACAGTTCCATTACAAAGTGACGCTCCCCGTGACGGACGTTCGTCAGCCGACAAAATATGAAAAAGAGAAAAACAAAAAAAAAAAAAAATACGCGTCGCTCTCGGGCAAAAAGCCGAGGGCGCCCGAGGGGGCAGGGAGGACGCCCGCTCGTGCTATTTCGGTGGCGCGTGGCCAAGATGGCGGGTGCGCGTGGCGATTGGCCAATGCCGGGCGTCCCGACGCCCAATGCCGACTGCGTCGGGGCGGACCTGGTTCGCCGATCTTCGCCCCGCGCCTGGCACGCGCCCCGCGAGCAAGAAGGTCGACCCCCCCTCCTGCCCCCTGCTGCCCCCGATCCCCCTGACCGGGGATCTACAGAAGCCCCGATCGATCAACGGCGTCGTTTTTTCGTGCAGCTGCCTGAAACGACGGGCAGATTCTCTGCGCACGCGTGTATGTGTGTATATGAATGCTTGGACATGTATTTGTGTGTATATGTGTGGATATGAACGCTTAGATATGTATGTGTATGTGTAGGTACGCATATACTGATGTGTGTGTATAAGTTTATATGACTATGTACACCGAGAAAAAAAACTTAATAAAAATTATGATTGTGATTATAAAAGGAGTGACTTGCACGAGTATGTGCAGATGTGTAAATGTGTACGTGTACGTGCATGTGTGTAAATATATTTGTGTACTTGCATGTGTGTAAATGTATTTGTGTAAGTGCATTCGTGTACCTGCATGTGTGTACACGTGTACGTGCACATGACATCCACGTATAAATTGATGTGTGTATATGTGAGTGTGGGTGGTACATGTGGGTGTTGGTGTGGATGTGCGACGCCACGCGCCGTCGATCGTAAAGTCGAGACTTGATTTATCGGGACGAGAGGCGCGAGAAGAGGGCCTTTCCCCGAAAGTGTATACGACGCTCGAGTGTCTGCGACCGATCGACAAAAAATTTTTCGAAACGATTCTCCGGGGAGTCGCTTTGCCTCGCCGAACTGGACTCGTTCTACTTAAAAGGACGCGAATATAGGGTGACTGAACGCGCGCGTGGCCGCCACCGATTGGAATGCGCTTGCGGAGAAAGGAGTTTTCCTTGCCTGCGAGGATTCTTGAAAAAAGTGCAATATTGTTCGTGTGCTTTAAAAAAAAACTCTTCATGTTTTTTCTTCGGTATCTTGTCTGAAAATGTAAAATTCACTTGGAAAATGTGGATAGTGCCGTTTGATACGCGAAAAGCCACCCACATGCTAAATGTTCACATTTTCAGATTAATGAGAATTGCACATTTTCGGATTTAGAGAGTAATACAAGTTTTTTGTAAAAAGAAAACTGAGCTCCGTTCATTTGTAGATATAAAATTGATTGTAAATTCGATAGGTAAATTCTGAGGCGCCGCATATGAAAATTTTTGCAAAGAATCAACTTTGTATTCAAATGTTTGAAAATTACAAGCGAATTGGAGTCTGGAGTTCGAATCGAAATTCTCAAAATCGAGGAGGAGGAATTCGGTCACGTTCGATCGTTTGCTTTTGTTCATTTTCAAATTCAAAACAGAAAAGCTGCGCCTGAATACAGGAATTGTTTACAGTAAGACAAAAACAAACAGTTCAACTTTTCTTCACTCTGAAAATTGCGGTAACGGCGCCAACTGAGTGGCGTAAATACTGAAAAAAATCTTGAATAAAATACTATTTGCCCGAAAACTTAATAAAAATTGCTATTGTAGTTAAGAAAGAAATTAATAATTTCAAGTGAATATCTACTTAAAAATACGAAATTGATCTCTCAACGCGCTCTTCATCTCCGTAAAATTTCTCTGCCCAAACATAATCACCAGCGGCAAGCCCACAGAGGCTCACCTCCGCAAAAGCACGTCCACCGCTCCAAATGGTCCGCGATCGCGAGTCTCGCGCACTGAAAATTCCTCTCGGACATTTGGGCCGGGCGTCGGTGGTACCGACACTTCGCCTCCTCGATTTCGAAGGATGATCGGCGCTCTCGCCGCGCGACGTCTAATTGGCTTCGCCTTGGACGGGGCCGCGAAGGCCGGCGATTTTCAAGGCGGATGCCAATTCCATGTGGTTACGAAATGCAGGCAGGAGAGCCAGACGAGAGGCGCGATGGAGGAGGCGCGGGTAGCCTCGTTGCGGTTTTAATGCAGCGACGCCCGGTACGCCGGATGTTTTTCGCGCGGCGCCAAAACCACGTCCATCGCTGATTGATCGCTTGTTTTTTTTTTTTTTTTTGAATGTCGTCCCGTTCCACGCATAATGGTTCGGTGGATCGTGCGCGCTGTTTACCTCCCGCGCGGTGCGCTTCTGCCGATCGACGAGTCGTGGATTGTGTATATAAGGGATAATGATACCCGGAAAGAAAAAAGTTGTTGTAAAAGCAACAAATAAAAAATTTTATACTGAAAATGATTTATTTATTTATTTTCATTTCGACGGACTAAAATAGTCCTTGTACTAAAAGTACAAAGTAAGATATAAAATAATAAACTTAAAATTATAGTTGAATATAAAATTAAAATAACTGAAAACTACTAATAAATGAATGCAGGGAAGCTTAAATAGTTAATTCACTGGACTTGCGTAGTAAAATTTACTGTACAAATTCAGAAAATTGTGCTATATAAAGTTTTGTCGGAATCCTCCTTTCAAAATTGTTTTATCGATCTAATTAAATATTTAGTCGAATTGGCAAACATTATTAATTTAAAAAATTGATGCATATAAGTTATAAATATTCAGTCGATTTGACTAAAATTGATTGGTTAAATTAACACAAAACTTTTCTTCAAAGTTTTAAAAAAATCTCCACAATCTCTTCAATCGTTTAATTAAGTAATCAACGTGGACATTTTTTATCAGTACTCGATTAATAAATTAATTCATACCAGTTGAATGGTCGAGCTCGCGAATAAAATCCCCCAGAAGCAAACAAAACGAAAAGATAAAAGTGTCATCCGACGAAAAACGAATAATAACCTTACGGCTCCATTCCACTCGTCACAATTAGTATACAATCGCAAGGCATCGCTCCAGCGTTTGTAAAGAACTCGCTAATCAATTCACCCCGGCGGATTAGGGAAAGAAGCGAATTAAAGAAAAAAAAATTGGGAGAGGGGACAGCACGCTCGCAAATGCCGTTAAGGCGAATGACGAAGAATGACATGACGTGATTACATTTCGCGGCGCAAATTTTGAAGAATCCAATTATTATTAGAGGCGGTACGTTGACTGCCGGTTAATTCGCTTATCTAAGGGGATTTCCAAAATAGCAGCGAGCAGCCGCAGGGCGTCGTTAATTATTTAGGAGCGCGCGCCCGTAGATCGGAGGAGAGGCGAGCTCCGCGCGACGCGAGGTGAACGATCCCCGCGGTGTGAGAGATTCATATTATGCGCCGAGTTTCCCGACCGAACGGTCGGACTGACATATATCGCTTTTCTTTTTTTATTATTCCTTACATTTGCGCTTGCCAGCCGCTCGATTGAAGTCTCACTCGAGCTGCAAGACTGCATGCAGCGCGCAAACTGAAATTTGCTTCGGAGTCCGCACTGTTTATTGAATCACTCGTAGAGAAATTCAGTCATTTTTAGTAAATATTTATCATAAAGAAATTATTCAGTCATTTTAGTAAATATTTATCCTAGAGAAATTATTTAGTCATTTTTACTGTAATAGTGTTTGTTAACATCTTGACGCCGGTGTCCACATATGAGGAAAATAATTTCTTATACTATCTTTATTTCGTGAGGAAAACTTTTAAAAATGTTTACACAATTAATTTATGCATTTTAGAAGCTAAAAGGTTGTTAAAATATTTATATTTTTTGCCACATTTAAAAACTACAATTTTTTTTTAAATTAGCGCCAGCCAGATTCTTCTGAGGTTAAGTGGGTCCGAAAGTAATTAATTAGAAATTCAAATTTCGCGCCATAATAGAAAAATCCTTTGTCCCAAAGTCTTAATTTAATTTAATTAAATGCGCACGGCCTTATGTTAAAGACTCTGATTTTGGATGAAAGGAGAAAAGCTTGAGTAATGTTAAAAATCACATTCAATCTTTTCTCGTTTTTTTGGAAAGGTTCAGGAAGTTAAAAACGATCAGGTTTTCTAGAACTTCACATGTTTTCTACAAAAGTACAACTTTATTTTTAGAATATTTTAACAACGGGCAGCCTCCATTACTGAACGTGTATGACAACATCGTAAATGATAGCCAAAATGCCATGTTTTTTGACTGACATAAATACGTCATTGTCAAAATTATTACCGACGTCATAAGACTGACATGAAATGTCATGAATCTAATGCACGTCCTAAGCTGCTCATTAAATATATATAAGTAAATTTTTTTTATGTTGCACAATGTAATAATCTTCCCTTCAATGATTAGTAAATGACGCTCAGGAGTTCGTATTCTTATGAATTGTGAAAAAAAAAAATGAACTAAGGTACTTAATTACTAGTACAGGATATATTTAGACTGTAAGTGGATAAATTAAAGTGCACACAAAATTTAAGATAAAATATTTTATTATTCACGCTTTCCAAGTGAATTTCACATTTTTACATAATCATAATGTGGACAAAGAATACGTCACCATTCACACATGCCAAGTGAATCCTCAAATTTTCAAGGAAATGCAACGGAAGGAATACAACGGAATTCTCATCGCGAAGATCCATCGTACGTTTTTTTATTTATTTTTTTTCATTTTAGCCCACAAAATTCCAAAGAGGAATCACCTTCGCGCAGGCGAATCTCGAAAGGTTCGCGGAGCTTGCAAGCCTCGCCGAAGCTCGCAGACAATCGCGGCTCGCGAGGGCGGGCGAACCCTTCCCCGGCGCGTCTGCTTTTTTCCTCGGAGAGGAGGGAAGGCTCGTCGAGGGTCCCCGAAGCGCACGTGCGCCGTGCACTCGTTTTCTTTCCGTTTCCTCGGAGGGGACGCGCTGCGGCGGCTGTTCTTTGCTCGCGCGCAAACGTCGCGGATCGGCACGTGCCGGCCGATAAATCTGTCGCCGGCAGCTGACGCCGAGGGGAGGGGGGAGGGGGGACCGGGCAGCCGGCGACTTCTCCCTCCCTCCGAGAAGACGGCGACTTCGACCCCGAGCGCGGCTGTCGCAAGCTCCGACGGCGATCGTCGGCCTGTGCTGGTAAATTCCAGGGGAATTTACGTGTATGTGTGTGTAAAATAGTTGGAGTGAAAATTCACTCTTAGTTTATAGAGAAAGCACTCGTTGAGTCAAATTTTACTCCAGTAGGGACAATCGAGTGAAAATTTGACTTCAGTAGAGTTAATTGTATTATCTTATTTACTTTAGGGCTTGGACGTCCCTCGAGAACGGGGATCTTTGTATGATACTTTGGGAGGGTGAGTGATAATGGATAATCGCGATAATTGCTCTGTTTGTTATGCTCTTTTAGGAAATCGAGATTTTTATTTACTTCGTTTAATAGGCATGGTGAAAGACTCGTTAACTGCTCTCAAAGGGGATAAAGGCCTGCGGAGTTTAGAACTATTAACTGAATTTTCATGTCACTTAGCAGTTGAAGCCTTTCGTTTACTATAGTATAAGAAAAATAGTGGAGAAGGATTTACTGCAAATTCTTAAAAACGGAGAAAAATCCTTTCGATTAAATTAAAAAAAAATGACTATTATAATTTTGTTGCTAATTATTCAGAGATTTTTATATCAGCAAGCAAAAAAAGATTGCGGTTTAAATTGTTAAAGTGATGTCTTTCAAGTAAGTTATTCATTATCCTTATTTAATACATTAATGTTTAATTTAAAAATTTATTTTTTCTACCTCTCGACAATAATAATTTTAGCTACTGTAATGCAAAATTTACGGAATCATGCATAATAATAACAATGAGTGCAAAAACATTAACACAATCGGAAATTATTTATCTCCTCATGCAGATTCCATATATGCGTTTCCGGTAGTAAAAAGACACTTGACTGTAATACTTTTTATCTGCAACCGCGTAATTAAAGAGTTAGTCACTTGAAAGTAAAAAAAAATCTACTACTCGTCGTTCAGTAGCGATTTTCGTGAATCACGAAGATGATGATTAAGAAATTTCACAAAAAGCTTTACGAATTTTATTTTAAAGCCTCACGATTTACTGCCCATCCGTTACGCGTCGTCAGTCTTTTACAAGCGTTAAACAATTTAATTCAATTCTTCTAATTATTTAAAAAAAAAAAAAAAAGAAGAAGAAGAAGTGAAATAGAAGACTAAGTGCAAGATTTCCCAAAAATCTTTAAAAGCCAAAACCAGTGTTTAATCTATTTTTATTTTATATCCACACTATTTACTTCCCATCCGTTGCGCCTCATCAGGCTTTTACAAGCGTTAAACAATTTAATTCAATCCAAGTCGTTCGGTCGCGGTTTAACGACTGCATCCCCGAGGGCGCCCGCCTCGAAACGTGACGCGGGGTCGAAGAACCGGAAAACGCAGCGGCGGCGCGGCGCCCAAATCTCCAGTTTCCTAAAGCCATCGCGCCTTTCCCGAAAGCATTAAAAAATCATCGTTATACGAGCGACGCGCGACACTTCGCCCCTCTCCTCGCGCGCAGAATCGTTAAACCGGATCAGGCGCGCGACACACATCACGCTCGGTCGGCCCCCTCCCTCCGCCGGCCGGGGAGGAGGAAAATCCCCCCGGAAAAATCCTCCGGGCGCTCGTCCAGCGACGGAAATAGCCCACCGGGAGATTTACTTCACGGCGGTGCGCCTGCATCTGCCCTCCGTTTAAACTTCTTTTTGCTCGCGCGCGGAGAGATCGACTATCGGCTCGTGCTTACCCCCCTCCCCCCCCCTGAGGCAAATACGTGGGGCACGTGCCGGGAGCAAGTGCAAGGGGAGGAAGAAGCGCATTTTCGGGGGTCGGAGGTTTTCTCGGAGCGAGCGCGACTTCCGGTGTGCAGGGCGAGATGGAAAGCTTTCTCGAGGGCCGCCGATTCTTGCGCAATCGCGACGGCGAGGATTAAGTCGATGCGGAGGTGTATATGTGTATATACTTACTGATTCTATCCGAGAAGCACGCTTGTCTTTTTTTTTTTTTGCTCGGGTTTAATTTTAGCCGCCGGATGTTGAAGTCGTTTGCGAGGAGACCACGATGACTTCACGGTGTTAAGGGTAAAATTTCATTGGGGCGGTGCGAGGGTACTGCATGTGAATGTGAATAAGTGAAAAGCACTTCGAATAAGCGAAAGATTTTTTTTTCCTTCGAATAAGGGCATGAATATTTAGTTGTTTGTATTTGGAGTACACACAATTTGTAATCATATGGATTGTGTGGTAAAAGTTAAGATATTATTTTATCGTTTGGGACTTATCGGTATGAGATTGGAATTATTGATAATAAAAATTAGTTGTCAAAGTTAATTATGATTATAAAAATTGTATAATTAAAATCTATTGTACTTTAACAATGCAAGATAATCTTGAAGTAATGATTTTGGGAATCCAGTTGTTGTACAACTTTATCTGATTTATTGTGCAAACTGCATGAATAAGCTATTATTATGTTATTATGTACCCAATAAATATACAAAAAAAAAGAAAAATATCAAATTTTTGAAAAATAAATGAAATTTGACACTTTGGTGGACATCAAGGTGAAGTAGAGCTTTATGCTTCAACGGAAATTGAAATTTTTTGTATTATTTTTTTTGAAAGACACATGACTGAAGTTGAATCAGGTCACTTCATCCAAATGCGATGTTTCAACGTTGGATGTCTTTTATGAATTCTGGTGAGCGGAGCCTGAAGGAGAATAAGTGTGTCAAATTCACGTAATTGAGTGAAGTTTCGCTCATTCAACTTTAAAGGGATGCTTATTCCTGCAGACGTATGCATTCTTTGAAAAACGAATAATGTGTTTCTGGCTCGTACTAAAAGTGAATTTCAATCTTCGTAATTAATTAAACGAAAATAAATCCAATGTGATCGGTAAGATGCAGCAACAATCAAAGTTTGATTTCATTTTTAGTAAAAATTGCATATTGTTGTATGATAAAATTCCATCGCAGTCGATAGATCATAGAATCTGGTCTTAAAAATATTGAAAATTTTCTCATTTCCAGTTTAAACATCTTTAAGCAAAGGCATTGTGTTTTATTTCCTTTTTACTGTATACACTATAGTGCCCTTCGATGAAGTTACAGTTGTAATTAATTTTAATTTCAATATTATTGGTTTTGTTATTTTATCTGACATTCCTGCCTAATGGAACTTTTTCATGCAAAGCCGCAATTTACACGTCGACTACACTTGTAACGGCAATTTACGTAACTCATGTAAAACTTGACGTTCTAAAAAAGCTGAAAAAGTGGCACCAGTATTCATCGTTCTAGGGCAATAAATTTAATATCATAAAAATCACTCGTTACTTTTAATTCACAATTTTTTATTTTTTCATCATACATTTGCGTAGAATTAAAATGCAGATTTTTATTACCTTCTAAACTTTTAACAAATCTACGCACTTAAAAACGTTGTATAAGAAGAATTAACTCTGAATTAAAATACAATTTTTTATTAGTTTTAAAACTACTAAACAAATTTACGCACTTAAAGACGTCGTACGAAGACTTAAAAAGTTTACTCCTTAATTTTAATTCTGAATGTTTTCATCATACATTTGCATACAATTGCACTGTAACTTTTTATTGCCTTTTAAACTTTTCAACAAATCGAGACGCCTAAAAACGTCATAAAAAACACTGAACACCGTAAAAATCATACCGAAAAGAAATTCGAAATGAAAATAAAGAGAAAAAAAAGAAATGACACGAAATTACGAACACATCGGTTAATTTACAGAGAGACACCCACGCGTGAGGCGAAGAAAAACAGCGTCGAAAATCAGTCGGTCGCTCTAGAAAACGGAACGAAGGTAAAGCTGCAGCAACAGTCGATCGCCGAAGGTTGCCGGCGCGGCGAGTGTGTACACAGCCGAGAATCCCGGGGATTTACGCGCGCGCGGCTGTTAACGCTAACCGCGGCGGCAGGAATTTTGCGCCGGCGAGTCATTTAAGCCTCGACGGATTTACGTAAATCGCCCGCAGGCTCCCTCCGAGAATTTCGCCTCTGTACTCCCCCGCGCCTGCTACCTACATTCAAATTAGCGAAAAACCACTATAATCACACACTGAGAGAAAAATTTGTTAATTTTAAGAGCACATTTATTTCAATAGTACTTATTAAACATTTTATCTAGTCAAGAAATTATTTTTTCGAAACTACTAAATTTACTTAGAAACAAGTGGATTCATTTAGTTTAGATCATCACTTGATCCAAAGAAATATTTGATAAGTACTATATTGAAGTAAATCATTTCCTTAAACTTAACAATTTTTTTTTCAGAGTAGTGAATTTTTAATTTACTGAAAATTACTGAAAAGCGCTTCACGATTTCAGTACCAGTTTAGGTTTCTTACTAATTAAATTGTAGAGGGTATAGATCCCCTGATCAATTGGATCTGCGATCGCGCGCAATCGCGTCTTTAAATCCACCCACTGAGTGACACGAGAAGCCTCGCCCCCGCGCTAATGAAATATCAATGCACCCGCGTACACCGAGAATAGAGTCACGGCGCGCACATTTCGCCGCGGAAAAATAATTTAGCGCCCGGCGCGCGATTATCGAGCTTTTTAAGCGGCGTGACGTCACCCGTCGATCCAGCAACGCACGGACCGCGAACTGGAGTCTCGCTCGCTGACGTCAGGTCGTAATGATTTTCAATCGTCCGCGCGGATTCCATAAATTCTCCCGCCACCACCCCTTCGTCGCTTTTCCCGCGGCGGGTGGGGGTACAGAAAAAAAGGAAGAAGAAAATTGGCAGCGAGCGAAGTCACTCGCACGTAGGGTCTCGGGGATGCGAGTCTTTGTCCTACGGAGGAGTTGGTCCGCTAAAATTAACTTTCGGCGGCCGGGCTCGAGCGGAGCACGTGCTCCGAGGGTCTGACGCGAGCCGCGAGCGACGCCGCCTTGTCCTCCTTTCATCCCGGCTGCCTCGAATTTCCTCCTCCCCCCCCCCCCCACCCCCCGCGTGATTATCGGTCGACGCCGCGGGAGAAAAGGCGCGATCCGATGGATTTTTTTGCTCGATCGTAAATCACCAGGGATGGAGGATCGCTACGAGAGTCGCGAGGATTGCCACGTGTAAATCTGAAAATGTGAAATTCACTTGGAAAATGTGAATAGTGACATTTGCGAAAAGCCGTTAGCATGCTAAATGAGCGAAGGATATTTCACGTAAAACTTGTCACTGCTCACATTTTCCAAGTGAATTTCACATTTTTGGATTTAGAATAATGAAGTTACACTGTAATAAATAATGTAATATTTAAATATTGAGATTTATTTAAATAGTTAAATATATATAAATTACTGCAGAAGACGAAAGAAAAATCATCATAAAACTTCCGCTTACGATTACCTATACAACTTTTTGTAGGTACTCGTAAAAGGCATCCCCTAAAATAAAATAAAAACCCTCCCGCTTGCCCACAAAATTAACACATCGGTCACCACCGCATTAATTATCATCAAAAAAAAACAAAACAAACTTCACTCAATTACTCCCGCGCGATAATTGAAAATCAAACGCTCGCGGGCACCCGCCGCCCCGTATGCTCCTCCAATTGAGCGTCATCGGGGCGCCGAGACGAAAAAAAGAGGCGCCCGGACTCTCTCATCTCCCAGGCTCGTTAAAAAAAAAAAAAAAGGCCAACGAGCTTATCGGAAGTCGGACGGAAGGTACGCGGCAAGTGTGCACCGAGCGGCTGGGCTCTTCAAAGTAAAGGAGCTTATCGTGCCGAGTGCGTGCGGGCTGTGCGTGCGCGCGCCACTTCGCCGCCGACAAAAACGACGCACGCGGCTCGATTCGATTATCGCACGTGCCTGGATGCGCGAGCGCCTCCGGAGCCGCCAGAGCCAAAACATCAAACTCCATCGGACGATCAGGCCTTTTTTTTATCAGCAGATGCCGTTTTTGGGTATACACTTAGCGGATGATCGCAAGGTGGAAAAGTGCGGGTAGGCTCTTGTATTTAGGTCGCTGGGATTGATTAAGACTTGGAATCGATAATTGAATGACGAGGAAGGAGATTTCCTACCCTAATTTTTTTTTAACAATTTTTGGTAAATAGTAAATTATATTGTATTAATCCTGTCTTAGTACACTGGGAGAATTTACATAATGTCCTGTAAAAAATAAATTGCAGTGAAATTCTTGAAAGTTAAGTGAAGAAATGCAGTCGACTATCGGCAGAAATTACTCGAATCGGAAAATGACTGTAATTTTTAGTTTGTATGTGAAATTTGAACCGTTGGAGATTTTTACCATAGAATTTTTAGATAGATTTTTATATATATTCGATCAATTATACGATAGTTCATAATAAGTATAATAAAATTAATCGGATTAGGAGTCTTTAAATGTATAAAGACTTTCTTTGAACGTATAATTTTAATTCAGAAGGATTCAGCAGATTTCATGCGATTATTTAATGATTAATTGTGATCACATTAATTATTGTCAAATGATAATTAGTAAGCTCTTCGAATTATGTAAATTCGATGTATGAATTAAGCGAAACTAGAATACTCGCCTTTCGCAATTTATAGAAACAGTATTATAGTACGATAAGCTAATTTAAATTCTGCTGGACGAATCGAAATGCTGTGCATTATGCCACCGTTTTATTTAGATTATATTTTCTATTTATTTTTGTACTTAATTTTACTGTAAGTGAACAGTATTAAAATAAATTATTTATTTTAATATACACAATCATCTGATTTTAATATTTTTAATCACTTATTTTCGTTGCAGCAATAATCGACTACTAATTTTTAATATGTTTTATATACTAAAAATCGTCACAAGTTCAGACATTCTGGGATGACCGTAAAATGTGATAAATCGTGTATCAATTGCATTTGTGTCTCTATACTCTGGCAATAAATAAATAACTAATTTTTTTTTACGCGGGTTATACCTAACAGCGTTTTTCGCTCGCATGGACACGAATTAATCCCCCGTTGAATAATCGACGGCAATAAAATTTACTCCCAACGATGTACAATTTCTCCTCGCGCGCGCACCGGCAAAATTAGTAGCGTGCAATAACCCAATATTTATAAATAATTCATCGGGACTTTTTGCAGGTGCGAGCGCTCGCGCTGACAACGCGTCACGCGGCGCTTTTTAACGCGCGAATTTCTAAATATACCGATTGGCAAAGTTCGGCCGGCGCATCGGCCAACAGAGGCGCGCGGAATAATGCAGAGGCGTCGACTTTGTACGCGATTCAGATGCATAAAAGAGCGCGATTAAAACTTCAAAATACGTCGCTCCATCCCATGCTGGATATTTTTGCTCGTCATCCGCGCGGCAGCGGGTCCGACGCCGCGGCCTCGCGCTCGCTTATTATTCAGCGGAATAATCGATACGGACGCTGGGGCGCGCGAACGGATAGCCGAGTAACCAGATAAGTGATCGAGTTATGAATTTTTAAGGCCGATCGAAGCTGGAAACGCCGAATCCCACTTCGACCCCAACTTTTTGTTAAAAAAGAAAAAAAAAAGAGGAGGAGAAGACTTCTATGTATGTCGGTAATTAATTTTACGACGGGATGGGCAATCGATCGAATCGCTCGTTGGGAATTTCCTGATGGATGTCTTGCGGAGCAAAAAAATTCAATGATTTTTGTGTCACGGGGGAATTGAGAGTGGACGGCTCTATATACCTGTAAGTAATGCGATGGGAAAGAGAAATTGTTTTTTTTTTTATAAATTGTCAGGCTTTTATATTTTGTATGTAAGAGAATTAAATAAATAAAAGTTTAAGCGCGAATTAAATCCGTTTATTTTTAGTTAAAAAATTTATGAACTTTAGATAGCGACTGCAAATTTTAAAATTTTTAGTAATTTTTCGCGACGAATTCATAATTTAATTAAGGAGGTGATCTACTTTTGTAGTCTTTTGCGCAATTATTTCGCTTCTATTTATATTCGAACTGTATAAGTTTTTTAATTTACTTTGTCCTTTTTCTTTATTGCGGATTCTGACGTTCGATATGGCTTCGGAACTTTTTTTCTCCCGTAATTGAATGTACGCGAAAATCAAAAGGATCTCATTTTCTAACAAATGTGATATAAAACACTGAAAAATGTATCAGCCCCTCACAGATTTTACAGAAGCATAATATGCGCACATCCAGCATTGAGTCATCAGCGGCCGCAAACCAAACAAACAGAGAGAGAAAAACGCGAGAAAAAATGTCCGAAGGAAAGAAGCAGGTCATAGAGCGCCTCCTCTCCCCCGTCATCGAGAGGCTCGTCAATGGCATGCAGGCTAAGCCCTTTTTCCCATGATCGACGCCCCCCTCGGGGCAAAAGATGTTCTCGCGCACAAGCGCATAAGGAGGCCGCCGCCGGCGAGAGCATCTGCGGGGCGCATGTGTGTGCATCCCTCGGCGCGTCGTCGTCGCGCTCGATAAGTGAAGCGAGCGAGTGCCGCCGCCTCCGGTGGGAAACGCTCCGTCCGGGGGTGTACTGCTGTCCGCGCGCGCTCCTTACACTTGGACCCTCGCCGTGGGTGTGTATAATCCGCTGGAGCTCAGCGAGCCGCGACGTCGGCCGAAGGGGGTTGCCTCTCTCTCTCTCTCTCTCTTTCCTGATTAATGCTTCCCTCGCTTGGGAGGATTTCCCGTGGACGCGCCGATGGACAGGGACTATTGGGACAGGTAGTCGTCGTCACCAGGAGGAGTAACGCGTTGACACGTGCGGAAGAGACGTATGTTGTACCCTTGCTTTTGATAGGCGGAATGTACTAGATTAGTGCGGTCTTTTAGACGGCCGTTGCTCTATGTAAATATGAATGCACCGAGAGAAATTTTACAGTAAAATTTAGTAAAAATCTAACAAAAATTAGAGTACTTGAGAAATTAGGGAATTTAACGTGTAAATATATTGAAAATTGCTAGATTTCTATTCATTTTTTCGAGAATTTCACTAGATTTTTTACTAGAATTCTAAGTGGCTAGAGCTCTAGCAATTTTGACTAGAATTCTAGGTTGCTAAAGCTCTACTAAGTCTTTTTACTAGAATTTTTACTAGAATTCTAGGTTGCTAGAGCTTTAGTAATATTTACTAGAGTTCTAGATTGTTGGAGTTCTGCTAATTTTACTAAAATGTTTACTAGAATTCTAGATTGCTGGATCTATAATATTTACTAGAAGTCTAAATTGCTAGATTGCTATTAATTCTTACTATAGATTGTTAGAGCTCTAGAAATTTTTATTAAAATTTTTAATAACAGGATAAAGTTTATCATAAACTTGCTAAAATGAGATCAGGCTTGGCAAGTCAAAAAAAAAAAAAATACTATAAATTGTGGAAAAAATTACAATTGGGAATGCGCCGGTCACCTTGCGACTCATTATTATGCGGATTTCCTAAAGTGTTGCTTTGCGGGCGGATCCTCGGTTAACGACCATCACCGTGCGCAAGGCAAAAGCGAGAAATCGTGAGGGGCCAACGGAAGGGAGGCTACGGGGACGACCGACAATCTCTCTGTAGGAGGCTGGAAAACACATGTCCCGCACTCCGACCACGTGTGGGGCTCTGCTTCTCTTTCTCTCTTCTCTCAGTGGAGAGCAAGGAGCGCGTCTTCGGCAACCAGATACTGGATTTAATTTTCTTCGTCGCGGATTTTTCCGTTTTATTTGCCGTGCGCGCGAAAGCCTCCAATTGCCTGAGATAAAAAATGCCTTTTTTCGCGATGGTCAAAACTGTCCTATTAAAAATGAGTTAGATTTCTTGGCACTCGTTAGAAGACTATCAGATCTACGGATAGCGCATTTTATTAAAATTTGACTACAGATTGGTTTAAGACATTTTAACGAGCTCTTACTAGCATTGGTCACAAAAAACCTAGAACCAACTGAATAACAGGCCAAACAAAAATTACCTTGTTCTAATAGCTTAAAAATGGAGACAACATAACCTTAAAATCTTTAAAATTTCGTAAATTGAACATATTTACAGAAATACTTTCATATAGAAATTAAAAACTGACTGTCTTGTACTAATACTTTGAAAATTTATTGTATACACTTTAATGTAAATTGATGTGTATCTCAATGATTATATAAGTACCTTGAATGTTATTTATGGTACATTTATTATAGTAATTAAAAAAGTGCACTGTTATCAAGAAAATTTGTATGACGACATATCGAAGTCGCCTTAAATAAGCCACGGTCAAAGGAACAAAAAGGAACATTATTATACAGTAAAATGAAAATAAATGATTTTATAAGATATTTGAGTTTGTTAGGGAATCCCTGTTAATCTTATCATTTAAATCGCGAGACTTAGATCTATAGATTCATATTTACTTACGAAAGAAATATTTATTGATAATGTAATAAAATAATAAAAATGTAATTTATTATCTTTCACGTCACAATATTTCTAAATAATAAAGATAAAGTACAATCAAGATTTTTAATTTCAATAGTATATTACATCAAGATTTAAAATCAAGTCATTTCTTGATTAAAATAAATTTTTTCCTATTTTCGAACACTATCATCTTATGATTAGGTACTTCCATTAAATTGTAAACATTTTGTTTTCATTCGATCATACACTCATTGCACTGTTATTGCGTCTTATAATAAAGAACATTTTCTTTTATTCCGCTTGCAATGGAATATTGAAAAATAATGCATACACACTTTTTTTAATAATGTTATTGTTCTTAAAAAATAATAACGACAGGATGTTACATGATCATTAATAGTACACACACACACACATATATATATGTAGCATAAAATCATGACGTAACTCGCAATTTAAATTAAATATTGTAATATTAGTTTCTCACGAAATAAATGTAAAAAAAATAAGTAGATATCGATAAAATTATAAGGCTAATTTTTAAGAGACATAGTATGAAGTTGCACCAGGAGGCACCACAAAATGTAAAAAGATTTTGTAAAATCTGTACACGAGAGAAAATCAACAGTCCAATTTAAAAAAAAATCTACTAAATAATTTATCTCCACGCAAGAATACAAAAAAAATAAAAATAAAAAAAAAAAAAAAGAAACGAAGCAACGTTCGCATGAAGATAGCGTCAGATCGAGTAACGATTTGCAGGTGAAAATTGACTCGGAGGGAGGTCGGGCACTCGCTAATCGAGAAATTCGCCGGAGCGGCTCGCGTGCAGTTGTAATCCGGCGCGCGCATCGCCGGCTCCTCTTTCCCATCCGGAAGGTGCGCGCTTCTCCGACGCACACCCACGCGCGATACTTAAACGCGTGTGTATACCCTCCGGGAGCCGCAGCCTCGCGGCGTATCGCGTTTCAAGCCCGCGACGGCGAAACCCAGGGATCGCCTTATTTTTTTTTTCAAATTTTTTTTATCGACGATTCGTTAAAAAACTGGGGGAGGGGGTAACGAGAGATTTTTTTGTGGCGGCACTGGTAGACGAAACAAGTGCACTGAGAACAAAAAAAATGGGAGTCCAGAATGTGTCACTATTTTTTAGGGGATAATCATTCGCTCTTTTTTTTTTTAGCGTGCCCATGAGTGGGGGTGAACACATGTACTATATAAACAGACAAATAGTAATGGAATAATACGATTTACTCTTCCAAGAAGACATTCTAGAAAAAAATTTACAAAATGAAAACATAAATTTAAGTTATTGTATGATATCTCATACGCGCGGCATTAAAGGGTTAATATATACGACAATTTAAAGAAACAGAAGAGTGCAATTGTTATTACCTTCGCAGGTTTTTCATTTTGCTCAGCGTGCGAAGCGAAATGTGGGCCTGCGATAAATGTGAAGAAATATCAGGTGCATTACCGCGGAGGAAATCTGTCGTTGCACAGTATTATCACTTCTACGAAGTGACATTGCCTCGAGATACTCGCTATCGGAATTGCGGGAGGCAAAAATTAATCCTTGCCGATTGTACTACGGACTTTATCTTTATCTTGGAATTTATTTCTTAGTCCGTAGAGTTCGTTATATTTGCTAATTCCATACAATCGTTATGTCATTTATCGACGAGAATTCCCACTCGATGGAATAATAATAAGTTATCGATTTAATATTTAAATTAAAAAAAAAAGTGTTTATAAGTACCCTGCAGAGAAAAAACTCTTTGCTAAAATTGATGAATAAATGAATGTAAAAGAAAATTATTTCGAGCGTGTACATGAAAGAAATGTTGAAGTGAAAATTATTAAATTTAATGTCAAAATGATTAACTCGAATCTAAAGTATATTATTTAGCGTAATGTAAAACAATAATAAATTGTTTAATTTAATATATGTGTACCTGTTCATTTTCAATTATATGCTTGAAATAAGCTTCATCAAATTTTCAACAGAGTATATATTGTAATTGAATAATTGTGTTTGCTTCATCAGGTAAAATAAAATAAACCATGTCGATATTTTAATGAAGTTTAGTCTGTATTAAAATTTTTGCCGCAATAAATGAATTATCCAATGTGTTCAAAATATTTACTGGCATTTGCGAGGAGAGAAGTCGCAAATAGAAATTAAAATATTTAAGCAACGTGATTTAGAATTTGAAACGATCTTAATTTTTATAATATAACACATCCATAAGTACTCTCTTAAAAGTTCTCACCGAAAATTTCACTATTTGAATAAGCGAACGACTTTCCCCTTCAGAAATAGTGAAAATCTCATTTTTGAAATAGTGATTATTTCATTTTCGCTATTTAAAAATTGAAACCCCGTTCACTCGTTCCAAAAAATGAAATCTTCCCTGAGAACTTTCAAGAGAGTTCTGCACTGAGAGAAAAATTTGTTAATTTCAAGCAAACATTTATTTCAATAGCACTCATTAAATATTTTATTGAGTAAAAGCACAATTTTTTATAAAACCACTAAATTTACGTATAGAAACAAACAAATTCATTTAGTTTTAATGAAATCATTTCTCGATTCAAAGAAATATTTAGAAAGTACTATTTCCTTAAAAATTAACAAATTTTTTTTCAGTGCACTGGCGCAGCGCAAAGCAACCAAACGAAACCAAAATTCCCTCTGCCAGGCACCCCGCAGAAGGGCACATCTCCAGAATATCAGAAATTCAGAAGGCGCAGGGCCAATCGCTCGCGAGCAAAAAGCCTCGCGCCGGCCGATCGTAAAATCCGGCTCGGAGCGGCTGGAGGCGCGCGAAATTCGACTTCCCTCGGCCGGCTGGCCGGGCGGAGGAGGAAAATCCGAGGCGAAAAGTCAAGGAGGAGGAGGGCGAGCCGAGAGAGCTGGCAGCTGCCGGGCGCGTGCGGCGTCGAGCCATTTAAGGCGCGAACCCCGGACGCCGGGCGTCGCAACGCCTCGTACCTCCCCTCCTCCGGTGCGGAGCTTCTCGGTTTCCTCCTCGCCGCCGCCGGCCCCGAGCGACTCGCTCCCGCCGCTCGCCTCGTGATTTTTCGACGCGCCCGTCGTCCGTTTACACGCCCCATAGATGCTTTCGCGGCGAATCGCCGGGGAAAAAATTATTGGCAAATTTACGAGAATTTCCAGAAAAAATTACTATTCTGCATCCACTGATAGAAGAGATCCTTTAATCCAAACTGAGAGTCTTTAATATTTAAGCCGTGCGTGTTTAATGTAGTCCAAAGCAGTAGGTTTTGCCATATTTATTTATTACTTGTTTATTATTTATTAAAAACGTGTTGATACGTATGATCAATTACAGTAATTGGTACAAAAAAGCAAATTCATGTGTGCTGGCATGGCTCGATACAAAACTAAGACTAACTTAATCTGATAGAAAAGTGGTGAAAAGGAAGAAAAAAGAAAGATAAAGATAAAGGTGAAAAATTTATTTTTCTAAGGCGAGAAGACTTTGGATCATAGGATATTTTCTATTAGTTTTCTATTAGAAAGCTAGCTACATGCTATCATTTTATTTATTTCTTACAAATTCAGTCCTTAAATTTTACGATCTTTATGAGTAACAAATTTTACTGCGTTAATACGTTATTACGATATTTTGTAGATTACGCTTTTAGTCACGACCGCCACAGAAGTGCCCTACATTTTTTATATGATATTTATATTATTATACAATGATTTTGTTATTTGACAATTTTCAATTTGTAAATAATAATATTTCAAATATAAACTACTAAATACTATAATTTAAACTAAAAACGATTTACTAATAATTTATTCTATATTTTTAAAATATTTATTTATTTAATTTCGACTTGTCTTTTTTTTAAGTGTCGACATTTCGTGAAACTGTTTTAGCTCCGTCCTCAAGAAATGCTTGCAGTGCAACGGTTCATGGACCGTCTGCAGTCCACATCGTCAAAGCATCAAATCTAATGTTTTTGTTTATCCAACGGATAACGAAAAGGCCGATTAAAAAAGGAAAAAGGACAAGAAATTGAAGTGAGGACTTACACAGGATGAAAATTTTCGTAGTGTAAAGAGGCATGTAACTCACCTGAAACAGAAAAATTAAAAAAATTAAAACTGAAAACTGTACGTAAATTAAATCATTAAACAAAAAGTGTACGCAAAATTAATTCATTAAACAATAAGTGTACGCAAATTTAGTTTGCAATCCATTCAGCAATGCAAGTCTGCGAAAACACGGCCGTAAATTACAACAAAAATTATTCGCAGAACGTAAACTTCGTAAACGTAAACTTCGTAAACTACGCGCAGCGACGTAAAACCGACTAAACAATTGAATCGTTAGAAATGTTCTGCAAAAACGTGCGAGCGAACTTCGCCGTCCTCCGGATAAACAAAAAATATCGCCAGCGTTAAACGAAGTAAAAGGCTCGCCTCGGCGAAATTATACGAAAATCCGAGTCGAGGCGAGTAAATCCAACGGCGGGCATTATCATCGGCGAGGAGGCGGTGGCGCGCGTCGCCGAGGCCCGGGTACAGCCTCCATAAAACAAATAAACGAGAAAAATAAGGAGCATCTGCGCGCGTCTTTCTTCGGGGCGCTGCTTCCATCTCGCCCCTCTCGCGCGCGCGTCACTCGGCCGTCGCTCTCTCCTCCGAGTGTCTTCTTCGTCTTGTTCCCCCCCTGCTTGCCTCTTTTTTTTTTTTTTTTTACTTATACTTATATTACTCGAAAACCGCACGTTAAAACTCGCCCACTGCTACTCAGTCGTTTATATATTTTATCCTTTTTTTATTTTTTGTTTAATCCCTTAGCTCGTTCTATTTAATTAAGCGCACTGCGCGCAGGTTTTCCTTATTCTCCATGACGAGGGGGGATTTTTTTTTCATCGAGTTTTAAAAAAAGATTTTAATAAATCGTCGCGTTTAACGCTTGCGACCCAAATTCAATTAGGATTTATTTAATAGGTGGCTGCTTCTCGATTCTCTTGCAAAAGCTTGATAAAAAATTTCAGCTGACGATCTGATAAATACGAATCGCTTGCAGCCCTAAATTTACATTGAATTTAGAGTATTTCTTCGTCAAAAAGAAGATTAATACCATCGAAAAATTGATTAATAATCCGTGCAAGTATAAGCCAATAAGAAATGTTTTATTTTCGACGGCAAACAAAAGTTTCGCGCGATCAAAACAACAATTTCACGGCTAAAAATAAAGAAAAAAAAATATTCTCACGCAAACATTACGCAATTTACATATCTGATCGTCACGGACTTCAAGAAAAAAAATCTAATACTTCAGTGAAGTAAATTTACGGTCTATTCGTTAAATTAAAAATTTAATTATATTGGCCATCAAAGAAATATGAAATCAAGTTTTTTGTTGTTGCCAGCGCGCATAAAAATCGCCTCGAAGGCGCAGTACAATTTCGCCGCAAAATCAAGTACCAAAAGTCGTCGAAGAAGAAAAAGAGGAAGAAATCGTCATGAGAGCCGCGCGCAACGGCAGCTTAGCTCCGACTCACCCCGAAAGCTCGCGCGGCAGTTCCCGGTGCAGTCGTCCCTCCCTCCCCCATCCGCTCCCCCCCCCCCCCCGCCCAACGGCGGCTGCTGCGCGACACGTGCAAGAAGTCGTTTCGCTCTCCTCGAGGCTTCGCCTCCGCGACGAGAGCAATGAAATACAAAGAGCGCGTGTGCGGTCATTACGATCGATTTCTTTGTGGTCGCGGTTTTGGCTTTGTAACGCGAGATGCCTTTGGTGCTCGTTGGGCGTTTCATCAAACGTTAATATTTACGGTACTTTTTTTCCCCGTGTACTTAAGGGGGCCCGAAAGCCAATTTAAAATTCAAATTTCGCGCCATCGTGCAGCAAACGGAAGAACAATTAATTCGCTTACAACAAAAAGTAGTCGCGATCTATCACTTTATAAAGTTTTAGAGATTCTTGTAACAATATTTTGATGAAAAAGGCTTGAATAATATAATTTTTTTTAATGACTATGAATTTTTTACATTATTTGAGCTTTTATCATCAAAGCACTGTTACAAGAAATTGACACTATTTATAAGATGAAGGCAAACATCTCTCGGTTTATTGATATTTCATTTATAGTCTTTGTTATAAGCGAATTAATTATTATAAGTTTTTTTGACGGCTATATTATGACGCGCGAAAGTTGAATTTTTAATTGACTTTCGAACTTTGTTAACAATTTGCCATTAGATTGTCAGCGAGTATTGTATCATGCAGCGTTCTGCTGACTGTACTATAGACAAGACTGTAGGTATTCTCGCAACTGTTATAGTGTTTGTATTTTTTATTCAATACAATGCAATTTATTCAGTAGCATTAAATAATACACTTAATGATATGCATGTGCATATAGTTTGACTTTTATCATAAAAGAATAAAGTTCTGCTAGAAACGTACAATAAAGTATGTCTGCAAGTGTCTCTGCAGTAATGCGTTCTACATTACAAATAAATATTGATAGAAAATAGTGAATAATTGCGTAAATATGAAATATGTAATAAATAGAAATTTTCGATGTAAAATTTAAAAATAAACTACGCTTTTTATATTCTTGAATAAATTAATTTCTTATACGTTTCAATTTTTGCAGAAGACAAAAAAGGATACTACGAAGATTCGCCTCTTTTTTTTTGTTTACTAGGAAAAATAAAATGGGATCTTTCTTTGATAGGTGGAGTCAAATAATTTCACCGTAAACTAAGAGTGAACATTCACTCCAACTGTTTTAACGTATACATCTTATTAATTTAGGTGCACATCGACAAATTTCTTTACATTTATTTTTTTATTTATTTATTTATTTATTACTAGAGTATAGAAGACACAAACGCAATTGATACACGATTTATCACATTTCATCGGTCATCCCAGAATATCAACTGCGAATAAAAAAAAAAGAATCTTTCTCATCATTCCCCGCGCAAAAAAAATTTAAGTTACGATAGTTTACCCAAAGTTCATGTTTGCCGGTCGCTGATATGAACAGACTTTACCTTATCCTAACTTAATTTTTTTTACGCGGGTCGTCGCAACGTCGACCAAATATCCGAAATACGAAAAACCTCACTGTGCATCGTATTCAAAAGAGTGGCCATTAGCATGTAAAAAGCGGGCGCAAAAAAGGGGGAATGAGGAACGGGGGGGTCGCAGCATTGTTTTGGGCACCCACGAGTGCAGTAAAAGAGGGGAGGAGTGAATTCGGTGAGCAGCGACCCTGAGAATCAAAGGTCAGCGAGAAAAGAGATGCGACGGTGTCGATAAGGAGGCACTTAAGCTCGCATGCCACGAGGCCCGCAATTTGCCGAGACTCGCGTAAGGCCAGCAACAACGCGCGGCTCTGGTGAATGGACGCGAGCATGAGCGATTGGTCACGAGAGGCCCCATGGCCGATCGTATCAACGCCGAGCAGGAGGATGGACATTTATTTTTTATTGATTAAACGTCGAGTGTTAACGAGCGAGTCGACGAGAATCACGCGCCGATACCAAATCTGCTTATTGTACATTGTATACGTTATTACGCGATTGTGTTCTACGTGCAGCGGAAAGCTGGAACAAGTCCGGCCAAGCATGCAGGATGACTTTTTAACCGAGTTAAAAATTATTTTCGCTCTTTTTTTTGCACAGTAGGTGACAAATAAATATTTATTCTTATTATTTGCAGGGAAATCAGAAGTAAGTGTATGTTATGTAAATTGTGCATAAAATTCGGTCTAAGTCGATTGTATTAAAAAAAAATAAGTAGCAAATTTTTATTTTTTGAGTGTGCATAATTTAATATATTCATACTGCCTCTTATCCTCGATTCATACCTAACACTTATCCTTTCTTTTAAAAAACAATGGTCATGATGATGTGAAGCATTTAAAGAAGCAATTTCATTAATGAGTGATGGGTATACGTATGTTAATTGCTTAGGGTGTGCTCAGACGGTACCTCTCACTTTACGAAAGAATCTATAAACAGTAGGCATGAAAATACTCAAAAATATTAAAAAAAAAAGTAATCTTAATTCATGATTTAACGAAATAATTAATTTTGAAACCAAATCAATAAATCGATAATGACGTCAATTCAATCCGGCTGAAAGCCACCAAAATTCAATTCATTCTCATATGCATTAAATATTTTAATGAAAATAATGCCTTTTAAAGCACATACAATTTTTCGACATTTGATCGTTCTTCCGATTTTTATTGAAACGGCATTGAAATGCTGAGCGCGCAGGGCACAATATAAACTCTGCACAAATTGAAAAATAAAAAATAAAATAACAACGAGCATCCCGCTTGGCAAAACAAACCCACCACAATTCTCGTGTCAATCAGTATCAAGCGTTACAAAAAAAAAAAAAAAGTTCTTCCATCGGTCTTGCTATCGGCTATTTTCGGTGCTCCAAAGAGAGCGAACGAAAATTCAAGCCTGACGAAACAAAAGTTACGACGGTAATGGCTTTCGACGCATGTGGAAGCGATCGGAATGGACGTGCATCCTCGGGCAAAACAAAGTGATAAGTCAAAGCGCAAACTGTAGTATATCGTTATGGTTTTACAACGCGAGGTTAACGAGCATCGACAGGGCCGATCGAGCGCGCGAGCCACTCGAAAATGCCCGCATGCCTCCTTTCTTTCTTTCTTTTTTTATTTTATTCCCTTGGAGCGCAGTGATAACTCGATTTCGAAGTATAAGATAAGGCCATTAGGCATCCTTAATTAACGACTTCCGATGTATTTGGAAAATGACTTTCAGATGCAATTACGATGCTTAATTAAGATAAAACTTTCTTCTTTTTTTTTTACACTGAGAGAAAAAACTTAATAAAAATTACTATTGTGATTAAGGAAAGGAGCGACAGTCTTGACAAGCGAGAAATTTTAGCATGGAAAATAACAATTATCAGCGCTCAAAATAGTAATATTTAAAAATGACTATTTTGCATATATAAAATTCCCACTTGATAAGACTGTCACTCTTTTCCTAACCACAATAGCAATACTTATAAAGTGTTTTCTCTCAGTGTACTGTTTTTTTTTCAAGATAATGTTGCACAAAAAGAATATTAAAGCCAGAATTATTATAGAAAAATGAATGTTGGAAAACAGATTTCTCGCGGGGTATGTAGGTCGATGATTCATATTTCAGTTCTCGAAACGCCAATTTTCTTGCAAGACAAACGTAATTAGCTTAAGTAGTAAATGCACTATAGTGACAATTATTGAACAAGTAAATCAGGTCCGCTGTGACGTGCACACCAACGAAGTTGAGAATATTCAGCGATTGAGGTTATTTCCCAGCAAATTGCAATTTCTCATTTCATTAAAAATATTCTCGGGGTTGAGATATATTTCTGGCTAGAAAATACAATACGATAAATAATTCATTTTGAAGTTACTTATTTATTATTGTAATCCACTTTCATTTAATTTTCAGTTCGGGGAAATTATTGAGATTAATACTGTAGAGTATAATTGAACAATTGAATTTAATAACAATTCGTTTACGAAAATTGAGGGTTTAAATTGCTGACGACGGAATACACGGCAAAAAGTTTCTGTTTATACCACCTACTTAATTTTGACAAAAAAAGCAATTTTTTTTAGGAATATATTACTGTATCGATTGTTTCGAATGTAGAATTCGTAAATTTTATTTGATTAATTAAATTTTAAATAAAGTTACAATCATTAACTAATTAAATATTAATATACTTTTAGAATTCGGCTAAATTGTAAGCCTTCAAAATAATTACATAATGATACAGTTAATATATCCTTGATAGAAATTAAATGATACTTGATAGTTGCTACAAGTAGCAAGAAAATTTGAAAAATTAATAAATACAGTACAGAAATAGATTAGTAATTCTTTCATTAAAATTAGTGTGTGAAAAATAAATTAGAAGCAAATATCTATTTAATGACATAGCTAGATCAACGAAAAACGCAAATAGAAGCATTTATACCTATAATACATTTACTGTTCTTATCGGAAAAGTAAAGTGCAATATAGAATTTATTATAAAAACTTTATTAAGTGTTTATTTTAATTTATTTATTAATTTGTATTCATTCATTATTGAACGGTTCATTACTAAATCTTTATTAGTTAAGATTTCTCTGATTAATCATAATAAATAAATAAGTTTCGTTAACAGAAGTTCGCTTTAGATTACAATATTATTTTATTCTGGAGCACCTTTATTGACTCGAATATTTTTATATTTTAATAAATTCGTTAAGGACTTGACACATAAGTGCAGAAGTTCGACACATAATTTTTTAAAACACAAATTATCCAAATCTCCCGATTCCGCAGGATCGGAGGGGGAAAAAAAGGGGTAAGTACCGAGGCCGATCGAATATATAAACGAACGCTCGGCCATCCTTGACTCGGTTCAAGCTCAAGCGGCCAATCGATGCCCGCCGGTCCTTACTCTCCGCGCGTCTGTTTATAATATTTTCTATTATCGCATCGGCGTATAAGGCTCGCGCTCACTAATAAAAGAAGCGCCGCTGCGAAAATACCGCGCGCACACCCGCGAGTCCCATCGATAATTCAACGCTCGTCGCGACTGTATAGCCTGCCGTCGGCCTAGAGCCGCCACACCGGAAGGCGAAAGCTCATTGTTTCGCTTTGTCGTAGCCATCGCGCCAAGTCTTCACGAAAAAATCGCGCCGCTGATTTTCAGCCGACGTTATCGCTCGCGCGAGTTTAGGGAAAACTTTTTCGGTCGACGATGAACGAAAAAAAAAAATAAATAAATAAAAAAAATGAAATGAAGGAAGTGGCGTACTTTGTGATAGGTAGAGTTATTTCGACTGCGTAAGTCTGGATCTACAGCTCGAGGTGAACGCTTAAGGCTCGTGTAAAGATGGACTTACACTCGCGAGTGTCTTACAACGTTCACTCGATTTCATGAATTACCTTTGTTACGCGGTACACTGCCGTTGTTAACTTAAAATAGAATTTTACGTGCCGCGCCGCAATAAAATAAGTGACACTCATTTATTTATATCCGCGGTTGTTGCGAAATTAATAACAAACTCGCCGCGGAGGAATTCGAAGTTTCTAATGGAAACTTTGGTAAAATGAACTGTCTAAAGTTGAATTAGCGAAAAACTATATTATAATTAGTGAATTTTCACTGAAAATTATTGGAAAGAGCTTAGGTATTAGTGGAGTATCTTCCACTAATTTTACATCAAGTTTCACTAATTCAATTTTAGAATGAAGGGAGGAAAGATGCGGTAACAGTGTAATAACGAAGTATTCTTGAAGAACTTTTCTTGATAAAATTTATGAATTTGGAATATTGATTTTGCTCGATTCTTATGATTTTGGAGCAAAACAGTAAAAAAGCAATTGGAGGCATTTTCATTGAAAGTTAAATTAGTTAATCGACCACCACAGTTCCTGTGCGTAGTTTAATGTCGAACTAGATATCAGATAATAAAATAGTCTTCGCGCTTGCACAAGTACGAATCCAATAAGCTCCGACTCAATTTCCAAGGGAAATTTATCGTTAATTTGCTAGTTCCAGAAGCAATCGCAGATTACGCAGAAGTTCAATTAAGTGCGTCAACTTTGTTCGACCAACATACGCAGCGGAAATTAATAGGAGTAGAAATGATGAATTTATCAAAAGGATTTAATATAAAAATTGAAGGAATATTTTTATATCAATTTAATGTATGAAAAAATGTGCATTTTTTTTGTCATATAACTAAACGAAAATATTCATTCTTCATTAAATTTATTTCCAATCATACCAAAAACATAAATTATTATTTTTTTATCAATATACTGGATAATCTACGCTATATATTTAAAAAAATATTAAGTAACTTTGTGCTTCTTCGTGTCGCAGCATTAATGTGTTAAGTTAAAAATATCCATGCTTGATGCAAAAGCTCTTCGATGACATTGACATTACATCGATTTTACAGCCTTTGAAGTATAAACTTCAAAACGAATGAACGAAGAGGAAAAATGAGAAAAAAAATAACGAATAAAAAAAATGCGAATAACGAGCGGCGCAGGTTAATAAGCGCACCGATTCTCCGAATGACGCACCTGCGTGACGAAAAAGAAGGGGAGGGGGGAGATGCATCAGTGCGAAAACTTGCGCGACAATCACGTGTGTGGGCACCTGCGCTCTCCTCCCACTCTCGAGCTAATTGCCCGCCGCCGCCCTCCTCCCAACCCCCCCGAGGGTACCTGCCGCCCCAAGGGGGTGGATTTGTCGTCACACGACTGCCGCAGGGTCTGACGCGCAACCGCTATCTCCGGCGTTTTTCATCGCGTAATTATAAATCGGATGCCGTGGACACGATTTTCCGCAAAATTCGCCTCCCCTCCCTTCGCGTACTTTTTTTCACTTGCGCGTTTTTAACTATCGAAACCAAGCGAGCGGTGAACCTTCAATTTGCCTGATTGAGGCTTTTCATTATGAGCGAAGTGGCGAAAAATCGTTCACCGTGACGAAAGAATTTATAAGTGGTCAGTCTTTGTTTTACCGAATTACTTACTTCTTTTTTAACTAGTCAGGATCCTACCCGGACTTATTTTATTGATAAAATTTTAAACAAACCATAATCATTAATATTCCTTTGTTAAAAACCGTGCAATAAATCGTTTCCGCATATAATAACTTGTTTTACTTTTTTATGACAAAATTTCGTTAATCATATTATTTAAAAAAAAATATTACGCTTCGAGAAAGTTTTTTTTCACCTCAATTCCATAGTATTCAGAAAATTTTTCATTTTCAGCGCATTACGGGGGACAGAAAAAAAGTGTTGCACCAGTGGGGCTCGATTAATTGGAGAGCAGTGAGTAAAGGACTTACACGCATGAAGTAGAGGACATCATTGATAAAACTATCGAGTGTGAAGGAAAAATAGGAAAAAATTTCTAATTAGAAGAGGCGTACGTGTGCGAGAGGCGAGATACCCCCGGCCCCTCGTTCCATTCCGCGTTTTCTCTCTCGCTTTTATTGGTGTATTTTTACACTTGGCGCACTTTAACCATATGTATTTTTATACCCTGCATTACGAGTTTTATCGGCGAGATGAGCGTTTTTTTTTTGTTTGAACTACATGAATATACGCCAAATCGTTCGGACATTATTTTCCCTCTGCAGTGCTTCCGACGACACGTACACCTTTACCTTTTTGTACAATAATCTTTTTAAAATGAACTCAAGATAAAGATTAAACTATTTTTTAATTCTTTAATTTAGTACGAATGCCTTTCAATTTAAAAAAATGCATTGTATTTATATGTAAATACTGGAATAAAAATATTGAAATACATTTTCTTTGTGTACTTTTTTAATATTTTCTTTACTTATTGTTGTAAAATATCTACTCATAAACTTAGAAATCTTAGCATTAACAATATACATTTATTTATTAAAAAACCCATACTACACAAAACAAATCGTTTCATCCTATAGTAATTTCCACTTATATATTTCTCTCTATAAAAAAAAGTTCTAAAAAAAATAAAATACAGCAAACGATAAAAATCGAATCGAAAACAAAAATTAATAATTAATGAAAATGATATAAATTAGAAATCAAAGAAACAAGGTACAAACAGCATTAATAAAAGCGTTGAAACAGTATCTCGTTCTCCGAAGGAGGCCCTTATTCAAAGGAAATTCCCTGTACACAGTTCCCCCGTTTTTTTTTTTCTCGACTTGACCTTGAATTCCCGTAATGTCCGCTTAGCACGAATGTTGTCCATATCGATTGGGCCGAGGGCGGCTCGAAATTCGGGGCTACTGGGCGTTCGCCACCCTCCCCATTCCACCTCGTCGCCTCCTCGAATACCAATGCCTTATTTACTCTCGCCTCCAAAAGTTTTTATTTCTCGCGCGATGCATCGTAAAAATAGTGACCGGCCGATCGATAAGATTCTAAAAATTGACGCGGCGCGTCTAATTTTTTCGCGGCTCGCCCGAAGCGCCGTTAATTTTAGAAGCCAAACGCGCGTACGTATCCTCGACTCCTCGCTTTATCTTATCGGCCATTGACGGAAGCGCTCGCATCACGTTTCAGTCATCGGCGGTCGACTCCGCCGTTGCACAATCCCCGCCGTTAAAGTTTCGAAGGCCTACACGCACATCCCTCCGAGGGGATGAGAAGGGGCTTGAAATTTCCGCCGTGCGAAATATTCGGCGTGCCGATCGTTACATCACCAAGAGCCGTGACGTAAGCGGTCGGACAATCCCCAGGCTGACCCACTCAAAGTCCAATTAGGAAGAAAGGGAAAAAGAAAGTACAGACGACCAAGGGAGAAGCGACCACCTGTGTACAGAGATGGAGAGAAATCGATGCCCCTCCCGTGCGTCCACTTCCCTGGAAGCCTCCGCGCAACAGGCCGGGGGCTTCCTGTACACACACACAGGGGCGAGGAGGAAGATAGAGGAAAAAAAAAAAAATAAAAAATAACAGAGTCAAGAGGGGCACGTGCGGCGCCGAGAGATGACGCTGATATGAAAAAGAGAAGCAGGTGAAGCGCGCGCCAGAGTGAACCATCCCCCACGCGCGTGGGTGTGTGCCGCGGATCGCTCCGCGCAAGTCCGCCGCGCACCTACGGCAGTTAACACACAGGTAGGCAGGAAAAAACGTTGCCATGGAAACGACCATGGCCACCCTCAATCAATACGCGGCGATGGGGTGTCGCGTGCCTCTCCCTCTCCCGCGGGGACGAGCCGCTCCGGAGGCGAGTGAGCGAGCGAGAGCGACGGTGACGTAGGTAAAAAGCCCACCACGTGGTCCTATCGCCACGTGCAAGACCTCCATTCTTCCTCTGTATACCTGCGCGCGCGAAAGCCCATCGCTCGCCGTCCCTCGAGCGCGCGGGCGCGAGCCACCGTGGCTAATGCTAATCTGACCCTCCTTTGCGGTCAACCCTTCCCTCCCTTGTGGTCACCTTTTTTTCCTTTTTTTTTTTTTGTTTTTGCTGTCGCGAGCGAACGATGTATAACGCGGATACACGTATAGGTACCGAGGAGTGCAGTACTTTTTTTTTCACGAAGATTTCTTCGGACACTTGTTCCTCTCTTTCTTATGACTTTTCTTTTCGATTTATATCCGCGAAGGTAAATTCTTTAATTTTAAATCAATTTACTAATCAGAAAGCAGCCATTATTATACTTTATCCGCGTTTTAAGCTTACTTTTATAGCCTTTTTACTATTTTTTCCTCCTATACACTTTAATTCTGTTGGTAATGAGTTATATAATATTTATAACAATAAATATTAAATGATTATTTACGTAATAAAATTAAGAATATATTTAAAAATATTGTGTACCTTATTTATAAATATACTATTCATTTTTATATAACTTTTTAAAATGAATCCTAATTTTTCCCATTGTGGACGCATCTTTCGCAGAATGAACCTGATGATAAGGTGTGCACTGCCAAAGGCGTTGGCTTATATTTTTTTTTACCTCCATTATTTTTTTCATTCAGCATGACCCTATTCTTGGCGGTTATTTTTGAAAAATTAAAATAACGATCGGAGGAGTCTAAAATATCCCAGGCTAACTTTGCAATCATCATCAAATCGATTTTGTCAATAATTTTAATCTGGAGTATTCGAAAGATTAATCTCAGTCTTTTTTTATCAAATTATTTAATTCCCGAATTATGTCATTCTCAATCGCCCACTGCCGCATTATTTGTTATCAAAGTTTATAAAAAAAAACATGGGATAGATTTCAATTGAAAAATTTCTAAGATAAATAATCAATCAGCAATATAAGCTTGAGTTAAATATGAAAACTGAGGAAAAAATTGTACTTTTATTCGCATAAAAAAAAGTATACGACGAATAACAATTAAACCAAACTTTCAAAAAATGATCTGTAAAAAAAAAAATTAATAAAATCTGTTTTAAACGGTAAAATCCATTGCTCTCGTGAAATCCAGACTACAGTGCAATGAAAGATCGCCAAAACAAACTGGTTAGGCGGATTCAACGTTAAAAGTGAATCAGAGCGCGACCATATAGTTGCGATGACTCTCGCGCTATCGCCTCGACAAAAGTCATCGTTTAGGTCACACACGCACTCGCCCGGCTCGCTCGAGATCTCCTGGGCTTTTCTCACGAATCGCTCCTCCTTACGCGTATATCTCCCGGCTAATATAACCTCAACGACTGCTTGAATAGTGGCCTTTTGTCGGACGGCCGAGCGAGGTCAAACGCGATACGCAAGCCGCACTTGGCCATTGTGCACGCGAGTCCCGTAGGTCTAGGTTGCTCCTCCGATAATCTTTGCTCGCTCTTTTCCTCTCTTTGAGCACGAAAATTTAGAATTTTTTTTATTTGCTTTAATGGTATGCGGCACTTCTGGCATACAGTGCATATATTAAGATTCGAACTGACCTTTCAACAAGAATTATTTAAATCGAGAAAAAAAACGTTGTAGATCCAACTTAAATTGAGCATGAAAATTTATATTTTTTAATTCATGCGGTACTTCTGTCGTATAGTGTATATATTAAAATTCAGACTGATCTTTCAGCAAGATTTATTTAAAACGAGAAAAAAATTTATGTTATTTTTTTAAATATTTTCTTCGTGTAACTTAATATTCACTTGAATATGCAACATTTTTAGTTCTTGAAACATCGAACTACTCTTTCCTCTCGGAGTTCAATGATTTATCTGATAGACGACCAGAAGAGATATGAAGATTTTTCGGTGGAGCATTAAGGCGTCAATTGTGCAATTGGCCCGATGTCAATATTTTCGTCTGACACTTAATCATATAATTGATATAGATGGAAAACTGCTCGACTGGACGAACCTCGAGTCGCTAATTCAGTATCTCCTTCGACGCTTTCGCGATAAGCCCATTGAGAGAACACAGTTTTTAATTGTAAATGCTATTTGTGCCGAGCAAAAATCATTCAGCAACGTAATTAGTTCCTATTTATTAAAGGAACCTCTGTTTTCATTAACATTGAAAAAAACAAATTTTTGTTTAATTTTCATATCGGTATTATAAATACTCTGACAAAAGCGTTAAAAAATGATCGAAATTTAAAATACTTAATAACATCATTTCAAAACAATTTAATATTTTATTCTTAATACATAACAATAACAAAAATATACGCTACAGTCTTCGATTCCCTATTTTTATTTTGAAAAAATCTTTAAATATAATTACGTTAAGAGTCTAAATATTTATTCAGATTTTTAATTAAAAGGATTAAAAATAAAATCAGCGCATAAAGTGGACTGCATTCGCAATTCAATCATCGCACTATCCAAAGAAAAGTTTCTTTATTTCATCTACATACACTGTACAAATTGATTTCCTCATCATCAATATACGCTCGTGAATAGAATTGTTAATTCTTTCCCACTCGCTTTAGAAAAGAAAAAATACTGCTCCGCGATGCTTTCTTCACTAACTTCCTAATAAATATGTAACGCGCTCGCTTAAAAATAGCCGGCGATAAGTGGAATCGCACAACTATTAAATAATTAAAATAATAAAAACCCTCGGACTCGGAAGATTTAATCATTCTACGGATATAAGCATACGGACAGACTATATACACACTTACACAACTTATCCCATAGACTCCAACTTTCTCTACCAAAATGTAATACAAATCGAGGGGTTCCCCGCGTGAAAAAAATTTATGTCAGGATAAAGTTACCCAAAGTTCATGTTTGGCGGTCGTTGATATAAACATGGGCAATGAGACTTTACCGAACTTGCTTCTTAAATTTTATAGAAGTTTGTATAGATGCGTGATATAAACGGATAAATTACCGCTCAACTTATAGAAAATAATTCTTTACATTTATTTGTTTTTAACGTTCATCGTGTGAACGTCTTTTAAATCTAAGAAAAACCTCATCTGAAGTTTCTATAAATTATTGCAAAATTATTTATCATTCAGTCTCATCCTATGTCGTACACTGAGAGACCCACCTAGGTAAAATTTAAGAAATGGGTTGAGTGAATAAAATTTACCAAGCTAGTTGGTAAAAATTACAAAGTAGGTTAGTAAAATTTGCTAATGAGGATTTTTACCAAGCTAGCTTGTAAAAATTACAATGTGGGCAGTCTGTGACAAGTTTACCCACGTAGGTTGCTAATTTTTACCAACCACTTTTTAAATTTTACCCAGGTGAGTCTCTCAGTGTATATCTATCGTATGAACTTTGAGTAAACATTATCCTAGCTTAATTTTTTTTTACGCGGGTTCAGGCAAATAAATTTTTCAAAACTTTTCGCGCGCCTGCGAAAGCCACCGGCGCGTATTTTACGGCCCGTAAAAGTGACGCATCCTCGTGTCACGAGGCATTAATTGCCAATCGCCCCCTCCCGCAACGCATCGCACACGCACGTCACATACAAAGCCTTCCGCGCGGAAAATTCAAATATTTATTAAGCGTCCTTGACTCGCCCGGGAGGGAGGGGGGGCAACTCCTTCGCCGCGCATCAACGTCGCGCTCCTTGCACACGCCGTTAGTTCCTCGTTAAAAATTGACGCGTGCACGTCGCCCGACTTTTCCATTATGTAAGGAATCAATGAGAGAAACGGACGAGCTGGTCCAGTATCGTGCGCGCCGGGGCTTGTTTGCCCTCGGTGGCTACCGCGGAATTATACATGCGCCTCCCCAAGTTGCAGCGGCGATACGAACCCCCCCCCCCCCCCGCGCGTATTCCTTCGTATACATCGAGCAAACACCCACGAGGAGGATTGTAGAGAAGGGGGACGTTGTTTGCCGTCCTCAAATATTTGAACGTGCGAAATGTCCACTGAAAGGAAGGAAAAAAAAGGAAGAAGCTCTAATATATGTACACTTGTCTTTGATGCGCGGAGGGACTTGGTACGTGACCGAGCGAAGCTGCTAATGAGAATTTGCACAGGCATGGGATGGTGCTGTCATTAATTGCTTTCTATAGTTTATCGGCGGCTCGCGGTACGCGCGTGGCCATACGCTAATAGTGTTGCGCCCGTTTGGAGAAATTGCGTAATGTGGTCGTTACGTGAGATTCTGAATTTACTCGTTATGGCGAGAGGGGCACCCTGGCGGTACGAAAGTTCGGAAAAATTAATTTTAAATTAAAAAATTAAGACTATCATTCGTCATTTGATCGCCTTTCACAGAAAAAAAATAGTCGATAGTCGATAGTCGAAAATAAAAAAAAATAATATGTAGCTTCTACTTTCTATACAGTAGATTTACTTATGCCCTTCTCCAAAATTACTACAGAGTATACATGAAGTCGCGTTTCAACTGTGTAAATCTGAAAATGTAAAATTCATTGGGAAAATGTGAATAGTGACGTTTAATACGTGATAAATCGTTTATGTGCTAATTAAGTGAACGAGTTTTCACATAAAATTTGTCACTATTTCATATATTTAGATTTCGAGAGACGGGAGCCAATTCATACATTGATTGAAAAATCCTTTGACCCAAAGCGTTTGACTTAAAGGATCTTTTCTATCATTGTATAAATAGATCTTAATGTAAGTGTTATGAGAATCAATTTTTTAAATTGTTTTATTACTATTAAATTTGCGTGTGTACAAATTAAGTCAATTCCGTATTGATTAGAACTCAAAAACTTATACACGTGGACTTTGTAGTGATAGATTGTGTTTTCAATATATTTGGAACTTTAAATCATTTAGATTTACCTTATTTATTTACATAAAAAAAAATAGCAGAGAAAAGGATTGGCTAAACAAAAAATAATACTATACTATTCTAGTTATTTCTAAAACAACGAAATAAATGTTTTGATAACTAAAGTGCACTAAGTAGTCAATTATTCTAATGGTTTGCCGAAGTGCAGGTATTCGAGCATTTGAGTAATTTTTTACTTAAAAGTTTCATTGCTCCCGGTGCAGAAGCCACTAAATATAGAAAATGGACTTCCTATTGAACATTCATTGAGATCGGCTTAAACTTTAATTGGACGTTATATTTCTAGAATTTTCACATATTCGATAACGAATAACGAATTCTTCGTCGGAAATTCAACAATGAAGAGTTATGACTTTTTAATGAGCTCCACAGCTTAAATAATAGAGAAAAAATCCAGTGTGCTGGATTTATAAAAAATAAAATCCATAATGGATGAAGCTCTGATACGTCGTCAAGCTTATCTAAAAATATGTTTAAGATCAATCATTTACAGAAATGATATTTCTGATCACTGCCTTATAAAATTCGTGGATAGGTAATATGCGCGGTTTAGAATTAATCAAATAGCAATACTATTTTAGATTTATTCGAATTTTAGTAACACATCGGATTACTTACAATAGATACAGGGTAATTATTTATATTTCGATTTGAATCGGTTTTGTTCATTCTTATAAAAAAAAAATTACTTTAGAAAAAGTATTAATAAAAGTTCAAGTTTTTTTTTTAAATTTTATTTAATAATAATGAACTTTTTTTTATTATTTCAATAGATTACAAACTTCCACTAACAATTAATATAAAATTCCAGAACTCATTACCACACACATTGAAATTTGCCACGCAGAGTACATAGTATAAAAATCAACACTTCACTTTCATCAGCGTACAAGCCCAAAAAAAAAAAAATGTCGGTATACGCAAAAAGCGCACTGCGCGCCATTTCCTTTCCTCCTTAAGGGGTATGCACAGTAGCGGGTACAAAATAAGCGTTTATTCAACCATTTTTTTGTGCAATCAATGAATTTATATAGAAAAAAATATATAATTAAAAAATGGTAAGAATAAAAGTACAAAAAAAATTTTCAGGCGCTGGAGGCGCGTAAATCGGCGGCGGCGCGTCTGAAAGAGCGCCGCATAAATAAGAAAAGTGCATAGCCGCGAAAGTAACGCACGTCGCCAACGAAAGTTCGGGGCGTGACGTGGAGACTCCGCGAGCGCGTCGCGACGATTTTCCGCGCGTCACGCGTCGGCCTGAAAAATTCATCGCCCCGCAGTAGTAACAGACGGCTCGGCGCGGCGGCGGCGGCCTGTCGAACTTTATATTTTAAGCGACGGCGCCGGGGAGTTAAAATTACGCGGCGCATCGCCGGCAGGGGTCTTCCATTGAGGCGCCGTACGAGAGGGCGAGGAATAAGCTCTCCGGGGTGACTGGGACTTTTTTTTTCGGGGGGAGGCTGAATGGGCGCGCACGCGTGATCGCGATCCCCCTCCTGACCTGCAGTTCTCCATCCGTTCATGGCTTTTCGTGAATGGAGAGCGGGTGGCGCGATGTGCGTACTCGTTGGGAGTGCAGAACTTTTGTCTTTATTTTTTGTATTTAGGCAATTTTGTTTTGTGTGAAAAGTCTCCTTTCTGTGAGAAAAAGTGCTTTCTACTGAAATTTATTTCGTTTTTTTATTGTTTGTAAATACTGAATTTTATAATAAACATCTACTCTTTTGTACGATGTCGTACTCTTTTGTATAAAAATTTGTTAATTAGTTCAGGATAATTCTCGATAATAGATAAATTTAATTCAATGGGAGCAAAGTATATTGTAAAAATGGTCATACTCTAAAAGTGTTGCTATTAAAAGTATTGTAGTTTACAGTTGATCGTTACTATTCAAACCGTGAACAAAAAAAAACTTTCCCATTTTTCAAGTGCCTCCAAATGGAAATTTTAGCAATTAACAAAAAGTTATTAATTGCTACATTAAAGTTTCAGTCGCGTTGAAGATATTAATCGTAGACCTTGAAACGAAATGCGAAGGAATGAGAGAAAAAAACAAACATTACTTAATTACTAAATAATCGTAATTTATAAATCTCATCGCAAAAGTACTCGGATAACCAGCTAATTGCAATTGCACCGTCGCAATCAGAAATATTACGATAAAAATAAACTGCACCTTTGCTACATCGAGGTATCAATCCCAAAGATGAGAAAGCTGAGCGAACAAAATCGACTTTTTCCATTTGAAAAACATTTAAAAAAATAATAAAAAAAATGTTAAAGAACGCTAAATTCCCTGCATTACCGATGCGACGGCGAGGCACTCGCGAAAGTAAATAAAACGCTCGTGCAGATGGCGACTACTGCCGACGAGCTGCAGGCAGCCTCAGGAACTTCCTCCGTCTCCCTCTCCCTTCTTCTCTCTCGCTCCCACCCGCGTAAGGCGCCGGCGCACTTTCTCTCTCTCTCTCTCTCTCTCTCTCTCTCTCTCTCTCTCTCTCTCTCTCTCTCTCTCGCCGTTTCTTTCTTTTCCTTTTTTTTTCAATTCATTCGCCTCTCCCCGCCTCGTCGGCGACGACGACACTGGGATGCGCGCGCGGAGAAAAAGTCGCGACTGGCCCCAAACAAAAACACGCGCGAGCGAGAGAGCCGATCCTGCGAAGGTCGCGAGCCAGAAAAACGGGCGGACTCTTCTCGGCGCTTCCACGAGTCACCGCGGCCCATCGAGATCCTCGCGCATCCTCGCGATTAGGTAACGCCCGACCGGAGCGAACAATGACCATCGAGATGACGTTTTTCTTCTTCTTTTTTTTTTTTTCGCGCTCCTGTATAAAAGGCACCAGCCGTGGAAAAAAACGCCGCAGCCGCGAGATGATCGTCGGGAGAGGGAGGGAGAATACAGTCAAATGTCACCTTGTAACAGATTTTCAGCGAGAAAAGAGTGTAAGTAGGTATACGCGCGCTCGACGAGTGCCGGCCTCTCGTTCTTTCGTATTCTCGTTCTTTTTTTTTTTTTTTTTTAAGCAAAAGTGCCTTCGACGACGCGTTGCTTTATTAATTACCGCCGAAGTGCGCGCGGCCCACTCGTTTTCTCGCAGAGAGCGAAACACGATCGCAAAGCGTGCGGCTCGTGTTTTCTCCCCAGATATTGAATGATATTACGCGGCGACGCGCCTCTCGACGTAATCTGGGTCGTGCTTTAATTTTGGGAAGGTGAAATGCGTCGCCGTTTTATTTTTTACTTTCATTTTTTATTTATTTTTTTTTGTTTGTTGCAGTCGGCGCGCCGCGCGCATTGAAATTTAAATGCGCGTTTAATATACCTCGCACTCGCGTTAATAAAGCCGTTGCAAAGGATTCAATATGTAATACGCGTCCTTCCTTATTTAGGTTTATTGGTGTTTTTTTTTCTCTCTTTTCACAAGATAATCAGTAATCGTGGTTTTACTCTCGTTTTAACCTTTGCTGTTCTTTTTTTTTTCTTAAGGCCTAGGAAAAAAAGTGCATGCACTTAGGATTATTTTTATAATACTGAAGTTTCCATTCTATCGCACTTCTCGTGGGCTTAAAAGTGTTTAGCGATACGATTCTTTCGTAAAAAGTTTAATACAATTTTTGCGAATACTCAGGCTTCGTTATTTCACTTATTTATCGAGTTTTATTACAAGAAAGTTTCATTTAAAAATTAAAATCTTGCGCTTATCAGCGATCAATAATTTGACAGGCATCGAACATGCGGTGGAATTTATTTTGGTAATTATTTACTAAATTAGCGAAATTTAATGCGAGTGTTTTATCTATTTATCACATTTACTCATTGCATTTGCATGCTTCAATCTGAAGTATTTTATTTACCTACTTATGAATAGGATTGTGAAGCAAAACTGATTTTAAAATAAACTCAGCCTCTCTCGGCGTTTATTCTTTTCTTACTTATATTTCTTATCACGATTAAATTTTTATAAGGCATAAATTCCGTTGCACCTCCAATTGCGCATTTTAATTAATCTCATTAAACAATTATAAACGAAGTTGTAATTAAGAACAACAATTCAACTACCACTAAATATCCATAAATACCTACTCCGGCAATGCAAGTTCATAGAACTTGAGAAATTACAATAACAGAAGATATTTGGTCCTGCTATTAAGTAATTAAACGATCTAAGTGAGGATAACATTAAGCACTTTGTAAATTTTTTACAAGAATCTATAAAATGTGTAAAAAGGTGAAATTTTTATAATTGCAATTAATTAAATTTTATAATCTTAATTATAGTATTAATATAATATTAATTTTATAATAAATTTTATAATGTTACGAAAGATGAATATTTTTAATTTTTAAGTTTAGTCTGTAAGAAATTTTTCACTCCAAACCAGTGAAAAGTGGATTTACTCCACTCTGCTGTAATTTAAAGTATGTTGTATTCTGGTGAAAATAAATAAAACAATTGACCTCATCGGAATTCTCTAAAGATGAATTAGTGAAAAACCACTAATTCATAGTGACGATGCACTGATTTGAAAAGTGAAAATTGCTCCACTATGAATTAGTAGTAATGTACTATTTGAAATAGCGAATAAAATGTACTAATTGAAATAGTAAATATGCATATATCACTTAAACTCAATTTTGTTCTTTCAAAATGACTGTGATATTATATCATACATTTATTTTATCTTGCGAATCTTTAAAAACTTTTTATGTAAGTACTGCAATTCACAATAAACGACGATTCTACTCTATGCTACTCTAATCTATAAAAAAAATTTGTTAATTTTAAAAAAATGATGTACTTTAATAGTACTCACTAAATATTCCTTCGAATCAAGTAATAATTTCATTAAAACTAAATGAATTTATTTGTTTTTCAATAAATTTAGTAGTTTCAAAAAAAAAAAAAAAAAAATTCACTCAATAAAATATTTAATGATTACTATTGAAATAAATGTTTGTTTAAAATTAAAAAATTTTTCTCTCAGTGTACTCTCTATAAAAAAATGACTAAAATAATTCTCCGCTAACAAGGCACTGTCCAAACAAATATTTATACGCTAATGCGTATAAGCAAGATCGATCGAAGGCGATCGGAGCTAAAAGCAAAAGCAGCGGGCGACAGGACGCGCTCTCGGGAAATTAGCGCGAGATCGCCGGGGGTTACCGTGTCAATACGACGCTCCTCCGCCCACGCGCACCAAGTCCTATCCGTACATACATACACGCGACGTACAACGCGGCGCCGTGCAGAAATTCGATAAAAAGCGCGCCCGGCCCGATTCTTCGGCTCCGTATCCTCTCGACGCTCCGCGCGTCGTTCGTTTACTTAATCGGCGCGGCGCAAGGACAAAACAGACGCGAAATTCTTTTTTTTTCTCTCGAAAAGGAACAGGAGAGAGAAAAGGAGAGGGAGTATCGATTTTCGCTCCTTGCGTCACGTCTTGTCACTCGAGACCCTTGTTCTCGCGCCTCCTTTTTTTCCGCCTCCTCCTTTTCGAATTTCGACACTCTTTATAAGTGCGCCCGGCGAAATAATCTTTACTCGCGCTTTTCCCTGGCGTGACGCGAATATATCAGTTCTTTCGTAACACTAGTGAGGAAAATGGCATTTTCCATCCTCGTGTTATAAAATTTTTGCTAGGTACTCGTGCGAAAATTTATTCTCGGAAAAGTGTGATAAGTTTAACGTCCGAGCGAAACGAGATAAGTAATAAAGAGTTCTTTTATAGCACGAGTGCGTAAAATGTCTTATTGCCGCACGCTTGCATATAAAAAGACTACGTTTCTTGCACTTGTATTATAAAATTTTGTTCGATACTTGAGGAAAAAATAATTCTCGGAAAAGTGTGATAAGTAAAGTGCCTGACTGGATCGAGGGTCTTAATTCAACTTTTACGCACTAGTATCGAAAGTAAATAAATGACTCGACGTTGCATAATCCACAGCAGTATCAAATGGACCATTTTTTTCTACATTTTGAAAGCCTAAGCATAAGACTCTCTCGCACACAGAGCGGAAAGTTTTCTGGTAGACAAAAAAAAAAAAAAAAAAAAAAAAAGAAATTGTGTCGAAACATTGGTAAGACGATTTATTATTCGTCGGTACATCGATAACAGCGCTACGTACAAATAGCGAAAAATTGCACGAGAAGAAGGAAAAAAGTAGCGCTGAAGTAGGTCCAAGGGCTCATCCGAGCAGCTCGTTGGCGCCCATCGTCGTATAATACATCGTAGGCTCTCGAGTGGAAAAGCCTGAAGTAGTAACAGTGTGTACACAGTGGGACGTGTGCCTTAGCCCCCTTTCATTTCGATCTTCAACCCTCTCCCCCCTCCCCGTTCCCCCCGGAGGTTGGGAGGGGGCGGAAGGGTCTGTAGCACACTCGCAAAAATAAGGGTCAATATTTAAGGAATTTCCACGTTTTCTTTGTTTTTTTTTGTCTTTCCTCTCGCAGTTTTTGTTTTGAAACTCGAGATCGCCTGACGCAGCGAAATTTCTCACCTTATTAAAGTGCGATTTTTTTTCCCTGTCCGCTGACGTAACGGTGGGTGTATTATATAGCCGGACGACTGGGGGGGCTCGAGTGCAGAGAGTGAACGTCTCGCGGTGGACTTATCTGGCCGCCTGATCTAATCGGAGGACGCGTTGGAAAAAGAATGCGAATCGCTCTTCCGCGCTTTTGCAGAAGGCTGCACTTGTCGAGGAAAAGGGAAAACTGCTGCTTCAACTACGCTGCAGGAAAAGGATCACAACGGATTGTTTTGCTCTGCGGAGCTGGAGATAAGAGACTCGATGGCAAGGATGCACACAGAGTGTTGGTCGATGCCTGTTGGAAGCGTTGAATTGGAAGAGACAAAGTAGTGTAGTTTCACAATGCAACGAGAGACATTTGTTTTTGTTTTCTATCTCTGAGCATGATAAAACTTGTGCATTAATTGAAAACAGAGTGCATTTGAAAGTAAACACTGTTCAAGACTCGAGAGAACTTTGATCAATGACTAAGAACATCCAGCGCAGTTCAGACTGCTTTAAAATTCCAGTAGAAAAAAACGAAACCCTATACACAATGTGTATTTGTAATGGCTGTATAATAAGTAAATTGGAAATGTTAAGAGTTCAAAAGAATTTGAACTAGAAGCCTTGCTTAACAATATGACAAGTGACTCGTTTATAATCATTTATGGATTAAAAGCTCGATTTTAAATATCTAAAAAAAAATAGTAAACAACTTTACTTTATTCGCAATCTTCAGATATAAACTCAAAGCGCAGTAAAAAACACACAAGACCTCTAAATCAATTGAAAGAGCAAAAATTCAACCAGCAAGAGTACTACTTATTTGTCTTCTTTAAAATCCTCAGATCATATAGGAAACTTCCATATGCAGAGCACTAAAAGTATAGATATACTCACGAATAAAGCAAGAACCAAAGGGCAATTCTGCAAGGAAAAAGCAGAAAAACAGGTCCAAAGAACCGCAGACATCCCGCTCATAATGAAATCCCAATGTCAGGGTGCCGAGGCAAGGCGAAATCGTGATCAGCGACGAAGAGAGAGAGAGAAAAAGAAAAGAAAAAAAAAGCTCCGGAGAGAGATAATCAATAAAGTTCCTCCAAGTGCGCCATAACCTGTCGCCTAACCTTTCCTCCCGCGAGCCGCAGCGCGTACGCCTCGCCTCGAAAATGTCCCTCTAAATTACTCGTCGAATCGTCGACAAAATAAAAGATCAAACTGTCCGGCGTTCCCTCGTCGCCGCCGACAGCTCCGACTGTTAAAACACTCCCCGTCTCGCTCTCGCGGTAACTCACACACACACACACTCACGTGCGCGCCGATCGCCACTCAAACGCACACACACACGCGCGCATCACCGAAGGCCACCTCGCGTCGAAGTGCGCGCTGCGGGGCATTGAAATAAAAAAGAAAAAGAAAAAAAGGGACGGCGAAAGGGGCATACCGAAAAGGACACGCGAGCAGCAAAAGCTCTTCCCGCTCGTGTACTTACATGGCACGTGAAAATCAGCACCGGCCGGGGGCCTGCCGCTCTGGTGGTAGTGGTGCGCTGCTCCTGCGGGCGGGGGGCCCCGTCGACGGCACTCCTCCTCGGGGACGCGCGCGCCCGTATTATTGTTATTCCCAGGCGGCGGCGCCGCGCGCACTCACACACTCACGCACGCGGGAGCCGCACAATTTTTGCCTGACGTCATCGGGCATGCGCACGGCCTTTTCGGTGATTTTCCGCTGGCGAGAGCTCCTCTCCTCCCTGCGCACGCTGCACCGAGTCCCTCCGCCTCTCGACTATGGCCGCCGCGCGCACCTCCGGCCCCGAATCCTGCTGCCTGCGGCGCGCTGCGCTCCTCCGACTGCGCGTCTCGCGCGCACCGACTGCTACTACTCGCGAGGAATTTCGCGGCGGCGCGCCGACCAGCGTAATCCGCGCCTCTGTGTACGGTGTACCTATACCCGCCACACGTACGAACGCCCGTGCGCGCGTGTACGTGCACACGTGTACGTGAATTCCGCGTGCACACACCACTGCACCGATCGGGAGCACTGCGTTACTGCGGAGTCCGCGGCACACGCTCCGCGCACATATTGCACACTTCGCGCGCCGCGACTTATTTCCCCTCTTTCCTCGGCTAACCTCAGCACCGCCCGGAGCTTCCTCTTCGCTGCGCAGCGCACCGAGTCTCCGTGTGTGTGTATGTGCGCGCACTTGTGTGTATGTACGTGAGTTATGGTAGTAGTACGTGTGCGTGTGTAATGATAGTAGTACGTGTGTATGTGTGCCGATCGAGCGGAGGATGGATCGATGCCGTGCGTTGGCGATAAATCCGCCCGGGGATGGCGAGAGTCGCCGCTGCTTTTTACGCCCGCCGCCGAGAGCCTCGTCGGTACGTGTGTGCCTCGTGCGCCTGCGGCCGGAGGCGACGTCTCGCTCGCTCTCCCGCCTCTCGCGACCATATCCACTCCCACTTGTTAATGTGACGTGCGCTGACGTCATTGATAGTTTACCTTGAGGCATGACATTGAATCGCAGTGCCGCCAATCGGACCGAGCCGAAGGACCTAAGTATCGCGCAGGCGGATTTTTTCTTTTTTTTTTCTTCCTTTTTCTTTTTTATGACGGTGGGTGCTTATCAGGGCATGTGCATCTCGCGCCCTTAGTGCCATTGTATTGGGCGGGTTTTGTCATGTGGTGCGAAAGTGGAGGAAACGGTCGATCGGATTTTCATAAAATTTGCACGGGAAGAAGTAAACCCTGCGAGCGGAGTTGAAGTTCCTCGAGGGATTTTTTTCTTTCGTTACACTGAAAGAAGAATTGTTAATTTTAAGGAAATGATTTACTTCGATAGCACTTGTTACATATTTCTTTGAATCAAGGATTGATTTTGTTAAAACTAAACGATTTTTTTTGTTTCTAAATAAATTTTGTAGTTTAAAAAAATAATTTTTATACTCAATAAAATATTAAATAAGTACTATTTAAATAAATGTTTACTTAAAATTCACAATTTTTCTCTCGCAGTAGTGAATCATTTATTTTCCACTAATTTAAAAGTGTTTATTTTACTAATTAAAAAGTGTTCCACTTTTTTTGCTCTTTCAATTAGTAAAATTCCACTAATTGATAGTGAATTTTACTAACTGATTAGTGGAAAATCTGGTCACTAAAAAGATTAGTGGAACTTTTACTAATTCAACTTTAGAAAGTACACTGAAAAAAAATTTGTTAATTTTAAGGAAATGAGTTACTTCGATAGTACTTATTAAATATTTCTTTGAATCAAGTATTGATTTCATTAAAGCTAAATGAATTTTAATATTTAGTAGTTTTAAAAAAATAATTTTTTTACTCTAAAAAATATTGAAATAAATGTTTGCTTAATTGACAAATCTTTCTCTCAGTGTAAAAGTGTATGTATATTCATATAGTATATTCAACAACTATAAAAGCAGAGGAAAAAAAATAATTTCTGTTATTACTAATTATTACTAACTTAAAAACTATTTTAAAACTAATTTAACAACAACAATAAATATTATTGTTTAGTGCACTTTGAACAACACTGAGACTTATTTATTCTTGTAATAGATTAAGGATCAATTCGATTCCCCAATTAAAAATAAAGATTAACAAAGTCAGTACATTTTTATTTTTACAAATTTCAATGTAAATATAGTGTATACACCTATAAAAAGTATTAATAATAAGTAAATATATCTATAAACTACAAAATATAATTAATAAACCGAGTAACTTTTTACAATTGAGTTACACGCGTTAAGGAAAATTGTTTTGCACCAACAGACCGGGGGCAGCTTTGCTGCATAATTTTCAAAGTTCAATCGATCGGCACGTGCGTCACTATATTTTCTAATGATTTTACAAACTAATTAGGACGTCGCTTTATCGGAGCAGGGCAGCACGCCGTGGTGGTGTGATATTTTTTATGCAACAATTGGCCTGTTATTAAATGAATTTCACAGTCGCGATGATGAAAAAGTAAAAGTAATAATAGCGAACCTCCGCGTAAAGTTTGTTTGAATGAAATTTGCACTTTATAAATAATGAAAATAGTGCGATAAAAAAATTCATCATTTATAATGACTCATTATTCGCGGTGACATAAAAAAATCAGTGTAATAATATTTATACAAAGAATAATATGTAAAAGCCAATTCAATTTATTTGATCATTGTAAATATGGTGGTATATATTATACTCTATTCGTAATTATAATTTGCAATTCTTTTTTAGTAAGCAATATAGTTCTAATATATCATCATTTCAAAATCATTATATTATCAACAGATTATATACATTATATATAAATAATTGCGATTTTTATGATAATTCTATATGATAAACGTATAAATAGTAAAACATAAATATAAATATTTAAAAAAATTGTACGATAGCTACACTGAGATAAAAAAGTTAATAAAAATTGTTATTGCAGTTAAGAAAGGAGTGACAGTCTTAACAAACGAGAATTTTTTGAATGAAAAATAGTAACTTTTAGTACGGACATTGTAAAAATCACTATTTTAATAATAAAAATTGCTATTTTGTGTATTAAAAATTACTATTTTTCATACTAAAATTTCTCGCTTGCAATGACTGTCACTCCGTTCCCTAATCACAGTATCAATTTTTATTAACTTTTTTCTCTCAGTGATAGTGTTGTCAAAAAATCGTGCCACATTGTTGTTGATTGTTATTAAATTACTGTTTTCACGATGATGAAAACGTGAAAAAACGTAAAAAAAAATGTACGATTTTTATCGGGTTGCACGGATTACACGCGTTTGAATGTTCTAGGCACGCTCAGCTTTCGGCCGCGGACGTGAGTATGTTTCGCGATGAATCGTCGGATGCACAATGAGTTAGGTATCGATGTCGCTGAAATTTCCAATGGTTTTGCCGTCCAACTAACTGCCATCGATAATTTCAATGCCGAGTGCTGCAGGATTATTGTTGCACACATTTTTAAAAACTAAAATTTTAATTTTAATTGAATTTTTCTAAAAAATCTTCTAAATTGAAAAACTACATTTGTATTATCATATTACAAATTGAATATTAAAATACATATATTAGTAAAAAATAAATTTTCTTCATCCTGATTTAATATTTATTTATTACGTGGATTCATTTATACACGAAAGAAAAATGAAATTGACAAATAATAGTTTAAGAATTGTATGTATTTTTATTCGATTGATTCATATTACTTAGTATTAATCAGTTTTTGTTTTTAATTACTCATTAATTCTTCGCAAAACTCTCCTACTTTAAAATAACATACTACCAAATTCAAATTTTGCCGCGTCCAGTGCTGCCAACTTCAGATTCTTTAAATTCTGCGATCATTCAAATTTTTCGTGCTGTACCACTTAAAATAAGAATACTAAAATTAAGAATTTCTTATCGCGTTTAAAAGCACGTCCAGTTAAAGGCAACCAATACGAGGAGTTGCACGTTTTTCAACATTTTTCACATTGCAATATTGACGCTCCTGTTTGCGGTCTGCTGCCTTACGACTACGTGTCCCATCGTACAGATGCGCAAACACAACAAAAGACTGTCTGGGAGATAAGGCAGTCAGTTCGATTTTGCGTCGACGTTAGGACCAGCGAAGCCTTTTATTTAATTTTTTTTTCTTGCCACAACTTGAAATGACACCAATATAGCCGTAAATTTATCACTACCTAACGGTAAGTATCTACGAATTTTTATTTATCGAATTAAGCGCGATAATCCAGCGATCCGTCGATGCGATTATGTAAAAGTAAATATTTCCTGTCGTTGTGACAAATAATCAATGGTGATTGCTGATAACGTGGTGCTAACTCGTGACAGATACTCCAGAGCATTCGGATTCAGCATGGCCTGCAACGACAAGACTTCATCCAGATTCGACAAATGTTTGGAGCTGAGAGATAATGACAGCGGGTCCAGAAATCAACCTGACTTTGAAGTTTTGTCTTCTCCTAATGTTGACACACACATCAGTAAGGGTGATCCAGAGAAAAAGATATTGGCTCTCAAGTACATTTTGGAAAAAGACTTGAGAGCTGCCGACTTAAAATGGTCCCTGTTTGTCGCTGCCTGCCATACATACCGTTACGATACATGCCTCAGACCGTTTCCTTCTATGTATGTTAAAAACGAGTCGAAAGATATCGATTCATTGGTAAGCTTTTTGAATTATTGCAGGACATCTAAAGTTTCTTATTTGATGTATTTGTTGTCTAAGTAATGTCTGAACTTTTTACAGAGAAAAACATTGGAACTTGTTCCTCCATTGCCAATAGTTCTTCAAGAATTAAAAGAACCACATATTTACAGTAATAAAGGAGCTACAATAGATTTATTACATTGGGTTTTGGTAAAATTAAGAGACGTACATATCAAAAGCATTAGCAAAGACTGTGTAAGTAAATATGGTGTTTATTAAAACAAAAGTATTAAAATAATTTGTTTATACAACAGAGATCATATTTTTATTTTCATTTCAGCACGAATCTGTGTTAAAAAGGGTAGACTCGCAAATGGCTGTTGCTGCTCCTAATTTAATATTCCAAATATCAAGTGCCAAGCAATCAACGTCCGAAGAAAAGTGGAAAGAATTGTGTAAAGGTCGCACCACATTTTATGCCTACCATGGAAGTCGATTAGAAAATTTTCATTCCATAATACATTATGGTTTACAACAACATATGTGCAAGGTATTTTCATAGTAAATCATTTTATCTTCAAGCAATTATTCATTATTTATTTCTAATATCTTATTTTTTTCTGATTATATTAGAAGTCACTATTTGGTAAAGGAATATACTTATCCAGTGAATTAGGAGTTAGCTTACCATACAGTCCTGTTGGTTACGGTTGGGGTGGTAGTATGTTGGGAAGTGATATGAGCTGTGTAGCACTATGTGAGGTTGTTAATCACCCAGATGTAAAAATAGGTGATACAGGTAATTTTTAACACTGTTTCTTATGGACTAAATTCTAGAAATATTTTGTCTTAATTGTTTCGATTTTTTTTTCGTAGACGACAGTTCAAGAAATATAGCACCTGAATCAATTGGTGGGAAAGTACCTAATAAATACTGCTTAGTACTTAATAATGAATTAGTCAGAATTCGATATCTTTTAATATATAGTCAAGAATTTGGATGCTTAAGGTACATTCAATAAACTTCCTTTTACTTATTTCGGATTAACAATATTATAATTATTTTTGCGCTTCACATTTCAGAACTTCACACACTAATGGACTTTTAGGATGGCTAAAACAACATAAATTGTTAACCTTTATGCTTGGCTATGTCGTATTGCTTGCTTCTGTTGGACTAAGCCATAACAGAAACGTTGAAAGATATTTCAAAATACTATTCCAAAAGTTTGGCTTAGACTAGTGAGAGAAATTACGGGTCATTTTACAGGTTTTTGCAATACGTAAAAATTGAAATGATGTGTTTGTTATACAAATTGTTATGTCTTCTTTTTACATACTGTATACTTATATTGAGATTTATGATTTTGCTAGGAAATATAATAAATTATTAAATTTTTTACTAAGTATTTCAATTAATTTATCAAAAATTATTATATATGTACAATAAATATAGATATGTATAATAAAAACTGTACAGTTAACAACATATAATCATAAAACTATTTTAATGCCTTGTCAATATTATAGGAAAATTCTCTGTCACTAAGTAATCATCTTCAAACAGAACAATAAGATTTACTTCAAATTCTAAAATAAATATAAAATAGTTAAAATATTTTTTCTTCCTTTTACAGATATTCAGATTTATACTTGAAAATTCTTACCAACTTTGAAGTTACTCGTACTCAATGTAGGACAAGTAAACAGTCTGGGAAAGATCATATAAATTGGAATAGCCAGTCCTGTACATACATTTCCTTCACCAATTTGAATATTTTGAATCTCAGTTGCTGTAAATAATAAAAAAATAATAGAATTTAATAATAAGGTAACATCTTTTTGAATAGCTTGCTTAATTAAAATAATACCATCTCTAGAATATCCTTCTGCACACCCACAAGTTTCTACTCGTACCAACTGTAATTCAATAGACTTAATGACAGCTTCACAGTTTTCAATAACCACTTCACCAGTTAAAGGTTCTGCAAGTTTGCAATGAAGTGAATCTAATTTCCCAGAAATACAAAACCTAGGAACATTAGTTCTATCTTTAGTATTTTGAAGTGATTCTGGCATTATTTTAAACATCACAGTTTTATTTGGCTCTTTCTCAGTCTGTTTAATAAATTTATCTTCCACCATAAACTCAAGTGATTTATTGACATCCTTTGCTAAAAAACTTCTCTTAATGTCACACCGAATCATATACTGTATATTTACAAATACCCCGTGGTAAGTTTCATAAAGTGTCTTGGTTCCTCGAGGCTTTAAAGGTAATTCAAAAGGTATTTCTGTTTTCCCACTTGGAATCTTTCCAGCAGGAGCTACTTCTATTGTATATTGCATCAATTGAATAGGCTGTGAATAAAATAAAAAATATTAAGCAATAATAACACCTATGATTTAAAATAATCTATACTGACCTTAACAGAATTATAGAATGCTTCAAATATGCCAACTGTTTTTGAACTTAATTGTAAATTAACTGCACCTTCCATTGTCAAAAAAATTCCATCGTGTTTTACATCTGAATTTGTTTGCAGTAGAATCAAGCCGCTAACAGTTTCCTATAAACAAACAGCACAATTGTACAATGTTTTAGTTTTATTATTAATTTTCAGGTATTTCTACAATTTAATTTTCACCAAAATAAAATGAAAAAAATAAGAAGATGGTAAGTATCTACAAAACTTTGCCTAAAAAAGAAACACCAAAACATCATAACAAAATAATTCCTAACCTGTAAACAGTACAGATATATAAAATTCTAAGAAAAACGAGTATACTTACACCTACGCGGTAGACTTTGCTGGCCCTTTTCATTCTAAAATCAATGTTGATCGACATTTTTATGAATTTAAATATTTAAATTACTCCAAAACACTTTATACAATCTGTCAAATTGGAGCTCGTTAACTCCAGCACGTATACATTGTTGTTGCATCTAATGTCAGATGAAAGATGACACTGAAATTTCGAGTATCTATAGAATAAGCAAAATGGGAATATTCATTCAGTGCTTTAATTTTCAGATGACGAGATGATCCGGCGTTATCTGTCATTCGAATAGCAGACATATTGCAAGTCACGTGGGTACAATTTTGGCGCCATTTTTCAAATTTTCATTTGTTTTAATATTGAAGCGTAGTCATTAAAAATAAAGTCCGTAACCTAAATTGTTTGTAAAATAGTCATAATCTGAATTATTCATAAAATAAAATGTAATTAATAAAACTAATATTAATATCAATTTCATTATACTACGACGATTTATATTTTTATTTAAACAAAGTATAAATTTCAAAATACATAAATCAATTTCTTTGATGATTACATTTATTTTTAAAAACAAAGCTTATACATCCTAAATTAATTAATCGAGATAAAACAATATAAAAATTCACTTTATAAGATACAAATATAGAATCCAATGTATATAAATAATTTTTTTTTTTAAAGAAAAAATAATTTTGCTTGTATTAAGTATTCTGACACCGCAATATCACTATTTTCTATTTTCTTTTCCAGTGTTAAAAAAGTAAAGACTTAAAATTCTCTTTCCATATCAACGTACCACAGTTTAAATAACAAATCATTATTTACTTCACTATTAACCTTCAATGTAATTAAAAAAATATCGAAGATACAAAGAACACCTAAATCAGCATACCAAAAATTCACTTAAAAAAAAATAAAAAAAAGGGCACAAACACGTTGAAAAATAACCTGCACAAATCCCTGCAGCCCCGCAGTCAAACAATCGCGCAACGGATCGATATCCAAAGTCGCCGCGAGGAAGCAGTGCACCAGCGCCTTACGTCACGCATTCACCGGGGCGTTTAAAAGGCCAACCCCAAGACCCGCACAGTTGAAAAGAAATTCAAAAGCGGCTGGGACGCGAGAAACGGTTGCAAACGTCGCTCGGGCAGCCTCGGCCCTTTCCGATGTACCCCCACCCCTCGGCGCGGCGGTCTACGATAGGCCCCGGCCCGGAGCGTTTGAACGGGCGACTGGCGCAACGGCCGACGCAGGGGCGCCTCTTCCTCTCCCCGTACGCGCGGGAACCCCCACACCGCCACACGACGGAGTCGCGCGCGAAGCTCCAGAGGCGACCGTTGGCATCGCGGCAGAGTCCCAGAGGCGCCCGGCAGTTTCACCAGCCATTTCCGGAATTTCCTTCTTCGAGAGACGACGTGCAGAAGCTCGCAATGGCCCTGAGAAGCCGAGCCCTCAACTTGGTGAGTGCCCGACCTTCTTTTTTACATTTTTTTCTTTTTTGTACGCGAAGCGGCCGCGTTAAGGAGCGGAGGACGCCGCGCGCGACCGTTGGAGCGACGGTTTAAATGCCCTCCCCCCTTTTTTGGAGGTGCGCGATTAAATGCCTGCCCGCGTCCTTTTGTTTTCCTTCCGCTTCTTTCCCATCCGTCGCTCGATTTCCCTTCCGCTGTCGAGGAAAAGCGCCAACGGCTTTTCTTTATTACTCGCGAGGAGGGCGGATGTTTGCGTCTCTGTCGTTGCTGCGCTCGGTTTCTTTTTTGTTGTCGAATATTGGTGGAGGGAAAGCGCCAACGGTTTTTCTTTATGATTCCGTGTCTGTAGGTTTGCGCGAATTTTTCGGGAGATTTTCTGCTTTTCGGGAAATCGACCTGCAGCGTGGGAGGAGGCCCTTTTGTTTTTCTTAGGACTTCGAAACAAGCGAGAAATAATTTGAGGGGCGCGAGTCCTGGGCGGTGAGTTCTTAAATCGGGAAGGAGGATTTTCCCGCTAATAAATTTTCGCTTGCTTCTTTTTTTCTTCGAGTGTGGAGCCGTGACGCGGCATTGCTCTAAACGGTCGCCTCGTGTTTACATTTTTTTTTTTTAGGTAGCAACCACTGCGCGTTCGTAATTTGGTTTTCATACACTCATCCCCTGTGGTGAATCGGTTACTGGTGTTTACGATTAGTTCAATAGATAATTCTTGTTCTCGAAGAAATGTTTGTATTTAAAAAATTGTTGATTGTGAAATTAATGATTTCGTGTGTTTCTTTTTGTTTGCAGAATGTAGCGAATCAAGAGAATGTCAAGAATGTAAAATCAATGACATTAGCCCCAGGACAGACCAGGAGGGCTGCCCTGGGAGAAATAGGAAATAAAGTTGTCACTCATAAAGCGAGTGATGTGATAGGCAAAAATGGTCTAGCTAATAAGGATAAGGCTATATTAAAAAAGCCTGTGGGAACAACGCTGGGAACAAAGCAGTCCCACATCAAGCATGAAAAGGTTGAAAAAATTGTACCCAGAAGAGATGTGAAAATAACTAAGCCAGTTGCTAAAACTGAAGTACATATTGATAAACGTCCAGAGACTAAAATAATTGAGACTGATAGTAATGCTAATAAGAAAGAATCTGATTTGAACACAGCAAAAAAAGAGACAGATTCTTTCTCTTCAGACTTGATAACTGTTGAGGATATCGACGAAGAGGACAAGAACAATCCCATACTTTGTTCTGTATATATTAACGAAATTTATGAGCACCTAAGGAAATTAGAGTTGCAGTTCCCTGTACGCAAAGGATTTCTGCAAGGGCAAGAAGTCACCCCTAAAATGAGGTGTGTACTTGTTGATTGGCTTATTGAAGTTCATCAACAGTTTCATCTGATGCAAGAAACATTGTATATGACTATTGCCATCATTGATCGTTTTTTGCAGGTACATAAGCAATTTATTATGGCTAATAAGTAAAATTGTTAATCATTAATTTCATTTTATTTAATTGAATTTTATTTTATATCCACAGGACTTTAAGCTTATCACTCGCAAGAGGCTGCAATTAGTAGGAGTAACAGCTATGTTTATAGCTAGTAAATATGAAGAAATGTATTCTCCAGACATTAGTGACTTTGTGTATATTACAGATAATGCTTACACAAAAGCAGAAATCTTGCAAATGGAAATGCTCATAATAAAAACACTGGAGTTTTCGTTTGGACGACCACTCCCTCTACATTTCCTTAGGAGATACAGTAAGGCAGGAAAGGTAAGCTAAATAAATAGTACAGCAACAAAAATAAAATAAAATAAAATAAAATAAAATTTATTAAGTTAAATTAATTGAAATCTTATTTGTTCAGGCTCTGCCAGTTCATCATACACTGGCAAAATACTTTTTGGAGCAATGCTTAGTCCATTATGAAGTCAGTCATCATCCACCAAGCTTAATAGCCGCTGCGGCCATTTATCTTTCCTTCCTGTAAGTATCCATTTGAAGAATCATAAAATTTAATTAAAATGCAAGTTAGTAATGTTTTTGTAATTTGCACAGGCTGCTAGGAAATGACAATCTTGAGGAGGGTGATAAAATTTGGACGAAAACTCTAGAGCATTACAGCACATACAAGACAAAAGATGTGCTGCCAGTGGTGCAGGAGATTTCTGCTATAATGGTTAATGTAGAGAAGAGTAAATATCAGGCAGCGCGGCGAAAGTATACGAATCCTAAGTACATGAAGATTAGTATGCGTCCGGAATTAAAATCTCCGACTCTTGGTGCCTTGGCGAATCATAGGACCGAATGAACTTTGTATTATAGTACAGCCTGAATTTATACACAGTTACGATGCATGCGAATTCATCAAGTGACTTTGTTAATGCCGCCGTGGCAATATTGCAAAACAAATTTCCAGCAAAGAGTTGCAGTAGAGGGTAGATTGTTTTCTCTTTTGTGCCAAATTTAGAGGGGATAAATATTTACCTCGGAGCAATCTCTTAAATTGAAATTCATTTTCGTTTGAAGAGTGGTAAATTTGAGTTTATTTGACGACGGCCATACGTGCGATTAATGAATTAGCGTTTTTTTTTTTTTTCAAATATTTTCTTCGTAAATTTTTCGATAAATATTTTTTATTGTTGTTGAAATTTATTACAATTTGTTTTTTTATAAGGTATTTACATTCACGCTTAATGCAACTAATATTTTAATTTTTTTATGTCCTTCTTTAAAGTATATTAAATGACTTCAACACGTATGGTTGTCTTATTTTTACTCCGTTCCACTTAATACATTTCTTATTTTTAATAACTACCTAGGTGAAAAAATACCTATTTTTCGTATTCGATTTTTAAACATTTTTATGGATAATTACTTTTAATCTTCTTTTTTTTTTAAATCTTTTATTTAATATGGATAGATATTTTAATCAAAATATAATAGTAAATACGAAAGATTTTGTAAGCAAGCACTATTATTATAGTTTTTTTTTTCATTTCACATTTACTTTTCAAACGTATATACTTTAGAAAAAATATTTTGATAAAAGTATTCTTTCGAGATCAAATCACCGATTATTTTTTATAAAAATATTTTTAAGTGCATGGTAACTGCGTGGTACACAAAATATTTAAAATTTAATTGAATCTAATTTAGAAGGGCTAAAAATTTTAGAGAAAAATTTTTTTTTGAAATAATTATATTTATTTTTGCAATATAATAAATTGTGATTTAAATGATTTACATTGACAAAATTCACTCTCACTTAAAATAAGTTTAATAAAAGAAATGAAATAAATTTGTATAGTTTTTAAATATAACAGAGTGAACGAACAAATCAAAGTGTGTGAGAATTGTCTGATCCGTCTTATGTAAAATATCGCATGTTTGTAAATAAAGCGTAAACGATATTATATTCTCTTTGTTCCTTTTATTATCACGGAGTAAATTATTTCGTAAAACGATTTTATAAATAGGTAGTGATTACCTCGATATAAAAATTCTAGCTTACATTATTAATGATACATACATACTGATCTAAAATTCCGTGCAAAAGAAAAATTCTATGCACTTGACGATCATATAAAACACAACAATGTCCACAAAAATCTATCACATTTTTACTACACAGAAAATATATGTAGTTTCCAGTCGCTCGGTTTCTCTTCTGGTGAATGTAGTAAATGCGGCTCTATAAAACAAAATGATTATGAAAATCAACGAAAGAAAGTAATTTATTTTTTTTTTAATTTTAAAAATGTTACCTATTAAATTTGGTGGTATGTTACTGTGTATTGGTGATTGATTTGTACTGCTGTTTGTGCTAGGGACTTCTTCATCAGATGCTTTAGTCTCTACCGCCGGTGGCCAAATATCACGTTTACTTTTATGAATATCGTTCAATAATTCATTCATAACTTTGTACAATTCTGCAGCAAGAGCATCGCTATTTATTTGTAACAACATTTCAGCTATTGATCGAATTTCATCTGAAAATTAATAATTTTAAATCTTTATATTTTTTCTATACATTGTTATCACATTTCAGATGCTTTAAGAGCAAGAAAGTTGAAAAAGTCGAGTATAGCTACGTAGAAATTAAAAAAACTTTCTCCAACCCCAAACGAAGCAGAATTTCTCTTCAAATTAAAATCCTCGATCAAACGAAGGAAAAAAAAAGAAAAGGAACGACCAGTACCCCTCTGATCGAAGGTGCGGCTCACGAGTTGGTGCAGCGCCCGTATAAGGGCAACGTCCTCGTAAACGCCGCCCTCCTTGATGCTCTGCAGCTTCCGCTCGTGCTTCCTGCGGTTCTTGCTGGATCTGTAGCTGCGACCGGTGGTGCTGCGGGAGGCCTGGGAGGTGCGCGTGATCGTCGAGCCCGCGATACTCGTCGTTTCGCTCAGCAGGTCGCTCAGCTCCCGACCCGCTCGCGGACTCTCCTCGTCCTCCGGCTCGAATTGCGCCCGCAGCTGCAGCTCGCGCGCGGCCGCCGCTTGCGTCCGCACCACTCCCAGCCTGATCCGGTGACGCTCGAAGTCACGGCGGCGATCGCGCAGCTGCGACAGCGTGAACTCCGCGTGCTCTAGGAGGCCGGGCTTCACGTGCGTTTCTGAATGAAAGAATCGTTTTTTTATATGTAAATGTAAACACTTTGTACTGAGATGTTGGAAGTCGTGTGATTGAATACTATTTAATTGGAGATTCATTCGTTGAAAAAAAATGTGTAAAGAGTATTTTCTAGAATTTTTTTTCACAGTCTAACAATCTAAAAGATTGAAAGTAATGATAAACGTAGTATTTATAAAATGTCAAATACAATCTGTTGTTCTTAATCCACTGTAAATTAAAAGTATTAGTATTTTGCATTCTCTTTGGAGATTACATTGTACCACTTCAATTACACAAAAATTAAGAAGACTAATTCTTTTATTTTTTATTTAACAACTAAGTGTACGATTAAGTTACCTATTAGATCTTGTCGTTTGTTACAATAACACTCGGTCCAGGCTTCGTGCCACTGCCTTCCATCGCATAGTGTTGCCACTGCATCTTCAAATCTGTTCAGGCGCTTCATTAATATCGATGCAGCTTCATCAAATCTCTTATCTTCGATCAGCCTGGTTACTAATTCTTCGTATAATTCCGTCATCTCTCGTGGACTGAAATCAAAATTATTTACATTTATTAATTCTTTTGATGTTTTGACACCATTTTTGATGTATGATCTCTACCTCAAGTCAAGTTTGGCAGCAGTAACAATCGCATCCTGCCAGCTGAGGGCAATCTTGAAAGCACTGAGCGCCTCAGGGTATTGCTCAGCTTTAGCGAACATTATACCAGCCTCGCGATGCTTGGCTTTGCTGACGAGGAACTCGCCGTACGCCGCTGCGATTTGGCGGTACTGCGGCCCACGAACAGCAAACAGTCCCAGGGCCTTGGCGTACAGGCCATGGCAGCTGACGAACATTAGGAACTCATCGAAGCGCTCGGGTATGCGGGAGAGATGCTCGAGGGCCGAGTCGAAGCGCTTGAGGTAGCTGTCGATCGTGAACATGCGGTAATTAGTCTCGAGATTCTTCAGGGCGTTCAGGAAGCTTATGTACTCCTTGGGGTCGCGCTGGGATTTCTCTGCCACCAGCATAACGAGCTCGAAGTCGTACGTGCCCAGTGCGACATCGTACAGTTTGTTCACGTCCACCATGTAGAGCAGGTACTTGAGCGCCTCTTCTGCCTTGACTGCGCTGGCGGCTTGGTTCTCCTGATTCTTCAGCTGCTTTATCTTCAGCAACGCCGCCTCTAATCCGTTATTCTTCTGGCTCCTCACTAAGCTTATCAGAATCGGCTGTTTTTTTTTTAAGATTAAAGAAGATTAATAATATTTTTTTAATTGTGCTTATATATTATTTGAACGAATAAATATGATTTTTACCTGAATGAAATCGTTTGAATTCTCCTCTATGATCTTTCTGATCACTTCGCAAACTTTTTCAACTTTTCCGTGGAGAGTGTAGTCACCCTTTCGCTGCCTGTAGCTGCTGGCGTAAGTTGTTCTGGTGACATCTTCATCCTTAAAAATTAAATTATTAAATCATTTTACCAATGAACATTTCACATTTGATTTATTAAGCTATACTATCTAAAATATCTAATGACAATTAGTGCTTACAATTTGTATCAAAATAGCAAAAAATGATTAATTATTAATAAATAGAATTTATGTATTTGTAACATTTTATAATAAATTAATGAAAATTAATAAAATGTACAAATACAGCCTTTTCAATTATTTAATGCAAGGACGAAGTACTTTTTGTCTTTCAATGTTTACGCTGACTTATAATTTAAATGATATTAAATTTATTTAAACAAAAAAATCCACAGTTTGCTTGTAAAATAAATAATGCTTCCAGCAATATACTTCATAATTTTAAGAATCGATAAAAAGGATCCTACGAAAATTGACAAAAATGATGCACCTTGAGTTCCGTCAAAAAGAGACTGAGCCAATTGGCATTTTTTATCTTATCGACAAACTTCTGTGCGTTGCTGATGAAAGCCTCAGGATTGTGGTCGTACAGGAGGTTCAAATCGATGCGTTGCTTGCGCATCAGATCGAAGGCCGCGTAATAGTTCAGAGCTTCGATGAATGTACCGATGATTACGAGCGACAAGGCGCGCGGCTGAATGCACTCTAAATTCCCTCGAGGCATTTGCAATACCGTCCTTGCATCCTTCGCTACTGCGACCACCAACGTCGAGCCTCTCTCCACTCGTCGAATGCTCATTTCTGCATACAATGAAAAATGTAATTAATAACAATGATAATTTATCAAAGCAACGGAAAAAATGCTCCATTCAAAAGATCATTTAGATTTTATCATTTATAATTGCGTTGATTTCTACTGACAAGTATCTAATATCGTTCTTTATAAATTAAGTAAATAACTTTCTTATTTTAATATAATAATCTAATTAGATTGATTCAAAAAGCATTTGAATTTTAAAATTTTGCAGTTTTCCTAATGAATTTTTACTTTTCTACATTAGAGATCACTCTAAAATTTTTATAACAATCTAATTTTGAATGAAGCCTGATTATCTGATTTCACATTGCGCAATTAAATTTTAAATTATTCAAGTATTATAGCTTTAATCTCAAGTGAGATTGTACACAAGATTTGTACGTTTCTTATTCATTACAATCTTTCAATATTCAAAGATAAAATTCTTCCCTCGTATAAACATGTATTCCAAGGCAATCAACAGGAAGAATTTTCTTTCGCGTCTTACAAAAAGTGTTTCGCACGCACATTTCGCAAGTAAACTAATCTACCTTGACTTCGCATCAAGCCGTTAAAATCGAACGATTTCAGCTCCCAGGGTTGAATGGTCAGGTCGCTGGTGCCGAGCTGCAGGAGTCCATTGTCGTCGAGCTTGAAGCAGATGAGGGTGTGCTGCGTGGTGGTGAGTAGCAGGAACTCCGAGTGGACAAAAAACGACGTGACGTTGTTGGCCACTTGCTTACCGTCCACGTGGAGGACGTGCTTACGGGACAAAGCGAGGATCGCCTCCGCCGTGCCGAAGCGCACGTACTCCAGCTTCGCCAGGACCCTCGAGGACGCCTCGTCGGACAACGTCAAGCTCGATTTAAGCACGCCGTCGCGCTCGTTGTATGTGTACAGCTTGCCGTTCACGACGATGCAGGCTGTGCGCCAGTCCGACGAGGGCACGATGTGCTCTATCTGCCCTGGCATCTCTTGAAGAATCCTAAAATGCAAACAATTTTTTACTCAATAAAACGTACAGTTTCATCATTTTTTTTTGTTGTAAAGATTGGATTGAATCCAAGATTAATTAATTAGTACAGCTTTTTAAACTATTATCTTTGTTTCGAATGGAAATGTTTTTTTAAAAATTTCACTCGATGTTACACTTATAAAGAGAGAAACTTTTCTTCCTCTTTATTTAATTTTCGTTACATGAAGTGTAAATAGTTCATAATAATACTTGTATACATTTACTATATGAGAAAATAAAGAATATTGAATAAAAAGTATACCTTGGCTCCACAATTATTTCATCTGAACCATCAACGTCTAATAGATGCAATTCATACAGAGAACTTTTTTCGCTTTTTGACACGGAACATAGGATGACTTTTGGTTTGTACCAGAAAATATGTTGTATCAAATGGAAAGAAAATTTTTTCGCATCTTTCAGTGTCAAATTAATTTTATACGTTTTCCGAGGAATGTATTGAGCTTCCCAAGATTCCTGCAATTAAAAAGCAATTTAAAAATTTGTTTTTCAACTTTGGAATGATATTTAGATGATTATCTTACATTAACATTTTGACATAAAACAATTTTATTGCTACTCAAAAGTGCAATAAAATCGTTGCAATTGCTATTAGAATCTTCGCTGATTGCTGGAGCAAACGAAATTGCATTAATGGGCTCTTCAAACTTGAGTGTCTGCTGAGCCATTGGAGGTGGAACGATGCCATCTCTGAAAGCTGTTAGAAGAATTTTGTCTCCGTCAATAACTCCAACTACAGTTTTGTCTGTTAACTCTTTTCCTTGACTATAAGAAACGACCCAATTAAATGTATATATTGTGCTGTTTTTCGATGACAATACTACAAGATCTTTATTGTGTACTGGACTCCAAGTGACAAGTAATATTGGATTTTTTTCGGGATAATTTATTGTCTGCTTTAAATACCAATGATAATTTTTCTCTGACCACAATTGAATGGACATTGATTTACTTTCCATATCTACAAACCATACTGCCAAAATATCAGAATCTCTTGACCAAATTAAATCTTTAATCTGAAATAAATTACAGCACTCTTAAATATTTAAAGACAATCGATATTAAATATAAGTAAAATAAGAATTTTTATGTAGCTTTACTTGTATATTTTTTGTACCACATGGTAAAATAAATTCTCTGTGTAAAAGACCATTTTTCTCAAAAAGAGCAACTGTATGTTTATTTGGCAGTTTTCTTGTGGCAGCAATGAGATTTCCCGATGGTTTCCAAGAAAGAGTTCCTTCCAGGCAGTCTACCAATTCACTGGTATACTGCAAAACCCCTTCTCTATCGAAAACCTTAAATCTTCGAGCATCTGCTACTGAATCAAGATAGCTTATAGCAAACATTGAACCATCTCCTCTCCAAGTAATTTTTGGTTCACCATTATCTGTAGCAGTTTTTCCAGCAACTGTCACTTTGGCTCTTGCTGCTTTACCTTCTGAACCGTGAAACTGAGTTTCCTTTTTACCCCATCCAACTGTTATGAATTGTTTTTCACCAAATTCAGATGACAATAAGTTAGACTAAAATAGAATAAAATAAAGTAGATTATGAAGATTGAATTATATTTTAAATATAAATGATTGTACCTCTTTTAAAATATCAAAATTAGATGACAGAGTAACAACTGTATTCTTATTTGTCAACACAGCAATTACTTCCTGGTCAGGACTAAGTTTCATACAACTTATTGCACCATCCAAAATTGCTAATTCTTCGTACTTAAATTTATCGTCATCTACAATTGCACTGACACAAAGTAGAGTCCCTTTATTGGTACCAACGTAAATTTCACGTTCTATACTACTGTAATCAATGGCGACAGGTACAATCTTATCTTGTTTAAGGGATATTACTTCTTTCTTGCATTTTCTCTTATTGACATGATCAACTACAGTCAATTCGAATTCGTCTCCTTGCAGAAAATAATACTCATTTTCATCGTAGTTATAAAAACACTGCAGTCTTTCGTTAGGGAGAAAATCCTCGTCATCGAAGGTACATGTTTCTTGAGTTTCCACTATTAAATTCTTCATGACTACTCTTAAAAATCAATCTGTCTCCGTTATCTCTAAAATTATACAATAAAAATTCATTTACTTTATGCATAAACAAATGTATCCATGAGGCAACCAAACAAACACTACATAGACAATCAAAAAAATGTTCAATAATTACCTGTAATTAGCATCAGAATAAACCGCACTAATAAATTTCTCTCAATTTATCACATTACAAATGATCACTACAAAAATTCCGTTTGCTTATGTTTTTGGTTATGTGAAGTGCACGTGTGTATAATCCGCACGTCTGCGCATATTTTTCATACAAAAAAAAGTAAGGCGGGAAAATCGTCGCAGTTATTCTGCTCCAATGCCAAGAGTTCAGAACATTTTTATAAAAAATAAAAGTTTCTCAAAAAAAATTGCAATCAGTTTGCGTTACACAAATCGCCGATTTAAATGCTTCCTTAAATATTAATTAATTAGACTATTTTCAATTATAAATTCTACATGCTCAGCGACACTTCAGTCTTCGTGTTATTCTTCAATTTTGTTTCATTCCGACTATTGACTATATTTTTCGAGTCTTCACTCTGTTGTGATGACTGAGCAGTATGGCAGGTGCTGGTCACAGAACTTGCCTACATTGAGTGATCGCGTCAGGCGAACCACATGGACAATGGGTTTGATGGTCGACGGAGTTTCCCAGTGACGTCAGCAAACCAATGACCAAACCAGTTTTCTTGGTCTGTTGTTTTCAGAAAATTTCGTCCGCAGGTTATGTTTGTTCTCCGAAATGTAAATTTAACGTCGCACTTTATTTAACGAAAATATTATTGAAAGTGAGTATAAATAAACTCGGCGAGTTTAGTTCATCGTAGATTAACAATGAGTGAACCGAGTGCGGCGTTTGGAAATGGAATTTTTTAAGTACTACAAGTTTTTCGGACGTTCGAAACTTACCGAACCGTAATCTTTGCGATTGTTAATAGTTTTTGAGTTAGTTCAATGGCAAGTACCATTTTTATTCTATTTTTTAGTTGAAAATAATTAGTGCGGGTTTAAAAGTTATACTGTGGAAACGATTTATACGTAGACAGAGAAATTTAATGTTCGCAGGTGTATTTCGTTTATTGTTTTACTTATTTGTAATGTTATGAATTAGAAACTTAATTAATTCAGATTTATTCGCTTCAATTTTTTTTCTGTTTATCTATTGTATGTGAAAATTAATTTAACTTCAGATTTTGAATCGAGTCATTAAATTTATTAAATTTATTTTTTTAGCTCTGTTCACATAGTTTAAATGAAACTGATTTTTTTTTTTTACTAATTTATTAACAAAGTATTAACTTTTTATTGTAGAGAGATAAGGATCAACATGGATAGAGAAATGCAAATTGATTCTGAAGATCAAGATATGTCAGGGGATTTTATTTTTTCAAGGCCAAGTGTTATCTCTAGTCCAGAAAAAATTGTCAATTCAAGTCTGTTTTCCGACAATATATTTGGAGGAAAACATACTCAGCAACCTGAAACATCTGCATTTATATTTGCTAAGCCAGCGGTTATAGATCAGTTTGAACATCAAGAAGAAAAGAACAATGTAAATTGTAACACAATTAAAAGTCTTCCCAGTGCAGCTAAAAAGGTAAAAAATGTTTCTCCCTTTTCTGTACAAGATATCAAGAAATCTTCGACGTTTGTTCAGCTGGAAAAGAACACGAAAAAAAACCAAAATGTAAGATTAGAAATATCAAATTCTATAACTTGCTCAGAAGTTCCAGAGTCTCTGCTGTTAAAAGCAGTGGCTAAGGAATATTTTGATCAATTTGGAGAAACTCTTAAAATAACGATTCGACATAAAAAAAAATCGATAACAATTTATTACGCCACAAAAGAGGGAGCAAATAATGCTTTCGCAAAGTCCGGAATATTTTTAGGACACACTTTTACAAAGCAATGGACAACTTCAAATTTGCTTTCAAAGCCAAAGAAGACAGAAACTATAAAAGGTAGAATAGCTAGCATTTTAAGCATAGATGACGATGTAAAAGAAGAATTGGAAGCTATGACCGGCTTAGAATACAACTTACCAGATTCTCAAAGCTTAAAAACAATGACTGCTAAAGCGAAGGTGAAAAAAGCAATGGTCGTTGCCAATAAGGAGACACCAAAGCGAACTTTAATTATGAAAACAGCAACAAAATTAATAAAATCAAAAGCAGTGGTGGAAAAGCCTCCTCCCAAAGCAGTTCCTAAAGCAGAAGTTCCAGTAGCTATTCCGAATAAAATAACAGTATCCAGTGCCACGCTAGAGGATCTCCAGAACCAAGTGCGACAGGCTGGCACAACAGCCGAAGAAAAGTACAAGGTACGTAGAATCCCTCGCAATCAACACTACCATCCAGTTCTCAATTTTAATTCAAAAATCGTTTTCAGATCCTGGATGCCCGTGATCGACTGATGAGGATAAAAAAGCAGAGCAGACAAAAGAGCTTGTCAACGACGAAAGGGACAAAGGGCACTTGCCCGGACATGTGTCCAGAGAAGGAACGTTACCTCCGCGAGTTTCAGCGACAACTCGCTTTTTACGAACAGCAGGAGGGCAGCGAGTACCGCGTGCACCACCAGACGGCCGTCAAGCAGTACTCGCGCTCGTCGGCCGACCAAGAGGAGCCCATGGCTCACGACCTGCGACCGGTCAAGTCCCTAGCCATGACCATGAGTTACCTGATGCACGAAATCGTGGATTTGTGCGAGGGCGAGGAGGCGAACCTCGCCGAGTGGTACCACTACGTATGGGATCGTACGCGCAGCGTCAGAAAGGACATCACCCAGCAGGAGCTCTGCTGCCCGGAGTCGGTGGAGCTCGTGGAGCAGTGCGCCAGGTTCCACATACTCTCCTCAGAGCGACTGTGCGCCGAGGAGGCCGCCGTCTTCGACCCCAAGATCAACAGTGAGAATCTCACCAAGTGCTTGCAGAGCCTCAAGTACATGTACAACGATCTCAGGGAGCACGGGGTTTCCTGCCCTACGGAGCCGGAATTCCGAGCCTACGTTATACTTTTGAATCTGAACAATGGCATTTTTATGTCCGAACTGGCCACTCTGCCTGCTGAGGTCCAGCACTCGCTGGAGGTGAAATTTGCTCTGGAAGTCTACTCTGCCATCGCCATGAATAATTACTCCAGGTTCTTCAAGCTCGTGAGGAAGACTACTTACCTCAACGCTTGCATTCTCATGCGATACTTTAATCAAGTGAGATTAACAAATTATTTTAGCTATTTATTTATTTATTAGTAGTTCAGTTAAAAAAAAAATAAAATAATTCAATATTATTAATGTAGAAAAGTAAAAACAAAATTTAAATTTAAACTAATATAAACATGTCAGAAAAATCAAGAAAACTTTAAACTGCCTTACAGAATTAATATTTAATTTATTTAATCAATTTACAGGTGAATTCATTATACAAAACTTTATAACAAGAATTATCTTAAACACTATAAAATAATATCTTCACAATATGCATTTACACTCAAAGAATTGTTAAAAATATCAAAATCTGAGAGACACGTATTCCAGCTTCTATTCGTGGAGAGTGTAAAGCTAAATCACTTTTAATAAAATCAACATAAAATAAAGTTGTATTTTCTCCAAAAATGCAGCCAGGTGTACACAAAAATCGACTATTTAACAAATTAATCGAGTGACATTTTTTGCAGGTCAGAGTGAAGGCACTGCAGGTGATGGTGAAGGCATACTGCCGAGCATCCGGCACCACGGAGTACCCGCTGTATGAACTGATCGACATACTGGGCTTCGAGGACGAGGAGGAGGCTTTCGAATTTTGCAGCCGCGTGGGCCTGAAATGCGACCGCGACAGTCTTTACATGAAACTGAGCCGCGAGAGCTTCCACGTGCCGGACGGCAATTTGGAGCAGAACCGGGCGTACAACCTGGTGCTGTCGAAGCGAATGTCGGTCGGCCAGACGGTCGGCCAGTGCATCGCCGGCGGGCAGCTGCCCGACAAGAGCTTCGAGCACCACAAGCCCCACTGCAGCTTCGACGCGCAGGGATACCTTCTGCCGTCGTCCATCAACGCGCAAGATCAAAATCTCGGCGATCCCTACGAGTTCGTCGACGACGAGCCGCCGTACAAGCCGCCGGTGAAACTGCCGAACAATTTGCCCGATAAGAAGCAGCCGGCCAATGCTGTTGTTAAGTGCGTTATTTCGTTGTACAGATTACCTTTTTATTTTATTTAAGTACATTCTACTTGTTGAACGTATGGAAAGTTTTGTTCTTATCAGAAAATCATGTAAAAGCTTTTAATTAGAATTTCTTTGATGAGCTGCTTTAATAAACTCCATACTTTTAGCTTGTAGTAACAAAACGTAAAATTAAGATTGCTTCAATTTTCAAACTATAAATTAAAAAAGGTAGCAAATATATTAATTTACTATTTTATTATTATTACTATTATTTACTATTTACTATTTAGAATATATTTACTACCTTGAGATTACTTTTAAAGATACCCTTTTAAACGAAGGATTTGTAACAAGAAATATTCTCGTACTTTGCAGGCCAATTATTACTCCGGATAATTCAGCGAAACTGAAGCAAGATTCAGTCGCGCCAGCATCTTCCCCGTTCGTGAACAAGACTGCATCGTTGGTCGCGAGTAACGACAGTTCAGCGATTAAGGCGCAGGAACCACCGAAACTTTTTGTGCCTCCAGCATCGACGGCGAACACAAATATCTTTTCAAAGTCGATACAACCTAGTGTCTTTTCATCTCAGGTGCTGACCAAACCTTCGCTTCCACCTACCAATTCAGCCTTCAATTTAGCTGTAAACAAGGGTATATTTTCTGGCGGTAGTCAAACTAATCTGTTCAAGCCTCCGACGTCTTCGGGCGTCAATTTCAAAGCGGAGCCAATCGCCACTTCGTCTTCCAGGTGATTTCCAACAACAAAAAAATGCAAAATCTAGCCAAAATATTGTTCGAGGTCTCATATGAAATCACAATCGGAATTTATGAAAATGAAGTAAACAATATTTCTTAATTTAGAAAAACGAAAAATTTGAAGCAGACTTAATTCGAGTCATAATTTTTTGTTTAGCTGACACTAAAACATTCTTACATTACTAAAACATAAATTCACTTTTTTAATTACAATTAAGTAAATTATATTTAATTACTATTACCTACTTGGAAAAAGAATAATTTCAGTCACAATTTTTCGTTTAACTGACAATAAAATACTTTGCATATACTTGCCATTGGATGTTTGTATGAGACGTCGTTGAATACTTTCTCGCATAAATAACAAAAAACAACTAATCAAAAAATATTTGTTTAGCCCGAACGAACGGCCAGGAAAGCGTCGCCTCGAAGAGCCTTTAATCAGCTCGGAAGAAAAGAAGAGTTTACTGGAGCGCGAGGAACAGGCGCGCAAGCAGCAGGAGTTGCAGGAGCGCTTGCGCCAGGAGAAGGAGAAAATCCGGCGCATAGAGCGCGCCCGGGAGCTAGCGAGCCGCGAGTACGAGCAGCTGGAGCTCGAGGTGGTGAGGGAGACTTGCGCGGCCCTGTGCCGAGCGGAGCACGATCGCATCCGCCGCATCAAGGAGCAAAGCGAGCAGCTGTACGAGGACCTGCTGCACGAGCTGTGCGTGGCGGTGCTCGACGAGCAGCTCTTCGTCCAGGACATGCTGATGGAAATCGAGCGTCGGCTGCGCGACCGCCTCCTCAGCAAGTACTGCCGGGCCTGGCGGCAGTGGGCGGCCCGGCGTCGGGCCCAGAGGCGCGAGGCCCTGGACAATACGCCCGTCTGGCTGCAGCCTGAGAGCCTCGAGGAGTGCGCCCGCAAGCTCTACCATCCGGAGCAGCGGGTGGCGATAAAATACGCGCGCGAGAACAAGCGCAGGAGCTCCGAGGCGGTCGCCGAGAAGAAGACTCGGCAGACGCCCATCGAGTTCATTATCACCGTTGGTTTGAAGGAGAACGCCAAGTCCTTCGAAGGGGAGCCCAGTCAGCACACTTTCTGGAAGCTCGTCATATCCTGGCCCATACTCGAGAACAAACTGACACTCTGGCGGCACAAGAATGCCGTTAATAAGTACGATTTTATGAGCATTTAACTACAAGAATATGCTTCTTTTGATTATTCGGAATGCTAATTAATTAACTTTTAATTTCTGTTGATTAAAGCTTTTAGACAGAGTTAAATTCAATTTTCGATCTAAGGTTTTGTTTAATTTTGCAATAATTAACTGTTCTTCTAACAATTCTTGAAAAGTTCTTACTTTATATACAAAAATCTGGTGTTCAAAAACTTTTTAGTATCGGCCTTAGATCTTTGAATTGTTTTTCATTTTTTTAGTACTTTTAGGAATCCAAAATGTAAACAATACACAATTTGAGGTCAACCTACATAGACTAAATTACAAAGAACTCTTGAATTTATAAACCTAACGCATGTACAACTCAATGACAAATCTCACTGCTACATCTAAAAAAATTGATTGAATTATTAATTCACGGCTGTATAATTCATAATTAAATCATGTGATTATCAATTTACAGCCAAAATCAAAATGATTGATAATTAAATCATTAAATTATCGATTTAATTGATCAATGATTTTTCATCATTTAAAGGCATCCACTAATCTGAGCACTCATTGCAGGTACTTAAACCCTGAGGACTTCACGCAGGAGCCGATTTTCATCGAGCACCGTCCAAGCCCGCAGGAGCAGTTGGACGTGTGCATCAGGCACTTCGAGGGCCTGATCTGCGAGACTTACCTCACTGGAATGGACGCGCTGCTGTTCATCGTCGCCCAAGACGAGGACGGCCGTTTGGTCGAGCGTCGACTGACGAAGTCCGTGCTCGCTCGCGAGAAGCTCATGCCGATCCCTTTGTGTGTCCTGGTGCTCGGTGGTGGCGGGAGCGCGGATTCTCGTCCGCCTGGCCTCGCGGCTACCCTCGAGAGCCTCCTAGAGTCCGGCCACGTGTCGGAGTACACGATCCTGACCGAGGAGAGCAACGACGAAATCGTCGCCCTTAAACTCTTCCAGAGCGCCGTGCTCTGGCTCGCCATCAACCGGTCGCCCGCCGTCCCGCTAGTCATGGATTATTTAAAGCGACTCTTCGACGATTGTATCACTGAAGAACTGTGGCTTAGGTACTTCGCTCGTTCTGTATTTTATTGTACATTTTGACTGGTTTAATTTTATACGTTAATGTAAGGCATGGCTGAAGCTTGATTAGTGATAACTGTGGCTTGTCAAAATGATATTTGACATCGTGGAAGTACATAGACAAAAAATGCAGTTATTAAAAAAATTAATCTCCAATGATTCAAGTTTTAATTCATGCAAATGAATTATAATACGTCTTTCGACCACTATGAATATCAATTAATCTTGTGGAGCTTTAAATGAGGCTTATTGATAGTGTAAAAGTTATTTCAGCTCTGAGTGAGATTTTATACACAAGATTCTACTTGAAAAATGACTCGTACATTGAAATATTTATAAGCGTTTATAAACAATTGCTTAAATCTACAAATTTGTAAGTCAACATAATAGAGATTATCGTGTTGAGAATTAAAAACGTTATAATTCTTGAGTATACAGATAATAATTAAATTATTTTCTTTTCAGAATTCAAGGTCACCTCTTAACGAATCCGCAATTATCAAAAGCTCTAAGCGATCCGAATTTCATCATCGGATTGCACAACGAAGCGGTGAACCACATCATGGACATAGTTTTGGATCCAGAGTCAATGTCTTACACCGAATTTGCTCCAGAGCTGAAGATTTATCTGGACAGTCAGCGAAAGTATCCCTGCAGCTATGAATACTTCGACAGCGTATGGAAACATCCAGAATACAGAGCTGAGCTAGAGCGAGTGATGAGCAATTTTATCCTTCCATCGTGGAAGTAAGTTCACTCACTAAATTTTCTGTTAAGAAGATCGTTATCAAACACGTTAGCTTACTTTTTTTATATAACTGATTTTTATCTATATAAAGTAGATCAATCTAGAAAATCATACATTTATTTAAAAACATTTAGTAAATTTAATGAATACGTAGAATGATAAACATTAATTGTACCATACAAAATTGCTGATATAAAGAAATAATATAAGGATTCCAGATTTTTATAGTAACAATTAAAAAATGTTTGTAGATTTGAGTGGCCAATCCAAGACTTGATGGAGCTGCACAAAGCCATTGCTTGCTACTGTCAGCAGACAATCCCTCACACTGACAGCCTCTCGGTAACGAATAACATAATGAGCGACTTGTTCATGGTGTCGAACGAGGAAACCTCTCCAAATTTCGCAGACGTACTGATTCACATCGTCGAGAAGAAAATCAACAGCATTGGAGGCAACACACGCGTGGTGTTCAACAAAAATCACATCAAGCACTTTCAAACTCTACCCTGGTGGTTCAAATCCAGCGTGGTCATAGATTACGTCGCTAAGCATCCGATAATTGAAGAAGAAGAAGTCGATGATGGTGTAGAAGCAGATAGTATAACAACTAGTCAGGTAATACTCTTCAAAGAGTCGAGACAAATTGCTGTAGATTTTCAAAAATTTCATTTCCATAATATTTCTAAGTAAAACATTGACTAAGATTCATTAATTTGAAGCATAGTCGTACTGTAAAAATACTTTATTTTAACAATTTACATTAAAAAAAAAATTAATTTATCGCTCTTTCATTATCAATAAAAAAACAGAATGACTTGTACATACTTACACTTTTTTATTAACTAAAATCACAGGAGATCATAACAAGTACAGCCGAAGAATTGGATATGGATTGCGACATCGACGAGTTAAACGAGACTTGTCAGCAGCACGAGGATGAGCAACCCTTGCAAGAATTGTGCGAGGAAACCCGGAGTCGTGCCACGGAGGTTCGCAGTGTCGTTGTGAAATTCGAGAAACAGCTGGAGGAGCAGAGGCTAAAGAACCAAAGCCTCGAAGAGCGACTCAGGGAGGCGCTTCAGGATGACTTCCTCGACGTTGGCAGTTGATTCAACGTTCTTACCACATGGTACTCTTATCTTCCTGTTGACTGTGCTTGCGCACAGACTTGTGTGAAGAACCACATTGGTTCGATTTTAAGTCCTTTTTATGTATCTATTTGTAAGCTGATGATCGAGCGGTGATAATAGTTTTTGTTGCACAATGTGCTGATAATGAATGAGTGAATTCTTTTTTTACCGGTATGCTGCATAGCAGCTTTTAAGGAGAAGCTGCTTTGACCGATGCTTAATGAGGAAGTATGAATTTATTAAAAGAATTTTATATAAATGATTATAAAACGTTTGTGTTGTGCCACTTTTTTCATTGAAGATCATCCTTTTAATGAATTTAAGGTCTGTACTGTTGGAGAAACAATCGTAATTGTAAAAAGTTTAACATATTTTTTTAAATTTTACGTTTATTGAAATGTTTATGGATATCCAGTAGTACAAATTTTAAACTCGAAACACTTGTAATTTAATCTAACGATCACTTTTGACAAGTGATAACCAATCACAGTAATTATGTAACTTATAAGATTTGATTGATTATATTACAATGTAAATAGCTAATGAAAGGTTAAACAAAATTAATAAGACTTAATGAATTTTAACAATTTTTGACGATATTTATAGACAAAATTTAAAGGTAAAAAGAAATATCTATTTCAAAGTGCATTATCTGTCATGAACATTGATAATTGATGTAAATAGTATGTCTTCTAAAGCTAAACAATTGAATAAAAAATGAACTTTTACTTAATGCTACTGTTACTGTGTAATCACATTTTTATTACCACCTGTAACATTTCTTTTGATTTATAAAAATTCGGTTTTTTAAAAATTCTTACTTATCTTAATGGTAAGTGAATTTTACAATCTTTCAATATGGAATAAGTAAACAGTTGTTAAGCCTCACTATTCTGGCACATCTGGTAATTTTAAATCAGGAAAATCTTTATGAATTTTAGTAATGGTTTCTATGCGTGTCAACTTGATCATTTCTTCATCGAACACAACACTGTTTCTGTAAGTTGTACACCTGCAATATATTAAAAATTAATTTTTTGAAAAATATTAATTAGAAACTGAATTGATTTAAATTTAATTTACTTGTTATCACGATCAAAATGATTATAATCACTGATAGGCTTTTTGCATATGTAGCACATCATGGCACCACATGGACACTGCATTTTATTGCAACCATGGGATTTAATGAATGGTTTACTACATTTATAGCAGTATCTTATGTACGTTTTACTCAAGTTTTCTTCTATTAAAAGTCGAGCTTTATGTTCATCCAAAACTTCCTCGCATTTAACAGGAAGATGATTTATTTTTTTACATAAACTAAAAAGAAATGCCATTTAAATTTTCTTACAAAGAAAAAAACTTTTTCAAATAAAATTAATTTATCATACCGGCATGTTATCTTTCTACATTCTGGATTTTTACAAGAAAATATTTTTATTTCTTGTGATAACTCCATTGAGAATTCACAAAATGGACAATTAACTAAATTGTCAAGTTGTGCTGCTCTTATTTCAGCATCTTGTTTTATTTTTACAAATTTGTCAAAAATGTGTAAGGGCAAAACTTGTCTGAGAATACTCAAATTAATTTCTTTGCCGCATGCCATAAAACATTGCAATGATGGTTCACTGTCAGAAATTGCTACATTTGTACCCTTAATTATACATTTTTTACAAAATATATGATTATTATCACATTCTACAATATCTGTGGGTTTCACTTCATCATAGCAACATTGACATTCTAATAGTAATTTTCTTGCCTACAATGTGTTCATTCGATTATTTAAAAACAAATCTTTTAATTGAATAAAAAAAACTCATTACCCTCCATATTACTAACTCCTTCTCTTCTTTTTCTTTCATATTATCTAGATAATTTTTAATTTGATTTTTATTTTGGATAAAAGCTACTTCTTGTAACAGAGGGATTTCATTGAAGTCAACATTAATATTAACCACTGGTTTTCCTAATTTTTTTTCCAAGCTCTGATCAGTAAGGCTCATATTATACTTATTTAAAGAATATTCATTTGTAATCAGGTCTACCTGTAAAAAATAATGATTGATTAGATATTAATTATTTTTCCTTTAAAACTAGATTACATAAATTTACAAACAAACTGATCATTATATCTTCTTTTAAGAAAATTTAAAGCCTTTTCTTGGTGTATACATTGTCTCTCTGGATTTTCAAAATGTTCAAACGGTTCTGGGAACTGCTTAACAAATCTTTCAACTTTAAAATTAGTAGTGTAATTTCTTAGATTTTCTATTTTCTTTACATTCTCAAAATACTGATCTCTTTTAACGTAATTCTTATCAACTAGCATTGACTCTACATACTGTTCCAGCGACTCAGTGTTATTATAATTTTCTTCGACACATTTTCTGAGTGACTCTGGATCAGCATCAGGTAAAATATTTTCCAATATTTTTACTTTTTGATCAACACCCTCTTTGTCTTCCTGAAGAAATTGTGAAAATAGATTCTCGTTTAACATTTCTTCATTTCGTTTTACCTGCTCAGCAGTTTCAATTTCCTGTTCACCAATCATTTCTGCCAACAACTGATCGCAGGCCATAGCTTCACTTTCCTTTAATAATTCATCCTGAAGGGAGTTCGGAAATGTATCCATTAAATCGTTCCCCTCGTCGTTTTCCAATATCTTGGACAATTCACTGTCACTAATTTGCTCGTTGTAACTTAGCAAATGATTCACAAGCGTTACTAAAGTGTTCTCTTTGCTCTCATCAAAAGGAGGCTCCATGCAAATCTTCCTTATATACTTAGCTTCGACATTGGGAAACATTGACAGTAAAGTACTGTAATTTGGTTCGATACTTCTTTCCTCAACCAAGGGTTCCATTATATCATCTCTGTAACTTAAACAATCATTCCAAGGCTCATTCTCATTCTCTCCAACCAGAAAAAATTCCTTCGAAGTGGCCATGTCTTAACTAATTAAGTATCTGGAACAAAAAAATCACTTCACTTGTCAAATATTATCACATCCTTGGCAGAGCTGCGCTCGACTATTTTTTAAATCGAAATCAGTCAGATGATAAAAAATCGACGCAACGGATGAAAAGGGAAAACAAAAGCGGGGGATTCACACCGCAAACGCGGAAATTATCGCGCGACCGGCGCGAAGTAGTCGCGCTGGACGAAGACTGAAATCGCACGCGTTCAGACTCTCATCGACCTTTTTATAACGTTCGCGCACACCTTATCAGTTGAGAATTTGAGACGCGGATTGTTAAAAGTGAATTGCATCGATAAGCCGGGCACCGATGTATTACGTAGCCTCGAGCTGCTTGTGTACGGCGGATGAAATTCCTTCGGCGATTGCCACTTGTTCTCTTCGCGCTTATAGCGAGGCAAAAATCTTTTGTTTCTGTTTTCCAGTGTAGTTATGTGTGTACATTTGCGTGAGTGTGCGGACGCTCTGTTGTTGGAAGCTGATCGTCCTTTGTTTACATTTTGACTGCAAAGGTAAAAGAAAACTTAAATGTACATCTTTTGTAAGTGCTCTGCATTATTTCGTGAATTACTTAACATTTTACTTAATAAATACTTTTATTTAGTTATTTATTTATTTAAATAACTTGCTTGATTAATAAATAATGTTTTTATTATTTTTTAGATTTCTGGCCATCACTTTTTATGGATCTATTAAGTATAAAATCTACTGAATATGTAAGTACAAAAAAACAAAAGTGTAACTTCACTTTGATGAAACATTGGCTGGAAGTATTTAAAATGAAAACTGATTATAACGATTCAAACTAAAAAGAAGTAAATATTTTGTTGAGTAGATTGAAGAAAATTTATATTGTCGACTCTATTTAAGGTTTTAAGAAGCAAAAGAACACTTGAAAATTAAATGTATTTTAAATGAGAATCAATCGAGTTACAAGTACGAAAAGGCTATAAGGAAAAAGTGAAACAATTGTGAGAGGCATACTAAAAGTTAAAAATAGGCATATTAAAAAACAAGAAATAAAAATCACGATTAAAAAAGAGTATAGTAAATATAACAGAATAAATATTCTCCTTCACAATTAATTATATTACAGAAGTAAATAATATAAATCATATCTACTTTTTACATGATGATTCTTATATTATGAATATCCATACAACTTGACTAATTAACTTGACTTCATGAATTAAAAAATTTGAATTTTCCCGCGGCGCTTAAAATTGGCAGCCCGCGAACTTCAAAGCCAATGGGGTCGCTGCGGTCTCGGCGAATCGACGATCCGCAATGGAAAGAATCACGCACACATAAAAGCATCGCGATCCAATCGAAATGCGTTCTGCTTGTTGTGCGTCTTCGGCGATGCGTTCGACTTTGTTTTTGTATATAGGAAAATCGTAAGTGGCTACCGAAAATGAAGATTAATAAAAAAGTGGCATTACGCGGCAGGTAATAATCTCGTCGTGCGATGTCGGACGACTCGGATTACGATGGAGAACCCGAGGAAATCGACGTGTACAAGAGGAAGTACCAGCTGCTCGCCGAGCGCTGTGAGATTTTGCAGCAGGTTCGTTTGTGCGCTCCGATTTCGAGCCTTTAATTCTCCCCCGTTCTAAATGAGGCTTTGACAAAAAATCGCTTTTTCTTGCAGGACAACGAGCGACTCGTTCATCGGATCCAGCAAGCCAGGAAATTACTGAAGCGAACGAAGAAAGAGAAGAAGTAAGGGTATACGAGGTTATAATTGTGCTGAGATCGCTGAAAAATGATACTGCAATTTCTTTAACTCGTGCAGATTCTTAATACATAGAATTTCTTGTACTTTTTACTCATCGTTCATGTCATTTGCTGTTATAATAATTTTTAGTTGGGTATATACATATTTAATTTTGTAGATTTCTAATCAATCGCCTTGATCAGCACGGAGATCCATGGAGGGAAGCTCCAATGGGAGTGCTGGAGGAAAACAGTGTATTTCCAAGTACTCCGAAGCAAGAAAAAGGCTCAAAGTCTGTTGTAAATAGTGTTAAAGAAGAAAAGCCAAAAAAAGGGACCAAAAGAAAAGGAACAAAAACCGATCCTAATGCTCCAAAAAGGCCGGCCAATCCATTCTTCCAGTTCTGTCAAGAGCAAAGGCCAAGAGTGATGGAACGTTTAGCGGGAGAGCCAGAACCTAGTAAACAAGAGCTCACCAGGCAACTAGCGACAACATGGAAATCGCTCAGTTCGGAAGATAAAAAGGTAAACATTTATCCATGTGCTTGAAAATTGAATACATTATTCATAAATATTCACTATTTTTCTAAACATGTTTATTGCCTTAGGTGTACTATGATATGTATGAGAAGTCAAAAGAAAAGTACGTTGCTGAAATGCAAATCTACAATAAGAAGGCTGAAGATGGACCTTCACAAGCGTCTCTAAATGTACCTTAATATATAAGCCTGTAAATAAAATATTTTAATTTTTTATACATAAATTTATATCATTTAATTGCATAACAAACGTTTGTTTTTTTGTTTTTCTTTCCGAAGCATAAAAAATTCTTTAGTTTAATAAATAACTTTCTTACGAAAGAAATATTCCAATTTTATTTTAATCTAATTTACAATATAAATTAGAACGTTAAAATTTCTTTATCTTGCAAATATTTACAATAGTGTAAAGCCAACGAATACTTTATAAATTTATACCTATATGGAGTGTATCCACATACACAGTCATACTCACACCAACGAAATCATGACTCCAATATACACGGAGTTAGTCGACCGCCAGTTGTAGCAGAGCAAACATGGCGCGAGGCAGCAGCGCTGGTTTTGACAGGCATATTACAATTTTTTCGCCGGAAGGCCGTCTCTACCAAGTAGGCAAGTAAAAAAATTTGTTTCTCGACTTCGCGAGTCTTCCTCGCGTACATTTTAACTCCAACCCCGTCGCTTACTTTCATACAAAAATTGCACCCAACCACTGGCGTATCATGGCGTGATCTGCACTTTTTTGAAGCTGAACACTCGGCGCCGCTCGCGAATTTAAAAGTTTCTTTATTCTCGTTTGATTTGCAGAGTACGCCTTCAAGGCCATCAACCAGGGCGGCCTTACGTCGGTGGCTGTCAAGGGTGTCGACACCGCGGTTTTCGCCACACAGAAGAAGGTCCCGGTAAGTTAATCCCCAAAAAGGTTAACCTCACTTTTCTTTACTATTTAAACACTAAGCTCCTAACTTGTTGATTATTTACATGAATTACTCCTGATTTTTAGGACAAGCTCCTGGATGCTTCGACGGTGACCCATGTTTTTCAAATCACCGATCACATTGGTTGCGCAATGACTGGCATGATAGGTAAGTAAATTTTTACTTTGTTTATTTACCGAAATTAGCAGATAGTTGTAGTAACAATGTGACCGTTCTTTACAGCTGATAGTAAGTCTCAAGTACAACGAGCACGTTATGAAGCAGCTCATTTTAGATATAAATATGGATACGAGATTCCAGTCGATACACTGTGCAGAAGGGTGGCAGATATCAGTCAAGTTTACACGCAGAATGCTGAAATGAGACCGCTTGGCTGTTCGATGACAATGATTTCTTATGACAGTGAAAAAGGTCCGTGCATTTACAAAGCCGATCCAGCTGGATATTTCTGTGGTTACAGGGCCATCTCTGCTGGTCCTAAGCAAGCCGAGGCAAATTCATACCTTGAGAAAAAATTGAAGAAAAAACAGAACTTTGATTTTGATGAAACAGTTCAGCTCGCTATAACTTGCTTGTCTACAGTCTTATCTGTTGATTTTAAACCTACTGAATTGGAAATTGGTGTGGTTTCAAAGGATCAACCCAAATTCAGGTAAAAAAAAATTTGTTGAAGATTTTATTATAAAGATTAATATTTTTATATAATAATAGTATGAATTTTTTTAATTGATTTCATTTTGGTTTTTGATTTTAGAGTTTTATCAGAGCAGGAAATTGACAAGCACTTAACTACTATCGCCGAGAAGGATTAAAAATTGCATAAAATTTAATTAACAAAAATGTACTGCTATGCAGATCTTTTATACACCTAATATTATCTCTCCTATACTTAAATATATAATTTCATGTTGGATCTTGATGAATAAAAACAACATTTTTGTGAATTAGAAGTATTTATTTTAAAAAATTTCACTTATACCTATTCTCCTGTTTAATATTTAATAAATATGAATTCAAATTATTTTCCTGAAGCAGTGGACAGTGGATTTCTTACAACCAAAATAACTGAATCTCCTCTTAAAAACATTTTGGAGATAAATCTGTCTTTGTTGACTGGCTTTGCCTGAAATCACATAAGATTTATTAGTTTCACAATAAAAAGATCATAAATTAATTAAAAGTAACGTCGATGCTCGATACACACTTTCTTTTTTCCTTTGCCAGTTCTTGGAAGCTCCGTCCACATTTCTTTGACATTCTCCAATACCATGTTACAATGCCTGTCGAAGGCCTTGACACGACCAAGCAACTTCTTATTATTTCTACAATTAATCAGCACTTGAGTGTTATTTTTTACAGATTGAGTTAGGACGGACAGTGGACCCGTATTGAATTCCTCCTCTTCCCTTTTGGCTAGTTCCTCCGGAGTCATCTCAGACTTTGGTTTTGTCAGCGAAGACCTAGACAAACATTTTTTTTAATTATTTCAACAACTTCGAATCCGTATTTACGTCAAAAGCCGACAGCGTGAGAAGTGCTCCAATTTTCATAACAATCACACGCTTTCTCTGCAAAATTGTTCAGACATTTTTAGTTATTTAATGAGTACTTACATTTTTGTATTTTTCTGGTATCAAAATTTCACTTTAAATCGTGTACTCCTTAATAACAGTTGCAAAAATTCTATAGCAACAATGTACAATTAGGTTAAGTTGCCGACTGAACTCGCGTCTTCCGCGGGACAAGCACAAGCAGCAATTCAGGAAAAATCGATGACAACTGTTGCCAACATTGTTGAGCGTCCATTTTTTTTTTTTTTTTACACTTGATCGTTGGTATATCTGGAAATGAATGGCGCTATGTATTTGAAATAAAGAAGTTTATACAAAGTATTCATTAGAAAACTTATAAAATTAGAAATAATTAATAAGCAGCCTTGTAAACAAACAGAAAAAAAAACTATTTAAAAAATGAAAAAAAAGAGCGAAAGAATAGAAAGAATTTTTGTCTTCTATTTCCCTCTAAACGCACATCATCTACAGCCTGGAAAACGAAACATTAGGAATTTCCGACTTTTACGCGAATTGAAGTTGAGTTTTCCCCCTGCGAGTAGGAAAATAACGCTTCGCGCATCAAGTCGCTTTAAATTGTTCAATTACTGCAGGGACAGTCGCAATTGACGATTACGTCGATATCTAATAAAGACGCGCACGTGTTATTGCATTCGTTTCGCGGTTTGTATCGTGCTTGATAATTCATTTACGAAATATCAAAGAGCAGCGGATAAATTTAACAAAAATGAAAAAATATCTTCTTTCGCGATTCAATTCAGTTTGATCAATGGTTGGGCGTTTAAATCGGTAAAATTGTTTGATAAACAAAAGTTAAAAGCCGTTTTTCAGTTCGATAACGAGCCAATATCGCACGCGCCTTTGCATATGCATGTGCATATTTGCAACGATAGACTCGTTCAAAGTGCATTTTAATAAAAGCAAATAGGAGTGAAAAAGTTTTAACGAGTATGTTTTTTTATTAGATAATTTTATGTATTTTTTTTTACATTTTTTTTCAACAGCGCAGGAAATTATCCCTGTTCTCTGGTCTGGTATCTTACAGATTGACACTTAAAACTAAGAAATGAATTATTTAAGTGGAAAAAATAAATAGAAAAAATAATTTATATATTAACAATAGGAATTGAATCTATTAACTGTTAAAATAAAGTGACATTTAAGTTATTAATGCATATGCACGTACAAAGAATTCCATTTTTTATTTTGTATTACTTAATTACTTAAGCATGCACAAATTAATTTCGAGCACATTCTTAGCTAAACTGGTTTTGAACAATAAAAAAAGTTGAATATTTGATCAATCTCACTTTTAATTTACAATACTGTCTTGAGTAAAAGTGCCTTAGGTAAAAATATCCTAATTTACAAAAATGTGTCGAGTAAAATTGGACAATCACATCCTTCTTATCAATTTTTTTTTTAAACAAACAGATATTTATTTATCGCAAGGCAATACCTCCTACTTTCAGATATCAACATCGTGAACATTTCATTATTCCATGCATACAACTGGAAAAACTCAAGAATATAAAAGTGACATAGACTGTAAAGTACAATAAAATACAATTTTATAGTATTTTAATTACATTTATACTTTATTTTTGTACTTAAGGACTATTTATCTGTTGAAATTTGTAATAAATAAATAAAACACATAAATCAAATAAAAACAACACTTGATTGTTGATTGATTAAACAATTAAATAAAATAAAATAAGAACAACACCTACACGCATCCTAATCCACACCCACACTCTCAAATACACACACCACACACACTAAAAAAAAAAAATTAAATTTCGAAACTGCTTTATATCTATACAAATCGATCAAACCCGCCCAACCGAAAGGAAAAAAAGAAACATTTCATAACGACCTCGAAAGCGCGATGAAGTAATTTCCTCGCGCGCGCCGCTCTACAGCAACGCAAAACGCACGCGTTTAACACCGCGATATCTCCGCCCCTCCGCTCGTAAAAAAGCAAGAAAAAAAGCAAAAAAAAAAAAAACTCGCGATCCAGCGCATGTGGCGCTCGCCTCGACTCGTCAACGGAAAGTCCATCCGCAGAGCGAGACGCACTCAGTGCCCCAGCGAAAAATGGCGGCGAACGTGAGAACAGGTGAGAGCGCGACTGCACGCTTAAACTCCTTTTCGGCCGTTTAAATCGCCCATTCGCGCGTACCCGCGACCTGGCGCACCGTCAAAACGGCGCCCGCGCACACGCGCGAAAAAATGTGTGCGAAAGGTGCGTGCAGGCGTTAGCGCTCGTGCGATACAGTGCGTCGGGGCTCCGGAAACGGCGCGCCAACGGAAAATCCGTTGGGCCGTTTATCGTCGATTAGTGTATAACAGTGGCTGCGTATCGCGCGGTGCGCGCGCGCGCGAACGTCTGCTTTGTGTCGGGCGGTTATTAGCGCGTGGTGGGCGTCATCGGCGGCGCAGTTTGTATTCGCGATACGACAAAAACGCTCGCGGACTTTTCGCCGAGCGCTCGTGCCTTCTGCCACCGTTGGAGAGTATTTTTTTTTTTTTATTTTTGTAAAGTGGATAAAGATCGTCAGGTGTCGGGAGGCTTGGCGAATGCCTGCGGAGAGGAGAGGAGAAAAAAGGGAGCAGTGCTTTTAGTGTATTTAGTGCGCATATAACCTTTATAGCGCGCTGGGAAAAGTGCACTTCGCGAGAGAGTAGGGAGGGTATTAATACACCAGTGGCGGATATCGGTTTACGATGGACTTGCTTACAGAGATGAGGATGCCGACGAGATCGGCGCCGAGGCCGCCGGCGGGGACCATCGCCAGCGGCAGCGATTGGTCCCAGCAGGTGAGTTTTTATTTTTTTTTTTTATAGAATTTCTTTTCTAGAATTTCTCGCTGCGCGAGTATCATATCGTATAATAGTCTGTTGGAGTTCAGTCTCGACTTTGCCTTGCAGTTGCATTAAATTGACCTTACTCACCGCGCCAATCTCCTTTTATTGCCGAGCACTTTTCCTTTGTGATCCGCGCGGTATTGTCGTTCATTTTTTTAAGCGTTTTTTTTCATTGTTCGTTTTGATTTGTGATTGATCGAATGTTGACAGCAGCTTTTAAAGTTTGATAGTCTTTAATTAGCACCGCCGAGGAATTGCTAATAGGAAGTTTATTGCAATAATTCAAATACTTTGGCTCGGGCAAACTTTTGTATCTTTTTCTTTTCTTTGTGCAGAGGCAGAATTGTATTTTAAGCTTTTATTACTTTGTAGAAACATAACGTTCATTAAATACCCATAAGGCAAAAATGTATGTCATGGATAAACGAGTAATGTTAAAACTCTGTTTCAGTAACGATCTTTTTGGTTCGTCACTTCAAGTACCTCAAAAGAAAAAACCACCACCAAGGCCGCCGCCACCGAAGTTCCCAAAAAATTTTGTAAATAGTCAAGAAAAACCAAAGAAGCCTGTGAGTATCTATCTAATTTAGTGTATTTGATGTTATTAAATTGTACATTGTATTTGCTCGATTGCTTCTTTTCTGATTTGAACTTATTTGCAGGCAAGGCCTACAGAACTTTTGACAAATCTCTTTGGGAGAAGGGGCTCCAAGCATCACCAACAAAGTACAGTATCAAGTGTCACATCTTCGAGTAGCTTGTATTCCACTAGTCGCAACACAAATCATTCGTTTCAACTTCCACCGTCAAAATCTGATGGCAATACTGTTTGTCTGATAGATCTAAGCCCTCCAGGTTCCCCTACTTTTACTACACGCTCCAGCAGTGATGGAGTTAGTGTTGACAGTTTTGGCAGTGATGGAAACTCCAATCCATCTCTGTTTACCAGTAGCGGTAGCACATCACAGACTGAAAGTGCCTTTGAAGATGACTTTGATTTCTTTGGCAGTCTGTCCAGTAACAAGAACAATATTCAAACTGACCCTTGGAAAGTTAGCTGCAGCCAAGATCCTTTTGGATCTCTAGAAAGTAATAATTTTAGTAAAATAAATAATCAACAGGTAATTTATTCGAAATAATATTATCTTGTGAATAATAAATTTAAATCATTTAACTGACTAGACGATAAAAAAATTTGCAGTGGTCAAGTTGTCAACAAATAAAAGAGATAGGCGAATCAAATTTTTTCGCTTTCAATGACTCCAGTCCCTTCGATGAAAAGCCTCAGCCATCACCAAGTAAACCGACCTTCAACATGCCAACGATAATTAGGGCAAAACCCCCTCGTCCAAGCACAGGTCCGAAATTGACAACTGCAAATTCAGGCCCCAGAACTTACGTCTCGAACAATTATTCGAACGCACCGTGGGTGGCCCCCAAAAAAGAGCTCGAATCTCTCGCTATTACCGAAATTGAAAAATTGAAATGGGATGATTCGTCGCCGCCCATGCCATCGCTTCCGCCGCCGCCGCCTCCGCCTGAGTATATTGCCGGTTTAGAAGATGGACTAGTGGTGAGTGCGAAATTGACTATCCAGCAATTATTTTTTTTTAAATTTAAGTATTTGAACGTCATAACATATTTATACAAATTTAAAAAACTTTGCAAATATTATTCACTTCACATGTTTAAGAACTTCATTTTTTATATTTTAAAAATGACGTGAAACAATGTAATGAGTAGTATTTTAATTATACTAAGGAAAATTCCATTTAACAATGATAATGTGTTTCATAACAATAAAATTATATTGTTAATTACCAGAATTTAGTCCCTTATTCGCAGAATGAAATTTGTTTATTGTATTTAACAAACGGAAGCATTTAATAATAATAATATTTTTACGATTAATTTCCATTTCGTAATATGTGTATTAAATTTATATAAAATATTTGTAGGAGAATTCACAGCGTCCGTATGGAGTTGCTCTTTATGATTTCCCTGCTTCGCAACCAGGCGATTTGGAGTTGAAGGAAGGCGACGTTGTTTATCTAACGAAGTTGATAAACGATAATTGGATGGAGGGACGAGTAGGCAATCGTGAAGGAATGTTTCCCGTCAATTTTATTGACATTAAAATTCCTTTGCCTGGCTTAGCAACAAATATTGTCACCGCGCTTTACGATTTTAAAGCCGAAACAAGCGACGACTTATCATTTGCGGTAATTAAAAATTTCACATCAAAATATTTGTTTACGCTTCGTTGAGATTTATTAAAAATTGATGGTAAAATTCACAGGAAGGAGCGAGAATCAAGGTTTTATCAAGGATATCGGATGAATGGTTATATGGAGAGTACGAGGGCAATAGAGGACAGTTTCCAACTAATTTTGTTGACAAAGTTCCGGCCGATCTTGCGAAACATTTATGAGGACTAACGCAATTTTTGTTGGTGTACAAGCGTCGGCTAAAAATTGCCGAAGACTTTAACGCTTTATAATTTAAGTAGTTATTTTCCAAACGTGACATAATGTATACCTTTACGAGAATTATTTGTAAAAATATGATATCGAATTTAGTCACTGCTTTGTGATTTCGTCTCACACTGCTAATCAATTCAATTCTCGTATTGCATAGATATGAAAAGAAATCGTTGCTGGCAAAAGAGTACTAAATTTACTGATTTGTATATATATTTATTCAAGTTGCATAACTTTTTTTTTAATTTTAAAAAGGTCGAAAAATTCTCCTTCCGTTATCTTTTTTTTCGATAACTGGTCATTGGTGTTATTAATTGTACCGTTTAAAGTTATTATTTTAGATGTCTTAAGAATTGTAATTTTTACTCAGTACTAGTGAATTCATAGATAATTATTTTGTAAATATTTGTTCGTAATTTAAAGTCTTTGTAAGTCAATTTTATTGAGAATGAAAAGAGGAAACACCAATATGATATAATTTACAATTTGATAGGTGCTTCGATCTTTTTGTTATAAATAATTCTTTCACGAAATAATGTGCGCGATAAATGTTAATGCGTGAAATTAGCTTTTTTAATTCTCAACGAGAGATTATTTGTAAATCATAATTGTGAATGGTTTTTTGACGTGCGTTTTTGCGCATCTGATTAACTCTGTCCTCAGCGTACACACTGTCCTACGTTGATTGTTGATTACTGTATTTTTTTTGTTGCAGTATTAGTAACTAGAATCAGGAATTGCTATCTGAAAATGATAATGGGACCAAAATTGATTTTCACGATGAAAAAGTAAATTACGTCCGGCACTAATTAGAAAACTTCCATTTATCACTTTAGCAAACATGTATATGCTAAGTAGTTATGAATTTATTTAATCTTTTTGATAACGAAATAAATTGTGATATTTTTATTTGATATAATATTAAAAAAAACTTATATTTACAAGCTCAAAGTTTTAATTTTTGTGCACCATCGCCTACTTTAGAGTTAGATTTAATTTTCTATATTATGTCTCATCAAATTTCTTATCGTTTAGGTTTTCAGCAAAAAGCTGTGTAGCTTCAAATTATTATCCAGAAGTAATCGCAAAATAATATAGCGTAACACTACTCCCAACATATGAAATAAATTGAGACCAGATGAATGATGAAACACGAATAATCACTTTCGTACGTGCAGATGTAAACGTTTTTTATCGCAAAGAATGTTCGCAGTTCGATAATGGTGTATGTAACAATCATAATGTTATAATGTGCGGCCTTATTTTATCAATATTTTTCAGGCACGGTAAACAAGTTTATTCTATTTCAGAAATTTTCTTTCTTCATGGAAACTATAGTCGTTTAATTATTGAAAAAGTGTTTTGCAACGATTGCTGATTGTATATAATTAGTTTTATATAAATTCATCTTATAGAGTATTCCACACAAATTTCAAGTGATGAAATTTAAGCTTAAAAATCATCTTCTTTTTTATACAAGACACTAATGAAAGTGACTAATGAACGAAAAAATTTTATTAGATATTAAATAATCATATAATTTTTTTTAACCATTTTATAAAAACAAGAATTCTGTAAAAAAATATATCCCTACACATTTATTATTATTTTTTTATATCACTTTTAGGAACTTTAATTTACTTTTAAAAAAAAGCTTCGACCATGCCAATAAATTATAATTTTTTGCGTTTCTCATCCGCAACTTATTTTTCAGGAATTATCTCATCATCCGCAACAGTAAAAGAAATAACAAGAGGTGGTTTTAAAAAAAAATTTTTATTTAATTCTAAATTTATTTACAACTACGTAATCGGTATAAAAGGGTACTCATAGCCTTTAAAATGAAGTATACACTTTTTGATTCTTTTGGCAATAAATAGTGGTAGACAATTTCGTCGACTCCAAATTGCGATTGCAATAAACATTCGCTTGCTGGGCTTCGAATCAACCGAAGAATATGCCCAAACCAGCGTCGTGATGATGGTGATGTCCGTGGAAATCATTGTCGTACCCATGATGGTGATGGTAGTGTCCATGATCGTGATGGTGGTGGTAGTGGTGGGGATCGTATCCGAATCCGTCGTAGCCGTGACCGTAGTGGTCGTGTCCGTGCCCATGGTAGTGGTCGTGCCCATAGTCGTGCCCATAATGGTTGTGACCGTATACACCGAACCCACTGGAAAAGAAAATGTCACTATTTTTTTTTGCCTCAAAATGTGTTATCCTTAATTCTACTTTTTTCTGTCCTCAAATTTAATTTAATCTATTGAATTCTATTTTTTTTTATTTCTTAAACATTCATATTTAAGTAGCTGCGTTTTTTTTTGGTTTATAATTTTTTCTTTTAGCAAATTATCTTGATAATTTTTTACTAAAATCTTTAGTAATTTTCAAAAAATGTAGAATTACAATTTGAAGATAATAGAAGGTTTCAATATAGTGGATATAGTAAACACATAGAAATAGAATATAAAAAAAAAAGATGATGAGGTAATTTGTTTTTTTTATAAAAAGAAAACTTACAGCTGGGGACTAGGGACGGCGGCGGCAAGGCACATGCCGACTCCCAATACGAGCACCAAGAGCATCTGAACAAACATTAAATCATTAGTATAAAAAAAAATTTAGAGAAATTTCTTAAAAGTAAATGCCTGACGTTTCTATTACAAAATTAAGCGCACTGTTAACCCAACGTTATTGTACTAATTAAACTGAAATATTATAATATTTCAATAATTTTATAAATTAAATAAATTTAAGTAAAAGTATACAACTATCATAATATTTGTTATTTTATTGTATAAATAAATCGCTTTACAATTCTTACTTTACTATTGTACTAATTTTAATTACTTTTAAGAAGTAAATTAGATTTTAATACAATAAATCTATAAACAATGCTTTGTTAAAATTAAATTCATTTGAATTTTGCAAAAAAAAAAAAAAAAATAAGTCTTAAACTCTGTTATAAGAAAAAAACTCTACGTATTACAAAAAGATTAAAAAAAACACACTCGGCGATAAAGTATTCGTTACCATATAGAAACGAACAATGATATTTTAATTATAAAAAAAAAAGAAAAAATTATTCACAATTCAAATCACAAATAATCCGCGAGTTCTATGCACTCAACAAACGATAAACCCAATGAACCATCGACATAAACGTATGAACAAATTCTAAAAGCTCGAACGGTCCGCACGAAATTTCGGAGCACTCACCGAGTATCGCAACATCTTGTTAAACTTTTCTGGTGAAAATCTTGGAGAATGGGCCTTATATATACTAAACTCGTCGCGTTGTGTCCGCTCCCCCCTCGGCCGTCGGGAGTCTACTTTATAGCGTCATTCATGAGAGCACTAGGCCCATTACAACGCACGGGGATTCATCGCTTTTGCTCGTTCAAGGATGCCACTTTTTTTTCCACCTTGCGCTGAGGAGAAATCAGTGAGACTATAGTCCAAAAAAAAAATTTGAAATCTCACCTGACCGCGAGACAAGCGTATAGGTGACACTTTATGGCTTTTAAATGAGTTGCGATAACGCACAATTAATAATTAACCGCCGGGGGTTATTGACGCGCCGCGCGCTATTTTATATCTATATGGACTATTAATCGCTTTCGTGACTTTTTTTTCTCCTTCAGGTAATAAACAATTATGGTTAAAAAAGTTTTTTTTATTAGGCTATTTGATGAATTATAATAAAAAAAAGGCGTAATTCTCCTTGCCGACATTTTTAATGTGTCTAAATTAGATTTTCCTGGAATTTCGCGAGCAAAAGATCAATGAATTTCGCATTGAGTAACGCGACCTCCGCTGAAGAAGTCGATTATTGACCTCGCGGAGGAGCGAACGAAAGAAGGCTCCTATTTCCGTTTTTTTTTTTCTCATCTTAAGTAATTTCGCGTGTAGGCAAGCACCAATGTACATTCACTCTGTGTAAAATCCTCGTTAAGACGATTTTTTGCTGAGGCAAATTTAAAAGCTGCCGGGGATTCCCGCGGAAGTGTAAATACACACGCTTAATAATTTTAATCCATTATTTTTACGAGGGACAAGTTTCGGGCATAATTTCCAGAATCTGCTATTTATTCCTTGAGCGAATGTCTATCAGGGTGTGAAATCTACATTACTACTTAAAAAAAAATACAATCGAAATTAATGTATCAGCTATTCGTTTTTTTTAATCAAACGATTTATTATGAGTAACAAAATAAAAGGAAGTTATTTGTTACAAAGAAATATTTAACAATTAATATATTTACATAAAATTACAACAACAAAAATTCTCATAAAAGTGCAAATAAAATGTCTCATAAAATTAAGAAAAAAAAATTTAAATTATATTAAATCAAAGCCATAAATAAACATTTCCCCACGTGATTATCTCATACGAATCCGATAACAATTGGGATATAAACTGACATAATTTCCTCGTAAAAATTACGTAAAACACCCAAATGGATACTAATTCACAAGTGCTAAATATTTTTACGGAAAATGTATTATCCGTAATCATGATAATTTACCAGTAATTGTCAACTGTATCTCGAGCACTTGGCGAAACTTTGCTATCTGAATAAAAAAAAAAGCTTCGCAAAAATAACGCGAAGTGTCCCCTAAAAATTACGGACTTTTTCACGCAAACATTACAAAGCCTTAGATAACAGCCCAAGTCTTAGGTAACAATTGCAGTGATTTTATAAAAAAAATATTAAAAAATTTTAAAAAAGTCCAATACTTCCAAGCGTCCCGTGATTATGTTTTATCGCGCAATTTTTAGGTCAAAATTATCTCGGTGAAAGTTCTTACATGTTATATATATACAATGACTTTCTTGATAGAACAGTACACGGAAAAGATAATGGAATTTTGTGGAATGAGTATAAAATGAGATTTGTGTGTTTCCTTAATACAGTAGTACCATAAGTTACCCATATTAATGGTTAATCTTTAAAATATATTAAAAAGTTGCATACATCTTTACTTTTCAAGGGTACATTTGTTAATTTAAGCAAACATTTATTTCAATAGTACTTACTAAACATTTTATTGAGTCAAAAAATTCTTTATTTGAAACTACTAAATTTATTTAGAAACAAATAAACTCATTTAGTTTTAATCAAATCATTACTTGATTCAAAGAAATTTAATATTTAATAAGTATACTATTGAAGTTAATCATTTCCTTGAAATTAACAAAAATTTTTTTCAGTGTACACTCTAAAGTTAAATTAGTGGAAATTCCACTAATTTTTTTAGTGATCAGAGTTTCCACTAATCAGTTAGTAAAATTTTACTAATTGAAATAGTAAAAAGGTTTTCTACTTTTTTTAATTAGTCATATAAACACTTTTAAATTAGTGGAAAATAAATGATACACTAATTGAAACAGTGAATTCCCCAATAGAAAAAAAACTCAACTGCACTAATTTGTTAGTAGTTTTCATTATTTTCAAGTTCGCTATTTCAATTAGTACATTTTATTCACTATTTCAAATAGTAGATTTCGGCTAATTCATAGTGGAGAACTTTGCACTATTCGAATTATGGCATAGGCACTGTGAATTAGTGGTTTTTCACCAATTCAACTTTAGAGTGGAGTCAAGAGTTTACGTCATTTTCATTGCGGTTTTCCCGGACGCGCGAGGCTGAACTGCGTTTATTGCCCGCGGGGGACGTCGATCCTGCCTCCAGGCAAATTCAAAAAAATTCAGGCTGATGTCTAAATTGTGTATAGAGAAATTAATAGATTCACCGGTGGATATATTTTAAAATTCCGTCGGCCGTGGACTGCGAAATTTTGAAAGATCCTTTTTCACTTGGCACCATTACGTTGATTACAAAAAAAAAACTCACCCGAAGGTTTTGAAAATGTTTGTCTCTAATGGGACTTGAAAAATTTTGAAATTTAATGATTCGATCTTGATCTCGTTGAACTGTTGGTATAGTCTCGATTTTTTCTTGATCTTGATAGTGTATAAAAGAAAAGTGTGTATTATCGCTTATTCTGTTTATATAAGAATTTTTTTGTTGTATTTTTCAGTGATTTAAATATAGTACACTGTTATTTATTCGGCGAGATTGCACTTTAATTATTAATTGGTAATTAAATTTAATTAAAATTGTAGACATGGCAAAACATGAAAATGTTCGAAAGTTCAAAAGTATAGATTCATTTTATCAAAAAGTTCATTACATTTATTTAGTAAAATTTAATATTAGTACTTTTTTAAAACAATATTGGATTTCTATATTTAAAATCGTCACTGTCGTCTTATAAAAGAAAGGGACTGAAAAGAAGTAAATAAATACTACCAGACAATTTTGAAAGTAACTAAAATAAAAGTAATTCTTTAAATATAAAAAAAAAAAAGAATTTTTCAATATTTAAACCGCAAACTCATTCGCATTCGTTTGTTCACATTCCAAAGGCTCCTCGGGCTGTTTATCGTAAAAACGCTTGGGGATCCCCGAAATGTGGTTTTGACGGCGCGAATTAGGAAAATCCGTAAATAAAAGAAATCCGCGCACGCCGCGACAGGAGAGTATTCAAATGAAGCGTCTCACCCGGATATACGCCGCGTAAATTAATACATACTCTCTCCTTACTATTTATAACTTTTTTCTTCTTTTTCGATAAATTTACAATGATTTTGGGACAGAAACTCGTTTTCGCCGTTTTCCTTATGTTAAGTATTTGCGTATATCCAGGCGCTCGTAACAAAAATACATTTGCAGATTTTAATGAACGATCGTGACATTGTGAATATTTTAAAAATCGCAGATTAAACGTTACTTCCGCTTGCTAGGCTTTGCTGTCTACAAACGAGACTATTTTTTACAGAGAAATAGGGAAATTCAATACGCTCTGATTTTGCAAGCAAATAAATCACTTTACCTGACTTTATTTCAATTTATTTGAGTCATGTAATTTTACAGGTTTACAGTATACTTTTTACACAAATAAAACTTTTTTTTATAACATAAACGAAAATTATTTCTTTGTGCATGTATCCTACGCAGCATTTACCCTCCACGATCATAAATGCAATACACTTGAACAAAATTTCTCTCTCTCTCTTTTTAATGTACTTATTTAGCCAATATTAAGTCAAAGAATTTTCAGACTTTTATTTTCAGATTAGTGATAATAATACTTTAAATTTCAGTTCATTTTTCGTTTCTGATTTTCTCTAATACAAATTCAGAACGTAATAATATTCACATTTTGATAGCCAATGACAATTATTAACATATAAGGTAAAAAAAAGAAGATGTTTCACTTAAATGAAATATCCAATTTCGCTTTTGTCTTAGCTACCACTTTCTTATTTAACATCGTGAAAAGTATTGTACATTAATTGCAGTAAAATTTGTGTATCTAAATCAATCAAAAAATATTTTGGTTTGCACATGTAACGACAGTTGAACTTTTTTAATGTTAAGGCTTTCTAAATCAAACTTAAATTCTACAAAAGTTTTATAATAATTATATGAAGTAAATAAAAAAAAATTCTAGAAAAAACAAATGTTTGAAAGTGACTTAGTTAAATGTTATATACACTTTTTCAACCACCTAGCAAAATTATTATTTACCGTAGTGTATAAATATATATTGATAATATAAAATAAAAAAATTCACTTATCACTCAATATCTATCAAATAAATTAGCACCAGGCTACTTGTAATTCTTCTCTAAATGTATCTTCTCTTTACGTATTTTGTCAACAAAACTTATAATCATTGTATCTAATAAATAACAAATTCATACTAAGAGAATCATACTATCTTGACAGTAATATTATTTTACAAAATAAATTTCATTCTACATAAAAGGGTTCTCACTATATTTGACTGATATATCTACATATTTCATAAATTTTAAAATACATTTTTGCTCCAAAAATATGCATTGCTTTTAAATATATTTAGATCTCCCTATGAAATATAGGGACATTTATAGTCATCAGTAATAATTAAAAAAAGATATCTATCTGCGAGGTATCAATGTTAAAAACAAAAAAAGAGGAAAAATTCGCTATAGAAGTCATCTCAACGATACCAAACTGCTGAATGACTTATTTGAGTATTGATTATTCTAATCAAATTCTGGAGAACAAATGCCCATTCCATGACGTTCTTCTGAACTGCTCCTATAAGATGTACCGCAATATCCGCAGAATCTGGAGGTCTGCATGAAAATAAAAATGTTGGTCTAGTGAGAAGAATTCATACAGTGCTGCAAGTGAGTCGTTAAATCTCCAGCATGAAAACCATTCATGCACTTAGGACATACTATTACATAACAACATTATCACGTGAGTTCTGCAAAAATAAAAGTAGCATATCATCTCATCTAGTGTTCAAACTACGTTAAATGAAAATTAAAACAACGTACAAAAAAAGCATGCACCAAGCATTGTCTTTTTTCTTCAAATGTTAGTGTGTACAATAAAAAGCACAATAAAAATTCATGTAGCTTTCTGAATAAAGAAAATGTTAATAAGTTAATTTAGTATAATTCAACTTCTTGCCTTGCATAATAGAATTTTATTTTTGTGTCTATAAAAATAAAAATTATAAAAATCAATGCTTGTAGTAATAATAACAAAACAGAAAATAATAGAAATCCTATATTGCATTTTAATGGAGCTTTTACCCACTTCACCAGGTAAAAAAAAACACTTTCAATAAAATTAAAAAGAAAATCACAACTTACATTAGATTGGCTTTCATTTCCTCCCAAACGTTCATTCTCCGACCTGAGTTGCAAATTTGCGTAAGACAGGGCTTGTAACTGATCTTGCAAATTTTTATGGATATTGCGCATATCCTCAAATTCTTTTTCACGTTCTTCAGTTTGTATTTTGTACACAGTAATTAATTCTTCCTAAAATTAAAAAAAATTATTTATCATATTAGATCAAAATTTAATTATAAAATGCTATACTTAACATTAAAAAAACTTACATTTTCTTTTAACTTGTTATTCTCTGTTTGGAGATGTGTAATAGTTAATTCAGCTTCATGTAATTCGTGTTTCAGTTTGTCGATCTCACAGCATAAGTATTCACATTTCTTTTGTAAAACTTTTTTCTCTTTTTGTAATGTATCCTCTTCAGCTTCGTACAACCTACTTTGTCTGTCGAGGGAAGTTCTTTCTTCGCATAAATTAACTTTTTCATCTTGGAGCTTTTCTTTTTCCAAAGACAAATTGTTACGATCAGTTTCAATTTGCTTTTTTTCCTCGACAATTAACTTCTTATCTATTTGAATGCTTAAGATTACATTGTATAATTCCGTCTTCTCTTTCTCTAAAATTCTCTTTTCTTCATTAAGTTGCATTTCAATTTCTTTCCATTTTTGGAAATTTTCTTCTTCAGCTTTTATTTGTAAGGTCTGCAGTTTTGAATTTTCATCTTTGACAATCTCCTAATTCACAAACGACTGAATTATAGTCTGACAAAATTTTTTGGAATTGTTGTTGAGTTTTTATTGTTGTTTGCTTATCCTCAATACTTTGCAATTGTTCAGTAATTAAAGTTTTACGAAACTCATTTAATTTTTCTTCATAATTTTTTAATTTCTCTTCTGTTATCATGTCATTTGGTAAAAGTTGTGCATTTTTAAAAACCTGTATAATGCAAGCTGATTCTTTTAAACATTCCTGTATTCGAAGATATCGAGAACATTGTGAAGCAAAACATTTGCTTAGGTCAGCTAATTTGGCATTGTAGAATTCAATTTTTTGTTTTAGTAGTTGCTTATCATCTGATATTTCTTGAGAAGGTTCAATTTGAAGATCAACTAAAGGAAAACCCTGTAAAATACAAGTGATATATTAAAAATTTATCAATATAATATTTCTATTAAAATTCTCATGCACTATAAAAACGATATTTTTGTTTTGTATGTAATTATATATTGATACATAGAATTTTCTAAGCACTAAGAAATATTTATAATGAAAATATATATGCTTTACTAACGTTTTCCTCAAATCTCTTTACTTGCACCTCCAGCGATGAAATTATGTCTTCCAAATACTTCAAACGTATATCTTTTTCACAGCAGTTACTAACAAGTTTCTGTAGTTCTAAAGAATTAGTAGAGTTAGGCTTTTGTTTCAAAGAAGCTATCTCTTTATCTGCTTTTTGCAACTGTAGACTGAACATTTCTAAATCTGTATGATAGCGCTTCTCTAATTCTTGAAGTACTTCCTGGGTTGTTGAATAATTTTTTTTGACTTGACTTAATTCTACAGACAATTCGTCGACTTTTTTCAAAAGATCTTGTTCATTTTTCAGATGATTTTGTTCATCTTGCAATTTTTTATCCTCTTTTGCAAAACTAAAACCACTCAAACTATTAGTCATTTCTTCTAAACTATTAAAATCTGATGATGTCAATGTACAATTACTCAATGCTAAAATATCCTTCAATTTATTTACATCTTTTTGATTTAATTTTGTTGGTTCTAAAGGACCTCTATAATTTGAGAATGATATAGGCATTTCATTTGATTTTGTTTGTTGAGAAGAGAAGACATTACATTCATCCATGGAAATATCTTTTTCATACAATGTGCTCTTACATCCATGCATTAGAGTATTCTGTCCAATGGATTGAGATAGCTCTTGCAACTGATTCTTTGCTATTTTTTCCTAAATAAACGAAAATGATATAATTATTATGATGAAATAGTTGATTAGATTCTAATTACAATTCTAATGCACTTACTCTCAATTCATCATTTTCTTTTTTCAATCTGCTTATTAATTCTTTGGTTTCTTGAAATTTTTGTTTATGATTGTCGCACACTGTCATTACTTCTTTCTGCCATTTAGTAATTGTATTAAATTGAAGTTTTATAGCAGTATTATTTTGCTTCAAAGTTTCTTTTAGTTTGAGGTTTTCTTCTAATACCTTCTTTAAATTTTCTTCAATTTCAATTGGACTCATCATTGAAATTAATGAATTGTGATCCTGAAAGAAATTAAGTCATTTATTCAAAAGAAATTAAATACTTCAACATTTTGTATTTATAATTGCTGATGTGTGCAAAATTTTGAACTATGCAAAATTTAATGAAATCTGCTTTAATAGTTATCTGAATACAATTTTAATACTTTAATGAATCTAAGTACACTGTCAAAGATATTTTATTTTTATATCATATTAATGACTATAATTAAAGATCAATCTTTGACAACAGCATAGTTATCAGAATATTCTTAGACTTTCTCAAAAGTAAAATTCAATTTCCAAAGGAATCTATCTAAAATTAGCCTTTCTAAAAGTAGCTTCTAAGTTTTCGTATATTAATAAACTACCACTCAGGATATTATTAGGATTGTAGTTTACTTTATATTATTACTTATATTTTGTTCAATAAAATTAATGTAGTATGTAATATTAATTTTGTGAGCTTTGCATGCACGTATATCTGTAAAAAAAATTGTTTTATCACTCACGGTCAAAGTACTCTTCTCTTTTATTTCCATGTAGCTAGCCATTGAAGCCTCTCTGATAGATTCAAACGACGTTTTGCCAAGCACTACAAACGACTGTTCAGAGTCATTGTCAGTGATCATATTGTTTTGCTGAAATATGCTACTTGCAAGAGCAGCTGGCCCTGGTTCGTTGAGCTTAAATTTTGGCAAGCCATCGTTAATGTCTAATCCCAAGCTCTGTAGATGATCTTCGGTAGCAACACTTGGCTTCGCGACATTAGGTAACAAACTCCACTGCGACTTATCACCCAATGTGGAGTCAGTCATAGCCATCTTATCTGTTGACATTTTATGTAGACCAAATACCTAATAATAGGATCAACGAAAGTGACTCATGAGACGGTACTTCCTCAGTAAATGTATTTTATCTTAACCTACAATCGTAAACAAACGATTTTAGGCCCCCCGCGATTTCCCGAAAAGTCAACGATTATACCACACTGAATCAATTAAAGTGATTGACAAGCGCTCGTTTCACTTTATAATTATCGATTTCGATGCGATAATTCTAGTAATAGTGTTAGTAGGCGCATTATCTAATGACACATAGTTAAAAGAGATAAACACAAATTATCGCAACTGCTTACCGTATTACTAACGATTTTTCCTTTTTCTGATTAAAGTGCCTTTGCTGTGAATAGAAGTAAAATTTTTTTCGAGCGTGGACTCATTTGCCGTCAAACGAATGGATGAGACTATATGGAGAGAAGTGCAGAAGCCTAAGATCGCCGAGTATGACGTTGTTTGTATTTTTGTTATAGGCGATCAACTGCTCTTCCCCGTGGATTCGCTTCCAAGTGAAGTTAGCTGCATGCGCAGAGCATCAGTGTTACCAACTTAAAAGTACAAAGTTAGCACACATATATACAAGTAAATAAATAAAATTAAAAGTTATTTACAATTTTATAGTTTTATAATTTCATTATAATTTTATAATGAAGAAAGGCTAATGAGGCATTGAGTGCATTTGAAACAGAATTTCATTATAGTGTACAATGCGTATTTTGTAGAAGAGCGTACAACATAATAATAAATGTGGTAAATAGATTTTTTTATAAAAATGAAAAAATATAAGGCAAGAGAAGATAGTAATTAAGAATGAATAATACTCATTTAGTACAAACATTTTTTTGTTTTATTTGATTCGCTTATTTTGTCATACATTGCAGGAGGTACAATGAAAAACAAAGATTAAATATTTTATAACAAAATTCTTTAAATAAATATTACACCTGCTAACAAAAAAGTATGATACAGCATAAAGGTAAATAAATTACTTATTTTACATATTTGTAAGGTAGTCGTATAAATTATAACAAATAAAAAACAATTTTATAATTATTGACTTCGACTATGGTAACAAAATTGCTCATTCAAGGTCATAGTTTCTTAATTAAAGTACTAACTAACTTTCTAATGGTACAGTCAGCTATTTTTCAAATTCGCTAGTCTCGGTTACAATGTTAAATGTTTTACAAATAATTGTATCTTCCGAGAATAATATTTATCAGAAAATTCAGACAATATTTTTGAGTTTAAAAACTTTATATAAAAATTCATTTGTGAGTAATTGTATATAGCTATAAAAAAATATTAAAATATTAAAAAAATATTAACTTTTAAAAAGGTTCGTTCACAATGAACAATTTATAAAAGTATTTGTAGCATTAAAATTCAGTTTTTCTGAAATTTCTTTAAAAATTATTCAAAGTACAAAAATGTCATTACGTGAACTTAGTTAAAATTTCATTCAAATAGTAAAAAGATCATTTTTCTTCCTTAAATGTGCCTCTATGAATGTCATCTTATACTTTTAAGAGGTAATTTGGATCTTACGAGATCCCAAGTTATGGTAGATCTATCTTCTTTATTGCACAAGTCCATTATTATATGCATGTTTTTATTAGCTCCTACTGTACCTAAGCAGGTGCCAAGAGCTGAGTTATAAATTGGTACTCCAGTCTAAAAACAGAAAGTGATTTTATAAAAATTGTACTATTCAAGTAAATTTTAAATTAAGTACTCATACTAACTATTCCGCTAAATTTCCATTCTTGGTTTCCTCCCATTTCGTGGCATTTTCCAAGCCTCGGAATTTTGACACTTCCTTCTAAACAAAGCATTTGTCCAAGAACCAATTCATGTCTGTCTGTTTGGTACCATATCTGAAAGATGTTAATTTATTTAATATTATTTTAAGAACTGTATCAACTTAAAGTTTATTTAATAAATATTTAGTACCTGAGTTTTAATTCGCATACAAGGAGCCAAAATTAATTTAGCACCTTTGGTTTTTATATCTTTTTCGCTTTGTACACAAAAGGCTGAATTGCTAAGCCTTATTTGATATTCATTTGTGTAATTTCTTTTTCTTGAATGCCATGGTTGAACTACTTTTTGATCAATTTTACTCCACTTATTCTTTAAATGTTCCTCGGTATCGTCAGGTAAAATTAATTCTGGATAAACGTTTTCTAAATACCAGGCAAAATCTTTGCATCCTAACGAATGTCGAAGTTGTTTTCTTGCACTAATATCACCATAATTTATCTGTTTTACATTTTTAAGATAATAATTTTTATATTTATCCATCCAAACATGAGCTACTCTTAATGAGTTTCTTAACATTGTATCCTGTTGATCACTTCCTCCATATGGCCTACGTTTTCTAAATACATGACCTGCCCTTGAACAAGGAATTAGTTCTATTCTACCTCCACACATCCATATCTAAAAATTTTGTAACAATTTTTCTCATTAGTAATATTACATAGCTTTTATTCAACAATTTCTCAAAGCATAGAATTATGTTTCTTACTCTAAACGATATTTCTAAGTTTTCACCACCCCATACATCCATGCCTGGATCGTATTCTCCAAGTTCAAAAAAGTATTCTCGATCCATTGCAAATAAACCTCCTGCCATGGTTGGTGATCTATTTTTATAAAAATAGAAATACATATTATTAATTAAATTTTTTTCTTTTACATTATTAATAGTTATGCTTACTTGATAGGCTTTACAAAGTCTTGCTCTTGCACTAATGTATCAACTGGTAGACTATCCCACTTAAAGTGTAATCCCCAGTTAAATCCACCTCTAACAAGTGGACTTGAAGTATATTCAAATGTGTCGGCATTTATGATATCAATCACAGGCATTGTAACAGTTGTTCTTGATAGAGCAATTCGTGCTAGCAGAGGCTCAATCCACATTTTATTAACTTCGATGTGACTGTCTAAGAAAATTAGAGTTTTTCCAGTCGCTTTCTTTGCTCCAAAAATTCTTGCTCTAATTAGGCCTTCTCTCCTTTCAGTTTTAAAATACTTAACTTTATTGTCAAAATTTTCCTTTATATATTCTTTTATTTGCATATGCAATGTTTCACTATCACTGTAGTCATTTATTAAAATTATCTCGTGCAGTAAGTTTTTTGGAGTTCTATCAACAATAGAATGTAATGATCTCAATAAAGTAGTATAATGTTCATTATAAAAACATATTATAATACTGGCATTTGGAAGATTTTTATCATAAGTTTGATTTTTGCACAATTTATGCCGTGTATCAGGAATATCTCTGTGTAAACTAAGTTTGTCAGATATAAGAGTATTAAACGCAAAATTCTTGTAACCTTCATCTCTTTTTTTCTGTTCTTCGCTATTTCTGACCATTCCTAGTTCATCTAAACCTAAAAAATTAATTTATATTATTTCTAAATACTTGCAAAACAAACAATTCTCTATTATATCAAACATCCTTTACCTTGTCCTATTGTAACGGCGGATTTCATTAGTACTGGCTTCAATTGTTGCAGCAATTTATCGCTATTTTTGTAATCATTTCTAGATTTTAAATCGTACTGATCCTTACCGATTATCAAATCTTTTGTCAGTTTATGTATATAATTGCCACTTTCTTGTTTATACCTTGTGCGTTGATCAAAAGTAGATTCCTTGAGGGAGTGCGGCAAATCCGACACAAACATCGTCGGATTGACATTGTTAACGTTCTGAGAAAGTCTTGAATAAAGATATAAACTAATTGCCCAAGTAACGGATGCTATTACTATGCCGTAAAAAAATGAAGCGTATCTTGTCGTTATCATCTACAAAATCAAATCATTTTTAAATCATTACCATTACGCTTATCCTTATCTCAAACCTTTTACAAAATTTGTAAGTAAAAAAAAGACTAACCTTACAGTTAAGATAAAACAGTATCCAAATAAATTCTCTCACAGAGATTATTCTCAATCACCAAAATTCATCTTTCACTCGTTAAAGCTCATTTGCAAATCTCTACTGCATATGTCTGATAACACAGATGCACTGCGGATGCAGCAAAGTGTACACTTGGAAAAATATCCACTTAAGTATAAACACTGCACGAAAGAAACACAATACAGCTGATTTCCTTCTTATCCAGTTATCCTTATCACATACAAGTACACTACTGCTCACTTCTATATGGTAAACGTTATTATACGGACTTTCGGCATATTCTTCATTCTTGAATCTTGAAATCTTGGCCAACCTGCGAAGCGAAGTTGGCGATTCAGTAGTAGTACTTAAATATGTATAATATACGTATATGACGTGTGCATACATACATACGTATTATACATAAGTATGTACACACATCAATTTGCAATATATACACGTACGTACACATGCATAAATTAGCAATTTTGTAATTTGTACATTGTACGCGCATGTTGTGCACACACACACACACACACGAATGGATTGCGTGTGCATCTCCGCCGGCACGCTTGCACCCTGGCTCCAATTTTCGCTCCAAGGCTCCAGCGTAGGTGCGCGATCCTAACTCCAAAGTGAGTGAATCAGTGAACACACACACGAATTCACCAGAGGCACGTCCCAGTGCAGGAGCCGCGCGCACGAGTCCACAGAAGTGCAACCGGTGTTTCCGTCGCTCCCGCAGCCGCTGAGCAGAGCAAGGCATCCCCTCGACTCCGCCGTTAATTATGGTCGACTACAGCAAGTGGAAGGACATCGAGGTGAGCGCGAGTCGTAGATCGGCGTGGAATCGCGCGATTTCTGCTCTAACGGCGGTCCGAAGGTTCTGGAAGCAGGGTGAAAAATACGCGGATACGCCTTTTATCTTTGGTTTGCTTGATTTTTTATTCTGGTTTCTCGTGGGGTGCAGGGGCAGGCCTCTGTGCTCGCTTAATTAAGTATCAGGTGTTGCATGCACTTATTGTTCGGCAGGTTTGTTTGAGATTCAAGGTGTGGGTGTAGCCGAGTGATTTTTAATCTTGCTGACCGTCGAGTAGATTTTAAAGTATGATTTTGCTGCTTATTTACAGTTTATTTAGGTTACTCGGTCTAAGAATGTGCAAAGCGATATATTTAGTGAAATGTTATTAAAATTAAAATTTTGTCTTTATACAGATTTCTGACGATGAAGATGACACACATCCTAATATCGATACACCGTCACTATTTAGATGGCGTCATCAAGCGAGAGTCGAAAGAATGGAGGAAAGGGAAAAGGAGAAAAAGGAACATGAAAGGAAAAAACAAGAGTAAGTTTATTAAAATGGGATTTTATTGCTTACACAAAACATAAGAGAAACAAAGTAACCAGCGATTTATTTTTTATTCAGAACTCTTCAAAAGTTAAAAGAGACGAAGGAGAAAGTAGCTGAATTAGAGAATGTGAAAACTGAATCGCCAGATTTGGATACCTTGAAAAAAGCTCTCAATGAGTTGGAGAAGAAAGAGAAGGAAATTAAAAATGAAGAGGAAGAGTTAAAGAAAAAAGAAAAGCTTACACCTTGGAATGTAGATACTATTGCTCAAGAAGGATTCACAAAGACTGTGATAAATAAAAAGCTGCCTAGAAAAGATGATGATTCTTCACTACCCGATGAAGAGAAAGAAAAGAAAATGAAACTGTTTGTTAAAGAAAATGAAAAGAAATTGAAAGAGTACGGTATGCTGAGAAGATATGATGACAGTAAAAAGTTCTTACAAGATAATCCACATTTAGTTTGCGAAAATACAGCAAACTACTTGGTTATATGGTGTATAAACTTAGAAATGGAAGAGGTAATTAATACTTTTGCATATTGCAATTGATCTATCATTGATTACAATCGAAATAATAATAATTTTCTGTTTTAGAAACATGATTTAATGGAACATGTAGCTCACCAGTGCATATGCATGCAGTACATTTTGGAACTTTCAAAACAATTAGATATTGATCCAAGAGCATGCGTTGGTTCATTCTTCAGTCGCATACAAATTGCTGAAGTAGAATATAAAACTTCCTTTGATGATGAATTGAAGTCTTTCAAAGACAGAATTTGTAAAAGATCGGCGGAAAAAATTGCAGAAGCTATGAAGGAAGTAGAAGAAGAAGAGAGAAAGGCTCGTTTGGGGCCAGGAGGTCTTGATCCTGTGGACGTATTTGAAAGTCTTCCAAAGGTAAATTTATTTTATGACTGTTACTTAAAAAGTTATTGTTGTCCTTAGATTAAATTAAAACTTGTTTTTTATTATGATCTTAATTATTAAATTGTATTATTCTTAATATTTCAAAGTTAAATAATAATTTTTGTAACACACAAAAAGCTTAAAATTATAATGCATAATATAGGATATACCAAATGATAAAACGTATTTTTACTTTTCAGGAATTGCAAAAATGCTTCGAAAAGCAAGATATACCATTATTACAGGAGACAATTGCAGCAATGCCAGAGGAGAAAGCACGATATCACATGAAGAGGTGTATCGATAGTGGATTATGGGTGCCAGATGCTAAACTTAAAGAAAAGGACGCTGCAGCAGATTCATCTAAAGAAACTCCAACTGAAACGCCAGATCCAGAATAGTGTCAAACAAAACTTAAGTAATACTAATATCAGGGCATGATTTAATACATAATGTTTTTTGAATTCTTAAGAAATTATTTTAAGTAAGAAATCATTGTGCTTCTGTTTTTTCGTGTTTTGTATTGTGCAAGATTTTGCAAATAGTTGTTTCTGTATTCTACTTGTAAATGAATATCAAAGACTGAAAAGAGACAATTCATATAGAATAACACTTTCTCAGTTAGGTACGCCGTAAAGATTAAAAATTTTGACACAAGAAAATCAGATTATTATGATTAAAAGATTTTTTTTTAGCCTTTCAAATTTTCGTGATTCTTATAGAAAAAATTGTTTTAATATAATTAATATCAACTTTTTTTAATAGAAAAGTTCAAGTATTGATGATTGTGTCGAATATTTTAATCTGTTTTAGTGCTAACATTCAAATTGTACATATTTAAGATTACATAATACAATACTGCTTAATGGTAATGCATTTTGAATGTAAATAAATTTTTTTGAAGTTTAAAGTTTCATTATTATTTTCCTGTATACTTGTCCTGTACATTAATAATTATTTTATCATTGTCTAATATTTTCATTATATTTAATATTTAATAGGAAACTTTCTTATTTATGGAAGCAGACTTTAGTCGGTATATATAATTTTGACCAAATAAATAAATGAAAATATTTTCATACTATTAGTGATCTATTAGTTTGTTTAAAACCGCTTTTAAGGAATATTCTTCAGAATATAATTGATGAGATGAATATATAATTGAATCTTAATATGAATTCTTGTTTCTTGAGTTTTAAGTATTCTTTGTGTTTTTATAAATTTGTATATCAAAGACCGTATAGCTCCGTCGAAATTATTAAACAAAAAAATAAATTCATTAATTAATTAGTCAGTCAATCAATCAATCAATCAATCAATAAATCAATCAATCAAAAAATGAATAAATAAATAAATATTTTCAGAATTCCGAAGAGGCGGTAATTCAAATTTCGCGGGCTTCGTAAAGAAAGCTAAAAACACGTCGAGGCAGGGGGCGCCAGCGGCGACCGGAAGTACATCGCCAATCGACCTGCGCGCCGCGCTCGGAACGATAACAACGCAGCGCCACTCGTCCTTTTCCGGTGCGGACGAGCCACGGCATCTCAGGGTAATATTTTTCGTCTATCATTCACTTCTCGATTGCACTAGTTCGTAGCGAGACCGAAGCCTCGGAAAGCGAAGCCACGGCAAGGGCAGTCCAGTCTGCGGCGCGGCGCCACGAAATCGTCCGACCTCGGCGGCCCGGAGACTCGCAAAATCCAAATGTATAAAGGACGTCGCACTGCGCTGGCCACCGACGCTCCCAGGCTCTCGCGCTTCAGCTAAAACGGGTACATTAAAAAAAAAAAAAAAAAATCCTGCGGGATTAAAGTGCCGAGGGTAGAGCACGTCTCCCCGGGAAGAGGTAAATTCTCACGACGACATTTTTTTTTTCATCTTTTTTTTTTCTTTGTTTTTCCGACGAATAAGCACCTTTCTGAGTTCATCCGTGTGCGGATGGGAGTAGCCTCCATTGTTGTACTTTTCCTCCGTCGCCGCGATGTTGCCAGACGCGAGAGTTTGCCTGCTTCAATTCGACTGTGCTCCGATTTATTTTCCTCGCTGCTCTTCAAAGTGTCATTTCGTCCCTTCGGTGGTTGGATTATCGCTTGGTAATTGTGCAGAGTGATTCTCGTCTATTGGGCGTGTCTGCGGAGCTTAGAACGCGCCAATCGATTTTTCTTGTTATGCGAGAAGAAAATTAACGTATTTTCTCGCTGAACGAACAAAATGCGAAAGTGCACTTTTATTAAAAAAAAAGTTTAAAAAAAAAAAAAAAAAAAAGAAGAATTCAATTGGTTATAAGTGTATTATAAGTGTGTCTGACTATATCCAGTCTGTTTCTACTTACGTTCAGGATTCGTTAGATACATTAAAAAAAAAACACTAAAAAAATTTTTTAGTAAGCTAAATATTATCGTTCAAAAGAACAAAAAAAATACATTTGTTATGATCAATTTCAATGTAAATTTGTTATGATCAATTTTAATGTAAATTCGTTATGATCAATTTTAATGTAAATTCGTTATGATCAATTTCAATGTAAACAATTGCGTGAATAAACGTAAAGCATGGAAAGAAAAAGGATAAATGTATCTCGACCAATAGACGAAAATAACATCTTGAAGTAGGAATATGGCTAAAAGAATAATAATAATGTTTTCTTCGTAAACAAGCAATAAAACACTTCGCCCGAGAACGTTTAAAGCGAAGTCTCAACTTTGTTGTTCACTGGCAAAATGGATTTTCAAATTTTCTAGTCTGGCAACGTCGCTCTCCTCCGAGCATGACGTCACGTGGTACTTTATATAAGAGAAGCTCACCAAGTGCAACGTCGGCCCCTGCGATCGATCGCGTATGTTCACTTATTCACGACTTGTCTATTGATTTCAGCCAGGCGTTATTAAAATTCTTGCAAAAGTGGACTAACTTTTTCGCCGACTTTTGCGTGCAACGCTTCGACTTTAAATATATCCGTCTGCGTGCTTTCTCCACTGGGTACTTTCTTTGCATTTCTTCAATCTTCTGAGGATCCAATGAAACTCAAATATTCAACAATTTGTACAGTTAACACTGCCAAATTTAGCCATTTAGTTAATTTATTTATTTATTTTTTAAACAGATTGATTAAGTAGACTGTTGGATAGTTAATTGAATCAACGTCAAGTAATTAAACAATATATCAGATTGATTTACTAAACTTTTTAGAAATTAATTAAATATGATGTTTATAGTTAGTATTAAACGAACCATGGGATTGACTTACTAAACTTTGTAGAAGTTAACTAACGTCCTGTTAGAATTGTATATAAACAAAACATCAGATTAATCAAGTAAATTCTTTAGTAATTCAAAATATTGGACTTGATGGTTTAAACTGTTTAGTAGTTAACTGAATAAAACATCTAGTTATTATTAAACAAAACATCGGACTGATTAACTAAAATTTAGTTTTTTAATCTACTAAATAAAATGTTCAGTTAATGTTAACCAGAGCATCAAGCTAATCAGCTTGTACTTGGTAAACTCAGCTTGTAATTGTTAACTAAATTTTAATTAATCAATTAAACTAAAGTTTAATTAATCAACTAAACTTGTTTTACTTCTAATTTTTTTCTGTTTTATAATAGCTGGTTGCTTTACTTAGTTAATTGCTAAACTTAAAACTTTAGTTAATCAACTAAAGTTTAGTTTAAGTTTAAATTCAAGCGAAACAACCAGCTACTATTAAAAAAAAAAACAAAAAAAAAATAGAATCGCTCAATTTGCGCACTTAAAAATTGTAAATCGAACTCGTAGACGGACGCTATTTGCATGTGGGGTGGTGGAGGGGAAATCCGCGTCAACTTCCGCGTCTCCGGGAGAAAAATGGCAGACGGCGAGCGAGCGATGGCTCCGCGCGAGAAAATATCTCGAGCCTGCACAAGGTTTCTCCTTGGCCGCGAGGCAAAAAAAAAAATTTGCCTCGGTGGAATTCTTCCGATGTACACGATATCGCCGAGTATTGTCCCTTCCGATTACAAGCGTCGCGTCCGTTTTAAACGCGTTTGCACACAGTGAAAGTGTCCCGACCACGTCGACGACAAGTTTTACGTTGATTCGTCGTCTTTCCATTCCGATAGTCCATCGATTCACTCTATTCGCCTTAAATTGAATAATTCATACAGACTCGTCGCTTTTGATTCCGATAGTCCAGCGATTAACTTTATTCACCTTTATTTGAATATTTTATAAACCCTTTTTTCTTCCTGGATATTTTCCCCTTCTTTACACGCCAAGTTTACTCTCTTCTTCTATACTCGATCGATATCTTTACTTTTAATTAGAATCGCTCCGAGTACAAGTATAATAAATAAATAAATAAATAAGTACAGTAAATAAATAAATAAATAGATAAATAGAAAATATTTTTTAAATATTATTAAAAATTCGAGCGAATTTAAATTTTGGCGCGCTCAGCTGTTTTAAAATTTAAAAAACACGGGTCGAGTGGATTTTTTTTTATTTAACGACGACGGCAACAACGTGCGTTCATTTTGCGCGGAATATATAGTTTCACAGTGCCCGGAGAGTATATTGCAAATTCATGGTACGAGTCGAGTGGTTAAACCGCGCGATGTGATTCGAGGAGGCTCGGCTGCGTCAGAATGTCGGCGTTTCGTAGTTTTCGCGCGGTGCTGGTGTCACGGACGACGTCGGTGACCGTCACGACGTTTAAATCCGCGCCGCTCACGTGTGATCGCTTTTGACTAGCTATTTAAAAAAAAAAAAAAATTGCATGTATATGTATAATACGTACACTTTTTATCGTGCGCTTCCGTCAGCTGTTCGACATTTATATCGAACGCTTTTGACTGCACTAAATTATGTTTTAAACAATTTTAGACACTGTAATTTATCGAACTTGAAATGCAAACGATTTTAAAATAGAATAAAAATAAATAGTTCGATAAGACGCAGAGCGGAAACTTTTGTTTTTTCACTTCCGCTGCGTAAAATATAAGTAAATCTAATTTTTAAAAGTGATAATAAAAACAAGATAAATTAATTTAAGCGGAAATTTTAAACAGACGTTAATCACGTTTACGCATCAGCGAATGCTAATACTATTTTCATTTTCGCTACGTAAATGAAAAAGAATTTTTTTTTAAGTGCTAATAAAAACAAAATAATTAATTCTTTTAAGCAATAATAAAATAAATAAATAAATTAATGAATTTAATCGCTAAATAAATAACGTTTACGCGTCAGTGAATGCAAACACTATTTTCATTTTCTTCAGATAAATAATTAAAAAAAGAAAGTTGCAAATATAAATTCGGTTGAAGTGATAATAAATTATTTTAAGCAAAAAATATTTGAAATACACGTTGATTACGTCTAAAACATCGGCAAACGCAAACACCGTTTCCATTTTCGTCACGTGACTAAAAAAATGAAATATAAATTTTGCCAAAGTGATAATAATAAAAAAAACATAATAAATAAATCATTTTAAGCAAAAAATATTTGAATACACGTTGATTACGTCTAATCATCGGCAAACGCAAACACTATTTTAATTTTCGCTACGTGACTAAAAAAAATGAAATATAAATTTTGCCAAAGTGATAATAAGAAAAAAAATGTAATAAATAAATAATTGCAAAAAATATTTGAAATTACGCCGAACGCAGCAGGGTCTGACCGGCGGTGCTCGTCAGCTTACCGCGGCGCAGGAAAGCGAGACGAGAGCGCGAGGCGCGCGCGCGCGCGCATTGCACGTCGGGATGAGGATTCGTAGCCTCGCGGCGGGGAGAAGGAGAGGGCGCGCGGGGCGCGAGAGAGACGGCGAGAGAGAGAGAACGGGAAGACGAGAACGAGTCGACCAGCACAAAATGGCGGCGAAGCCCGAGCTCGTGAGCATATAGTGCGCGAAAATTGGAGGAATTTCGCGGTATGCCGCGAAGCCGCGCAACCGTGCTCGTTTGAATATCGCGCGGTGCAGTGTCCCGGGCAGTTTGGCTGCTGCTGCGATCGGAATTCAGCCATTTTAATCGTAAGCCACGCGTTGGAGCGAGGACTCTGCGACGCGTACACGGGGGTACGATGCAGGTGAGTGTGCTCGGGTCTGCCGACGATTTTCTTCGATTTTCTGGGGCCCCAGGCCCTCGTCCTGGCGACGGCGCGGCTTTTTCGGGTGGCCAGGCACGCAGGCGATGCGGGGCCGTGAAATTTTTTCGCGCGGCGAGTGGTGTTGCTTTGGAATAGAGGGGAAAACGTAGGGACTCGATCGTTTAGCCGGCTCCCGGGGTGGAAAATGTGCTCCGAAAGGTCGGAGGAACCCCGGGGATGCTTTTCGGGGGTTCCTAAGGGTTGGGCGTTGCCTCCCGGTCCACGAGAAGGTGCAGGCTGGTCGCTCTTGTACTTAGATTTTTCACGTTTCATCAAAGTTTTAAAGGCTTGGATTAACCTATAAGTTTGTTTACATTCTCTTCAGGAGGAGATTAAACCTCCTGAAAACTCGTGTTCCACCCGGATTTTCTGTCCAAATGTTTCTCTGCTTTATCCTCTTGCTTAGGAAGGTGCTTATTTGAAAATTCTTTAGGGACCCATTTTTGCAAATTCAGTTCAAAGTTTGGCCCGTGCAGCCTTGCAAATGTTATCGACTACTGTAAACGTGTCTTTGGGCTTTGTGCGAGTCTATTTTTAAGACCAACTTACAAAAATGTGTTCAAATTTTACCTTGAATTTGATAAACTTTACATTAGTCCTTTATGAGAGCCGTAAGACTAATAAAGTATAGATTACGTGACAAGAATGACCAACGTTAGTGAACCCTATGACGAATCCTTTATTTTTGTAGAAAGGAAACAATGTAATTTTTCTTTTTTAAGCAACTATGTTCCAAGTTAAGCCAATTTTTGTCAGTTGTGATAGTTTTGTTAACGGGAACTCGATATTATAGTGGTTTTTTAAATACTAAATGAATTTAAGCTTCTGTTCTATTGAAGGTTTTGTCAATTTTATTTTAAAGGTATTGTTATATAATTGCTATAAACTTGATGACAAAAACTTATATTTTTTTTGTCAGTTGTATCACATTTATGTAAAAATCATTGTAATTCAAAATCTTGTCTCCCTTTTTAAATATTACCTTTGAACGAATCAAGATTAGACTTCCAAAATTTCATGTTTTCATTTTTAACAGAAATGAACTATGGATCACTGATTTAACAAATTAATTTGTTGAAATTATAGTTCTATTTACATTAATTATTTTCATAAAATAGAAGTATTTTGCCTAGTAAACTGTTGTTTTAAACTTAAAAGGTAACGGCACTATTTATTTCTATATTTAAAAAAGTTTGTTCACATAAGATCCTATGAAAATAAATGATTTGACTGATTTTGTAATTAAAAAAAAAATTATATATTACAAATTACATTTTGCATTTCCCTTGGTCATTCTTAACGTCGTGACAGTAGTTTTTACTTTAATAATATTTTAATTTTATCTGAGTATGTGAGTGAGAGTGGATAAAAATGTTACGTTTGATATTGAATTAGTATGAAAGTTATGATTTGTTGTACTATTTTTTCGGAATCAGTTCAGTATGAATAATACTTGTGCTGTCAAAAATTATTTTACAAAAAGAATGTACAAAAGAAACTGAAAATAAATAAATACATTATTATGAATAAGAATTCTTGTCTGTTCTACTGAAATTACCTTATTTCATCTCTTCATTAATGAAATAATTATTCATTAAAAATATTTTATTCATGTGAAATTGAGTATTGCCTCGATATACATTATTTTAATCTCGCCACATAAATTGTATCCAGATAAAATGGTAAATCTCTGCAATATATGTGATTTTGTAAAGAAGGAAAATGATCTCAAAATGGAGGATATTACATAAAATGGTGGACATGTAATTTTATGTTAGGTCATATGCTATTCTTAGATTTATTTGGAAACTATTCCTTTTACGAGAAAATGTGCGCCTTGCATGGCAATAAAACAAGTTTTAGAAATTCAATATTATTTTATTAAATATATTTATTTTTATACTTCATATTTATTATTACTTAAGTAAAATGTAAAAAGTATCAAGAACAGTCTATTCCAAGCAACACTAAAGCCGAGAGAAAAGAAATTTACATTCCTAAACTGAAATTTATTATTATTCGATACTTTCAGAAAACAGATTCTGAATCTGGTAAAGAATCTGCATCAGATTCTGAAAATGAAAGTAAAAGCGAAAGTAGTTCATCAGGAAGCAATTCAGGATCTGGATCAGGATCAGAGAGGTGGGTTCAATATCAGTGCTTACTCGATCACCTGAAAATGCAGAAATAAAAAATAAGTGATACATCTTTAAATAAAAAGAAAAAATTACAAGAACAGACTGAGTTTAAACACTCTTATTTATTTTTATTTATTTATTTAATAAATTTCAACGGACATAAGTCCTTGTGATTACATAGGAACATGCAAAATTAACTTAAAATTAGGTAAAGAAAAATTAGAAACTGACATACATATTAGCGAAGGTAAAATCCTATTTATCTGAACAAGAGTTAATTGTAATTTTATGAAAAATAAAATTTTTTATTCCTTAAGTTTTTGGGTGATCCATTTTTTATACCCCAATGTTTCATTCCAGTGTGAATAATAAAGCTTACAAGACTAACATTTGCTGAGGTTTTATTATTTTAATTTTTATGTTTCAATTATTCGTTTATCAATGAATGTTACTTCATGCTTCTGTTCACAAGTTTTTTTTTTGTACATGTTCACTTTGTCTTGAACCTTTTTAATATACACTCACAAGAAATAAATGATTATGTAAAAAACACAACTGCACAAAGGAAGTCAAACATCATCATGGTTCACATTCAGTATACTACTTATAACATTTTCAGTTCTATTCCTCTACACTTTTTTTTTTGTATAATTATAACTGCGAATCGGTTAAAATGTTGCATAGATAAATAAAAAAAAGTTTAATTCAAAATCATGCATTAGTAAGTATTTCCTACCAATAGGATTCTAGAATGTCTAATAATACATTTTACATGAGTTAACATAAAATAAGACATTATTAATTCTTCTTTACATTGAAATTCAGGTTAGAATATTCCTTTTTATAAGATTTAATTGAAATTTTTTTTTTTTTTCGTTAATCTCCTTGAAGACACATATCGATTAGTTAGCTAGTACCACATTGCGAATGATAAATCTTTGGGTATCTTAACTTAAGGATTATTTCTGAATACCCATTAATTAGTGAAATAAAACATTGACTGCATAAGCAGTGACTCTAGCTCATCGGGTTCCGGTTCAGCTTCAGGCTCTGACTCTGAAAAGTCAGAAAAATCAGAAGCACCTGCACAAAATGATAGCATTCAAAGCAAAAGCTCTAATCACAGCACAGAAACAAAAGTTAGACGTAAAAGCGACTCTAGTCGTGAATGGGATGAAAATCCTGATATATACGGCGTCAGAAGGTCTGCACGTTCCAGAAAAGAGCCCGAAAGGCTTACTACAACACAACCAGACAGTGAGAGCGATAGCAGAAAGAAACTTAAGAAGAAAAGGTAAGACACTAAAAAAAAACACTGAATAAAAAATAAAATTATGTTTAGAAAGGATTTTTTAAATATATATATGCATAGGTTGTAGGTTAGTTTTAAATTTATGAATTATTCTGTGATAGTTTTTTCATTAATAAGTAGATAGTTATACTTAAAAATGATAATCATTCCTATGCTTACAAAAAGGAATTTAATTTAAAAGTATCTTATTGAATTATCTTTATTTTAAAATAAATATATTTACAGTATGTATATACACAATTATTACTTCCTTTTTTTTTGCAAAATCATTGCATAGGTCTAAAGTTTGCTCCAAAAATAATGATGAAATATTAATTTTTAATATATACTTAGGGATTAAATTTGTTTACTTCTTATAATTCTTCTTGCACCATACAATTGTTTGGTAAATGTGTGCCTCAATGTTTTGCAAATGTCACTGTCATTGTTGATTTATCAAAATATATTTAGCAAAAATTTTGATTTGAGTGGTCACATATATTACGCTTAAAAAATTTTAATGTCTGCAACCTTTTCCCAGCACTTGTTTAATAACTATTGTCGGTGATCTTTTGTGGTTTTTATGTGTGCAATATGTTAATAATATAAATTTTGGGCTGCATTGTTACATATTAACAATTGGAATTACAAGAATAACCACCCAATCCTGAAAAATATTTTTAAAGTTTTGAAAAAATATTATATCCTGTTTTTTAATCGATTAAATAAAAATTAAATACAATATTTAAATAAAATAAGAATTCGAATGGTCAATAAGTAGTTAAATAGTATTTTAAAATAGCATAAAATTCTAATGAAGATTTAGTAACCTTGTGAAAAATTTTGATAAATTGTTTATTATTATCAAAAATGAACTAATTGCAATGACTAAAATAATTTACAGAATAAAATTTGCCTAAATATTACAGTATACCTTTTCAAAAAATTTTCATTTTTTAATACTTAATTTACTTCTTAATTTGTGACTTAACGCTCAATTAAAACAATGTTTTTTTAATTTTTCTAATAGTGCACGTGACACATGGAACTCGGAAAGTTCAGAATCAGAATCTGAAGATGAAGAAGTTAAGAGGCCACCTCCTAGCAAGTCAATTAATCGACGAGCTGCACAGAAGGCCAAAGAAAAGGCCAAAGTACGCAAAAAGCGTATGTCTGAATCCTCAGAAAATTCTTCCTATGACAGTGATGACAGAAGGTAAATTATCCTTCCAATTATTATAAAAAAAGTATTCATTTATTTTGTTACTTAATTTGTATTTTATTTTGATTTAAAATCAGACAAGTGGTAAGGAGAGGAACAGGAGCTCAAGTAAGTTACAAAGAGGAAAGTGAAGCAGGTACCGACAGTGATGATCTCATGGAAGTAGACGAAACTGTTGTTGAACCTGCAGAACCTGATAATGCAGAAACTATTGAACGAATACTCGGCCAACGTATTGGAAAGAAAGGAGGTATAAAAGTTTATAGATTTTTAAAAATAGACATTACAATTTAATTAAATATAAATGATTATAAATGATTTATTATTTATTCAGTTGTAGGTAATGTTACTACTGTTTATGCTGTAGAAGAAAATGGAGATCCTAATCCAGAAAACTTGGAAGGTGAAGAGACTGAAACTCAATACCTGATCAAGTGGAAAGGTTGGTCTTACATACACAGCACATGGGAATCTAAAGATTCTTTAATTGCTCAAAAGGTATGAATTAAGATATTAACTGTAAATAAAATAAAATTTCTAGCAGGTTTTTAATCCATTTCTTTTACATCACAGGTGAAAGGAATTAAAAAATTAGAAAACTTCATTAAAAAAGAACAAGAAATTAAACAATGGAAGAAATATGCAGGCCCGGAAGACATAGATTACTTCGAATGTCAGATAGAATTGCAACAAGATCTTTTGAAAAGTTACTACAATGTAGAGAGAATAATTGGTAAAATTATTGGATATTCAACAGTGCATACAACATGCAATTTGTATTTTTATGTAATGATTTTCTTTTTCTTTTACTTGTTTAGCTGAAACTGAAAAGCCTGACTCCAATCACCCTGATTACTACTGTAAATGGGAAAGTTTGCCTTACTCAGAAGCCACGTGGGAAGATGGAGCTCTTATAGTCAAAAAATGGCCAGAAAAAATCAGTGAGTTCCGTGAAAGAGAAAATTCAAAGAGAATACCAACTAGGCATTGTAAGGTTCTAAAGTACAGGCCTAAATTTCATCAAGTGAAAGAACAACCTAATTACATGGGTAAAGACGATACTTTTCACTTAAGAGATTATCAAATGGATGGTTTAAATTGGATGATACATTCGTGGTGTAAAGATAACAGGTAATTTTTAAGCACAAATTTGGTCTACTTTGTTTCAAATATTTTTTGTAATAAATAATAAAATTATTTTCAGTGTAATATTAGCAGATGAAATGGGTCTTGGAAAAACTATACAAACCATATGTTTTATTTATTACCTTTTTCATTCGCAACAACTGCATGGTCCCTTTTTATTAGTAGTTCCTCTGTCAACTATGACCTCTTGGCAAAGAGAAATGACACAGTGGGCTCCAGATATAAATTTTGTTACTTATTTAGGCGACGTTCATTCACGTAATGTGGTATGTTTCTTTAATTTTCAAATGGCAATTTTTATTGTTTTATTTTATTAACGAAAGGATAAAATTTTCTTATAGATCCGAGAGTACGAATGGTGTTATGACTCCAAAAGACTCAAGTTTAATGCCATATTGACAACTTACGAAATTGTACTGAAAGACAAGACTTTTTTAGGTGCTATTAATTGGGCTGTACTTTTAGTTGACGAAGCTCACAGGCTAAAAAATGACGACTCACTTTTGTACAAAGCATTAGCAGAATTTAGTACTAATCACAGACTACTCATAACTGGAACACCACTACAAAATAGTTTGAAGGAACTATGGGCTTTATTACATTTTATCATGCCAAACAAGTTAGTTTTTTTTTTTTATATATTATTATAAAACTTCAAGTTGAAACTGAGTTGTATAATAAATTTTTAATTTTAGATTTGATTCCTGGGAGGATTTTGAAAAAGAACACGATAATGCTGCACAAAAAGGATATTCCAAGTTGCACAAACAATTGGAACCCTTTATTTTAAGAAGAGTAAAGAAAGATGTCGAAAAATCTTTACCTGCTAAAGTAGAACAAATATTACGTGTTGAGATGACATCCTTACAAAAACAATATTACAAATGGATTTTGACAAAAAACTTCCAGGCATTAAGAAAAGGCAACAAGGGTTCGACTTCGACATTCTTAAATATTATAATTGAATTGAAAAAGTGTTGCAATCATGCCTTTTTAACAAAACCAAATGAAAACGAAAAGAGAGATAATAACGAGGATTATTTACAACAATTAATTCGTGGATCTGGCAAACTCGTACTTTTGGATAAGTTGTTGGTCAGGCTTAAAGAAACTGGACATCGTGTTTTAATATTCAGTCAAATGGTCAGAATGCTGGACATTCTTAGTGAATACTTGCAAAAGCGACATTTTCCCTTCCAAAGACTTGATGGAAGCATAAAGGGTGAACTTAGAAAGCAGGCATTGGATCACTTTAATGCCGAAGGCTCACAAGATTTCTGTTTCCTTTTGTCTACAAGAGCTGGTGGCCTGGGTATTAATTTAGCCACAGCCGACACTGTTATTATATTCGATTCTGATTGGAATCCACAAAATGATTTGCAAGCACAAGCAAGAGCTCACAGAATCGGACAAAAAAATCAGGTACTAAACTAGTCTAATCATATATTTTTTACAGTTAATCCACACTTATATTACATAAACCGTTTTATTAATAAAAATGCAATTTTTTTAGGTAAATATTTATCGATTAGTAACAAAAGGTTCCGTTGAAGAGGACATAGTAGAAAAGGCTAAGCGAAAAATGGTGCTTGATCATTTGGTCATACAGCGAATGGACACTACTGGAAGAACTGTATTAGATAAGAAAGGATCAAACTCTAACAGTAATCCTTTTAACAAAGAAGATTTAAGTGCCATTTTAAAGTTCGGAGCGGAAGAATTATTTAAAGATGAAGAGGATGGCGATGAAGAACCTACAGTACGAAAAATTTTCGATATTTCTGCGCTTTTATTTTCATACAGAATATTTAAAGCTTTTACATTTCTTTTAGTGTGATATCGATGAAATTCTAAGAAGAGCTGAAACCAGAGATGAAGGGCCGGCCACAGTTGGAGATGAATTACTTTCTGCATTCAAAGTAGCCAGTTTTGCAGCATTTGAGGAAGAAACTGAGCCTGTTGCTCAAGTAAACGAAAACGACGACGAGAGCAAAGATTGGGTATAATTAATTACCTATTTATTTAATTTAAACTTAAAAAAATGCACATTTCAATAAATGTATGCGTATATGCAGGCTGAGATTATTCCTGAAGACTTCCGAGCTAAAGTGGAAGAGGCAGAAAAATCAAAAGAAATGGAAGACTTGTATCTGCCACCTAGAAGTCGAAAAACCTTGCAGCAAATTAATGAAAGTGACAACAAAAGCAAAAAGAAGAAAAAGGCACAATCGGGCGAGGAAAGTGAAGAAGACGAAGAAACGGGAAGCGACGAGGACGGCAGCGATGATGGTAGACCGAAGAAACGAGGGAGGCCGCGAATGCTTCCTCGCGAAAATGTCAAAAGCTTTACAGACGTCGAGGTAATTTTCGATAAAAACGTCAATCGAGCTCATAATTATTTTCTAATTGTACCGAATGTTTTGTTAATAATATCTATTTCGTGTGTTTAATTAGATAAGACGCTTCATCAAGAGCTACAAAAAATTCCCGGGACCAGACAAAAGACTAGAAGAAATCGCAGCGGACGCCGAGTTGAACGAAAAACCCATGTCCGAGCTTGCGTACTTGGCGGAACAGCTGCGCGGTAGATGCGAGGCTTGTTTGGCCGAGTCAGAGAGCAGCGTAGCCAAAGAGAACAAAACCGACGACGACGAGAGCAAGGGACCTGGCCGTAAACGACGGCGAGGTCCCACCTTCAAACTCGGTGGCGTCATGGTTAACGCGAAATCATTTAGTGCTGCTGTCACCGAACTTGAGCCACTGGAACAGGCTTTTCCGTCTGATCCTGAACAAAGGGCTAATTGGCAATTGGATCTTAAGTGAGTGTACAGAATGAAATTACTTTTTAAAATGCTTAATATTTTTTTTTTGTTTGAACTTGATTCACGTAAGTATACAATTATATTTTTTGTAGGGTGAAACCAGCCAATTTCGACTGTGAATGGACACTTGATGATGATATAAGGCTTTTAAAAGGAATTTACTTCCATGGTATGGGCTCTTGGGAATTAATCAAAATGGACGAGAATTTAAAATTAGGTGATAAGATTCTTGTCAATGGTAGTAAAGCACAGATAAAGCGAATACAGGCTCGAGGAGAATATTTGTTAAAAATCTTGAAAAAGCAAATGGACCAAAAGCATGGGGTGGTAAGTTACTAATTATAACGGCCTGTATTTATTTATTCCTTTTGTTAATTCCTGTCCTTGAAATTCCATTTCCTTTACAGAATAATCATTGTCACAACTTTTCCTTTGACCTTTTATCTCAGGTACATCAATAATAATTATTCCTTTATTACTGAATTTTTAAAAACATATTTAAATGTCAGTATTTTATATTCAAAATATATTTTAATGTATACCTGATATTCAATTTCAGCAGAAACAGAGAAAACCAAGGAAAACGAAAGACCTGAAATCAACTATAACTAAAGAAACTATTGAAGAAAATGAAAGTTCAGGAGATGAAAAGAAACACAAGCCAAAGATTGAAAAGGTTAATTAAATAATAATTAAGTAATTATTTTCTTTATAATTATAATTTGTAAATTAAAAATGTTGTCTGTTTTAGATTGTAGTTAAAAAGGAAGAAGAAACATTGGTTGTAAAGAAAGAAGTTAAAGAAGAAAACGAAGTTGTGGAGGATAAAAAGAAAGACAAGAAAGTTAAGAAAGAGAAAAAAGAGGGAAAGAAAAGTAAAAAAACTAAGCAATCTGGTCCAATGCACTTTACGGCTAACAATGAACCAAGAGCTCTTGATGTCCTCGGAGATTTAGATCCATCGATATTCAATGAGGTAAAAAAATTATCCTACTAAATTGAAATCTTAAAACCTTAATTTTTACTTACTAGGCAATTGTTTATTTCCAGTGTAAAGAAAAGATGAGGCCCGTTAAAAAAGCTCTAAAAGCTTTGGATAGGCCAGATCAGTCTTTAAGTGAATCGGAGCAAGTGGCTCACACTCGTCAGTGTCTCGTACAAATTGGCAATCAAATAAATACTTGCCTTTCGGAGTATAAAGATCCAGAACAGATAAAAGAGTGGCGAAGCAATCTATGGTACTTTGTATCTAAATTTACCGAATTCGATGCTAAGAAGCTTTATAAATTGTACAAACACGCAACAAAAAAAGGTGACGGAGGCGGCAGCACAACGTCCAGTCCGGAAAAGAAGGAAGAGACTAACCCCGTAACAAAGGTAACAAAGAATACAGAGAAAGAAGAAAGTTACTGTTCGAATTTTCAAATAAACAAAATCAATTTTCAATCTTACAGAAACACGACGACAAACACAATTCGAAAAATCAGTCGGAAGGCAGTAATAAAGAGAGCCGAGCGCAAAAACGCCGCGCAGATGATTCCGAGGATAACTCGAACAGTGGAATCCCGAAGAAGCATGCAATTTCAGCGTCTGCACTGGGTAACCTCGGCTCGTCGTCTCTCACGATCGGCGCGATTACGATAACTCCGGTGTCGTCCAATCAGAATTCAACGACGAACACGACGAACAGCAGCGAGGCAGGCTCCAGGTACGGCAAGGACTCGAAGGACAACGGAGGCAAGCACAAGGACTCCAAAAGGGATAGGGAACGAGAGAGGGACAGAGAGAGGGACAGGGATAGAGACAGAGATAGAGACAGAGATAGGGATAGAGCCCACGGCGATAGGAGTATGGACAGATTGGGCGGCATGAAGGACGAGAGAATAAGAAGAGATAGCGGTGGATACCTTGGAGGCCACTACAGTGGTGGAAGAGATGAGGAACACTGGATGTCCAGGGATAGAGATCCACGTGATGGAAGGTATAATTATAAAAAATTTTCAACACCTGTTTACTCTTATTTTATATTCAGAGTAATTCAGTGTACCTTTCTCTAACGATTTAATAGTAGAAATCCTGATAACGTAAATGCAGGGATCTAGACGTTTTCTTTTTATTTTATTTTTTTTAGAGCAAATAAAAGAATCAAATTGGCAATATTTATCAGAATTTGTACATATTTAATTTGAATTACTGTGAAGTTTTATTTAACTTTTTATTTTGTAAAAAATTATAATCCTTAAGCCTCACATGTATGATACACTGACATATAGTTCGAAATCATTTCAGGTTTGGAGATCACAAACGTGAAAGGTTTGATTCCTACGGTAGGATGTCTGGAGGTTATCATCGAGATCGAGATCGAGATCGAGATCGAATGCACATGAATGACAAGAGAGGAAGGTAAGCATCATTTTTATATATTAAAGCGAACCTTTAAAATCTAATATTTATTTATGTAAAAAATATCTTATTTCAGAATTGCTTTGCACTATTCGATATATTTACTTTTGAGTTTTTATTTATTTAAATTATAAGAAGATTCAATTCTCAGTATAGTTTATAAAATATAAATTGAAAAAAACAAAAGGATAATACTATTTACAATTATCAAGGGATTACACTGCCTTTAATTAACAAAATGTTAATCTATGCATATGCAAAAAACATTATTTTCTTCTACTGGTAGTTATAAATTTATAAAAATTGTAGAAGGTCTAGAATCTCTTCGAAGCTCTAAAATATTTATGTACAATGGGAAGTCTCTTCAAAGACAACTCATTACAAATCATAAAATAGACCAAATGTTTTTTTAATACATTAGTTTGAGTATGAAGACATGAAGTTAAATTCAAGTAGAACAAAATGTACTTTATAAAGATGTGGAAATTGCATAGTAACTAATAATAACATCTGTAATTCGTTTATAAAAATGTTTCCACAAGAAAATAATGTCTTCCGCATACGCACAGATTACTATATTTTAAATCTTCATTTAAAATTTCGTTTTTTAAAGCTGGTGTAACCCCTTTAAATTTGTAATTACAATTATTCTATGTAGTATTACAAGAAGTGTAAATAAAAAAAGTAAATAAATTCCAAAATTAGCGAAGAACAATTCAACAGCATAATTTATATTTATAGCGATTACTACAGGTATCCAGGAGGTCCCGGCGGCTACGGCTACGGAGGTCCCGGAGGCTACGGAGGAGGAGGCGGTGGTGGCGGCGGAAGCGGCTACCCCCCGGACGTGCCTCCAGGCCAATTCCGCGGCAGCGGTGGAGGACGCAATTACCCCAACGACAACTACCAAGGCGACTGGCGGCCCAACAAGGACTACCGCAGGGACTACGACAGGCCGCGTCCACCCCCCAACTCCAACTCTTAGTACTACGGCCTCTCGTCGCCATCCTCGAGTTTGTGACGCTGATGTGCTCTCAAGTGCACCAAGAGACAAGAATCACCTCGACAATTTCTCCTCGGCTCCTGAACGTCGTCCTCGATCTGCGTCGACCGGACCTTTCTTCGCGCTGGAAGGAGGGGTGTGACCTGCACGTGTCTTTCGGGAAGAACATTGGAGTGACCAATGTGGCAGTTGGGACGAACTCTTATTTCCAAATGTACACCCTGCATGATCGCCGCGCGGCGATTTTAAAAAAGTGCACGCCGGGGAACTGCCGCGCGTAATACGGAGCAAATATTTTTAACTACTTTGAAGACAACGGGATGAAACACTAAGGAGTATATGAAAAGTAAAGCGATACGTAGAGAGAATATACTTTTTCTATATAAGCGATTGAAGATAAATTTTTTTGGTTGATTTTTTTTCTCTTCTTTTTTTTTTTTTTTTTTTTTGTTAAATTTTTGCGAATGAAATTGTGCAATTTTATTAATTACGCCTCGGTGACACACTTTTCGGTATTCGCTTATCTTCGATTATCGACATTAGTTTCTTTTTTAGTCAACAAAAAAGAATGATGCCTTCCTTTATGACGTCAGTGATGCATAAAACGAGCGCTGCATTTCCATTAATAACCAATGTATATTTAATTTAAGAAAATTAACGTTTCTTTGTACAGTATGTGTTGATCTTAATGCTATTGTCCGCATCGGCAAGTGCCGCGCAGTTGCCTCAAAATATATTAAAAAAAAAAAACCATAAAAAAAAATAAAATAAAAAAAAAAATAAGTAATCATCGTCACGATTGAGGCAAGCGAAGCGAGTATATTTTTTAAAACCGACTTAGATTTAGTTCGAAAGACTTATGCATATATATATTAATGAATATACATATAAAGAACTGTTTAGTTCGATAGTGCTCTATCGTGGTAGAGTGGATGGATTCTAATGGAATGTGTTGTACAGCAACGTCTTTTGAAGTTTTTATAATGAGAGCAATCCTCTTTGTGTAAAATTATGTAAAATTAAGGACGTCAAGCGGCTGCAGTTGACGAAATATAAGAAAATAAAAATAATTGTACAGGGAACAGAACGGATTCAAAATTTTTATCTTTTATCACCAACGCTATTGTGATCCTCTTAGTTTTTACGTATGAATTTACGTACATGTCTTGCGATCCTCGCGCTTGCTTACCATAACTGCACTTGTATCATCCTTCATACTTTATTTTTTAATATGACCACGCCAATTATTTTGAGGTGTAAAGACGAAAGAGAAATTATCGTTTTCACGTTTATAAGACGGCAAGTTAGTGTTACTTTTCTTGTTTGGAATTATCAGCGAACAATTTTAAGATTTTATAACTCAAATAACATAAGCGTTATTACTTTTTTTTATTGTAAATGATATGTCTTGCAAGTATCGTGTGCATTTGTGTAAATAGTTAAGACGCGAGTGTTTATTGACATGAGAGCTACCATCGGCTGTGATCTTCATCACAGCGTTTAATAAAAAAAAAATACAAAAATGAATGCTGGAGTCATACTGTAAAGTTAATAACGCAGCAAGCATCACAGCCTCGAATGATTGTAGTAGTTTAGATTTATAAGTTTCTGAATAACATTCACCATGCAGATTTATAAATATAGTGAGCTGTGTTTATAATTTATTATATCGTATAGTCGAATATAAAAAACATGGCACCATGAAAGATGCCGAAGAGTTTACTGTATATACTACAATGAATAAGTAAATAAAGTAATTGTAATGATAATGCGATAATACAGTTTTATGATTACAAAACAAAAAGTTTTCCTAGAAATTTGTGACTAATTCTTATGTGATAAGATTTTTCTCTTTTTTAGAGTCTAGTTTTGTTAGTCTTATTATTAATTACGAAATAGATTTTAAGATTTATATACAATTCTTATAGACTTATACATTTTTAATAAATTAGCTACTTATAATTTGAAAATGTTTATGTTAGTTATATAAGATTCAAAGCTGAGTGGAGACTAGAAACTTTTTACTTTTAGTGAACTGTAATAATTTATTTATACTAAAAAAAAGTGTAATTAAAAAATTGCTGTTTGAAAGCTTAACACAAACATTGCTTATCTTTGAGACGTAAATGAATAAAGAATAGCTTTAATTATTTATTTAACAATAATTTAACGTTCTGAAGAGTCGTTAACTACAAAGTATGAAGTAAATTATACAAACATTTAATACCGATTATTAAATTAATTATTAATTATTTCAACCAACAGTAAAACATATCAAAAATCATATTCATAGAAGGAAAGAAATCCCTACGATAAATATAAATTAAATTAAAAAATTTAAGTAGGTGCCTCTTTCGTGTCTACATATCAATCCTCAAAAGTTATGCAACAAAAATTTCCTACAATAGAATTACAGTACCCACAACATTTTCCCAACTGTATTTCTTAAAAAAACTGCCTATAAAAAATACAAAAAAAAACGTGATTATCTGTTCTTCTGTTTCTTAACATTACCAAAGTAACCATAAACATCGTTATCTCTCAAAAAAAAAAAATTTCAAAAATCCTAAAAACATCGAGAGTACAACATCGCCGCATAAATTAAAATCGCACAAATTTATTCTCCTTCGATATAAATATAGAAGCGCCGGCGATGGGCATCGCTCGGCCTCACCCCCACTCCGCGCATCCGCAGTGCACGCTTCGCGCCGCCGCGATTCTCAGTCGTCGGTGGAACGCGCAGCGCAGTGCAGCAGTCCACCCCCCAGCGGCCGCCGAGTTCCGCCTCGACCTTGTCGCGTCCTCGTCGATGCTCGCACGCGGACGCGGGCTTCGCTCTACGCACACGCGCGAGTCGCCTAACCTCCGCGCTCCGGAAAAGGAGCTGGACGCACCGCCATCATGAACTCGCTGATGAATTACGGCAGCGACGGTGATAACAGCGACGATTCCGATGACGCCAAGGTACAGATTTTGCCCCACCGTTTTCGCTCCGATAAGCGCAGGGGCTTTTATCGATTTGGAGTGTTGCGGAAATTCGGGAGGACGGAGACGTGGAGCGAACGTCGCGGGGCTTTGTATATATAGCGGACGGCCATGTTGTTTTTGAACTGAGCTAAAATCAATGATTAAGATTTTCCTTCGGTTGCTTAAGTTTCGTGGGAGTGACGCTTTTCTTTTTGTTGTCGGGAGCACTTTTTTTTTTTAAGAAATTTCATGTGGGAGTGATTCTGTTTTTTTTGTTGTCAGAAACACTTTTTGGAGATTCGATTCGAGCTCTGTTTACCTTGTACGAAGGGAATTAAATAAAAAAAAAAAGTTATAGAGTTAATTGTAATAGTCGTTACCTTCAAATTGTCCTTTAGCAGTTATTGATTTTAATTCTTACAGTGAAGATTAACAGTGGCACAACAATTTTCTTTATATTAGCATTTTTTATTTAGTTATTTATTTATTCAAAAGTAGAGGAACTAAAATCCTTTGGCTTACGTAAGGAAGCTAATACAGGTTACAAATTTATTTTAATTGTATTTACAATAAAATGTAACAACAGTTGGGTACAAAATAAAGAAATTCAATAAATAAAATAATTTTCAGTCATGCACATATATTTTATAATGTATCGTTATTTTAGATGGCTAATCCTGTAAGCAGAGCGGGCAACGAAAGCAGAAGAGCCAGTGACGCAATATATGATGCAGTTCCAATGGACATGAGTGAGGTATAAATAAATAATACAATCCTTATCTATGTTTTCTCTACGAATAGGATAGTAACAGATCTGGCAGGGACTCTTCTATATTTCTCACGAACCTTTTTAATGACAAAAAAAGGACTTGCCTTCTTCATCCCTTTTTGTTAAAATCATTATCTTCTTAAGATTCGTTTATTTATTTATTTTATTATTATTTCTTACATAAATGGTAGATGATAATTTCCTTGTTTTTGGAATTCACTTGATATAAGTTTTATTCATTTAATGTACACAAAGACGAGAGGGTTTTTTTTATATAAAAATGCATATACATAAATGGGTTAGGCCATTTCGTGAGATAATATTAACACGTAGCTCTGTTCGTAATTCATGATACAATATCTACGCACCTCGGCAAGGTCAATGCTGTACGAGGGTCTTTCACAACTACCCCAAGTCCTATTCCGAAGACTTAGGTGAGTAGAGCAAGCTGCCAGAAGGTAACAAAACACTTACAAAAAAATTGAAATGACCATCATGGATATGTTAAAAACAAGGATTTGGTATTATGTATTAATACATCCTTAATAATTAAACTCCGCAATATTATACAAATATTTTACAAAAAGGCATGTTTGGTTTGCTTTGCAAAGCACCTATGTGGTAAATCTGAAGATTTACATAATAATTTACCTAAAAATTCAAAATTTTGTACATTGTAAGAAGTAATAATTACAATACAAACAAATAAAATACAGTGCTTTTGTAGTTTTTTTTTTTTAAATTGACATGTTTGGAAATCGAACTAACTAAAATAAATGTATATTCTTTGTTTTGAATGTACAAATAAATTTACATATCTTGTAAAAGTCAGGAAACACTTGGGTTTTGGAAGTTACAATAATAATTTTTAAATATAAGATACCCTTACTTTGCATTGTTTTTATTAAAGGAAAATAATTTCTTTAGGAAAGTAACAATAACAACTCCTCTGATGAATCGGACAGTGCTGGAAATCTTGCCAGGAACCATATTGCAGGATCAAACAGAAGCAGCACTTCAAGGAACAGTTCTTCAACCTCAGACCAGAGGTATACTGGTTTGCCTTTTTTAAACTCTTTAATATTAAAATTTATGTACAATAATTTGAAAATCGTTACTTTTAAACAATCAGATAAATATTGATTTGTTATATTTATTCGTATTCTTTTTATTTTCTTTATTTATGAGTTAATTTCTTTTATAATATTTGTTTATGTATATGGAAAAAATAAGAATTATGAACAAGAAACTATTAGAAAAGACATTTGGAAGAAACTAATCATTAAAGGTGTTAAACATTTAGCTCCTTTTTTTTGTATCAAATATTGAATACGTTAAACACTTTGACTAAATCAATTATACAAGAATTATTATTATGAAGTTTTTTATTCGTGATTATCTACAACCATTTTAATTATTTTAGATACATTAGAGTTTGATAATATTTAAATTTAAATATTATCAAACTGTAATCTAACTGTAATGAATAGTGAAAAAGCTATAATTTTTTTTAATAAGTATTTATTTTTAAAATTAATTTTAACTTAGTGGTGAGTATGATAGACTTTACTCATGAAAATTGTAGCTTTTGATCAAGCAATAAAGAATGAAGTTAATGAATTCATTATTTTGTCATTTTCAATCATCTAATTGGCTACAGCCTATTGATCATAATATTAAAATGACAGCTTCAAATAAAATTTATAAAGTGGAAATTTGAACGTATTAAAAAAAGTTGTTTTCTGTATAAACAAAATTAAGTGTAAATTATACAATTCAAGAACAAAGATTTGTTTTGCTGCTATTAAAGATAATAGCAACAAAAGTTCCACTGTAGAATCTTTTAATAGTTACAAATTTTTAATTTTTGATTATGATTTAATTCCACTTTAAAATTTTTAACTATGCATAATAAATGCATTCATCCAATTGCACGATTCGTATATTGAACTTTATAATAATTCGAATCTGTGTGGTATACCCCTGCAGAACGTAATCGTTTTACAGGCGAATAGAACGAGAAGAGCATTCCAATTCTCATGATGATAATAAACACAGTGTCAAATCAGATGCAAGTAAATCAGATAAATGTGAAAAAAACAGTAGGCATTCTGATAAAAGGCATGGAAGTGATCGTAAAGATACTAAAGAGTCCAAAAGATCTGATGATAGAAAATCGCGAGACGATGAGAAAAAATCCAAAGACAATGAGAAGCGAAAGGAGAAGTCAAACAAAGAAGAAAAAAGTGATAGAGATCATTATGAACGAAAAGACAGGTAATATAATTAACTTATCTTAATAACTTAATCAATCAATCTGAAAGTTTCTTATTACATTACTTCTTTATTATTTCCAGAGATAGACAAGATGACAAAGATAGAAGGAGAGATAGAGACAGGGACAGAGAAAGAGGTAGAGACAAAGATAGAGACCGAGAAAGGGTGAGAGACAGAAGCAGAGAAAAAGATCGGGACAGGCAAAGGGATAGGGATCGAGATCGACGACACTCGAATAAAAAATCTCGCGATCGCTGCCGGGATGATCGCGAGATTTCAAAAGACAAAGATCGTACTCGGTCAAGGTCGAGATCAAGGTCGAGAGACCGTGTACCGTCTCATAGATTCAGTGACAGGAAAAGTAGCAAACTTGCACAGTTAGAAAAATTAGGGATAGAAATAAAAGCGGACGAGTCAATGTTACATAACTCCCAGGAACCGAATTATTACAATCCATTAGCAACAGCAACGCAGGGAAAATATGCCGAACAGATACAAAAGAGAAAATTACTTTGGGCTAATAAGGTTGGTGATAAATTTAATTAAATGCCAATATATCGTGTACCTAATAGCATCTGGAGTAACTAAATTTATTTGATTACATTTTTAGAAACAAGATGAGAGCAAAAACACAAATACTACATCCACAGCGAATACATGGGTGGGTACAACCTTTACACATGACCAAGATGGAAAAGTGACAGCTAAATTCAAGAGGCTTATGGGTATCAAAGGTGATGTACCACCTACGACAACAGTTGGTGCTAAACCTGATATATTAAAGAAGCAAGAAGAAATGTTCAATAACATGGAGCAGCAGTATGAGGTTGCTCGGGCAACAACACACACTCAGAGAGGTGTTGGGCTTGGTTACGCAAGTGGAAGTTTTCCTTTTCCACGATAAGTTCGAATACTTGAGACTTAAGTTGTGTATCATATAAAAGTTTTTTCAGAAGCAGCTGTACTTTGTGCACTTTCAAAGAGTATTCAGTAAGTCATTTTAGACTTTGTTAGCCAATCTTTGAGATGAACTAAAGTACCTTGTGAGCGCCTTGTATTATTACATAAAATTTATGAAATTTTATCATAAAATCTCAATAAAGTGGAAATCTAAACACAAATTCTTTTATGAATAACATTCAATTACCTCGTGTGTATGAGTCCATTAACCAATAAGTATAATTAATAAGTTCAATATTATCTTATATTTTCTAATTACATAATTTTTTTAATTAAACATTTATTTGTTGTATTTTGTGCCTATCATTAAAGTTTTTTTTCTTTTAAATTGCCTTTTATTATTTTTGTTTCCGTTTTATCTGTGAATCATTAATATACTATCTATTAGAATTAAACAAATGTTGTTAATACTTAAAACTGTGAATATAATTATACTAAAATTTTGAATTTTTATTTCTATATAAATATATTATTTCTATTATACTTAATACTTTTTATAATTGTAATTTCAAAATTAATCAACTTTAAATGTATAAACACTACATTTATTTCTTTTTTCTATCAAGACTTAAAAAAAATGAATTAAAAAGGAAAATTTGAATCAGTCAACCTCGTCACGTGTTCGTTTGACGGAAAACCGAGTCCACCAATGACACGAAGAGTCCCAAGAATCGACGAATAGCAAAGGAGGAGGATCGCCGCGATTGGCGCACACTCGAGCCGCCGAACGAGCGGCGAGCGGCGAGCGTATGGCCGCATTTGGCGGTCGGCGGGGCCGCAGCGACTGGCCGATTCCGCTGGGGCCTGCGTTTTACTTTGACGTTTTGAACGGTGCAACATGGCGACCAACGTTTGAATTCGGCCGTTTGTGCGCTGGCGAGTTGCTGCTGGCCACCAACGCACCTGCCGCCTCTCCGCCGACGCGCAGGAAACGAAAGCGAAGGGAGGAAGAGTGTGAGTTCGTGTCCTCGCCTCGTCGTCGTCCGAAGATTCGTGCAGCAGAATGGAGAATTTCATCAGGATCGAGAAAATTGGAGAAGGTACATTCGATTCGTTTCTCTCGGACGCTTCGTTCTTCTATTTATTCCTGCGTCTTTAGTCCTGCGAATGGCTACGAATTATTTGTTTACTTTTGACGAAGCGGCATGTGGATGCATTTGTGATTTCATTTTATTTTGTAATGAAGCTCCTGTGGTGCCGCTTTTTTTTTTCTTGTTTTGATTTTTTTTCTTGTTCAGATGAGGATTGTTGAGTTAATTTTGCTTTGCTTTGTTTTGCTTAGGTACGTATGGAGTTGTGTACAAAGGAAAGCACAAGAAGACTGGTGAAATAGTTGCCATGAAAAAGATCCGATTGGAGAGTGAGGACGAAGGAGTGCCATCAACCGCTATCAGAGAAATATCCTTGTTGAAGGAATTGAAGCATCCTAATATTGTTAGCCTTATGGATGTTTTAATGGAGGAATCGAAGCTCTACCTCATTTTCGAATATCTCACAATGGATCTTAAAAAGTATATGGATAGTTTAGGAAATGGTAAACTTATGGACCCAGGAATAGTTAAATCCTATTTGTATCAGGTGAGCCTTTGTATGCTTATTCATTATTAATTGGTAAACTTTTTTTTAAACCAAAGACAGTAATAAAGAGCTGGTTTTATTAAATACATTTCTTTTTCAGATAACTAGAGCAATTTTGTTTTGTCACAAGCGAAGAGTTCTTCATCGAGATCTAAAACCCCAAAATCTGTTAATTGACAAAAAAGGTGTTATCAAAGTAGCTGATTTTGGTTTAGGAAGAGCATTCGGTATCCCAGTAAGAGTTTACACACACGAAGTAGTGACACTTTGGTACAGAGCACCTGAAATTTTATTGGGTGTTAGTCGTTACACATGTAGCATTGATATGTGGAGTGTTGGTTGCATATTTGCAGAAATGGCTACAAAAAAGCCACTGTTTCAAGGAGATAGTGAAATTGACCAATTATTTAGAATATTTCGGTAATTAATGAATAACTATTGATCAATAACTTTTATGTTTTAATTAATCCACTAATTATAAACGTTGATGGAATTTTTTAGTGTGCTAAAAACTCCTACTGAGGACATTTGGCCAGGAGTTACACAGTTAACAGATTACAAAGCAACATTTCCCAGCTGGAAAATTAATAATTTGCAGACTCAAGTGAAGACATTGGATGAAAAAGGACTGGATTTATTGGAAGCCATGTTAATTTATGATCCAGCAGCGAGGATATCAGCCAGAGATACATTGACACACCCCTATTTTGATGACCTGGATAAGAGGAAATTGCCAGCATGTTAGATTCTTCATCTTTACTAACACTTATTCTGTGTTTTCAAGTTTCTGAGTTTTAGTCTTAATTTAATTTTTTTTTTTAGTAAATGAATATAATTTTATAATATTTTAGCTTAATATTTATCCTTTTAAATTTTAGTAGAACTATTTTGCAGTTAATTTTAAATATCACAATTCATCATTTTACAGTAGAAAGTTATTAATTTTTAAATTAACATTTGACTTTGAATGTAACTGTGTTAAACGATGTACATTTAACTTAATGGGTAACCAATGTATTACAAAGTGTACGCATACCCTTTTGTAATGTCTTAAAAATAGGTTCACTGTAGTAATAATAATCAATCGCTTATCTTCGATCAAATTAAATCAAAAGTCACAAAAAATTAATAAATAATTAGGTAAAAATTCGAATAGTCAGCGTTTGAATTACAACAGCATGTGAAAAAAATTGCTTTACTTTATTGTGCAAAAGCTTAACGTTAAGTAGGTACTTACTTTCTGAAATACTTTATCAATGAAAAATCGACTACTCTACAAAATTGTGTCTAGAACGGTCTACCCAAATTCTAAGTAAATATGTTTATAATGGTAAAATATTTTGGCAAATAAAGTTATCAAATCAATTATTTTTATTCAAAAAATTAAAACGTTGCATCTCTTTCATTTTAGTCTCAGAACCGACCACTACAAATAAAAATTTAAAAAATAGTGCGAATACTAAGTAAAAAAAATTATAACAAGTAAACCAAATTGTGCGTTAAACTATCGAAGTCAAAGCGTTGCTACACAGTCTTAAAAATGTAAACTGCGCTATGAAAGAGAAATATCGAAAATCATTAACAAAAAAGCAAATAAAATTGTGCGACAAATATAATATGAAATAGACGAAAGCAGAGACAAAAGAAACGATAAAAGTTGACTTTTAAAGCGACGCATAAACGACGCTCGTTGCTTTCAAACTGGCCGTCAGTCATACACGAGGCCCTAATCGTTGAGCATCCGGTAAAAGGCATTTGTAGAAAATTGCCTTGCATTACTACGGCCAGTTTTCTTTGGAACCTCAGCGCCGATGCGTCACCCATTAAAACGTCGTCGAGTCACTCGTCATTGCATTACGGTAAACCGACCGTAGAGTAATCACCGCGCCGCGTGCATGCGACTCCTCGCCATCTGCTCTCATATTCCGCTGGATGTTCGCCTCCGGGCCTTTTGTAAATTTCGACGGATGCGTGTTGCCTTTACCTTGGCTCTCAAGGCTTCCCTCGGTGTACGTCGAATTTTTTTTTTTTTTTTAGCGAACTTTCGCTCGCTTACAGCGTAATATTGTGTGTCGCGGCTGTTTGGTAATGAAAAATGTATTTATATACTTGAAGAAGAAATTCTGTTTAGAGTGGAGGTCTTAGGATTTCGATAATAGTATACGAGTTTGTTTTTGTAGTTTTTTTTGTATATAAAAGTTTGTTTTAGTTAATATCTACATTTATCGTATTGGAAAAATTGGTCTATACTATTGTAGGAAATACTTTATATTTAAAGTAAAAATAAATTTAACACTATTAGAGCAAAAACTATTTTATGTAGTATAAAATAAAATTGAGTACTGTACGTGACTTTTTTTATGTAGGTTTTTGTAAAAAATTTATTTTTTAGTTTTTATTTTAGTTGTAGATTTATGGTACAGGAACAATTGATATATAGAATAGGAAATAAGAGAAAATAAATTGTTATTTAAATGAGGAAAGAGTTTTTAAGAAGAAAATAGTTGTTTTTAACGTAATAACAGAGATTAATGGACCGTCTTTATTGAAAAATGTGTGTGCAATTGTAGACTGTAATCTCTCGCGTTCAATCGTAATTTATAATGAGTTGGCGTATAAAAACAAACAATCGAATGTTCTTAGTATTATAAAAAAAAACTATTATATGAAAATTTATAGAAGTTGCTGCCTAGAAAATGTTAAAATCAAATCTAACATACTTTGGACAATAGCTCCCAAACTTTCCACCAGGATAATTAGTTCATAAAAATAATTATGCTTATGTGTCCGAGCGAACATTCAAATTATTTTTTTGCAATTTACAGATTTTCTCTCCGTTGACTTACTCAGCATCTTCTTTTTACATAATATTAGGATTTTTCTGAAATTTTTCATTTTAAAAGTATGAAGCACGATTTAATGGCTTCATTGGATTGCGAGCATCTTGTACCAGCAAGTCGACTGTATTATGAGTGTTTAGCGGTCAATGCCACCATCGCGTTCAATCATCCCGTGGGAACGGGTAAAACGTTGTAAAAAGATGGTCCATTCCGAATTTAAAGGAATCAAGGGACGCTTTTTTTTATTTTATTTATTTAAGAGGACGTCCCCTGATTTAGGTATTAGCAACGTTTATTATTATTAACGAGATTCTCTTAAAAATTTATAAGAAATTCTCTTTTTTCACATAAATTAGGAGTTTATCCCTTTTTTTTATATCAATGCTTACACCCACTTGATCATTCACTTACTTTCAAACATATAAACTATATTTATTTATTTCACCAGACTAAAATACATATAAATAAGTATAAATAAGTTTATAGTTTACGGAAACTTCGTCCGTTTAATAACAAAAAAAAATTAAATTAAATTAAAAAAAAATATATTAAAAATTAAAAAAATAAAATAAAATAAACAAGAGTAGATCGTAGGCTTTTTTACGATCTCGTCGGTCAACTGGACGTTTCTGCCCTGACCACGTCCCCACTTCAGGGCTCCAAGTCGACGTACAGAAGGAAGGCGCAGCTGCGCTCGCTCTCCGCCTAGCAGCGGTGTACTTGCCGCTCTCTGCTCGCCTACGTGGAGGGGAAGTCGTATAAAAGCTGCGGCGAGGCGACAGAACTATTTACAGTTTAACGCGCATCGCCGCTGGCTACGCGTCGCTCCCCATACACCCGCTGATCTTTTCTTGCACCAGCAGCAAAGTGAGTTTTATTTTTTTTTCATTTTTTTTTGTGTATTTTTGTTTTTATTTTGCCACTTGCCACTATATAAGATTAAATTTTAAGTTTTTATATAAGTGGTTGTGTAGAGTATAAGTATATATATAAGTGGTTGTAAAGACTTTATAAAAACTTTATAGAAGAGATTTTGTTAAAAAATTGTCATGTATAAAAAAGTAAATTAAGTAATATAAATATAGTTTAGATCAATATATTGTATAATATATATATGCTACTATGACGGACGTGAAGATTTTAAATAATTTATGAAAATATACGTAAATTATTAATTAACTTATGCACCATTGCAACGTTCGTCTATATCTGCTATTACTAAGAAACAACAAATTAAAATACAGACAAATTATTATGAAAGTTCTAGAATAAAAAAGGCAGTGTTCCATAATAATTTGTCACTAATTATACTTTCACCTAACGATCATGTGAATTTAAGTTTGTAAAATCCAACGCATAAAATTCTAATTATCCTGAAATTAGTCACGACACTTCTTCATGAAACGCAAATACTAAATCGTTAAATACAAAATCACTGAATCATGAAATACTAATTCATTAAATTATTAAATACTAAATCATTAAATATTAAATAATATTAAACATCAATTTGAGCAAGTCTAACGTAACGCTTCTTCTTTAATCTCGCGTCGCTTATCCAATTAAAAGTACTTATACGCCGATTCTCTGAAAGCAATGAGTGCAGCCGACAAAATGAAGAAGAAAAAAAAGTGTTGCCTCAAAAAATGACGTAAGATAAGAAAAAACCGGGGAAAATCCCTTAACAACATTTAAAAGTCAATGATGCGAGGAGGTCAATATTCGCCGATTCTTCAATTCATTTTTTTCGCTCTCCTCCTTTTTTCGCGCGTAAACGATAAAAAATTAAAATACTGGCGTAATTCATGTTCTCGCGAGTGGAAAGTTGGCGGAGACTTTAAGACTGGACAGTGCTGGAGGATTTTGTCGAAAAGGTCACGGAAAGATCGCGAAGTTTTGATAAAATCATTATTCCGATGATCGTGGCTTTTCTTGATTAAGAAGTTAACTGGGGCTTGGCGAGTCATTCCCAATGTTTTTTTTTTTTTTTTTTTTTTTTTTTTAGCGAGTGAAAAATATTTTGTATGTATTTCTAAACGATTTAAGAGATTGAATCGAATTTAATTTCAATTTTATGCAATATTTTTTAAATGACAAATACGAAGTAGTTTTTTCAATGCAGTATTTATTTACGCATGATTTTTCTTTGAATTATTTAATTTAGATAATTATAATGTAAATTATATATTCGATCGTTTAAATAATGCGAAGAAAATGTGTTGTATAAATAATTTATACATTTCGTTCGTTATGTTTTATTTTACTTTATTTATTTAATAAAATGACAATAATATTAAAATACTTAAAAGAGATTTGAGTGTAATTAGTTTAAATTCATTTCTAGACAAATTTACGACATTCAGATTGTTAAATTATATAAAAAATTGCATTCGATATCATCGATGACTAAACCAAGTTTAGTAGTTGCAAAAACGTCCATACAAATATCGCAATTTCAGCTTGTAAAAAATCTTCTGTGATTCAATCATCCACTTACTCATATATTCATTTATTTTCTTCGTTAATCAACATCTTCCGATAATTATTATGAGTGAAAAAAAAAAACACGCTCTCAAATCATCGTCTTACCACTACAATCAATTCTAACTGGAAAGTACGTTCAATGATAAAAAAAAATAAAAACTGATCGAAAGAGACACTTCGGACAAACGATCGGCGTAAAGATGGATTACGGTCTGAAGGAGATCGTAGATAAGCGGGATGTATGTATAGGTAAAAGTGAAAAATTAGAAATTAAAAACAAAAATAAAAAATTGCGTATTAAATAAACTTTTTTTCAAACCCGCGACGCGAGTGAATCTACGAGCTGTGACAAATTATTTAATACGTAATTTTTTAGAATATTTGCTATACTTAGGAATTATTACTTTAGGATATGTGAGTGTTTAAATGAGGTAGTAATTTAAACTATAATTACTTTTTTAAATTGCTGAATTCAAATTTTGCAGTACATAATGCAGTTTTTATTCTTCCTCAATTGTACAGGATAATAAAATTTGCGGATGTTTACTTATTCACTATAATCATAGAATTTTTTACTTCTTGATCTATTTCTTTGTTTCCTTCGCTTGAAAATGAATTGAGATGATTCATAAATTTATGCTTCGCGATTATATTTTATTTTAGGGTACAAAGAACTTTTCAGATAAAGTATAATCGTAAATTTAATGGAATTAATTGATGCTTGGCATCAATGTATATACGTTGAATAAGAGAAAATGGCAGAAACATTACATTTAATTTTTTTTACGAACATTATATTTAATTTTTTAATTACGATTCTTTAGATCAGTGTAATAGGTACATTGTGACTAATATCCTTTGATGTAAAAAAAACTCGCTGTTTCTGCGCGTTTTGCGCAAGCCACGGTAGTAAATTTTCATCACCACATGCGGAACTGCAGGTGTAATCGTAAATTTTTTTTTAACTTTACATTTAATAGCTCCATTTATTTATTTACACGCCGAAACATTAACATTCCATCATATAATTTGTTCGATTGTTACGGGCACGATTACTAAAAAATTTATGCCCTCGTGGTCCAATCATTTTATATTCAATTTAATTCTTGCTTTAAAAAAAAATTATAATTTATAAAAGTTTAATAATTTCTTCCTTTATTTCAGAATCTAGAGATAAAATTAAATTGAAAATTCATATTTATAGTTTATTAGTATTTCAATCTATAGGTCGATTTAAAAGAATAATCGCGTCGTCTCTAAAATTACCCAGAAGAAAAAAAATCATTAATTCCAAGACACTCGTTAAAAAAAGCTCATTTCTTAATAAGCTTTTCGCGAAAAAAGCTTATGTACCATTGTAACACCATGAAAAAAACGTAACTAATAAGATTTCCACAAAAGAAGTAAAGGAAAACTCATCAATGAGCTTTTCTTCCGAAAAGTGCTTTTCTTATTGCAAGATAATTGAAAGGAGATTTTCTTTGCTAGCGGAAAATGAATGCACTCATCGTTTATCGTTAATTAACAACTTGAAAATTGAAACCGAAAGGCAATTCTAAAGATTTTAAAATTCAAATCATTCATTCTTTTCTTCATTCCATTAAAACAAAATTAAATAATTGAATACAGTAAATAATTAAATAGAATAAAATGTATTTAAAAAAATATACAATACACAAATTAATAAATAAGTAGAATTAAATGTACTTAAAATAAGTAAATAAATAAATAATTAAATAAATAGAATAAAATGTGATTAAAAAAAATAAATAGAATAATACTAATGATAAATAAAAAACACGTGGATTGAGCGATGATATTAATGGATTTTCTTTTTTAACAGATGAGGACATTGACGTTGTGCGTCGTCTTGGCGGCATGCGTCGCGGTTGCGATCGCTCACTCTTACCACCTCGGAGCCTGTCCAGTCGTCGAACCAATGGCTGGATTCCAAATGAGCAGGGTACGCTAGACTGTAACACGAAACCAGCGACACTCTGGTCGCGTTGCTCCAAATTTAATCGAACCACCTGTGCGCCTATTCGATCGCTAAAATCTCGATCGGAATCATCGACCGATCCTCTCTAAATCTGAAAATGTGAACAGTGACATTTTCTGTGTGAATTTCACATTTTTAGACTTAGAGAGTGATTAGCGTACCCGCGATTAGCGCAATTGTAACTCGAAATTCATTATTCGTTCCTTTCAGTTTCTTGGAATTTGGTACGTGATCCAGAAAACGTCCACCAGCAGCAAGTGTATTACGTATAATTATACCAGGGGTGAAGAACCAGGCGAATACGTTATCACGCAAGATTCCGATATACCGATATTAGGTGAGTCATTGCTTGTGTTTAATTTAAATCTTTTCAGAGCTGAACTTTTTTTTCTGTCTGAAGAAGTTCTGAAAATAAAGTTCTTTATAGGCTACGATCATTTTTTAGTCAATTTTTGAAACTTCGTTTCATTTTTTTTCTTTAATGTTAATTTTCTCAGTCTTTATTGAGTTTAGGAATCCAAATCAATAAAATGTGTGCATAGGGACGCAAATAAATCAATTTTTTATAATAGAGACGTAAATAAATAAATTTTATGTGAGAGGGATGTAAATAAATAAATTTTATGTAAGAGGAATGTAAATAAATAAATTGTATAGGGTATAAGGATCATTACGTCGACAATTTCGCGTCTTAAACTCTCGAACAGAAGTTTGTTTTTCTCGAATTTTCATTAATTCAAAATCCACGGGAAAAGAGTCTGCAGAATTTTCTGAAGAAGCTTCTTTATATGCAAAGTTTTAGCCTGCAGAATATTGTGTAAAAAATTTTGCAAAAATTTATATACAGAGATTCTTTCTATGATAGACTTTTCTCTATATAAAAAATTCTGCGGAATTCTCTTACAGGTGACAATCTTTTAGAAAATTCTGCGTAAATTTCAAATTTTCAACTTTCTTGAGAATTTTGTGCAAGATTCTCGCCCGCTGAAATCCTTTTTTACAAAAATATTTGTAGACTTAGTCTGTGCAACAAATTACTCTACACAGCTTTTCTCTAAAAAAAACCTGCAAAATTTTCTTGCAGGCGGCAATCTTCTAGAAATCTCTGCAGAACTTTCCGAAGAATTTTGTGCAAGGTTGTCGCCTGGAGAAGTTCTTTTTCGCCGTTAATTTTACAAAAAGTTTTGCAAAAATTGATCTACGTAGATTTTCCGTAAAAAAAAAACTCTGAAAAATTTTCTTGCAAAAAATTCAGCGTGAATGCCAGACTTTCTTCTTCTTCCTCCAAACTTCGTTTCCCACGGCAAATCACGGCACAAGAGTCTCGCGGCAGCGTCACAGTACAGCAGATTCGCGGCCGAGACTCCGCGGAAAGCGAGAGCAGGGCACGGCGACGGTGTGCTTTATTTATAGAGCCGAGATCGGAGCTCCGAAGCGACGGGGATCGGCTCGGGGCGCAATCGAGCCTGATGAGGCCTCGTCCGGGCCGGCCGACGTCAAGTGGCACGAATTACCGGCTGTTTTGATGTGTGCACTCGGCGATTGGCCTCGCCGCTGTCGTCCTAAACGACATTCCTCTCATCCTCTGTTTCTTTTGCAGGCTTGACGTCGCTGAAGCACGAGTACCATTACACGGGCTCGTTGACCGTCCAGGAGCCCAGCGTGCCCGCCCGCATGACCGTGCGCTTTCCCCTCAGTGAGTATATCTATGCGGGAACATTTTTTTTATGTTTATTTATTTTTTAAACGAAGCGAGATTTCCTTTTAAGAGGCACTATATGGTAGGTAGTCATCTAAGCGCCTACATTTATTTATTTATTTATTTTTGAAAAAGAAGGATGAGCGCGATGATCGTCCTGGAGATTTTATCGTGATGGAGGATTTTCTCATTAGTGAGAATCTAAGCGTGTACATTTATTTATTTATTTATATTTTTGAAAAAGAAGGATGAGCGAGATGATCGATCTGGAGATTTTACGTACACTTATTTATTTATTTAGTTATTTATCTTTTTATATTTATTTATTTTTGAAAAAGAAGCGAGATTCCCTCTTTGGAGTCACTAAAGCAGATATAGTCATCTATAAGCGCGTACATTTATTTATTTTTTAAAAAGAAGGATGAGCGAGATTATCGTCTTGGAGATTCAACGGGATGGGAGGCTTTCTTTTGAATAGCTGCATGAGTATGGGTTTTGAAAAGGCGTTTTATGGTTTGGGGTGGACGGTTTGATGGATCTACGTGAGATTTATGGGACGAGAGGATTTTTTAAGGCGCGTCTTCAAGGTCTATTAGAATTTTTTCTTTTTTTTCATTGGCGTATACCTCACTGAACAAAAAAATCGTATATAAAATAATTTGTACAAAAATTCTTACATAAAATAATTCGTAAGTGAAGTAATTCTTACCAAAAAAAAGCTACTTGGAACCTACTTAGAACAAAATATTCTAACAAAAAAAAAATTCTGACAAAAAAATACTTTCATCCTACAGGTGTAGCAGGCAGCGCGTCCCACGTGGTGTTCGCCACGGACTACGAGAACTACGCCGGGATCTTCACCTGTCAGAAGCTGACGGGTCTGGCGCACCGCCAGTCGGCCACCCTGCTCTCCCGCACCCGCGACCTGGACAAGGCCTACGTGGACAAGCTCCGGCAGAAGCTGAGCGGCTTCGGCGTCGACCCCTTCGACCTGAGCATCGTCGCCCAGGCCAACTGCCCGCGCGGCAACAACAGCCTCGACGTCAACATCGACCCGCACACCTTCACCGCCGACAACCTGGGCTCCGTCGTCCGCAAGGCTGGCGAGAAGATCGGCGACGGCGTCGAGTGGATCGGACACCAGGGCAGCAAAGTCTACCACAAGATCGCCGGCTCCGAGGAGGAGGAGCCCCGCCCACCAAGACCCAACCCCAGCCAGGCGCCGCAGATCCCCAAGGATCCCTCGGGAAAATACGAGAACAACGAGGTCGAGTGGATACCCTAAATCGGCGCAGCTGCCGATTTCTTATTCTTTTTTCTTTTCCTTTTTTTTTTAAATTGTAAATAATTCGTTTGTACGAGTGGCATTTGAGTCCATTTTTTCCCTTTCTTTATCCTGCCTGATTATATGTTAATTAATGACTTTGCCTCGTGCATCTGTGGCTATTATACACTGGGAGATGGATTTTTGTGATTTTAAGTAAATGTTTACTTCGAGGCCTGTAGGAAAAGTGTCCGAAGAATTTTATGTCTGGAAATTCTGTTTAGCAGGATATTTAACAAAAATTTTTGTAGCTTCTTTTTTTTTGCAGAATAGTATCTGTAGAAATTTTCTGTAAAAAAATTCTCTGCAGAATCTTCTAGAAAATGCTGCGTAAATACCAAATTTCTGTAAAATTCTTTACGGAACTTCTTTCTTACCTTACGGGTAAATATTCCTTTGAACCGAGTAATTAAAATTTATTTAGAAATAAATAAATAAATAAATATCATTCGGTCTTAAAGAAATATTTAGTGCCAGTTTAAAGAAATTCATATAATTATTATTGATATAATCATTATCAAAGTAAAATATTTACTAAAAATTACCGAAGTTTCTTCAGTGTTCGTTAATCTTAGATGGGTCGTATTTTTTTTTTGTATCGCTTCGTAGCGGCTGAATTGATCTGAAATGCTGTTTTTCATGTTCATTTGCGTAGAGTAGCGATTTCAGCGTTTAAGCTTCATTCGAACGAATAGTCAATGGAAGATAATTGAATGAATTGAACTTTTTTCTTTTCTTCTATTTTTTTTTTATTGAGCTATTCGTCGCTGGCACCTCCTAATCTCGTAAGCTAATTAATTTAGGAAGTTCAATACTCGTACAATCACCGTCTGAAAATCTCTCGTAGATTCTTTATATTTAGATCGACTTTATAGCTACATAATTTCCTAAATGTATAATGCGAATTTTACAAACAATGTAATTTCTTATGCAAAATTGACAAGAAAAAAAAAGAAATATTGCCTTTTTATACGAAATTAGACTAAAGACTATATATGTACAATTTCGTGAGAAATTTACAATGTAATGCGCGTTTAATTGCGTCAAATTAAATAAGTCGTTGGTTTTTAATTGCAGGTGTAAACGAATGTGCGGAATTTAGATTTTTATCTCGCGGTTGAGCGACCTGCTGTGCATTGTATTGCATAATTAAGAGGACAATATTGAGGTTGTGATACTTGTCTATCTCATGTACAAGAATAAAAGTGTATTTGAAGTAATAAAGCCTTATTATCTTCCTAATTATAAATAATCTGTATACTCTACAAACAGAAATAAATTCTCATGTGCCAATGGAGTCACAGTACGTTCTTTTTTTTATAAGTTTATATTTATATTTATTTACATTTTTATCTATATATAATTGATTTACTCGCAAAATTATTACTGATTTTTTGCTGATTTAATTCAAGATTTAGTAGAATTTGTATATTTAACGTGAGATCCACATTTCAATTGAAGATGTACATTTTTTTTCCTAAAATGACAATAATTTTTTTCTTATAAACAATTGTTTGATTTTTTTTATCGGCGGTGTGACTATGCATTAACATTTATGTGTAAAAAATCTTTTCATTTTAATTTTGTGAGAAAGTTTCTTACTTTATTTTCTATGTTAATGTATCTGTATTATACGTTGAATTTATATTAAATAAATAAACATTTCCTTTTTTTCAAAATACGCAGCTTCATTAACAAAAAAAAAAGTAGTGTGTCAATATAAAAATATATAAAATCTCTTGAGCATTCGAAAAATTGAAGAAAAAAAAAATTATAGTGACAATGAAAGAAGAGCAAGTGTGAACCGACATTTCCATTGCAGAAGTAGTCCGAGGCCGACTGAAAGCTACGAAAAGGATATCCGAAGACCGCAAAAGGCAACTGACATCTGTGCGACGCATATTTCTCTTCGCACATGCCCAGCAAAGTGCAATGTCACAGAAAAATTGATTTCGCGCAACCCTGACCTTTCGGAACGCACATAATACCCCCGCTTCTTACGAAGATTATGAGCGCGTACGGAAAAGGCTTATTTCTGCATTTTTAATGCAGGCGCACTTGGTTAAAATAAATTCTACTAACAATTATACAAATTTTTCTTTCATTGTAACCAAGATTTTTCTCTAATACATCACTTTTATACAAAAATATTATTTTCTACACGTCGTGCGCAAAGTTACAACTTTCCGCACGCTCGCTCAAAATCGTACCTTGCACACGTTGATGTGTATAGAAAAAAATTGTTCGAAATATACTATAGGAGGAAAATAGGTATTTTCGCTACAAGAGCGTAATAGTACATTTCTACACGTCGTGCGCAAAGTTGCGACTTTCCGCACGCTCGCTCAAACTCGCTTACGTAAAATCACATCTTGCACACAATGCATCGAAAAAAAAACGTTTTGATTATACTTATGCGAGGAAACGAGTTTAAGGTTTTCGAGCAAACCTCACGAGGTTTATAAAAATCACTTTCCTCCACTCTAACCTCAAATACGCATATTTGCGTACATTCTACGACTCTCGTGAAGAAAAACAGGATTTCATACTGATGCGTAAGTGAATCTTTGTTTTGGGAAACTTTTCACCCTCGCTTCGATCTCCCGGAGCAAAAAATCCACTTCCGCACCCGTATAAAAATCACTTTTCTCCACTCTAACCTCAAATACGCATGTTTGAGTGCATTTCCCGCCTCTCGCGAAGAAAAATACGTTTTCATGCTGGTGCTAAAATGTACTACATAGGAGGGAAAACCTCATCGCGCGTTTCGCATCGGAAAGTCGATCGCCGCGTACGCCGATCGCTCTCTCAACAATCGGATACCTTCATCCGACACCCGCGGCGACGTTGCGACGCCTGGAAGCAGCAGGCCCGCGGTAAACAGAAAATAAGCGTCACGTGACTAAATAAGCGGAGCTCCCCTTTTAATAGAAGGCCCGGCGGTCCCGCGAGCGCGCGGTGCAGGTCGCGAGTTTGCGTCGTTACGCACGTACGCGCCGTCCGGATAAATCATCCCGGCGACCGGGAACGGTCATCAGTACGCCGCCGGCTGTTCAGCGGATTGTGCGGTGCTCGTTTTTTTCCTGGCGATTTTTTTTTTTGCAGATTTTTTTTCCTCTCGGTGGGTCGCGGGTACTTTCGGTGGGGCTTTGATGGGAAGCCTGTGGTCCGTTGACTGAGGAGCTTCTGCCCTTTTATACGTTGGTTTTGGATCGGACGAGGACTGCGATTAAGGCTGAAAGTGAGTAACTTGAGAAATGCTTAGTTGTTTGGATAATTTGGTGAATCAAGACGTCGTGAATTTTTTTTTTCGTTATTGAATGGATTTATTTTCTTTTTAATGATGTAATTGATGAAAAACTGCAGGTGGTTGGTTTTTTAATCAGACGTGGAGAACGATTAAGGGTGAAAGTGAGAAAAGTGTGAAATGTACACACTTATTTGTATATAAATTTGTAGTGACTATTGATGTTTAGATTTGGTGAATCAAGGCGTCGTGGATTTTTTTTCCATTATTGAATAGAATTTATTTTCTTTTTGATGATGTATTTGATTAAAAAACTGTAGGTGGTTTTGAATCGTACGAGAACTGAATTTACTACTGAATAAAGAGAGTAGCACGTGAAGTACACAATTTGAATGTAAAACACATAATTTCGTGGTGTTGTTGATGATTACATTTGATGAATCAAGGGATCATGTTACGTTTTTTTTTTAATATTGAAAAGATTTATTTTTTTTTAAACGACGTAGTTGATAAAAAATTGATAACAAAAAAGATAAATAATGATTCTGCATTTCATATACAACGGACTCTTCGTTGTCTGTACTGCACTTAAGTTGCGGAAATTCCCTTGATCAATCTTCATTTGGAAAATGACCGGTAAAAAAACCAGGCTATATAAGCTCGTGCAAGCTTCCTTAATGCTCTGCCAGAAGTTAACAAATAACCACACGTGTACAGTTTGTTCAAACACTCGAATCAAAAAGTACTGAAAATATTAACAATTCGTTATTATTTTAATTACTGAAATGTCTATAAAGTATCTAAAACATTCGAGATTACTGAAATCTACAAAAGCTCACTCATTCATGCAACATAAAATCAAAGTCAAACTTTTGTTTCTTATATATATTTTTCATCATAAATTCAAATTCAGCTCTAGTTTTATTTCAAAGGAAACGCCTTTTTTAAATGGAATTTCTGTTTTTTTTTTAAGGAGAAACTCCTAATTTATACAAAAAAGGAGAATTTCCTATAAGTTTTTAGGATAATTTCCTATTTCTAAGAAGTTTCTCCTATTTTTAAGGAGAGATACTCCTAATTTATATGAAAAAGAAGAATTTTCTACAAGTATTTAGGAGAATCTCCCTTTTTTAAGGAGTTTCATCTTTTTTTCAAGGAGAAACTCCTAATTTATATGAAAAAGGAGAATTTCCTATTTCTAAGAAGTTTCTCCTATTTTTACGGAGAGATACTCCTAATTTATATGAAAAAGAAGAATTTCCTACAAGTATTTAGGAGAATCTCCCTTTTTTAGGGAGTTTCTCCTTTTTTTATTCAGTGTACGAGCCATAAAGCCGTCGATATCGCACCTCCGCCTCGGTGGCCAAAGTTGCGCACCCTCGGGGTGGCCGCGGGGGAGGTCGGCGTGCGCAGTGCGGTGGCACGGTGCCCCGTGACCTGCGACGAGTTTGCGCAGTCCGACGGTCGGACTCTCCGGACGGTGAATGCCTCGCACCCGTCAGAGCCGCACGTGCTTTTTGCCCTTTGCGGATAGTGCACCTCCGTTGGTGAGTTTTTTTCTCTTAAAGTTAGTTTAATTGAATTTTTGAGGAATCGATCGACGGAATGGCTTTGTGATCGAAAGGAGGCACTTTTTCGAAGTCAAAAGAAGGGTGAAGTTTGTTCTTTTTAAGAACTTATTTCTGTGTGAAAAGATTTTTTTTCAATTTTTACGAAGGTTTTATAGTACTAGTTTTATTTTGTACGGAATTGATTTATAGAAAAATCTTCTTTTCTTGTAAAGAATTTTATAAAAAATTTTTTTTTTTACACACGAATTTAATGGTATGCTTATTATTTACGAGACAATCTTAATAATAATAATATAAAAAAAAAGTTTGTAAAGTTTTCCTAAAATTGTAATTTCTAAATGCAAAAAAGATATTAGAATTCTAGAGAAAAATCACGGAAAAAGATTGGAATAAAAAGATTTACTTTTTAAATTACACGGCGAAGTGTGGAAAATCATCGTAGTATCTCTTCGTCAATAGTTTTTCATTTTTTTTTTATTTTTTTTATATAGTCATCCCGTCGTGGTCGTCTAAACGTCGTTAATTTCAATCTAAGCGCATGCATTTCCGTAAATACATTTTTTACATCGAGCCAACCTTTTGATTATCACGCGGACAAATACTTCGTTTTATAGACTTGCAAACGTTCCTTTTTTTTTAATCGCCCACTGCTGATTGATATGCACAACTGGCAGTCGCCACTTTTCATTTACCTTTTTTTTCGACCGATAGCTTTGTTTTTCCGCGGGACATTAAAAAGCTTCTCTAATTAATTCCGTCGTGTGATTTTTGTGAATAAAATCTGCACGTTATTATAAGCCTATTTTTTATATAGAATTAATTCGTATAGAATCATTTTCTTAGGATCAATAGAACTTGTCAATGCGAAAAATAAATTTTTGTAGATTTTCTACATAAAGTTTGCTGAAGATTTTCAGTAGATTTTGTATCTAAAGTTTATAGCATCTTTATATAAAATGCCAAAATTTTTGTCGCAGAATTTTTTCTATACAATTTCTGTTGATATAAAATGTGTATACAAATTCTATATTAATATTCTGTGTAATAACACACACACACACTGAGAGAAAAATTTGTAAATATTTACTCCAATCCATTGAGTCTTAAAGAAATATTTGAAAAATGTTATAGAAGTAAATATTTACTTGAAAGTATCAAATTTTTTATCGATCTACAAATTGTGCTTCATTGCTACAGAAAATGCAGAAAAATTCTCAACTTATCGATATATTAATGCACGCAAAAAAAATCGACTTTATCCACTTTTCCTCTTTTCCTCTGAACAACGGCGAAAGCAAGTAGTGAAATAATTCGCGGATCGATGACTTAATTTACTCCAACACTATAAAAAAAAAAAAAAAAAAAAAAAAAAAAAAAAACGACAATTCTTTCAGTAATCTAAAAATAAAAGCAGGACCCGAGGAGCTTTGTGTGTGGAGTCACGCGAGCGCGTAACGAGACTTTTGTTCCCCTACGTGCGCGGCCTGAATAACGCCGCCAAATCAATCGCGGCGCCGTTTTGGCAAATTATGCGCGATTCTGGGTAAAATTTCAAATAAAGAAATTTTTTATTCGTACAAAAAAAGTACACAGTAAAAAAAAATACATAGTCAACTCATTGGGTGTTCTTTGTGTAGGATGTCTATTACCTTGTGGATCGGGATGTCTGAATGGTCCTTTGTGTACTATCGGTTACGCTGTTTCTATTTTAATGAAAATTTGACTTGGATATTTAAAATGTAAATTCGAGTAAAAAGTAAAAGAGAAAAGTGTCTGTAACTCCTTTCGGACCTCCGGATAATTATTCAATTTATTTTAAGCCTTTTATTTTAACGTATATTTATTTATAATGAACGAAAATATAAACAATATATAAACTAATCATAGCTCGTGAATTTATTAAATAATTGCGATTTTCTTGCGAGTCTTTGTTTTATTACGTGAAGGATTAGACTATAAAAAGGGTAAGGCGATACCATCTTGAGTAAAAGTGTACTTTTAATAAATCATTAAAAGACACATTCACCTTGTTCTAAGAGAAAAAAAAATTTTCTTACACTAGGCAATTAATTGCTTGAGAGCGCGCGAGCAAGAAGAATATAGTAATAAGGATAGTATTTTCTAAAATCATTGAAAATAATGAAACTGTCGTTTCTTAATGAAGCAAACAAGGCTGCTATTGATGAGAATTTTTCTTATCATTAAAATCTGGTGATTTTAATTGATATATGCATCGTCATTCAAATTCAACTTTTACAAATATGTTTATGATAATGAATATTTAACATTTAAAAACAAAAGTTAATTAATTGTTAACAATAATGATCGATTTATCGATTTTAGTTATTGGTTGCAACGAGCGAAAAATTTAATGTTGTTTTTAGGAATAAAGTGAATAATCTTGATAAGAAATCTAAATTAGTTTATGCAAATATAAAATTTGTCATTTGCAGTGAAACTAATATTTGTAGATCCTAATTTGACATCGGTTACTTAATTTGTAATCCTTGAATAATAAATTAGTTAACAAATTAGCTTCACAAATATCACGCTGCTATTTGTACTAATCCAATTACGTTTACTTCTAATTTTTTAAGCAATTATAAAAAATTTATAATCGCAACAGTTTTCTTCTCATTTACAATGCAAACAGTTTTGAGGCATTTTCTAATCCCATTGTAAAAAGAGTCTAATAATAAAAAAAACTGTACAAAATTCAATTCTAAATTTACATTTCTAATAATTAGTAGTTAGTACTTTTTTTTTCTTTTATATTACAAAGATTCGAGTATTTTCTAATCCTCTTGTCCAACAGAAAATGTAATAATAAAAAAACTACGAAATGTTTTACTTTGTAGCTTCAAAAAGGCTTAAACTATTAGAAGATCTTCTGAAGAAAAAAAAAGTTGAACAAGAATATTCATCAGCGCATTAATTAAGCATCTGAACTTTCTGGATGTCGCGCGCCTGCATTCAGGTTCAAGTGACAAGGTTCGAGCCAGGGAACGCACAGCCGCTCATAATTGACCTACTTTTGCGATCCGCAAGGGGAACTCCGCGCGCGCACACCCAAAGGGGTAAAAATAGTACGCGCCAAATTATTAATAGACTTTTTTCGATTTTTTTTCGTCTCTACACCTTTTTTCGGCTTTTTTTCGTCGTCAGAACCGAATCGAGGGTATACGCTTCCATCGACAGATTTATTTATTTATTTATTTATTTATTTAATAAAATTGATGGACGATTTGTTCTTACTATAAATGAAAATTACAAATTTCCTATAACAAACTTAAAACTAAATTACAGATTTCATATAAGTAACAGAGAAGTCAAATAATAATTGTTCAACTGTTGACAATCGGCTGATACACAAAAAGTGTTCAAATTAATCAAACTTCCATGCAAATGATTCAAAGCGGCATTGAACTTGTCGACAGAGTATGCAGCTATGAAAAAAAAATGTAAAAAAAAAATTTTCAGAGCTACATTCAATTCGACTCTCGTTGCCTTGGCAAGACGCAGGATACGCGCGTATAAGGAGCTTGCAATTATACGCGGATGACGAATTTTCGAAGAAAATTTTTCGTTCCGGAAAATTTCGACAATCGTTAGAAACTGCATTCGCCGGTGTATTTTTTCCCCCTTTAATTAGCTTCTCGAATTGTTGACCCCGGTAATGCTATATATTAGTGCGGTAAATCATAGTCAACGTAGCTGTTCGACGTAAAGAATAAAAAAAGAAGAAGAAAACACGGTTGTAATTACCTACTTTAATTTCCTTTAATTGAAATCGTATACAATTTCATTGAAATTGCATAATACAATGAATGATCGGTAGTACACACTATTGTATTGTCTTTTATAAAAATTGACGATATTGAATTTTTTTTGATCCGCTGATTTCTTAAACCACAAGGAATTTTTTCGAAAAACGAAAATTTGAAAATCCTTAGTCCACATCAATTAGTTTACAGTAGTCATAGACTAAAGTAAATTTTTTTAGTTTTCTATTATTTAGTTTAGTTTATTTTTTAAACGAAAAATATCACGAAATCTACACTGGTAAAACAAAAAGTAACAGATAAGAAAATATTAAAAAGAAATACGAGAAAGGCTGCACTGGTAAAACAAAAAAGTAAAAACAGATAAGAAAATTTTAAAAAATATGTAAACGAAAACTACGAGAAAAGCTTCACTGATGAAAAGAGAAAAAAAAACGGATAAGAAAAGCTACACACTGGTATAAAAAAAGAAAATGTAAAAACTCGATCGCTCAAGATCATCAAGATCCATCGTAGAGTACACTCTTGACCGTCGCAAAAAGTCTTCGTAAAAATCGACGAATCACGATGAAATCGTACGTCATCCCGCCACGCGATGAAGGAAAATCGGCGAAGATCTGTTTGTTCAAAAATTTCCTCGAGCCTTCGTCGCGCAGCGGCCGACCTTCACCCGCAGAGGCGCGAGATAAGCACACTGAGAGAAAAATTTGTTAATTTTAAGCAAACATTTATTTCCATAGTACACGTATTAAACATTTTCTTGAGTCAAAAAATTATTTTACGTAAAAATAATTCAGATAAAAAGATTCATCTCTATTCTGTACGAATTTAAGATTTTTTAAGATCCAAAAAGATTCTCTTTTAATAAATATCTAAATATTAATTTAACATCTTTTCGAGATCGTTATTTTACTACAATATCAATATTAGTTTAATATATTGAATTTTATTTAATAAGTATACTATCGAACTAAATAATCTCCTTAAAATCAACAAATTTTTTCTTCAGTGCATCGAACTCACCCGCGGGTGAGTTCAACGAATTCCGCGATGGTCACCCGGATCTTCCGCGAAACCGGACCAAGAAGGGTATAATACATATACGCGCGGGGAAAGGTCGACCGATCGCCTTCGGATTTTTCGCGTCTCTTTTTTTTCCGCGGCGACGGCCTCGCAACCCTGAGACCCGCGGAAGGAAAGAATTAAAGAGAAGAGAAAAAAAAATGAGGAGGCGCGCACGCGGAATATACGCGGCGGCGCCGCAGGAAACTCTCAGGCTCAGTCTCGCGGGGAACTTTAATGCAAGCGGGACTTGGCGTCCGCTTCTGCGTTCAGGAGATTTTTGGGTGGTGTGGTGCGCGGTGAGTTTTTTTTTTTTTTTTCCTGGAGGAAGAAGGAACCTGGTGTCCTTTTTTTTTGTTTTTAAATAGTGAAACATTTAGAATGGAAATTTTTTGCATGAAGGATTTAGAAATTTGCGTTGTCTTGCCGAATTGCGTTTTTTGTATACTTGTGCCTTGTGTTTAGTCGTAAATATACAGTCTGAACTCTAAAGAGTAACAATTGAGACAATTTTTTAATAAAACATCGATTTTTTTTATTTTTGGAAGTTTGAAACTCAAACGTTATCGACTATTAATTGGAATAAAGGAGTTTTAATCTTCAGAAATATTAGTTTAGTGATTTTACTCTTTTGGTAAAAAATAATACAAAGTGTTTTATAAAATTTATAAATATTAAATATGCATTTTTATGATTCTGCATGGATTATATGAAATTTCTTTTATTTCTTGTAGAGGAAGACTAGTCATTTTGTTTTTTTAAACATTAACTAAATTTTTAAACAATAATCAATAATTGTTTCTATTTTTTATTTGTCTTACTAGTCTTGTCGTAATGGCGGTTTGTAGATGGTCCATTACATTTTTTTATCTATTAAAAAAAAAATGAAACAATTACATTTTTTCCATTTCTTTTATATAAAAATGACTGGATATGTTCATTTAAAATGTATTTTATTCACCATTTTAATTTTAATACTTTATTTATACACTTATTTTTGTTCTTTCTTTCTGGAAAAATGTAATGAAAACATTTTTCTCTATCCAAGTAGGCAGTAGAATAAATAAATGCGCTTGTTGTTAATTTTTTTTTTGTTTTTTTATTGAACATAGGTTAAAAATTGCAAGAGCGGAAAATATAATTTGCCGTAAATCACCATTACAACAAATGCATACATTATACATTTAGAAAAGCGCGAGACGAATATCTTAATTTTCTCGTGCGACGGCAAAATTTAAATAAACAAATCCATATACCTTTCCACATTTCTGCACAATTTACTTCGATCCACAAATAGACGTATACGTCTTATTAAAAAAAAGGTAATTAATTAATTAACCGCAAAAAAAAAAGAATCTACACATTGATTTGCATAATTGTAGTCGTAATACGTAAGTACGTAATACGCCAATCCGCGAAGTACAAGGCAGTCAACAGCTGATTTACCGTCCGTCATTAGGAAATAATAAACATGAAAATTCATTACAAAAAAAAAAGGAAAAAAAAAGCACACCGATGAGTCATTAATAAGTAGAATACAATAATCGATGTTATCATTCAAGTTGTAATGTATACAACATTGCGCAACTCGCGCGCCCCGATTAGCATCGGCTAAAGCTACTTTATTTATCCTCCATTGATCCGCGAGCGAAGTTCCTTCTGTAAACACATTTAGAATTACAAAAGCCGCGGAGGCAAATTGTGGACTGCAGATGGTAAGGCCTGCGCTTGAAAAGCACACGTTGGCATCGTGAAAGGGATAAAATTCTTTACCGCGTCCCTGGAGGATGAAAGGAGATTCTGCGATTGTCAAAGCAACGTGAGTTTAGCTGGCGATGTAAACAAAATTTATTTTTTTTTTATTTTGTAAGCGGTCAGTGTGCGATGCCGCTGGGGAATGTAACGTTCGACGGGAATACGACGGCTTCGGTCGAGAAAAAAATAAAGACGAAAAATTTATTGTAGTAAATCTCTTTTTTTTTTTCTTTTTCTTATGTTTCTTTTGTTATTTATGTATTCTTGCGGGATCGCAAGTGTTACTGTTAATTTATTTACTTCGATGGTGCTGGTTAAATATTTCTTTGCGTCATATAATTATTTTGTTCGAAATTTATACTGAAGTCGATTAGTTTTAAAAAATATAATTTTTTTTTCAAAAATATACTTTTGTAAAGAAGGCGATTAAAAGAAATATTGAACAAGTGCTATTGGAGTATGCATTTACTTAAAATTATTACATTTTTTTTCTCGGTGCATGTGTATCTTTCTATTTACTGTGTAAAAAATTTTAGTATACTACCTTCTTATTTCGCGCACTAGATTTTTAAAAATCCATTAAAAAGAAATCAATTAATTCGATCGAAAACTTTAGTATTTGGAAAAAGTGCATTTTTATTGCATGACAAATCTTAAATCAAATTGTTATACACACGGTAAAAAGGTTGGAGTGAAATTTCTGGTTAATTTATATTTAGTGAAATTTATAGTAAAAACACTCAGAGAGTCAAATTGGATGGACTTCAACAAAGTGAATTATGAATAGAATGTTTTAATTTCACTCTAAAGTAGAGTAGAATATTAGAAGTTGCCGCCTTACTTTCTATTATACTTAATTTCACTCCAACAAGGGAATTAAATTGGCTTGAATATCAGAGTGAAAACTTGACTCCAAGAGATTCAGCGGGTGAATGCGACTGGAGACGAGCGGATCGCGAGGAGTCGCCGCAGTCACCTTCACGATCCGCGCTTTGGGGGAATTGGCTCCAATCGAGGCGCGCGCGCTGCGGGGCATCCCGGCCGCTCTTGATTCGACCAATCGGCCGCGTAACCCGCTCTTCCTGCCTAATCGCGGTACTGACTCACCTTTCGACTCGAATTTTCTTTATTTATTTATTTGTTTGTTTATACTTAATCATTTTTTTTATTACGAATTTTACAAGGTACCCACCAATCGCAGCACTGACTCACCTTTCGACTCCAGTTTCTTATTTATTTATTTGTTTATTTGTTTGTTTATAATTAATCATTTTTTTTTACGAATTTTGCATAGTATACTTTTTTTTGTAAGTTGAATGTACTTAATGATGAAAGAATTCAAATAAATTAGAAGAAATGTATTAATAGTAACATTATGTTTATGTAGAAATGAAAATTTACTTAATAATCCTACAATTGGTAATAAACGTACATCAATTTTTACAGTTTTTAAATTTTTTTTTATAATTTAAAGTCTTTTTTGAAAGATTTACAGGCCTTTGATTGTTTCTTTAAACTTGAAAGGATCCACTTCGATTCACGTTTTTTCCATCGATTACTTTTTTAATATCGACTGGTGTGAGGCGATTTAACATCACTGGATCGTGAAATCAATTTTTATTGTTGCGGAGTGTAGGAAGATATTTTCTTTTAAAGGGATGATGCAAGAGATCCGCGAATCGTTGCGCAGTTTAAAATTGAAATTGAAGTATAGGCTAATCAGCGATTGTGCAATGAAAGTCAAAGATTTAATTGACTCATTTAAATCGTCATTGCTTCGAGTCATTTTTTCAATTGTCCGCGGGGGCAAGCATGCAACGAATTAGGTTCAACCGTCGATTTATTTTGTCTTACTCATACAGAATTTCTTTTATAAAAAATTTTCTTGATTAAGTTAATTCTGTCTGTACACAATTATAAGTGAAAATTGTAAGCTAAACAATTAATAATTTATTAATTGTAATTAATTTGTATGCAAAAATGTTGTATTCATATCGAATCCTCTATTTCGGACTGTCGGTGACGGAATGAATATAAAGTACGAATTTTTTTTTAACTTTTTAAAAAAAAAGACCCATAGTTTCATATAAAAAAAATAAACAAAGCGCAAATGCAACGATCTTACGATTTAAACGAAAAACAAAATTCTTTTCTTTTTTTTTAAACTCAAAGCGGCGATCTCGAAAATATAAAAAAAAATTATTTTATTTTTTTATGTGCAGATGCGAATAATTCTGGTGGTGGCCGCGTTGCTGGCGGCCGCAGGGCTGGTCGGCTCGAGCGTCCTCGTCGCGGATTTGGCGATGACGCGGATGGTCGAACTGAACGCCGGAGCGCCCTTCTGCGCTCTTTACCACGATCGCGGTGTCATTCAGCGCATGGTACTCGGATCCGACCCCAAGAAAGTCCGCCAGATTTCCAACAATCTCGTCGCCGATCTCGAGGAGACTTGCAAAGCTTCTCGAAGTAAAGGAAAGGTGATTGTCGCTCTATCTAACGATTTATCGCTTCTTACTGTAATTGTACTTCTTACTGTATTCACTTCTAGTGTAATTTAAGATGACAAGTTCTTTACAATTGTTAGACGATTTGAGGAGCATTTTAAGATATTACTAGTTTAAATTTTATTTAATTATTTTATTTGTAGTTCATTTTTAAACATTTTCACCTATGCAGATAACTTCATCGCACATAAGTTTTTCGCACATAACTTCCTCGCACATAACTTCCTCGCACATAACTTCCTCGCACATAACTTCCTCGCACATAACTTCCTCGCACATAACTTCCTCGCACATAACTTCCTCGCACATAAGTTTCTCGCACATAACTTCCTTGCACATAACTTTAACATTTAATTTACAACGTGAATAAAGAAAAATCCAGTTAATCTACATATCTATAGCTAGTATAACACGGGATTTTAAAAATTTTGATTTTTTCGCTATCAGCGAGTACTCGAAAAAAACTTGTAATTTTTTCGTCCAAAAAAAATTTTTTATTTAATTTTTTTTTTAATTGTTAATTTATCTGTTTATTTGTCTCTTTATAAGTATTAGATCATTTAAAATTTCCCGCCAGTCCTATAGTCGTCGACCGCGCATGCGCATTAGTCGCTACCGCGGTTACCCGAACCGACCGCTACGCGGCGTCGACGATTCCGAAAGTAAAAATTGCGTTTCTAAAGCATATAAGGGACAAAATAAATTACAACAGCATCGCTTCTCGGCCTTTTGGCTAAGATCAAAGTGTAGTATCTGTTCTTATCAGCTTGATATCTGGTACGCTCCCCATTGGGGAGCCAGTATATCGAACTGCTTTTTGGAAATAGGTGGAGTGTCTGGGGCTTGCTCCGACTCCACCACGGGTCGACCTTGCCTTGCAGAACCGTAAGGAACGGCCCATATAATATAATTCAAACATAAATATTTATTTATAAATTAATTACTTATAAAAAAAAAATTTGTAAAAAAATTTTTTTTCAAAATTTTTTTTTTTCAAAAAATTTTTTTTTTCAAAATTTTTTTTTTCAAAAATTTTTTTTTAAACTTAAATTTTTTTTTTTTCAGAATCAAGCGCCGGGCGGCGGCATAATGTACCCCGGGACGAAGTGGTGCGGCCCGGGCAATATCGCCAAGTCGTACGACGATTTGGGGGTGCACGCGGCGGAGGACGCCTGCTGCCGCGAGCACGACCACTGCCCGCTGACGATCGGACCGCAGCAGTGCATCCACGGGGTCTGCAACACCTCGCCGTTCACTCGCTCGCACTGCGACTGCGACGCTAAATTCCGCAGGTGCCTGCAGACCATCAACACGGAGGTCGCCAACACCCTCGGCGCACTTTTCTTCAACGTCATCCAGGTGACGTGCTTCAAGGAGAGGCGCCCCTGCTCCCAGTGGCAAAGGTAAGCACCCCAATTATTTTTTTTATTTATTTTAATTTTTACGTACACTGAGAGAAAAAACTTTCTTAAAAAGTGCTATTGTGGGTAGGAAAGCAGTGACAGTCTTGTCAAGTAAGAATTTTACGTATGCAAAATAATCGTAATTTAATTAATGTATGGCGGTTTTTTTGTAAATATTTTAGCACTACACTGGAATGGCGGAGATCTCAAAAATATATTTTACCAAATCAATGGCAGCCAAGAAATGTTGTGAATAAAAATGCAGCCTTGAACTCCCTCATTCAATCTTTTAATACGTGGCTTCAACGGTTGTTTTCTTATCTACCAAGACACGTTCCTCGATTTTAATAATATGCAAAAATTGTAAATGCATCTTTTTTTTTTTAAATACTGCTTGGTGACGGCTGTAATATACCTATGGGCATTTTTGAAAAAAAAAAATCATCGCACATTTAGTCTAACAGTTTAGTTTAACAGATTTTAATTAATGTTAACATTCATAAACAATTAACTAACGATTCTTTCACAAAATTTTTAAAAGAAACATTTCCTTAAAAGTAACAATTTTTTTTTAGTGTATATAAGACTAAATGTAAAATTATATATTTGTAGATATTTTGTATCTATACGCATATTGAATGGTGGTGGAGCAAAAAAAGAAACAAATTCACCGCTTTTAAAATCACAGGTGTCGGTTAAACAAAAGTGAAAAAAGTCAATTTGCACAGTAGAATTAAAAAAAAATTTTTTCAATTTCAGAAATGGATACGCAGAAGCTGAATGGGCGAAATTGTGCTCCCAGTACAAGTTTCAACCCAGCGACAAATACGTGCCATTGATGCCGCTGAATTTGTAACGATAAAATTCAAAAACGCGCGAAAAGAGAAAATCATGACATTTTCTTCCTCCGCCGAGGAATCCATAGTTTTTTTTACTGCGTAGTTAATATTGCGACGATGACAATGCAATGACGATAAAAAAAAGAATGTTGCGCGTCAATTTATGTATAATTGTAATTTCGTGTAATATAACAATTTAATGTACGCATAATTTTTAAGAGCGAAAGAAAGAAGGAAACTGTAGTTATACGCTTCGTAAATGCTTAAAATTTGTCGAATCAATGTTTATTATTTTTTAATATTAAGCTTTGGTAAAATTTCACCGCATCGACCCTGTATTTTGAGTTTAGCATGTGCATCTGCTCTAGTCACTCCTATGTTCAATATTGCTACAGGTTTCACAGCCTCGGTAGCTTGAAGAACTATTCTATATCCTGAGAATGTAGTCAAAGAAGTTCCAAGAACAAGTAATGCATCTGCTCGTTCAACTTCAAATTTTACATTCTCTACAACTTCTCGTGGAACATTATCACCAAAAAATACGATGTCTGGCTTCAGGATTCCTCCACAGTTTGTGCAAGCTGGTATTTTAAAATCTGCTATTTGCTCCTTTGTGAAAGAAATTGTTTGTTAAAATTGAACAATATTTTATCTATAATAGTAGTAATTAATAGTAAAATTAGTAGTAATAAAAAAATACCTCTGATAAATCTACATCACCATCTGGACGAATTGTGTCACAAGATGCCCTCATTTCTGGATTCAAGTTATTGAGTGTTTCTTGAAACAAAAATCGATCAAATTTATTATCACAATTGAGGCACATTATTCTATAACCGGTGCCATGTAGTTCAATTACATTTCTACTGCCAGCTTTCCTATGCAGATAATCTACATTTTGTGTAATAACGCAGCTCACTTTTCCAATTGATTCCATATCCCTCAACCATTTGTGAGTATAATTAGGTTGAAACTGTGAAAATCTAAAGTTAATAATAACTTACACCTGGATAAAACTTTAAAATACTTTGTCAGCTGCAAGAATTTACCTTGGCCATGCCACATAATTCCTCGCCCAGTATCGCCTTCTTGTTTTATCACTTTTACAAAAATCTTGGTACGAAACTGGTCTCCGATCGCTAGTAGCAAACAGTCCTACGCCTTCCGATCTATAATCTGGAATCCCACTTTCTGTAGATATACCTGCACCCGTAATAACACATATTTTTCCAGTGTTTTCTATAAATTGTTTTAATAACTCGACATCCTCGGATCTCACTGGCTTACATTTTGGAACAAAGGCAAGATTAGACAAACAATTGTATCTGTCACCTGTAAACTTATTAAATCAATAAATACATGATAAGGTACTTTTAATGACAAGAAAATTGCAATTAATTATATGCTAACCTCCAAAAATCAAGGGTAAAGACAATTTTTTAAAATTGATACTGTCAACACTTCTTATTAAAGACATTATTTTCATACTGAATATTCTTAAGTTTTTCAGGTACAACGAGGAAAAAATTCCAATAAACAGAAATATGTCACGATAACATTTTAATTCTTTTTATTATTTTCTAATATTGCGTGTAAATTCATCACTTCTACTCTACTACATTATTTCGTCTGCTACTGTAAGAAATGGAGTAATTATTGAATCTGTTTTATCGACGGTCGATATTATGGAATTACGTAATAATATTCGAGCGTGGGCAAATGTTTCGATTTCAAATTCTTAATAAAATCATCGCGTTTAAAAAAAAATGAAACTTCAATTTATAGCGTCGAAAACTGTATATAATCGAAATACACCGTGAAAAACACTGACGATTTAAAACTGCTATTGATTTTCAACAATTTATTTTATTTTTTTAAATTTTTTTGAATAAATACATTTTTATTAATTAACGATCTCGTAAAAACACGAGATTTAAAATCGCATCCTTTGTCCCGCAATATTTGTTCTATTAAGAAAATTTTTATTTGTTTTTCGATATTCTCACTGTGAGCTTTTCTCGAACGCGGCACATTTGAATCATCGCAGCAAAAAAAAGTGAAATTTTTTTTTCTGTTTATTTGTTAAAGATCAGTTTCCTTAATATTGGAAAATAGATTTTATTGACTTAGGCAAGTGATAGATGTCGGCTGATGAAATATTTTCAGCTTCGGTGTAGTCCAGAGTTCGATGCGTCAAGCGAAGTGTACGCGATGCAGGATTTTATCTGACTCTCGATTGAAAAGCTGAATAAAAATTTTATTCGATATTTATATAAATGATCGATAAATAACGATTAGATAAGTTTATCCATTAAGTTGTATAATATGTAAATGCAACGTGATGCGCTATTTGCATGTTTCTTAATTTAATTATATAATTGCTTAAAATAAACAATTTTTTCTCTCAGTGTGTATAAAAAATAAATATACAACGGACTAATAGTCCTTAATTAAAAATTAATTTTATTATATTAATTAATTTACAAATTAAAGCTGACGATAAAGTTAAAAACTCATAAATAAATTATATTTGTTTTACATAGTTTTCGTATACAATTTTGCACGTAAAGGTTTTTAGTCCATTTAATTTGCATTAAAATTAATAAATTAAACAAATAACATAAATTAAATTGAAGTGACACTCAATTTAAAGCATGTAAAGATGTATGATAATAATGAAACTTTTTTCGCACGCGATTCGCACTAAAATCTTCGCCCTTCGTTAATAAAATTTTCAACGAGGAAGTAAATATCGATCGAACCTTACAAGAAAATCGGTCGAAGTTCATGATCGCCGCGGCGTTATGTATGGCACTGCACTGTAGCCTCGATCTTGCTCTTCTCGTTGCATCACACGCGAAAAAAAATATTCTCCATTTAAAAGAAGAAAAAGGCGCCAAAAAAATGCATTTCAATGACAATGATTAGGGCATCTTCACTGTAAGCCGCTGCACTTGAAAATTTTATATTTTATATTTACTGGACACGTCAATTCTCTTCGGAATTTGCGCACCCTGACCACAATCCACAATCTACAAATAATAAAATTTTAGAAAAAAAAAAAAAACAAGTTTAGAAGAATACAATTTTAGATGAATAAATTTTTAGAAAAGTACAATTTCAGAAGAATAAAGTTTTAGAAGATTAATATTTTTAGAAAAATGCAATTTTATAGAAGAGTATAAATTTAGAAGAATAAAATTTTGGAAAAATACAATTTCATTTAGGCAGGTTCAACATTTTTCGTGCAGCGGAGTATTCACGGGCATCTGGATTTTCATTGAAACGATCGACAACTGGCAACAATCCATAATCTCTGGCGGTTGGGAAACGCTTAATTTCCGGGGGGGCTCGATTTTTTCGATCTGCAGTTGACGAGAGTCTTCTCGAGATTAAATATAAATCGACCGGGGAAAAAAATCGTTTTAGTGCATTTATAGAGCGCAGCCTCCTGCAAGTCGTTATCAGTGCGACTCCAACCGCTCGGCGTTGCAGGAGGTAAGAAACGATCGAATCGAAAAAAAAAATCGGACGTTTTGCAGATTTTTTGATAGACTCCCGCGAACTGAATGTATATTCAATTTCTTTCTCTTTCTTTCGAAAAAAAAATTGGCACGTTTCGTGAAGTATTTTTTGAAAAATTTGTTACTTAAGGGGTGGTGAAATAAAGCATCGTTCGTTTTCTTTTTAAAAACACTTTTTAATCTTTTTTTTTTGTTAAAAACGACGACATTTCAATTTTTTTTTCTACGTACAAAAGTCAAATTTGTGAAAGAATAATAATAATTAGAGCGAATTAACGATCTAAAATATAACAAATAAAAGTTTGTTTAATTGTTTAAAAAAAATATATATATTCGGATTTGCAGTCTGACTTTATTTAAACAAATCCATTAGCATTTATTAAATAATAATCTTATGTCATTGTCACATACACTCTGACAATGTTTGTGTAAGGAAAATTCATAATTTTGCACTCGAGCGTGTAATTTATAAAGATGATGAGGAGTCAAAAAAAAAAAAAAAATTCAATAAAGTCATGACATTGAAATCTTTGTGTACTTTATCATTCTATATTTACAAGTTAATCATACGTTAATATAAAATCCGTTGCATCTCGAAAAAAAAGTTCAAGGCGCGACGATAATGCTCACGAGCCTATACGCACAACTTTTCAATGTGACCCCTTTTGCGAGAATTTTTAAAAAGTTTTAAAAAAAAGTTAAGAAGTTTAAATAAATTATTTTTTTTTACAGAAAATAAAGTTTAAACTTTAACGATTACGGTCCCAAGGTAACCATCGAAAAATGTACACCAGGCTCGTGCACAAATTCCTTCTCCTGTGGATAACGATTTTGATCAGGTAAAAACATTTCTTGCAAATAATTATTTCTAAAAAGAAAACAGTTAATACTGCAAGAGAGACAAAATAGAATTTCGATGAATAAAATAAAATACGAAAAATAAATAAATAAATAATTTATTGATGATATAAATTTAAAATTACAGCAGTTGCAATGCTGACAAAATAATTATTGACACGGACGCGGGTGGAGACGATGCAGTTGCTATTTTATTGTTCCTAAGAGCCGAGGCGCAGAAAATTAGTGGATTTCCTCACGAACTGATTGCGATCACCTGTTCTTACGGAAATACGAAGGAGGAGCACGTGGAGACAAATGTTTTAAAAATTTTGACGTTGACAAATAGAAGCGACGTAAGTAACGTAATTATGTATATAATTATATATACTTTTTATTTTTATTATACTTAGAAACTAAAAAATAAAAAATCCTACAGTTACTACTAGTTTTAACAAAATATATATTTACCCCTTTAAAATAATAAATAAACTTTCTTTAAATTTAATCTTAATACAACATTTTTTTTATACAAGCAAAAATCGGTTCTTTTTTTTGGTAAATATAAATTTATTTTGCAGGTGCCGGTTTACGGCGGCGCTCAGCAGCCTTTCAAGGAAATTTTCCCAACCACCTATTTTTACGGTAAAGATGGTTTCGGGGATTTCGATTTTCCGCACAAACTTGTCGGTTCGGTGAACAAATCGGTTCCAGCATCGGCAATACTCGTTGAGCTAACGAAACAGTATGATGGTAAATATTTTATTTTATATTCAAAATTTTTGTAAATTTATTTGTTTCTAAATAAATTCATTTAGTTTTAATGAAATCATTACTTAATTCAAAAAAGTATTTACTATAAGTACTATTGAAGTAAATTAACAATTTTTTTTTCAATGTGCTATTTCTCTATTTAAAAAAAAAGTCTCCAAAAATTGACATATACTGATACAATTTTTGTTTTCGTTGTTTTTCAAAGACGTAAGTATTATCGTTCTCGGGCCGACGACGAACGTGGCACTGGCCGCGTCGCTGGATCCGAAGTTCGTGAGTCGCGTGAAGCACTTTTGGGTGATGGGTTCGAGCATTGCAGCCGTGGGCAACCTGCGGCCGAACGTCGAGTTCAACTTTGCCGCCGATCCCGAGGCCAATTACATTCTCTTGAGTTCGGTGAACGCGTCGCAACTCACGCTGTTCCCCTGGGACACTGGATTCAAAGCCAACATCTCCAAGGTGGGCTGATTTCATTTATTTTTAATAAAACGTTAATAATTTTACATAAAAAGTTTGTTTTTTTAACAAAAAGTTTTTTTTTTTTACAATTACGGCTCGGTAACTAACGATTTTTTTGTTTAAAAAGCGATCGATGTTGTCACAAGTAACGATTTAAGTATATAAAATAACAAACAATATAGTTTATATCGAGCGAGACCAGCGCACAGGAAAATTTTTCCTCTGCTAGATTACTTTTACAATGTGATCACATAACATCTGCTTTTTTTAAATAAATAAAAGAGAACAAATTTACCAGGTAAACTTGAAAATGTGAAATTCACTTGGAAAGTGCGAATAGTGAAAAACCGTTCACATGCTAAATATGTGAAAGATTTTCCACCTAAAATATGCACATTTTCCAAGTGAATTCCGCATTTTCAGATTTCGAGAGTACCAATACGTAAATAAAAATACAAGCAGTAGCGCCTAAAACCTTTATAACGCACAAAATTTAATTGACAAAAAAATTTTTTTCAAAAAATCAGGAGTGGCGTCAACAAACACTGGCGAGCTACAAGTCGCCGTACATCGACTTCCTGAACAAAGTCGAGGCGATCGGTCTGACCTCGAACGAAACGGCGTACGTTTCGGCGGACAGTATGACCGTCGCCGTTATGCTGAAGTCGAGCATCGTCACGGCGTCCGTCGTGACGAACGTCGAGGCTGTGACCGACGGCCGCGCCAGGGGCTCCGTGCTCATCGACTACCTGGGCCTTACCGATCGCCAGCCCAACTCCAGACTCATCCAGACCATCGTCCCCGAGAGCTACAAGGAGCTCCTCGTCTACTATCTCACGTGTGAATACCTGCCGTGCTAATTTAAAGTATTTTGAAACTGCATTTTTTTTAAAAAACTGTACGCTTGCCTCTCTAACGTTGAATTGGTGAAAAACCACTGATTAATAGTGACTATTCACCAATTAGAAAAGTGATAATTGCTCCGCTACGAATTAGTGGAAATATACTATTTGAAATAGTGAATAAAATGTACTAATTGAAATAATAAATATATGCACTGTTAAAAATAGTGAAAACTGCTAATAAATTAGTGAAATTAAAAGTTTTTTTTACAAATATTCAAAATAACATAAAATAATAATGATAAGCCTTAAGTTGTCGTTTAAAGTTGAATAAAAGAAATTTAAATTATCAACTATCGATCGCATATTTATTTACCCCAAGAAATCGATTCTGACACTAATATAAACATACATTGACCAGATATATAATCACGGAAAATTGATAAATTATTATTCAACCCTATGTGTTGTCGAATAATTGGCTAATTTAAAAACAAGGAAATACAAGTTGAAAAAATCGTGTGATAAAATTTATATAAAAAAAAAGTGTCCGTGAGATACGATATCTGTTTACATTATTGCAACAGAACTTCGCTTGGGGTTCAGTTGCGATTCTCCATATTCCGTCCTCGAGAGCAAGAGGAATACAATAATTGCTTCTGGTCTAAATTACATAATTTATCGTATACAGTTTTTTAAGATTAAATCGCGCACATTTTGCGTTCAAAGATAAGCAGCTCGCGTGAGCGAATTAATCATCTTGTCTGAAGGTCAAGATCTCGAGCGGAAGTCCAGCCTCTTTGTTTCTTTGCGAATTGTACATTTGCATCATCGCGAACCCATAGTTTATCGACGGCAACGCACAAGTTACAATAAAATTTATAATTTTTAATGACAGTTATAATTTACGCTTATTATTAAGTGGATTGATCGGCGACAAAGGCTAAATATGTCTTTTATGTTCCCGAGGATTAAGAATAAAAGTTTCTATATCCAGGTGTCAAAAATCCGCTTAGAAGCTTAAATCTACGAAAACTACGTGTTTTACGTTCACAAATGTAACAGTAGAATAATTTTCTTGTTAATTATTTATTCTTATAATTATCTATTCTTTAAAATATAATTTTGTACATTACGGTGCAGAAACGATAAATCCTACCACAGCAATTATAGGAATTACTGAATTATTATTTGTCAACGTGAAGATAATAACAATAAACTATTATAATCATAATTTACAAATTACTATTCTTACTCGCAATATCTACCGGTTATATTATAATTCAATCTACATTTTTTTTAAATCAACCACGCCTTACGTTGAATCATCATAAAATAATGAACCCTGTGATGAATATTAATATTATCACAATATCGATCTCTAAATTGCTGCTGATTCTTGGAATGACGCGAAAATCTGTCTGGTATTATCAAATTAAAAATCTCTGGATTATCAAATTTAAAAAAAAAACAGGCTGTGATTATGAAGCTTCTATCGCAAGGATTTATGAATAATTTTCTAGAGATCGATTTGCAACAATTTTCTATACTCTGGATTGCATCAATGGCTTTAAAAGATTAAATTTTCTTCGAAACTAAGGAATAATATTCCAAGCTTTTTTTCCATCACCATCGCCCACCTGAAAAAGTTTAACGTAGGGTTACTGATTTTGTATAATTGCAATGAAAAATTATCGGATCAAAGGAAGGGTAAAAAGGGGTGGTTTTCCTTCAGAATTTTATTTCTTATAAAAAAATTCTGTAGGTATTCTTGTTCAACAAATCCTATAGGACATTTTTTATAAGGGCTGATAGGAATTTAAGAACGAAGTATAATTTCGGAAAGTTTGTTTATACCTTTTTAGTTAAATGATCAACGCAGGACATGCGGATTCGAGCAGCCGTGGCAGGTGAATCAAATCTGAAAAATCCACGAATTCCCATGTCTTTTCTCGCGGCTTTAATGGCTTCTTTGATGGCAAAAAATACGGTGGATGCTAACAAAAGTGGCGGTTCACCAACGGCCTATAAAATAAAAAACGAGGAGCTTTAATTTATCATTAAAATTCGTCAAAGAAGTAACATTACTGAAACGTTTAACAAAATTTCGACCTTCGAAGAGTAAACTGCACGTGGATTGGATGAACCTTTGAGCAAGGAGACGTTGAATTCACGAGGGATGTTCGCAAAACTTGGAATTTTGTAAACGCCTGGACCACGGCTGTAGACCGTCCCAGTTGGCGAATAAACCATTTCTTCTAATGTGAACAGTCCGTACCCCTGCATAAATCCACCTTCAACTTGGCCAATGTCTATAGCCGGATTTAAACTTTCTCCAAGGTCCATGACAATATCCGTCCTTAATACCTTAAAAGAAATTTTTTTTTTATTTATTTAGTTAACCAGATTGATAACAGAAATAAACCCTAAAGAGGTAAACGCAGTCACCTTTGCATAGGCTGGTTTAAAAAATTAAAAATAACTTAACACTAATATTCCAATTGACGAAATATACGTAACTTTAAAATTTAGAAGATTAACGAAAAAACGTGTGTAAAAAAAACGTGTAAATCATTGTTTAATGTTCAAAGGGCTGCTCAAAGGTTTACAAACATTTTTTTAATCAAGTTCAATAAATAAATAAGTAAATGTTTTTTTTTTAAGTTATTCTCGCCTAAGAGAATTAAAATATATTTACTTCGTGATCTCCAGTAAGACAATCGATTTCTACTTCCGTGCAGGCAGCACCGTAAGTGTAATAATTGTATCTTCTTCCCGAATTCGTTTCAAAATTATATCCAATCTCAGGAGTGCGGTAGTAACCAGTGGCCGAGAGACTGACTCTATCGAAGTAAGCCTTTTTTGCCCAATCTTCCCAAGTTCCTTCTGGATTTTCGTCAATGATGTATTGAATTCGTTGCATTATTTTGTTGCAGGCGTCCTAAAAATTCAGTTTATCAATTTTTTTTCTTTTCGTTACGTCTTTGATACTAACGTGTAATTTCTATTTACTCGCTAAGAGAAATAACTTAATAAAAATAACTGTAATCATTTGAAAAGAAGTGACAGTCAAAATAAGAATTATTAGTACTCAAAATAACAACTTTTAGTATTAAAATAGTAATTTTTAAAATTTCAGATACTAAAAGTTAGTACTTTTCATATAAAAAATTCTCACTCGATAAGACTGTCATTCCTTTCCCAACCACAATAGCAATTTTTACCAAGTGTTTTCTCTCAGTGTATACTGCAGTATTTTGAAAGTAGATGTAGACTATCACTATGAAAACAATGACTACATTTTTCAATAAATTTGATCTTCGAGTGCAAGTCTTCGTTAAATTTTACTAAAAACTATGGCAATTTTTTTTCAGAATGACCACAATCTCGGTGACTTACTAAGACAGCCATTCCATTGAGATCGGAGCCAAGACTGGCCACAGTCGCTAAAGTATTAGGAACCTTGTCAACGGCGGTTTCAGAAGTATAAATTTTCTCTGGCTTTATTTTTAGAGCTCTGCTTGCTACCTAAACATTGAATGATAAATAAATACTTTATCCCAGACTTGAAAAGGATTTCATCAATTTTTTCATACGAGTCAAATCAATCGTTCACCTGAACCATTTTGGTGTACAACCCTTGTCCCATTTCAATTCCACCGTGATTTAACAGAACAGAACCATCGGTGTAAACATGGACGAGTGCTCCTCCTTGATTAAGGAATGCTATTTCGTATCCAATGCCAAACATAAGTGGAGCGACGCTCATTCCTCGTTTCTTGTATCTATGCTGCCTGGAACATTGTTAGGTTTTTCAATAGATTTTTCAAAAATACCAAAACGTGTATATTTGTAAAAAAAATGTAAGTAAAAATTTATTTACTCGTTGAATCGTTGAACATTTGCAAAACGTTCATGGTAATCTGAAGATAATAAACACTCGTCCCAACATCGTTTCAGGGTACATTCTGTAACGGGTTGATTGTAGAAAGTTGTATCCCCGTCTCGGTACATATTCCTTTCGATAATCTAAGACAAAATATGGATTACAGAGGGATAAAAGCTTTTTTTAATCACGAGTAACATTTGATAGGATACCTCTAGAGGATCAAGTTCCAAATACTCAGCCACGTGTCGGATCACATTTTCACCGCAGAACATGCCTTGTGGACTTCCAAAACCACGGAATGCCGTGTTCGATGGTAAATTGGTTTTGCACATAAAACCGGACACTTTTACAACAGGCACTCTGTACGCACCCACGATGTTGAATATCGTAGCCTCAAGAACCTTCGAGGGAAGCAAAAAAATATTCATGCAGCTGCATTTAAATGATATGGCGATTATTTTAAAGAGTCATCAAGTTTTAACGAATTTGACTGACTGACTCGTTGAAACAACCGCAAGAATTAAAAATACATTTATTTTCTGTTTAGAAAAAATTGATCAGACGTAAAAATTCTCCAGTAAAACCAACTTCAGTGGAAAGGTCCATAGAGTAGCCAGAATTACTGTAGACATTGGCCTCCACTGCTTTGATCACACCATCGTTGTTGAAACCAGCTTTGTATTTGATGAGGTAAGGATGCCTCGTTCCAGACATCATCATGTCCTCATTGCGATCCAACATGCATCTGACTGGTTTCTTCAATCTAAAATGGTATGAACGTTTTACGTGAGTATAACTTTAATGACTAAATCAATAAAATAAAAAATTAACGAAGAATTTTAATGACTGTGTACTTGTAAGCAGCTACAGAAGTGGGTAAAGCTGTTAGAATGTCTCGGGATTCCTTCCCACCGAATCCGCCGCCTACACGCTTCACTCTGACGTTCACTCGATTCATGGGAAGATCCAAGACGTGCGCAGTCAGCCTCTGAAGCCCCGTTGGATTTTGCGACGCGGAAAACAACTCCAATTCGCCTTCTTCTCGGAAATTCGCCAACGCACAGTGAGTCTCCAGGTAGAAGTGCTCCTGACCGCCCATTCTCACTTCTCCTTCTAGCACGTGATCAGATTTCGCAAAGGCCAAATCCACGTTTCCGTTGTTTATCACTTTTGGACGTGCATTGTAGAATGACTTCGCCTTTATGGCATCCTAAAATATTTCATTTATTTTATATGCTTAATTGTTAGTACACAAAATATTGACTTGGTACAGATCCAAAATTTAGGAACGTCCACTTTCTTATTTCTGATATTCCCAGCAGAAAATCCACATGTGGATCTAAGTGGAATCCACGTCTATCCACATAGTATTTACAACTGGGACAACAATCAGTTTGATCAGAATTAATGTGTAATAAAAAATCGTGCGATGATTCATCAAGAAAAGCTAAGAAAAGTACTTTGCATCGAGCTTTTTTGACACCGTACAGAAAGGCAAAATATTTTTTTCGTCGATTACAAAAGTATAAATTTTTTTTTAATTAAAAAAGTTAAGCTTTACTTTGATCTATTATTAAATTATTGTGTTCAGTAAACCTCAATCGTTATAATTGGCTCGAGTTCCTCGTATTCAACTTTCACCAGTTTAGCAGCCTTCTGCGCCGTAAATTGGTCCACTGCCACGATCGCCCCGATCGTCTGTCCTTGACTCGTGACCTAACGGATTAGGAAAATCGATTATCACGTGATTTGGAAATTCACAACTCCAATATTCTTCGCAGAAATAAATGACCTTGTTAGAAACGAATACTTCCTCGTCGTAAATTGAATGTGATCCAACGCATCTTCGATGTTCTGGAATGTCTCTTGCATCGATGTACGCTTCGACACCCTCGACAGCCAGGGCTTGAGAAGTGTCGATGCTAAGAATTTTAGCGTGAGATTTTGTCGACAATACGACAGCCAAGTACAATTCACCGTCGATGTGCGGAATATCGTCGCAGTAAATCGCTTCTCCTGTTGCCTGTTTAAACGCGTTCACGTGGACTATGGGACGTCCGATTAAATCATTAGAAGACTGATCCTTTGGAACCTGTTACAATAATTATTTTTAATATACTATTGAAGTATGAAACTCTATTAAAATTGTATATTTATTTATTTATTTATTTAATAGTAACCAGTGGAATCTAATTTTTGAACTCACCACTTGAAAATATTGAGAACTGCGAAGAGGTTGAAAGTGAAAACCCTCCCCTGCAGTTTCCAGTTCCTTGGGCAGAGGATTCACATCGAATACATACTTTTGAAGTTGTTTTGTAATGTGCACAAAGCCTTTAAAGAACAAACTGTAGAAGATTTCATTAATTTGCCTGCACTACAAAATTTATTTTCATTCAAAAAAACTTAAAAAACTTAAACTACCTTAAAGTAAGACTTCGTCTGTATAAAGCCATACCACCAGGTGCATCGTCTGACAGTGGCAATTCTTCGACTAATGCATCTGTGACAGATTCAACTAATTCTGCATTCCATTTCCTAAAACATAAATAATTATATTTAATAAAATTTAGTCTAATTCTTTAAAAAGAAAAGTATCGATAATTTTACATAAATGCATTCTTACTTTCCTACTATGGAGTCGCAAGTTTTTCTGGCTAAAATTGTCGTTGGTGCCATACCTCCGAAGGCCATAAAAGCTTTCGACACCAAACTCGTTCCAGGCTCGAAGTAAACGTTCATCGCAAGATTGACAATGGCAATGTCGTCGTCCCTTCTTTTAGCTTGTTTGTAAGCCACGAAATACTGTTCCTATAAAAACGGAACAAAACAGTGTAATTTTTGTCTTAAGGGTAGGCAAGATGTCTGGTTTAAAAAAAAAGGAAAAAAATTCTTCAATTTTTAACGCTAAATTGAATTCAATTATTACAGGATTTGAAATAAATTAAAATAGGCTGAAAATGTGTGTAAAAAATTGAAAGAACTTCTTTTCTTTTTCCTTTTCCTTATCGCGAAATTAAGATAAATGAAAACCAACAACTGTGGAGTATGGAATCTCAAGGGACAGCAGTACTTCGTCGGTAGCAATGACATTACGACGATACCCGACGAAAAATGTATGATCCATTGTAATCGATCTAAATCCCCTTTCCAGGCTGCAAACGTTCAATTTTATCCCAGCCGCCATCAGGATTGGATTCATGTCGGAAATCGGACTGCCAGTCATGATGTTGCCTCCGATTGCCTAAAAAAAATTATTTTACGTTACTTATTTTTATTTATTTATTTCAAAATGTATTATTATAGCTCATTACAACAAGATTCAAGGTAACATGCAAATATTGTATTTTTACTAAAAAGCTATGCGCAATTTATTTTGTAAGTACTTACTGCAACATTTCGAACTTGTTTGCCGGCAAACCAATGGAGCATCTTCACTATGGTGTCGAAGATTCTGGTTTGTTCCTCTGAAATTTGCACATTGGATTCTCTTGATTAAAATGTCGATGCATTTTTTAGGGGATAAATCAACGTTTTACCTGGTTTTCTTTGGATTTGATCGCGTAATGCATTCTCCAATTCAACGAGAGTTACACCAGCACCGATTCTCATGCCGTTGGGCAATTCCGTTATGTCGTGTAGTTCCTTTATTTTAGCTGGTTGAATAAGAATTGGATACACGAAGTTTTTGAATTTAACTTCAATACCTGCGACAGTAAAACAAAATTTGTACGATCGTTTTAGTCTTTCTGCACTGGAAGACTCTATAAGAGAAAAGTGTTTCTTTTAAAAAAGTGAAGACGGAGAAAAGTTTTTCGTTTAAAAAAGTGAAGACGGAGAAAAGTTTTTCTTTTAAAAAAGTGACGACGGAGAAAAGTGTTTCTATTAAAAATTGCGACACACTTTAAATGATCATGACAAAATTTAAAAATTTAAAAAACTTAAATAACATTCATAATAGCGATTAGTAATCGTCAAATATCATTATTTTTTAACGCATCACTATCGTAAAATTTTCTGACAACTGTGAAGCCATGTTTTTTTATTTTTCAATAAATTGTTGTTGTTTGTGTTAATGCAAAATGTTTCTCTACGCGAAAATGCACAGGTGAAAACAATAATTCTCCCTACCAACTTCTGTATTTCCAATAATTATTTTGGCTTTAGAATATTGCTGCTTCAAGGCCAGCAATTTTTTCAGGGTGACTGGTCTGAACCACGTGATTGTTTTTCCTTTTATAATCAAGTCCTGCTCGTCCAGCTCCGGTGAAAGCTACGGGATATCATCAAAAAGAATTAGAATCACGCATAGACTGAATATCTTAAGAATAAAATTCTTCCTGACAAAATAAATTTAATAAATTTCTTAAGAATAAAATAAAATAAAATTTTTACTTGTAATTTGGGGGGAAATATTAGCTCTTGGGAAGGGTCGTAGGGTGAAAATTCGTCAGTATGAAAAATCTCCGTGGGTTCCGACGTGAAAACTCGTTTGCAGCAAGCCTCCTTCATCGAGCAGCATCTTTCCTTCTCGTTGTTCACCGGGACTCGCGATCTTTCCCATTCCTCCGTAAAAGTTTTGAATCCTTCGATGATTGGTCGGTAACCGGTGCACCTGCAGAGGTTCCCTGCAAACAGATCGAATGAAAAGTCTATATATCAACATTTTTTTTTTATTGTAAAGTTTTATTGTACACTTAAAATTTTGTTTAATCAGTATATCTTATAGTATTTAGAACTGGGAGTACATTAAGAATTTCTTTGATCAATTCTAAAGAGGCGAAAATGTAGTACTTATAAAAATTCTTGACCCAGTGTTTCAATAATATGTGGATAGATATGAATTCTACATGAATTTATATATGGATTCTACGTAAATTCACATGAATTCTACATAAATTCATATAGCTTCTAAATTCTAGATCATAGATTCAAATTCTACATAAATTCACATAGCTTATAAATTCTAGATCATAGATTCAAATTCTACATAAATTCACATGGATTCTACAAGATTTCATCCAAACTCACATAGATTCTACATGGATTTCACATAAATTCACATGAACTTTACATGAATTCTACGTAAATTCATATATATTCTACATGGATTTCACATAAATTCATATAGATTTTACATGAATTCTACATAAATTCACATAGATTCTACAGAAAATCGACATAAATTGATAAAATTGTGATCACCTTGGAAGGCAACCTCTATATCCTGCATCGACGGGAGCGGCTTCGTCCGCAGCAACGCGTACATCGACATGACGATGCCAGGCGTGCAAAAGCCACACTGCGATCCATGGGCTTTAGCGATTCGCTCCTGGACAGGGTGAAGCTTCGTCCTGGTGCTTCCGATTCCTTCGACGGTGGTCACTGCCATGCCGTGCATCGCGCACACCGGCGTCAGGCATGCATTTGCCGCTACGTGACTAAATTGTGGATCGAGTTAAATTTATAATATTCGTTAGTAAAAAAAAAAAAAGTTTTTTGTTTCAATTGAAATAAAAAAAAAACAGAGTACCTAATTTTACCCTGCTGATGGTCATATTTCGATATCATAACAGTGCAGGCGCCGCAGCCTCCTTCTGCGCAGCCAAGTTTCGTTCCGACGAGGCGCACTGAACGATTTATTAAAATTGTTAAGGAAAATTGAAACTGAATTAATTTTTAACTTGTTTGTAAAAAAGCATACGTTTCGTTCGCAGATAATACAGCAGCGTCCATTCAGGCTCCACGTTGCTGTCCTTAATCTGCAAAAAGTTTAATTGACACAATTTAATTTTTTTTAATTTATAATTCATACAATTTTTTTTATTTGTTTTTATTGCGATTATTAGAGTTTTTATTACGATTAGTATAGGAAAATTTTTCACTTTTATTTTGGCAGTGACTACTGTTACAAGTAAAGTGTAAATTATTTTTTGTTACTAAAATTTCTACATTTTGCATGTAAAAAGATTAAATTTAAATAAATGAACACGTGGATAAAATTAGAAGACAATCGATAAATCAAATGCAATGTTTAATTGATTTACATCAATACTCACTTCTTTTCCGTTGACGAAAAAAATTAGAGTATGGTTGATTGTCGAAGACCTCCCATCCTTGAATGAGTTCTCATCGCAATCCTTGATTGTTTTTTCAATTTCGTTTTTGTAAGCGTTCGAATCCATCTTCTAAAACTCTAGAGAATGATCTATCATCTATTTCAATAAGCGAGACTAACCCGCGTTAAATAATGTTGACAGCTATAATAAATAAATAAATAAATAATAAGAAAAAATTGTCATTTAGCAGCAGAAATTATTACACTTTAGTTTACAATAATTATGATTATTTCGAATTTTGAGCAAAGTATTTATTATTCTCAAAGAAGATCGAAAAAAGAAAGCAAAAACTTTAGTTGGTACTCTTAAATGTAACTTTTACTTTATATCTAATCTTTTAATTTTCTTTTTAATTTTTGCAAATTTGTACAGAGGTGCCAAAATTTATCATTTTTCCTTCCTTTTTTTATTGAATTTCTATACAATAGCAAAATAGAGAAATTTATAAATAGAACAATTGGAATGAGTATCTTTCTGCTAAACGCATAAACTTTAAATACTTGAAAATTTTTTGAAAAAAACATTAAATTACGTTGTACATAAATTTTTTAATTTATAAATGTTAGGTATAGCAACATTTGATCGAATTTTATCAAACGTTCGAGCGCCTCGCTAATTTTTAATACTGGACTACTTATAATTTTGGCCTGCTTTCTATTTAGAACAAAAAGTTGACAAATTTTTTATAAAAACAACGTAAAATTATAAACTTTACAAAATATAAACTTTATTAAAAGTAAAGCAGCAACGCATCAACCATACTGTTCTCACCAAAGATAACGACAGAAAAATGTTGCACTGAAAGCAGAAACGTTTTCGGATGTTCCCTTGTATCTTGGCCTAGAGCCCGATAGTCAACTGGTGGTATTTCGTGATAATGTGCTTCAATTTCTAAGATAAAATCAATTTTTTATCACGATGAATTATTACAAGTGCTCCACCTCGAAAATGCAAATGCGATTTACCTTGAATTAAATTATATCGTCGGTTCGGTTTCAGATCACGCACATACTCTAAGCGGAGAAAAAAAAGTTCTCATTTTTATTTCGCATTGACCGATGCACTTGTAGTATCTGTGCATATTTCAAGCAGGATCACGGAAAAATACGTTAGAACGTAAAAAAAATTGAGGCAACAATTGTTTCAGCGTCAACTCGCAACTTGACTTTAGTGAACAGAAAAAAACACACAGAACAATTTTTTTCAAGATCGATTAATTTTAAAAATTAAAAATAGCTTGTTACAACGACGTAAATATATAGATGGAATTGATATTTTGCGTAATTTGAGCGGACAGTAGGATATTACAGTCGCGTCTTGGACTTCCTCGTTCGAAACGAAACCAAGGATAGCGAGCACAAAAAGTCAGATATTCTACTTCCTGGCCAAAGTGGATAGGTAGAATGCTTTTTTTTTTAAATTTCACTCGAAAATTCTTCTTAGAAAAAAAAGCATTTTTTGAAGTTGAAAAGGCATATAAACATTTAACACACACGATTTCAGTACGAAAATGTTAAAGTAAGTTTTAGATGTATCAAACATAACAATATAAAAATATATGCAAAAAAAATAATATCTATATAAAGAGATTAAAAAAAGATTAGTAACATTTGCATTATTAACATTTATTCTTACAATTAAAGAAATATTAGTGTTATTTGTACTAATTAATAGTAGAGTCATTAGTACTAATTAATTCGTACGATTGTTTCCGGCCAGTAAATTCAGATGTGAATAATATTTTTTATCTCGAATATTGAGTAGCATTCGGGTATAACTTATTTTTTTTATATGCCGAAAACTAAATTATGCGGAGACTTGTTCCAGTAGTAACATTATTTCGTGACTCATTTCGAAGGAAAAATCGACTGCGATCTGTGCGTTCGTATTTTCTGCTTCGATTACTTATCAGCATCCGTTTACAAATTACATCTAAATATTTCTTTAATACATCGGCATCTTATTGTTATTGCCTTAATTTCTATTCTTTTTTCATTTCACACTTCTTTACAGGTGCACACGGGAATTTTGGTACGTCGTAAAAAATGTCGTGTTTATTATTTTCATTCATTTATCTACTTATTATTCCATACTTATTTCTTTATACGACGTAGCAGTATGATAAATGTTCAAACGTATTTTTATTACCATATTGTTATTTATTGATCAACCTCTCACTCAATTATTCAAATTTCGAATGAACAATAATAAAAAGAAACTTTACAGTCGATTAATCATTTCAGTTTAACAAATACAAAACTTCGAATATGGAAACAATATTATACGGATTTTTGTAAAAAAAATTATGCATTTATAACATTTAATTGATTGTAATACTTGTATGGCACTCTGAAGGCACTTTTTTCTAATAAATATAGTCACGATTGATCTCAACACTTATTGGCACACTAGTAATAATACAAATAGAAACGCTAACAATAATAACTACGCAAATAATAATAACATACAAATAATTTTTTGCTTTTTACAATTGTTGCCTAAGTAATTTCCGCGTAAAAACATCCAATTCTTTTAGACAAAACTCGATAGGAAACCAACAGAATGTTTTAAATGTGGAAATTACTTAGAGCTTTAATTTAAAGTAAATAGTAAACTTTTGAATATATAAATAAGAATTCACTTTTAATTAAATAGACGGCAACGTTTTTCATAATTTAACAATGATTGCTTATTCGTCTTCGATATTATTTACTATGCGACTTAATATTTACTGTACTAGAGCTAATTCGATAGTCAACCGTTTGCTCTATCAGATCTCAAGATTTTTTTTAAAATTTTTAAGATATAATTTTTTTTAAATACAATTAATATGAAACGACTTTAAAAAAATACTGTATCAAATATTCAAACACTCTCAGTTCTTTAAACCTAAAAAAAAACTCGTTAATTGGCTTCGTTCGTTTCACTTTCACTCTCGGAGCTTCCGTTGTCGTTCGAATTCAAAATTGGTTTGTTGGTCAAGTCCGGGTTGTAGGGAATGTTCCGCACATTCCCGGGCATCATCATTGGACGCGTTTTTACTCTGAAGTCGTACGGCATGTATTCCCAACAGAATCGATAAAAGTCGTACCTGTCAAAAGTACAATCAACATCGTTAATTAAAAATTGAACGTCTATTTTAAAAAGCAACAAAAATACGTATGTTTCTTATAATTTCATCCATTCGTTCAGTGTTTTTCCACATACGCTTGCTCCAAGCAAAGAAAATAAAAGAGAAAGCACTCGCACCTAGTGACAATGATATGGAGCTTGGCCATCTTGCGCAGCAGATCCTCCAGCTCGGCTTCGTAATTTTCGTACTTCTTTCTCCGTTGAAAGATTTTCGCGTACTCCGCCAGTTTGAGAACGAACTCCTCGGATTTGACGCGAGTTCTCAATCCGTATCGCGGCTCCATGCACTTCCACAAGTGCTTGTAGAGTCGATCGGTCGCCCACTTTTGCGGACGCGGTAATTTCGGCTGCTTGTACTGCTTGCCGTCGACGAGGAAGGCCTTGTCGATGGGCTTCTTCTCTCGTTTGCGCTTATCAGCCGCGTTCTTGGCCAGAACTCGTTTTAGCTTCTCGGCCGCCTGTTCCTTTCGCCGCTCCTCCTGTTGACGACGTTCGCGCTCGCGCTTCATCTGAGCTTCCATCAACACCTTCATTGCGTTGGTTTTCTTTATCGCAGTGGCCCAAGCCGCTTTGTCGATCGTCGAGACATTCTGATCGACGGTTGTCGTGGTCCTGAAAAAGTCAAACGTTTTACATTATTTATTTCTTTTAAATCGCACACACTCAGTCAAGTTTTTTAAATAGACTAAGTAAAAAATGATGCAACATCGAGTTAAAGCGAAAGTTTATCTGTAAAACGAAGTTGCTAAAATTGAAGATTAATTATTATAGAAAAGAGTGAGATGTTGTAAACTGCCCTGATTCAGACAAGTTTTTAAATACTATATAAAAAAATGGAGTAACTAAAATTGAAAATTAATTTTACAGAAAAGAATGAAACGTTATGCATCTTACATTTGTTTTAAACTGCCGTGATTCTATCAAGTTTTTAAATATACTAATTAAAAAATGATGTAAAACAGTACAATTGAAAATTGATTTTACAAACAATGCGAAATTCAGAATATCAGCGTACTTAGTAGGAAAAGAGGGTGACGCCTCTTCGTTATCCGTAGTCCTCTCATCTTCGTAGGGCATCTCGTTGAGTTGCCTAGTAAGCAAGGGATAGTCGCTGACGTGACTGGACTGGTCACTGATATTCATTACGTCAATCTCGTCGTCATCTTCCTGAGCAGCCGCCGACTTTTTTTCGCGTCGAGAGGAACCTTCTCCTGCTTTGAATGCTGCCGAATTTCTCACAGGTACTTCTGCTGAATTTTTTGGCGATGCCTGCATTGAACGGCGATACGAAACTCTTGCCGATTGCCGAGAGAGTGACTCGGCCGAACGACGAGGGGAAATTCTTGTGGCCGCCTGCACTGATTTTTTAGGCGAAGCCTCTTCAGGTTTCTCGTCGATGATTCTGGTGCGCATGGCTGCGGCTAACGCGGACTCGGGTACCACCGGTGCGATTATAGATTCTTGCTCCCATCCGCGAAATGACATTTGCGTAAGACGCCTGAATGGCTTGCCGCTCAATTTCAGTGTGGATTGTGCAGGATTTGGAGTGTGGAGCAACTCGTCGGACGGTAAGGCACTGCTATCGGACTGAACTCCATCGTCTTCCTGTTAGATAAAGATTTTTTTTTTTTTTGTTCATGATCTAAATTGACTGAGTAAAGTAAAAATAAAATTATAATCTTCATAGAAAGCGACTGTTTCTTTGTTACAATAATAAAAATGTAACAAAGAAGTAGTCGCTTTCAAGCAGTCGCTATAATAATAAGAATATTTCTTATTTACAATAATAAAACAAATAAATTTACATTTTATAGAAACGAAGTGTTACTATTACTATTAGTGTTCTTATTGAGCGAAAGGTCAATTATTCATCAATTAATTTGAAATAAGAAGCGATTGGTAAAAATATTCACCTTTGCTTGGGTCGTGAGGTCACTTGACGTTTCGATGGACCTGTTGCTATTACTTCTACTACTCCTTTTATTAGTGATTGGTGAATTGGTTTTGTTTTGCTCTCCTTGACCATTTGATTCTTCGTTCAGACTGACGGTGTGCTCGGAATTATTATCCAACATTTCGACTGCTGCTTGCTGCTTCGATTTGCGAAATGCATTTTTATCAAGAGATAACTCAGTTCCGTTAATTTCCACTTGCTTCAAACTGCTTTGTAAATTCTTTTGTACGTTCACTTCATTTCTTGACTTTCTAGGTGAATTTTCTGCATAAGACAAGCCGCCTTGATTTTCATTCACACTAGCAGTTTGATTTCTTAATTTTCTCGGCGAATCTGCAGTAGCCAATTTTTGTTGTTTCAATTTCGTGGGCGAATTTTTGGTGAGAGAAGTTCGATTTTCCTTCTGACTCTCTGTGGAAGAGTCTGGATTGTGTACACGTGTCAGTATGATTCGTGGCTTCAAAAGCGAAGTTGATCGGTTCATTGCATCTCGCAACATCGAGGTGTTCGCTTGCTTCGAATTTTGTAAACTCTCTATCCCGGAATTCTGAAAAAAAAAAAAAAAAAAAAAAAAAAAAAAAAAATGAATTTGTCCTTTTTTAATCATAGTTTGTTCAGATTAAATGAAAAGAGCAATTTGAAAATGCACTCTTACCTTTGAAAATTTACCGTCAGCACTGTTCGCATGGAGCACTTCACTGAAAGCATTTTCGCTGTTTGCAGTTTGGCTTTTTTGGAATAATCTCGATTTTGTTCTTCTAATGTATTTTGGCATAGTGGAATTTTCTTCATCACTTTGATGCGTCTCGTTTGCGTTCGAAATGGCTGTTGTTTGAGATTGACGTTTTCTCAAATTTGGAGAATTTTGTGAAGTATTTGAAGTTTTGGACTGTGAATTTTTCGCATGAATTTTTGATGATTCTTGAGTCTTGTTAATCTGTACATGTATTTAAATGTATCAATTTCATAATATTTAGAGAAACAGGCTTGTTTAATGTTAAAAATATTTATTTCGAAAATACGACTTACCTTATTTCTACTGCTTTCATTAACAGAAATTTCTTCGTTGTCAGTTCTTTGACTTTTTTGGAATAATCGAGACTGTGTTCTCCTAATGTACCTTGGCATCGTAGAATTTTCTTCATCACTATTATGTGCTGCTGTTGAATTATTTTCTTCAGGAATATTTTGTGATTGACGTGAACTTAATTTTGTCAAACTTTTTGAAGTATCTTGAACTTCATTAATCTAAAATATTAATCAATGAATAAAGTCATCTATTTCGTTATAAATATTACTTTAATATTGTTAAATATTGAAACTTACTGCCGATGTTCTTTTTGTTGATATATTCTTATCTGAAGCATTTACAATATGAGACGTATTTCTCTTTCTCAATTTTTGTGATAAATTCTCAGACTGACTGGTTTCAATTTTCCTTTTCACTGATCTTCTTTGGGATTCATTCTAAAACATTTAATGTATTAATTTAAATTTATCATTAATAAAATAATAAACTAAAATGAATCATTGAAAATAGTTTAATCACTTTTGAAGTTTCATCTTCATCTCTATGAAATGAACCATCATATATATTTCCTTCATCTGATTCATTATTTAAATTGAAGTCTTGATTTTTAGAAGAAAGCTTCCTTGAAGCTCCATCATGGTTAAATGAACTATTATATATATCTTCATCATCTGATGGATTATTTTCCATTTCATTTTGAATGTCTGTTATTACATTCGATTTGTCTCTTTTGTCTGACTTGTTATTTATAGTTTTTGCTATTGCAGACTCATTTACAGATTTATTTATCGATTGCTGTAAATTACTTCTGTTTGATTTTCTTTGAGATAACTCATCTTTATTTGCTGTTTGAGATAGTTTTGGTCTCAATCTTTGATTACTTGTTGATTCATCATGAGTTAATTCAGTTTCAAGGTCTTTAGGTGTTTGATTAATTAAAGTTCTTGAGACAGAGTCAGTGGTTTCCTCCAGAGCATTGAGAAAAATGTTACTTTTTTCACTTTTATCACCTTGTCTCTGAGTTTTGAATCTTGTTCTTTTCTTTTCATATTCGTGTTCACTTTCTGATTCTTGTGCAGTCGTATAATTTTTTAAATTTTTAGTATGAGATTCGGTTGTTTCTTCAAGAGCCTTAAGAAAAATATTGCTCTTTTCACTTTTATTGATTTTTGCTTGTTGTGATCTAAAGTTTGTTCTTCTTTTTTGAGATTCGTGCTCACTTTCCGACTCTGTTGTTGGATCTATTCTGCTATTATCACTTTGCTCTAAAAATGAACACAAATCAATGAATATTATTAAGGTGCAAAATTTGGAATAAACTAAATTATTTCTACTAAAGTTGTTTCAATTCTTAGAGATATTAAATTTTGAATTTAATAAGTATTTGATAGAATAAATAAAACTCATTATCAATTACAAAAATTAAAGCTACTCTCATTTCTACAGTTATGTATTTTAAAGTTTCTTAGGAATTCAAATTATAATAAAGCACCCAAATACAAATTCAATAAATAAGTAAATAAGACTCTTACCATTATTTAAGCGATCGCTAATAGTTTTTTGTACAACCTGAGCCATCAACTTAGAGCTATTTGATTGCGATAAATTTTTGTGCCAATTGGGAGACAATTTTGATACGTCAACTGTAGAATCTGGATTAAGTATTGAACTATCGTTCCTTGTAAAGACAATTGACGTTGAGGCACGTACAGCTGTACGATCATACCACAAAGGATCATCTACAAATAAAGCAACATTAATAAATCTTAGCAATACTACTAAGAAAAAAAAACTCATGAATTAAAATAAAAAAAACATGAAATAAAACTCCATTCATATTTTATAAACAGTCCAGTTTGCTTACTGCCTTCGTAAACGTTGGTATCGTCATCGAGAAAATCCGACATATTGCCCGATTTACGAGCCGACGATCGACGATTCCTGCTCCTTCGTTGGGCCATTTTTCCTCTTTTTTCTTCTTTTTTCCTCGGACTGAATTAAACGACCCTTAAACGCATACTTTACAAACGCACAATTGGCAGCGACCCTCGAGCGCCTCTCGTTTTGGAGGGAACTGTCACAAATGCGTCGAAATGGAAGAAAGTTTGTCAGCGTACTGAGCGGTGCGTGGTCCTAACACAAAATACTCCGAATGTCCGACGCACATTCAACGAAATTTCAATTTCAAACAAAGGGAACAGCGACACCGTAACGGTCCACTTTCGAAGTTTTTTCTTTCCTCTGCACCCGCTGATGGTAAGCATATAATAACATCCCAACCAACAAACAAAATGACGGCATGTGACGGCACGATGCGGACACGCGTGTCGACTCCTATGTTTTAAGCATAGGACTCGGTCGGTAAACGGCACGTTGTGTTTGTTGGGAAGCGATAAAGTATTTTTTTACCAGAAATTTAGCAAATGCTTAAAAACGTAAACGATTTTACGTCACTTAACGTTGTAATTTACAGGGTAAAATTAGTATTAGCGACGTAAAATCACTAACGCAACTTGTAATTTTCATTTGGGGCTTTTTACAGTGTTGTATTCGTTGCCGGCGAAGTGGCACATCGCTATTGGCTGTCGTTTCGTCATTTTCTGCTTATTCTTCGAATGTTTCGGATAAAACGTAACTCACTCTTACATTCGCTCTCTTTTCGTAAAGATTATTAACTCCGAATTTCTTTGAACATACATGTAACAATATTGATTTGATTAGACCTAACCAATGAGTGTAATACACTAAGTTTTACGTTCTGCAATTTAAAGAGGCTTTTATTTTGCATTTGAAAAGAGAAAAGTCTTTTTTAACAACCAAACGGCAAGTAGATATCCTGTATTAAAGTGTTAATTTGCATCTGGTGTAATGCACATTTTACACATATTGAAGATGCAAAATCAGTGAAACATATGATAGTAGTATCTGCTTCAAGTAGTGACTTTATAGAAAAACAGTTTTTTACTGTTAGAGAAAGCCACTGCAACATTGAGAAATTATGACAATTATTCATCTAGTTTTTCACACGTCCCTTCTCTTACTACTCTGCTCAATCGTCAGTACCGGCAGTGGAAAAAGTAATACAAAAAGGAAGAATAATGAAGAAGCGAAAAATATGGTATTCCCACCCTGTGCATCTTGTAAACTTTTAGCCGAGAGTTTCAAAAAGGTTTATTTACATTCTATATAAATTAGACATTTTAATCAATTTCATACGATTTAAAATACTTTATTCCTATTAAATATTGTAATAAAAAACTTCAACTTTTCAGGGAATTGAAAAAACCAGTCGTGGCAAATTTGAAGGAGGTGATAGTGCATGGGAGGAAGACAAACTTGGTTCTTACAAACTAGCGAAGTCAGATTGATAGAGATTCAAGAAAGTTTGTGCAAAGACCTCGATCATGGCCAGACTCAGTGCCATTCTTTAGCAGAGGAGCTGGAAAACTTTATAGAGGATTGGTGGTTTAAAAAACAAGATAGCGATCCAGACTTTTTTAATTATATTTGTGTAGAAAGTGCTAAAAGGTGTTGTCCAAAGGACCATTATGGACCAAACTGTGATCAATGTCCAGGGTATCCAAACAATGTTTGTAATAGAAATGGAAAATGTAAAGGTGCTGGCACAAGAAAAGGAAATGGCAAATGTACCTGTGATGCAGGATACATTGGAGAATATTGTTTTGAGTGCGGTAAAGGATTTTATGAATCTTTCAAGGATGAGAAAAAATTATTGTGCTCCCCTTGTCATCGAGCGTGCAAAGGTGCTTGTTCAGGGGAGGACCTAAAGATTGCAACGAATGCAATTCAGGTTGGAGACTCATTGACGAGAAAGGTTGCTTTGACATAGATGAATGTCTGGAGAACGACGACGTTTGTCCTGGAAATCATTTTTGTGTAAACAATGAAGGCAACTTTTCTTGTATAGGTATGCAAAGAATTATTTAAATTTATGTCTTTTTATTCCATAAGTTTACTATACTTCAAATTTTACACAGCTTGTGACAAAGCATGCGACGGTTGCACAGGAGATGGACCAGATATGTGTATTAAATGTACTGGTGGCTATCAAAAGAAAGGCAATATATGTGTCAGTGAGTATTAAAAAGAAAAATTAAAATGTTTAAGCGAGCTAGAAAAATGTTGTTTACTTTTTTAAAATGTATTAAAAACTTTTTTAGATTCTGATATTCTTGGGCGTAAAAGTCAAGAAAATTGGGCTAGATATGTAACGTACTTAGGACTCGCAGTGGCCACTGGTATAATTTTGCAACGTAATATATATGCTGCCAGTGTAATTGGTCTTTTTGTGGCTATTTACATATCGATATCAGAATATATGATTGCTCACAGTGGGATTCAGGATTCAATGCCAAATTTAGATATAATGGATAAACTTTCATAATAAATTTACAGTAGATAGAAGAATAATTTATAAAGGGATGAAAGAGGTTGAAGAAAATTTGAATGTGAATGTCCATTTTTAAGTATTTCTAGTCTATATCTATACGTTGTGTACATTTTCAATTAAAAAGTAAAGATATTTTAAATCTGAATGATTGTATTATGTGGTATTTGTCTTATGTGCGCGATACTCGTGTAGGAGAAACGTAAAGCACACACGAGCACCGATCGGACATCTCTAACTTTAGACCCCCATCCCAAAATAGCGGGCGGCCGCGAGCGCCGTCAGCGAGGCTCGTCAGTACGGTGGCACGCGGTGCGCGCGCGCCTCCCGGACAGCCTCTTCCACAAGGCCCGACTGATCGTCTCGATCCAGACCCCCGACATCCTGGAGAATCTGGTAAATCTTTCACCTCGCCAAATTTTTTTTCTTTTTCGGCCCTTTAATCGTGTGCGGAGGTCAGATTGTCGTTTGGGGATGAGCTCGCTTTCCAAAGTGCCCACGTGTCTCCTAATTAGGGCTTTGCTCGCGACCGTGTCGATGAAAAACCGGATGCGAACATTCTTCAGATGAATTCTTCTTTAAAGAACTATACATTTTTCTGTCGTACTTTTGATTCGGTAATGCAGTCAACTACTACGCCAAGTTCAGTCTTCACATTCTATGAAGTAAAGAGAAAACGCAATGATCAATTTAGACTGGCGGAAGAAAAGTAAAAATATCTGGTTCGATTAAAATTCCATTCCGAGGACCATTGTTTTAAGGTGTTTTGAAAAATACACATACTGTGACGTAACGACGTGCTTCTCTACCTATCACAATTACCTTTCACTAAATCAGTAAGTTACTTGAATTTTCAAATTTTATTAAGGCAAACTATTAAATATTGCCGCTTTCAACTATCGCGCCGTAGCTCACGCTTAAGCATGGCAGGATATTGCGTATATGTGCATACAGTTACACACAACTAGCACCAGCTGCTGAATGCGCGCGCGCATGTGAGAAAGATGGCCGTTATTTTGTTATTATGTATATCTGTATCCACATGAAGTACACACACACACATATATATATATATACAGTCCTTAGTCCCTCATTTTCAACACTGTGTTTGATCATTAAAATAAGTAAACGGCAATTGGTCAGTCCTGTTTTTTACATAAAAGAAAACAACAGTTTTTTTTTACTTTAGATGCGACAGAAATGGAGAACAGCGAGACGGAGACGGTAAAAATTGAGCCGGCGATGGAGCCGCCGAAGGAGAACGGGGTGAGTTCCATTCGCCCGGTTCTAGGATCTTGCATAACCTCATCACCTTTAGACCCTTTGTTGCCTATTTTTTCTCCCCTTTAAACATTTTTGTTCGTTCAATTTTTATTCGTTTCCCTATCATTTTGCACCGATCAATGAGTTTTTTTTTCAAATTTTACAAAACTATATTCAAAGAGCAAACTGCATTCATTTTTTTCTATTTTTTTTAATTGTCGCAACATTTTAATCATACTTATACATAATTAGTAGGATAATTTTAATTAAACAAACACGTATGAAGTAAGTAGTTTTAGTGTTAATTACAAGTTTTTTTTATTCTTGTTTCAAGACTAAGCCCGCAGCAATGTCAAACAAAGAGAGAAAGAACAAAGATGAAAAATCTAGAAAAAAAGACGACAGAAGTATAGAACAAATTTTAAAAAGTTTGAACGGCGAAACCCCAGAGGACAAGTTAACTGCCATGTGTAAAAAATATATAGAAGTTATCGATGAAAATAGAAAGTTGCAGGCATCTCTCAAGAACTCAGAAAAATGTATACAAATGATTCAGCGAGAAAAGGATCAAATTCAGTCTGAAAAGAGCAAAGCTATTTTGGCAAGGAGTCGGCTTGAAAGTTTATGTAGAGAATTGCAAAGGCAAAATAATGCTGTGAAAGAAGAGAGCCTAATGAAAATAAGAGAGGAAGAGGAAAAGAGAAAAGAGGTTTCCGTTAAATTTCAGAGTACACTGTCAGAAATCACAGCAATGATGACTGAGACTAACGAAAAGAATGCAAAATTACACGAAGATAATATTGAAATTCATAAGAAATTTAAGTTGGTATTCGATGAAATGGATAGCAGGGAGCAACATTTTCTAGGCCTTCATCAAATAATGAAGCGAGATCTTCAAGTTGCAGAAGCTGAGCTTGCCAAATTTACATTAGAAATGACTGAAGAAAAAGAGAAATTATTAAAAGATAAAAATGCACTGTTACTTGTAAGAATTTAATTTTCTAATATTTTATTTTGTATTTATTATATATTTATCACTAATATATTCATTTATATTATTAGAAACTAGCCGAGTATCAAAGTAAAATTGTTCAACTGCAACAAGTTGAATCTAATTTACGCAGTCAAGTCGAAATGTACACTGATAAATATGATGAATTCCAAACTGCCTTAACTAAAAGTAACGAAGTATTTGGTGGGTTTAACGAAGAAATGGAAAAGGTATGTTACTTTTAATAATTTTTTAAATTACAAAATAGTGGTAAAAAATATACAGTTTTAATTAAATTATACATTTTGTTTAAACAGATGTCCAAGAAAATTCTTAAGTTAGAGAAGGAAACACACATATGGAAAACTCGTTGGGAAAAAAGTCATGCTGCATTATTAGAAATGGCAGCTGACAAGCAAACTACAGATAGTGAAATAGTTACATTAAACAAAAAGTGCTCACTTTTGCAGGAACTTTGTAAAGCTTTCCAGCAAGAAAGAGTTACACTGTTAGCTCAATTGAAACAAAAAAGTAGCGACAATGATTCAATAGATACAAATGATCACTTAAATGTTCAAGACAATCAACTAGTAAGTGAATCATTTATAAAATGTATCGATACCAAAATTGAAGAGCAAACCAAAGAATCAAAGACTGAAAAGACGATTATTGAAGTACAGAATCCAAATGTAGATATAAATGTGGAGAAGAATATTGATTGCGATAAGTCAGAAAATGTCAATGAAGAAACTGTAAATAATGAGAAAGCTGAAAGACTTGTAGATATCAATTCTGTGGAAACAGAAGAAATTCAAACACCAATCACTGTTGAAACATCTGTACAAGACCAATCCTTAAATTGCACAACAGAGGAAATAATCCTTCAAGTGCCTGTAGAAATAAAAGATCTCTCTCAAACTGTGACTACAGTATGTAATCCCGAAGAATCGATAGAACCTGTTGAAAAAAATGTAGAAGAAGTAGTTTCACCAGCTGTTAATTCTTCAGATATAACAGACTCTGCTACTGAACCTTTACTAGATAATCATGTTGCAGAAAACTCTAAAGACACAGGAAATATTGTCGAGGAAGGCAAAGATATACCAAATGGAGAAGATCATGTTGAGAATACAAACAGAGCGATATCGAATGGAGAAGTTCGGCCTAATGCTGTGACAAATAAGAAACATAAGGTAAACTATAAAATTTTCATACTCTATCCACAGTGTATCTTAACTTTTAAATTTATACATTGCAGGAAGGAAAGAAAAAAAGAAAGTAAAAATCTCTACTGTGATGCGGTGAAGTTACTCTGGAAACAAAAGTGTATCCAGTAGACCCTGATGAAGTTAAGCCTGAATTTTTTAGTTTTGGAAACTTTTGACGAGGGAAAAGTTTATATAAATAAAAGCAAGTGTGTTCTTTTTACAATGAAATTTACCCATTGATCTCGAATCAATGTGTTTTTGGCGAGTCTTGTATGAGATCCCATCAAGACGTACATCCTTCAGACTAGTTCCTGGACTTTAAAATCGGTTAATTGTAGATAATACTGACTATTTTCATTTCTTTATTTTTATTTCGATTTATACAAAACTCAATGTTTTAAAAAAAATGTTTATATCATTGTATTGATTCATCTCTCTTGTAATAATTGATTTGTTAAATTGATTTTTACTTTACGAAAATCGTGTTTTTATAAAATATATATTAATTTGATGCTCTCTGCTATTGTTCTTAACATTACTCCGAGTTTAGAATGATTACTGTAATTTAAAAAGAAAAAAATGTACTGTAGTTTGACTACACGCATGCTGTTTTTCTTTATTTACTATTTAAATAATATTTAATGGTTTCTTTTGACTGTTCGTTATATAAGTTAACTATTTGTCTTATTGTAATAAAAGTGTATTTATTTATTTTTTATTTTTCATGTTTGCCACTATAAATAATTCATATGAAAGCCGACAGTTTTATACATTCAATTAAATTGCGAACATTGAAATAGATACCCTCCATATCATTAGAAATTTAGTACTTATAGTTATTGTAGAAAATGAAAAGTGTAGTAATTTTGAAAGGAAAGACTTTGTACATAAATGAAATAAAAAGTATTAAACATCATGCCTCTCTCTGAGTTTCGTTTATCTTATAAAAGTTGTTGCTTCATTTATAAATTAAATGTCATTTTACTATATTGTTATTTTTACACGGTAAAGTGAAGTTTGTCATCTTTTAGTATTATTTTCTTGATTTTTTAGAACGGAGCCTTCTGTGCTATTAATGGAAAAGTTGGAAAAATTAGTTCGTATGGAAAGTATGTAATTAATTGAAGTAGAAAGTGGATGAGGCTGATCGGCGAGGGATGATTTGTGACTTTTTACATTTCTATTACATTTAACGATATAAAAATGTAAAGAAACAATGCGCAAGACAGACTAAGTTTTGTAAAGACAGAAACAGATCTCCGATTGATTTTCCCTTCTCGCGATCTCTCCCCATCGGCCGCGCATTTTTCCCAGAGCTCCGCACGCGCGCAGCTTGTCCCGTTATCGCGGGTCCACGCCGCGAGTAGGTCACCGGCACTTCTTTCACCTTATTCCGAAGCGTCCTCGCCTTCTGCCTCTTTCTTTCTCTCGCGCTTCGCTTCGAGAACAGAACACCTTTTTATTTCTATTCCTTCATTTTTTACTTTCTAGTCTCTTTCGCAAATTCATCAAGCCTCTTAATTTCACTATAATCCAGCGGAGCTATGCGTCCCTATCATTTTCGATACAAGCCATCGGCAAAATATGAGAGAAATTCAGCGTTTTGCGCTTAATTCATATACTCATGGAAGCCACAGTAGTCGTTACAAATAAGTTGCCAAAAAATAAAGTAACTGCGAAATTGAAAGTTAGTTTAACAACTAGATTTTTTTCTTTCGGTGTAGCTTTTTGCTTCGGTCGTCCTCGATTCATATTTATTTGCGCAGGACAGTTTGTGCGAAATTTCGGTGATTGTAGTCCACTCGGCGAGCGAAGCTAAAAAACGAGCGACGCACAGCTGACCGCGCGCTCGTGGCCCTTGGGGGCATCGGTGCGTCCGCCGCTCGGGCGCTCCACTTTCCGCCGCTGTCCGCGCGGCGCTCGGCTGCCGTCTGCTCCCACTCCGCGGGCTCCACGCCGGGGCCTCCTCGTAAGGCCCCGGAGCGCGTCATACGGTATCAGTGTCTGTGTCCGGCTCGCGCGAGCACCTGCCGCCTCTCCGCGCTCGGTAAACAACACCCAGCCCGCTAAGCTGGATCGGCCAGGATGAAGCTCGCCACGACCCTCTTCCTCTTCGTCGTCGTCGGTACGTACCCCTGCTCCCTCTTCCCTTTTCTTTTTATCAATAACGCGTCGAAGGATCGAGTCGCATTGACTTTCGCACGAGAATGTATTTATCGATTTTAATAATAAAGCTGACGTGAACGTGTACGGGAGAAATTACTATAAATTTAGTTAACGCGCGAGAAAAATATTGCCGTGCATTATACATTTATAATAAATTTCTCTACGTGCACCACTAGATCCGACGGAGTTATTCACTTTTGCACGATCGATACATGATGCCATAAACTGGTTGTTCTACTTTTTCAATTGAATATTGCGTTTGTTCGAGTAAAATCTTGGCCGTGAAAAGGAAAAATAAAAGGGACAGTAAATAGGGAAAAGAATAAGGGTACCTCGGCTGTTGGAGAAAAAGCGGAAGAAAGTACGCGCTCGTTCGCCAAAAATTTGCCGGTTTCCCGGAACAGCCGAGCCCGATCCGCCGGCAATCTTTGAGCGGCATTGCTCGCCCACTTGTAGGTCAGATGCACCGCTTGTACGACAACTTTCAATTTCTTTTCTTTTTAGTTCAAAAGAAGCGACCTCCCGGATTGCTCGCGCCATTTTTTCCTCGCCGAATTGTCCACTCGCGAACATTTTTATAAATTAAGCAGAGAGAGCCGCTCGCGGAGCTATTCATTTTCCACCATGTAAGTTTCACGCGTTGATAAATAATTCATCCTTCGACGCTGGTAGAATTAGCGCGAGAATTAACTTTTATCTGCAATTCAAAGTGATAGCGAATAATGCATATATACATATTTATATGTATTTACCGTTCCCTCAGTATGAAATTACAAAGAACTCACGAGAGGTAATTGCCTTTAAAATTTTACTTCGCTCTTCACACTTAATTTAATACTCGTTTACCTAAATTCATATAGTAAATCATCCTCTGAATTGTGATTTTATACTAATGGAACACTTTAATGTACTCTATAATTTTACGTTTATACAAGAATAATAATTTAACAAATATTTATTACTATTTTTACATACATATACAAAAAAATCATGTAAATTAATGTTACATAATTCTTTCGTAAATCTGGGGTATTTTTTGCAGGTCTTTGGCTATCTATTTATTTTATGTATTATATGAACTTTTATATATTCTGTGCTATTAATTTCTGACTTCTTCATGACTGACTTATTACTTCTCTATACACTACCATTTAATTTCCGGCTCTTATGCTTTCTGTACTTAGACTAACGTGTCTCAGTAGATATGATAGTTTTTGTAAACTATTATGTACATATACTTCTTTTTTACCATGGCAATACTGTATATATTAGAAAAAAAATCAAGATATATTCGCAAGTATGTAAAAAAGCTTACTCATCACAACCTTAATGTCTTTTCAAATATTCAGGATAAATTTTTAATTCTATAAATTGAATAAAATAAAATCTTCGCATCGTAATGAACAAAAGAACAATTTCGTATTTAACGCGCATACACAGAGAGAGAGAGATAGATTTAATTGTACGATAGTTTTTACCTTGTTTTTATTTAAAAAAAAAAAAACTAGCGAAATTAATTTTGCAATTTTCAATTGTAAAGTAATGAGAGTAGTTGTTTTAATCTCTATCTGCCTATTTAATGTATGATTAATTAAATTAACTTAAATACTAATTATAAAGCACGTTCACAATTTCGCAATTTTGCATATCTAGAATTTTTTATATAAAAAACACCATGCAGTATATCAACAATTACTATACTGCGTAGGAAAATTTAGTAGTCTATAGTTATACTACTCTTTCTGTATTTTTTCCTCTAAGTAGAATAATTATTTTGGTCTTACAAAAGTGATGGCAGAATGTCGTACGAAAATTGACTGAAACTCTTTCTCTCGGTGTAGAATCCAGTTTAACGATTTTAATCAACACGTAGCGATCTGCGCGTTAGTTACTAAGTGTACAATGCGTCTTACCTTTGATAAAGAAGGCATTAATTCTAGCGAAGGAAAATGAAATTATTCCGAAAATGGTCGCGATTAAAAATTGAATCTAATCTGATCCCCCGCGGCAACAAAGATCGGCGATCTCGCCAAAGCCGAGCATGCCGAGCTGCAGTCGCACCGGTTAATTCACTCGCCTTAGTATATACAAACGAGCGGCGATTCAGGTGAGAGTTGCCCAATCGCTCGTTCAACAAGAAGCGTTTTAAATGATCGCGAGGCTGAATTTTTTCCTCAACCCCTCGGCATTCGAAGAGAGCACTCGTTTCCGACGGCAAAAAATTTATTTCAATATCATCCACGGACTGATTCATCGCTAAAAAATAGTCCATCACCTTTTATTTATATTTTTTTCAGTTGTAGAAAAAATTTCGCAGCTAATTTTTTCGTATTTTAGTCTCAATTTTCCATCAACGATTTCTCAATTAAAGATCCTTGCTTTAGTCATAACGTGTTAAATCTTCTGTTCAGAGGGCAGATCGTATATAAGATATTCGAGCATATTTGGAGGCTGTGACGCGATATAAACTTTTAATCCCAAGTTATATGTAACTGACACCGCGCCACCTTAGGGTCAATCTGCATCGCGAGATTGAGGGCGCGCGCCCACCGATCATCTGTTGTTTAATTCATAAGTTCGAAAAGTCTAGCTAAAAGTGATGATAGTTGGTATTTATATTTTTACTGATTTTATTAAAAAAAATATCGAAGAAATTGAAATGTTTACCGGTCAGCCTTGAAATGGGACTGGTTGAATATATAAAATCCAATATTTTTAGAATTTTAATAGCCTACCTTGTCGCTTTGACGCCATAGTGTGTTCCCTAAAAATAAAAAAATTACATTTAAACAAGGATTTTACAAGTTAAAAAAAATGGTGAAAACGTCGCATAAAAAAATACTACAGCAGTAGATATTGAGAGGCTCGATGAAAACCTGCTGTAAAATGCTACTTTCCGAAGGAAATCAAGGCGAACGCAAGTGTTTAAGGAAAAAAAAAAGAAAAAGAGGACATCGAAAGTTAATAATCGACGACACATCGTGTAATCGACTGTACTAGAGCATTGCCTGGCGGTGAAAAGAGAAGAAACCGAGCTGTTTCTTTCGACTGTAATGATACGTCTCGGTTAACTCTCCACGCGCGCCGCGGATGCGTCTTTCTCGATGAGAAGGAAAAAAAGATCATTAACGCATCGACTAGGCTAATAATAGCCGACAAAACATGCAATAAGCGCGCACGTGGGGAAAAGTGAAGACACGTAATTTTGTTCTATGAGAAAAAGAAGCATTTAAAGAAATGATAAAAATAACATTTTAGTATAGGCCAGTGATGTTAAAAATTGATGGTAGGATGTCGCGAAACTCGCATACAGAAATTTGTAATTTTATATTCGAATTCTACTTTTTAAAGAAAAAACGTTGTGTTTACCTTGTTAAACGGGCGCCGATCGAATGAATGCCTATCGATATTACCTAATGGAACTTACTTTCTCGGACAATTGATAATTTTAGAGAAATAATTGCGCAACGTTTGTGCAGGGCGAGTGTCTGGCCGAATCAAATGAACCGGGCATTTTTTAGCGGATGTCGTGAAAGAGAGATAAAAAGGCAAAATACCGGAGAAAACAATGAAAGTTTACGATCTCCATATTAGCGGCTCTTAAGGACGTGCCCGTGCAATTATACAGCCGCCGCGAAAGTGCCCGGAACATTCGGCGACAGCAGTAGCCAACGAAACGACGGTAGAACGTCCTATTTAATTTTACACCGGCGATTACTAACCTCGATAATTATAACAGTGAATGCGAATCACGGGCATCGTCTTCTCTTCGATTGTATACGCCAATATTTTATAACATTATCTGACAAATTAATTAGAAATCACTTGAAAAGTCACTGAATTTAATAAAGAACAATTTATTTTACATATTAACAAAATATTATTTATTTCAATGTAACACTTTAAATGCATTGCTTTTAATTGATTTTAAAGAAAATTCAAAATTTTTTAATAGTGAAATAATGAAAAAAAAGCAGGCCAATAGTCGCGGATTTCCCTGGGAAATGGTGGCAGTTGATCGCTTTCCAAGTGACCGCGACGATCGGACACGCAGTCTACGAGGTGATATTTTACGATTTGGCGATAAAATTGCTCGACTCATTATTTTACCTCAACCGTCGGAATTTGTCCCTATTGTTTGGCTAAACGAGCGGGACAAAGTCTCCGCGGCAACTCCGATAGGTTTTGCGGTGGCACGTCGAAAGTGATTTGCTTTACATTTCATTAATTCACGAGGTAAACAAGTGAATTCCGCACGAAATTTTTCTTCGCCGTCGTGCAACTTTTTCCGAGTTTCTTCAATTCGTTTTTCAACCAACAATTTTCGGCTAATCACAATATTTACACCGTTTTGGAAATGTTTCAATTATTTTCTCACTTTTTTCCTTTACTTTGGTGAAAAATTTAGCCCGCTTGCAATTATATTGCGCGGGGAGAGTTATTTCCATTATTTAAAACGAAAACAAAAAAATTGAAGCAAAACTAGAATCTCAATTTTGCTCACGCACTGTTCAAAATACCAGTTTTATCCTTCGTTAAAATAAAAATGTAACTCGGAACGTTTCTCAACTCACATCACTTTTCGCTGACTTTTTTTTTAATTTTTTCTTTTTACAAAACTACTCGCCGCTAATATTTACGGCTATTAACGTTTTAAGATATTTCTCCTGATATTTACGGCTAATAACGTTTTAGGTAACACCTCCGTAGCTTGTCAAGAATGACATGCTTAAATCTGATCGTGCGAAAATGGGTATTTTTTTCTGATTTAATGGAGCAAGGAAAATTGCACGCGAAATTTTTTTGAAGGATAGAAATTGTTCAATTGAAATTTTGCGTACAGAATGACGAAACGAATAATTTTTTAACGCATAACTTTAGTAAATTATTAGATGTCGGGAAGCTTTTAATTAACTTGAACTATAAACGACGATTACTTTTAAGAAAAACCTACGTCTCTATGATTATTGTCTGAATAATGACCGGGCAAATTTATCGCAGTCCAAGACATTAACATAATCAAGCTGCGTTCAAATACCTAAAACCGTTAAGAAATCGTAAAAAACTGTAGTCTCAGTGGAGCGGCCAAACTGTGTCGATAGTAAAGAAGAAAAAGGAAATAACAAAGAAAAAATGACCCCCCCCCTTCCGTTCCCAAAATGAGAATTAAAATACACGGAAAACAGGAAAAGCATCGCTCGCGCGTCAGTGAAATTAACATATGGATTCCAATCGCGACTCATCTTCGTAACGGAGCACACGACTTATACATATATGACGGCTCCGGCGCGTCAACTGGGTCACTAGGCTGTACGCTCGGGTCGCCGCGTGCTTTTAGCGCCAAATCCCGCCTCGCCGATCCCACGAGAGGAATTTCCGGAAGCACGGAGCCTTTTTTTACTCGCCGGAATCCGTCGAATCATCCGTTTGTTCGCCTTGCTGAGAATTCATGGTGCGCGCTTCTCAGAGTCTATAGAGAGAGTGTCTACCGGTTTACTCCGGTCTTTGGCTCGATTTGTTGATTTTTTTGCTTTTTCTTTTGTTATTCTTAAATTAAAATAGTTTATTTATTTCTGCGTTACTCCACTTCAATAGAATTCATTTTCACTCTATTTCACTTTAGCTGATTTAGTAACGTTTTTTAACCGCGTAACGTTACCTCGATAATTTTCATTCTGAAAACAGTTAGATTTTTTTTATTTTTTCATTCATCATATTGAATATGCTCAAGAGAATTTTTGTAGTTTCCTTCCGGCCTTCCTTTACAATCTTTAGTCGGTAGAAAGTTTTTATTCCGCGCGATAAATATACTCGTCGGTCGTTCCAATTATCCTTTAAAACTACGATCTTGACCTACCTATATAAAACTGACAGATTTGCCCTTATTTTCTGACCCTAACGTTGCGATCGCTCGAGAAAATCAAGTCCATTGGAATTTTCTTGAATATTAATCCTTTTTCTAACAGAGTAATACACGCAACATCTTAGCTGTCAATCGACACCTCTTGGATGATCTCGCGATAAATCGAAAAAATAAATGACAAAAAAGTGTAGGAACTTTAAAAAAAAGTAGAATGCCCGCCAATCAGATTACGAATTTAGCCAAATAACGTGGAAAAAAACGGTGACCTTAAAAAAAAGAGCGACCGCTAAGTACATTAGCGATTTATACAGGAGATCGCGTATATATTGGGCGTTGCGGGGCACGTACCACGGTATACATATAGCACAGTCCGAAGAAACCGGAGCGAGGCGCTGAACACGGCCGGAGACTTTTACCTTCGATAATGGCATCGGACGCGCGCGCGTCTCTTTCGCCATTTAATCGACCGTGCCACGCTTGAGAAAATAATGCGGCCCATTTTTTTCACCATTATCGAGCAAGTCCGGAAGAAAGATGACCGATTTTTCAGCCACTTGTATTAAATTTTTAGAAAGATTATGCGTGGCAAAAAAAGAACGCGACTTGTCGCTCGCACGAAATAAAATTATACGGTGTTTAGCGAGGACTCGAGTTAATAGAATCTTTTTCCAACTGGACAGGAATGAATTAATTTGTTTTATTTGAATTTTAAGTGAAAGCTCCGTTGACCTAAAGTACTTTTTTTATTTAGTTTTACAATCAGCAAAGCGTTACCCAATAAGTCGATAAGCAATAAGAGCAGGAATTTAAAAATTAAACTGAAGAAGATCAAGTCTCGTTATAAGATTAATAAACTATGTAAATAAAAGATAAACGAATACTTGCTTTAATTTACTGTAAAATACAATGAAGATAATATGTTAGGTAATTGTAGCCTGACTGAATAGACTGATTTAGACGGTGAATTTAGTAGCACAGAGTATGAAATATAAAAAATCCAAGCTTTTGTTGAGTGACTTTAACGCAACGAGAAGTGCCATATCATCTTCACGTTTACTGTCTGCATTCAAAAGATTCATTTTCTTCTTTGTTTTACAAAGGTAAAAATAACTCCTTTTACTATTTTCTTAAGCAAAAACTTCGCTACGAGTGGTGCTTAGACGAAAGTGAGCAAGCGAAAGGCCGTTGCAAAAAAGGTCACTTAATAAATAAATAGAAAGAAAAAAGGTTAGTCGGGCCGAATGAAATATTCGGAATCCTCTAAACGGTTGGTGTTTTGCAATTTGGTTTTAGGGTGCACGTGGCGAGAAACAGAGGGGACGTGCGTATTGGAATCGGACTTTGGTTTCACGTTAAACTGTGCCTTCAAGAAATCGGGCCTCTTTCGGGTCCGAAATCTCGGAGGCGTCAAGGGCTACGTTGGTCTCGGTGAGTGTTGCTGCTGTCCCAGCTGCTGCTACTGCGTCTCCTTGAGTCGATCCCTAAGCCAGTTTCGCGCGGGATCCATTACTTTTAACCTTGACACGGTGCACCTTTAGGGATTTGCACAATACACTTTTTATGCACTGCTACTGTACTCCTGTAAATATTTATGTACAATATATAAGCCTATTTTCTTTACATTTACGCCGCTCAATTGAGCAGTCAAGGAAAACTTTTTCAAGTCCAGCGAAATAAAGTGGTGGTTATGCGTGCGGCTTGGGAATGCCAGATCCCATCTTATGCGTTACGTTATATCTTCCATCTTACAAAATATTAAGTGATTTTAAAATCACTCGTTGCTTTTGTAACGATTTCAATGATGGAAAATATTTTTTTTAGTTCAGTATTATTATTCCATAAAATTTCTACAAAATCTATCATGTATAGAAATAAAAGCACCTATTGCCATTATTTTCAGAAATTCTTTATTGATGCTTAAAACATTCCTATTGAAAAGGAAAAGTAGCGGCGACACGCGTAAGGGCGCTCACGAGTAGACAAGTTGCTCGTCGGGCGTCGAGCGTTACGCATTTAATCGCGCGATTAAATTGTGTCGCGCTTCATTTTTTCAATCACCACGTCGATCGATGTATTGTCGTTTAATAGTTATTAAAATCGTAATTTATTGCGAGGCGTTGACGGTGTGCGCGGAAAGACCTCCGGAGGTCGTTGAAAAGTCGCTCTCGCGTCCGCAGCTGTTTCCACATGAAAGTGCAGAACGATTTCGGGACCTTCAATTTTTCACCTTGAATATTTACTCTCCCTCTTTCTCTCGGCACGACGCGATCATAAATCCGCGTCTAGACCAAAAAAGAATTCGACTATTTTATTTTTTGTCAAAAATAGGTGCTCAACAATCGGCGGAGACATTAATATGCTAAGTGTTGCGTTTCGTCGGCGGCGTATTTTTTTTTTTGGCTGAGAGAGTTGTGAATTATAAGAGGATGAAATTTCCGAATATTTCTAAAAAGTGAATTGATTGAATTTGACTTGCGCAAAGTCAATTAGCGATGATTCGACTGGAAACTCACGAAGGTTGGGATTTGGAGCCTGAAGCTGGAATTGCTGCAGCCGCGTGCAGTTACGTCAGTTGCGGATGACATCATTTATATTGATTTTTGGGTAACTTCGAGTAGAGATGCTTTCGTTTTTATGAATTTTCATGAAGCTTTATATATTTACGACATAGATTGCATTTACATATTACTATACTCGGTAGAAAAGTATCATATATTTTGTTTTACTTATAACGCAACGAATAGCATATATTTAAGCGATATTTTGAAGTTCCTTTCATTTATTCTCAGCAGTTTATTAAAAAATATATATATACGATAGGATGAATGAATAAACTCGAAAGAAAAATGAGTTGCGTAACTGCGTAATGAAGGCACACTTTGCTTTACGGCATTCCCCTTCCTCGGGGCGCGTATGCCTTAATTAAGATTCGCATAAAAAATAATCTCCCCTTTAAGTGGCCCCGGTGGAAAAAAGAAAAAAGAAAATGATCGCTGAACAGTTACATTGGGAAGCGAGCGCGTCGGCGGTCGAGCTAAAACAATAAATTTCCATGCATAATCCGGAGTGAAATGCCAGGCGGTCAACGGCTTCTCCTTTTTCGCGAGCGCGTCGCTACCGCTAACCCTACGGTGCGTGCCCGCATCTTCGAGCTCGGGAATAAAAGATAATTCGTTCCGCGTACGCTCGCAGCGTACTAACAGACGCGCGGCGCTATGAGAAATCGTGCAAACGCTCCTCCCGCGGCGCCGTCAAAGTGTGCCGCCGCGACGTTGTCCTCCGTTTTCAGCCATTTCTCAGTCTCGTCGAAAGAGTTGATCGAGTGCTCTAACATATTCTTCGCTCGTTTCTACCATCGTTACCAGGTAATAGAAAATATAGCAACATTTTTTATTTGTCGAGTCCGTCATTTTTTATCTTTAATTAACCACACCACGGTATTTTATATAATCGACATTTTAAATACATATTTACGCGAATGTGCGTAATGTACGTGCATTTTTTTTCTTTTTTAGTTATTTAACACGTGAATTACCTACTTATTCGCGCATTCACATCATTTTTTCCGAATACCTTTAGTCTAAATATAATAAATTAAAGCCTCGCCGCGCATACTTCATACTTGCCTGTTAAAAAAAAAGTGCAGCGGTGTGGGACGATCGGTCGGGAGTATGCATATAGAAAGTCAGGAGTGTGCCTGATTTCGTGAACGCTCAGCGACGCTTTTCCAAGTCGCGCGGCGAAAGCCGCCGATCGACCTCTGGCCACACTTTTCTTTACACTCACTTGCCGACGCGACGATTCACGGAGATTATCGTTGCGATAAGCGAGCGTCGATTGCCGATAGGGTGCCCTCTCATTGGGATAAAAAGAAACACGAGCTTTCGCTTTGTTTATTTAAATATGAATGCAAGTGAAATTTCAATGCAAAATGTCTGCTGATATTTAGAAAAATTCCTTATTGTTGTTTCAATGAACGGCTTCTTTCACTCGGAGCGTGTCAATTCTCCTGTTTTATTTATTTATTTTTTGTTCGCAGAGGGTGTATTTTCACTTTTAGAAAGAAGCCTGAATTATGCTAAGATTATTTTTTCTGTTGAACCAATATCTTAGCTTTGGATGTATGAGTTGATTATGTTACTGACAGTCGCGTGTATTTCTTTTCTTTTTTTTTGCGAGGTAATAATAAGTACATCTAGGATATCTCGTAATAAATGAATTATAGAAGCACCGGCGCTTAATCAATCAATTTAGGGTATTGATAAGTAATTTCTTTTAAGCAGAGAGAAAATTGCAGAATCACCCGTAACGCAATAAGTTGGAAGTGGAAAAAAAGAATTGCCACTGTTAATTGAAAGCTTGAAAAGTCGAAAGTTAAATTTTACACCCGTTTATGATTGTTAAGTTAGCAGGTCTTAGAACACTTAGAACGCTAATACTGTGGCTGTATTTATCGCTGTTCGGGAAGATGGTGATTTCTCTTCAAAGTGTGTTTAACGGCCGTAAAACCGCATGTGCATTGTCTGTTTTTTTTTTTTTTTTTTTTTTTTTAAGGCGTACGCGTATAAATAAATTTATTTTTCAGGATTGACAGAGTTCCTTAAAGATTGTTAGGTTAGGTCAGGCTAAGAGGTGCATTAAATTTAAAAAATGCAGCGTAGAAAATAATCTCTACAACTTACGATATGCTTCTTTGCACTTATTGATAATGATAATTGGCTTTCAAGTCCTCACATGGAAAGAAAAAAATTGGGAAAAAATAAAAAGAATATGATGAAAATATGGAATAAGTACTGGTTTGTACATGCTAATTATTTTCTTCTTATTTTTTTTCGTAGTTCACGTAAAGTTCGTTAAGCAACTAATGAAACGAAACCTTGAACCGAGAGATCTGAAAATCCCTGACCGATTCACAAGTCAGAGAAGTCTCCGTTAAAAAAAGAAAAAGAAGTTGAAATGTCAATTGAGCCAAGTGACATATATGCGTGACCCGCGAGCGCACAGAAGAAAAAAAAAGGAGGCGCACGACATCTACATGACGAAACGTGCTCTCCGCCTTTGACGACTGACATTAACGATATTTTTTTTGTCCAAACCAAGTTTGCACGCTTTCAATTCTCGGAGATTTCTCTTGTCTAACGTCGCGTGATGATGATGGCTTATGCATCGCAAATCGGCGTAACTCCTGCATAACCTGGCGAGCGGTGCATTTTGTGCTTTTCTCACCTCCGCATGTTTTGTCCCGCGAGATTTCAATTTTTGAGCATTTTGTACAGCCTCATTTCAATTTTAGTTGACGTTGCTACTGCTGCTTTGATAAGCCAATGGTTTATGCCGTGGCTGTTTAATCAAATTCAAATTATTAATTATTCTATTGATACATCTTTTTATACTGCCGATCGCTTTGCTCCTACAGATGTTTTACCTGTCTTTTTAATAAGTATAAAAAATTAAAAAGAATATTTAGCAGGTACTATAAGGATGGGATAGAACTATAAATCTAAAGCTTGATTTTGCGATGCATAATTGCAGTTGCTAAATTAACCGTGACATGCAACCGCGAATCCTTATATAAGCGTTGAAAATAATTTTTGAGGCTTTGAGCTTTTTTCTTTGCATCCTGCGGTCGCAACTATTAGAAAAGGACAAAATAAAAATGTCGAAAGAACTGAAAAAGAAAAGAGCCTCCACTATATGTATCCATTTACATAAAAACATTACTCATCGTGGCATTAACGAGTGAATTCACTCGCAGTTCTTTTGTAAAATGATTAACAAATGCTTAAATTAATTACATTAAAAGAATAGTCGCACTTAAACTTTCTTTTATGAAATTAAAAACCAAAAAACTTATATCAAAATGATAATAGAATACACAGAATTCAGTTGAGTTTTCATTCAATTAAAAATCTGACATTTAATGAATTATCATGGAATCTCAAGAAATTTTCTCTAGACAATTTGGGATCCTATTGAATTTCTAAAGATTCAGCTGCAATTGCAACTATACAATTAATAATACTAAAGATAAAAGTAATTATAAAATGTCTATAATTATAAATTATATTAGCCTACGATCCTTTATTCTTTGGCGAATCAAAACTTTCTACTCATGATTGCTCATATTTCACGATTCCCCTTTAGCCGCTTCAACGGAATCAAACACGTTTCACCATTAGCGATAAAATAATTGAATTATGCACGACGAGGAAAAAAAAGAAAATGGTCAAGGTCGGAAGGAATGAGTGATGAATCCTCATTGGACCTCTAAATATTATCTTACGAGATTCGTATGATTCGTGTGATGTAATTTTCAATTGCTCAAACCGCTTTGCATTTTTATATGAGCAATCTCATTTTACTTATCTTGAGATGCCAGTAAACTATATAAATTGCAAATTTTAATAATGAACTATTGACAAAGATTGCAAGTGCTCAATTCACATTGAGTATAATAATAATAATACTCTGACTTCATGTTTGTAATATTACTACTAATCATTTTCTCGCACTTACACTTAATTATACTACTTTTATTCCTTTTTTTAATTAATTAATACTTTTACAAACTAATGAAAAACTACACAGAAATTTCATTATTAACTGTAGATATTTTCACGATAATTTATTCTATACTGTACAATATATTTATTCTGATACAAAGACAAACTTCTATAAAAAAAAGGCTGAATATATGTCGTTCTTTTTGAAATAAAGAAGATGCAGCCTTCACTGTGAGTTTTTTCAAACCTTTTTTTTTTAAATAAAAAAACTAAAAAAAAAATAAACAGCGCGAGAAAACATTACTAGTGGATGTAAATATATCAGTAAATCATCGGTATATGCCTGAAGCATGCAGGAAAAGATTTGCAAATGCATAAAAGTGATAATAATTTATTAGGTTTTTATTTCGATGTAAAAACGATTATCTTGTAAGTGCTGTGACAAACTCCCGTAATTTTGACGTCTACGCGTGAAATTTTGAATGAGCTAAGCATAAGTGTTGGATGGAGAAATGAGCGTACGAAGTGTGCGCGATGATTAAAGACCCATCGAGTGTACACGAACGCGGAATAAAAATTAAGCACATTTTTCAGGTTTTTCAATCGGAGACGAGCTTGGCTTTCGAGATTCCTTGACGAATTTAGAGGTCAGCAGGAGACGCAGTGTACAGAGCAGAAGCGGTGTTCCTGGCGCGCATCCTAATGTGGTAAGAGCCCATTATTGAGATTCCATTTCACGCTTAGGTAAATTCATCATTAACATAAGTTTAATATATTCAAATTTTTTAATTTTATATACATAATATCTTATAAAAATCTTTTTAATTTTAATAAGATCTTATATTTAAATTTTTTTTTTTAAATTAAACTAATATCAATATTGTATTAAAACAATGATCTTAAAAAGATCTTAAATTGATCTGTTAATATAGGATCTTTTTTAAGTCTTAAAAAATCTTAAATCCGGACATAATAAAGATGAATCTTTTTATCGTCTTATTTTGATCTCAATTATTTTTACGCGGGACTTTATTCAAATTTTAAAGCTCATAAAAATATAAGAATTTCGAAAAATTATTAGGTAATTTTTCTTGAGTAGCCATTTGTATAAAAAATAGCTTTCATGACTATTCTTATAAATATAATTCGTGGAAGCTAAACTTTTATGCTTCATTCTCAAGATAAATTGCGTTTTTACATAACTATGTTAAACTGCGATTTCAAGAGTATTCGTGAAAAATAATGATATCGTTTGAAAGATATGTGCAAGCGCGAATAAAGCGTTGATAAGAGCGAACAAGTTCAAGTGGACGCGCAGAGCTCTCGGCTCTCGGGGGGCTTACTAAATAGTGAAACTGCACGCCAAGCCTCCATTAAAATCGCGAAATGCACTTTCAATACTTACGTTCGGATCTGCGGTAGGCTGGCGTGCCGCGGACTTTCGCTGAAAATCCGCGTTTATTGCGCGACGCTCGCGCGTACATGCGTGTGTGTGTATATATATATATATATATATATATGTATGTATATGCACGCGCACGCGCACCGACGTACGCACCGTGGCAATAAACTGCGACGCCGCTTCCAGATGATGAGCTGTAACGCACATTATTGCGAAGCAAGCCTTGACAAAACAACGACCTGTTTTGAGTTTGCATTTTAATTATCAATGCTTATTTACAAACATTCACGAAACATTAAATCAAATGAAATTGTTATACGTTACGAGTTCATGCATCGTAATAGCTGAGCATAATAATTGACGCGCGTGTATCTTAAGCTAAACAATGATTTACATAATGACACTGCAGTTCTTGCCTGTTATCGTGGTATCCGTCTTGATTACATTTATCGTGTTGCTTTAATTTGGATGATATGGCAGCTACAGAGGTCGAGGGTGGGCGTCCCACCGTTCAAGCCCTTGCCCCCGGGCGCGTCGCGGCCGCTGGCACAGCAACCGGAGCGCCAGCGCCTGATAGTCCAGCAGAACTCGTCGGCGGCCGCGGACGCACCGCTGGCCGACGCGCTCAAGCAGCAGCAGCGAGCCCAGCTGGAGGCCAAACTGCGCCAGCAGCAGCGCCTCCAGCAGGAGCTGCTGGCCATGCAGATGCTCAAGCAGCAGCGCCAGCAGCAGCAGGAGGCCACGAGGCTGCAGCAGCAGCAGAGCAACCAGCAGGTGCAGTTCCCGCAGCAGGCGCTGCAGCCCGCCGTCCAGACCAAGAGGCTTCAGGTGAGAGGCCTCCTTCGGCGGCATCCGAGCGTTTCACCAAAGTCTGCCTCCTTCTTTCAGCACGCGTCGGCGCCCGCGCGGCTGCCCAACATCGTGGCCGCGGTACCGCCCGCCGGCAGCCTCGTGAACGCGGACAAGGTCGGCCAGCCGAGGCCCGTCCTCGCCGTGGCGGCGACCTCAGCCGGCCTGCCGCCCTTCGCGAGCATGCCTGCTTCCGCGGCGCAGCTCACCGACAGGATCAGCAACAGCCCCACGCTGCTGGAGGACTCGGCGAACGAGCTCTCGAAGCACGACAACAATCAGGTGACATTGCGTTCGTCGCTTCCCCACAGCGAAGGGAAAGTTGTTTAATCGTGGCATGGCGCACTTGCAGTTGGCACTCGCCGGCGACGAGGTCGCGTCGTCGGTCAATCAGATGACGCTCATGTCGCTGCAGCCCTTTTCCGCGGAGAGTGCGAAGGCGCAGAACCAAGAAAAGCGGCAGTCGATGCCGTCGCTTCCGTCGCTGGCTCCCATTCAGGCCATGGGGACGTCCCTGAAGGCCCTCGCGGAAGCGAGCAACATTACTCTCGAGGCCCTGGAAGCCGCCATCCTCCTGAGGCAGCAGCAGCTGCTCCATAGACAACAGGGACCCGCCAGCACCACGAGCACCACCACACTGTCACCTCTCAAAAAGTACATTCCCACTACACTGAGAAAAATGAAAAATAAAATTTCTATCAATTTCTACGAAAAATTAGAAAAAAGTACTGAACGAAGCCATCTACTCGATTTTTAATCAAAATTACAAATTACTTTAGTTAAAATTAAAAAATTTCTTTTATCAAATCTTCTTAAATATGCTAGCAATATATGCTACTTTATATTTAAATTTTTACTAAAACGATTAGTGAATTTTATATGCAAAGAAATAATATTTAAATTCAGTGGAATTAAAATTGAAAAGAAACTTTTTGTCCTTAAACTTTTTTTTTCTTCGGGGATGCTATTCACAGCTGTTTAACTTTTAAATTATTAAAATTAATTAGTAAAATTTGATGAAGCGTTTGTAATATTTTTAAATGAAATAACAAAATTTAAAATGATTTTATTAATTTTTGTTAAAACTAAAGAAAAGGTCGAGTAGGTCTCCCCTTTCATTGGGAAAGTAGTAATTTTTGCTAAAGCTTTTTTCTCAGTGCAGAAAGCATCGCGTTCCCATTGACCTAGTACTAAAGAATTACTCATATTTTCAGCAAAAATAACAATTCCGGAGCAACGAAAGTGATGAACGCGCCGCGCGAGTATTATCCGGTCGGCTACGATAAAAACTTTGACGACAACTTTGCCAGCCGAGTTGACCTGCCGGATACGACCTTTTACTGTGGTGATCAAAAACACTTTCCGGGTCTTTACGCCGATGAAGATCTTGGCTGCATGGTAATAATATTCAGCTAATTAATTTATAAAATTCTTTTATAGGCAGTAATTCTCTTTTTGCTCGGCACGCAGGTCTTCCATGTGTGCGCGCTCACGGACGATGGCCTCATCATGAAGAGTTTCCTCTGCCCGGAGTCCACTCTCTTCGACCAGACCATCCTCAAGTGCAACTGGTGGTTCTACGTCGACTGCAAGTCATCCAAGAGCCTCTACGACAGCAACATACCGATCAGCAAGAGCTACCAGCTTATGAAGGCGTTGGCCTTTTTTTCCGCCTACAAGAGTCACGATAATTCGACGCAGCATGTGCAAAGCGACGACGAGTCATAGTGCCACTCGCTCTCCTGCTCACGGGCAAACTTTAAAAAAGAAGATTGATCGAGTGAAAAAATGAGGAAACTAACGAAGGGCGCGAGGGACGCACATTTAGGGGGATAAAGAACAAACAAGGGAATTGGATAATTATTTTTTTCTCACTGGTGTAGAGAATAAGAAGGCGACCGCTTTTTTAAACGCGATAAAGATATTTTGTTTTTTAGATTTGAGCGACTTTTGTGTTAGACTTACTTGTTCTACTGTTAAAATTAGCCGTACACTTTAACGAGAACAGGTAGAAAAGAAATTGAGCGTTTGCGTTATTCTCGGCAACGCGGTCGACTAGTAGCTGCGAGGGGGCCAAGTATTATTTATTTTACTTTTAATTTAATTTACCTGTAGCTCGATCAGTGTAAGGATGAATGATAACGCGGAAAGCGTGGGGACAGTTTGTCGCCCGAATATGGCGAAAAGTTTTCTGCGACTCAGCAGGGAAACCGTACTTTTTTAAGTCGACCGTGTAAATGAATGTAATTCGACAAGTTAACTTGGCGATGTAAATTCATACTGTTAAGTTTTGTGTATATAATTTATTTACTTCAATACATTTTACTTTGATTTATCAACATCTGCTTTACTCACCCTTTGCTTACTCAGCTTTTTAGTTTATTTATTTTCTTCAGTTTTGTTTTATTTCCAATGCGCATCCTTATTTATTTGTTCGAGCAAATAAACATCAGAGTCTAGTCCTTGGATATCGATAAGACTATTTTAGATAATGACAAGTTGTTTACCGAACAAAGCATGAAAATAGCTGTATTTGCAACGCGACGTCTCAGTAAATAATAAATAGCAGAATATCGAGAACGTCAGGGACAGTGCAGTTTTGCTCTCCAACCAGTGTCCGTGTGTCGTATATAGTGGCCACATAAGGAATCCATGACATTGTTCTTGGAAAGAGAAGCTGCTGTGTTGTGCACCGTCTTAACATGTGGGACTTTTTGGAAACGAAGGTTTTTTGGATAAGCGCGCTGGTCGCTGCTGTTTATCTTTATCTAAAATTTTGCGTCTACAACTACTGGCAAAAGCACGGAGTGCCTTGCGAACCACCTACCATACTCTTGGGAAATATTCCTCTTTCGCATTTCCTTGGGAGAATTTCTTTCGGTAAAAGAACAAAAGACATTTAAAAAATAATTTCTTTAAACTTACTAGTATAGTAACGTTTTTACATTTCAATTTCTATCAATTTATTTTTATTTCTTTCCTACCTCATAGGTAATTTTATAAAGAAGAATTACGAAAAATTTAAAAGGCATCCATTTCATGGAATTTATACATTCTATAAACCAATACTAATGATAAACGATCCCGAACTCATTCGCGCGGTCCTGGTTAAAGAATTTCATCGGTTTCCCGATCGCGGTTTTTTCTGCAATGAAAAACTTGATCCGCTGTCAAGGCACTTATTTTTTCTATCCGAAGCCAAGTGGAAACCATTAAGAGCGAAACTGTCTCCAGTTTTCACATCCGGCAAATTAAAACAAATGTACAACCTGTTCGAGGAAGTGAGCGATGAGATGATTAATATCTGTAACGCACAACTCAAGCAGACCGACGATTTAGATATGAACGATATATTAGGGAGGTACGTTTTCATTTTCTCTTGCAACGCCAACAGAATAGAGCATAATTTAATGTTAACGTTCTAATTAGGTACACCACTGACATTATTTCGTCCGTCGTTTACGGTTTCAACTGCAATAGTTTGAACAATCCGAATACTGAATTTCGTCGCCTTGGACTAAAGGCTATTGACTTTGGCAGGCTTGGTTTGATCGTGGGTACATTTGTGCCTGACTTTCTCGAGAAGCTGCAATTGCCACTTGTGAGAACAGAAATTATAAACTTTTTTGTCAATATTTTCACTGACATGGTAAATTATCGTTGTAAAGAGAAAATAGAACGGAAAGATTTTTTGAATCTGCTTATGCAACTCATGGATCGCGGAAATCTGGAAGTAGATGGAAATAGCAATGACTCGAATGGTGAGTTTGCCCGACCTGCAGAGTACATACATTTTTTCTATTTTTTCTGCGTTAAAAATTTCAGACGTGGAAAAACTTAGCGCGGCAGACGCAGCTGCGCAAGCTTTTGTATTCTTCATTGCGGGATACGAGACATCATCCTCAACTGTAACCTACGCGTTACTCGAGCTGGCGCTCAATCAGGATGTGCAGGATAAAGTGAGAAAGGAAGTGGATAATATGGCAGAAACGACAGGATTCACTTACGATAGCGTAATGGGCAACGAATATATAGAGATCGTTATATGCGGTAAATCAATACCTCTTCATCACATGCCACCTTCATAATTATTCCTTTATTCTTACGATGTTTGTTTTAGAAACTTTGAGGAAACACCCTTCGCTGCCATGTTTAAATCGCATATGCGTAGAAGAGTTCCCTATACCAAATTCGAATTTCACGATACCTAAAGGAATGCGATTGCTAATTCCGGTATCGGGTTTACATCTAAATCCGGATTTCTATCCCGATCCAGAAAAATTCGACCCCAATCGTTTTAACAAGGAAAACTGTAGCGAGAGAAATAGCTACGTAGACTTATCATTTGGCGGAGGGCCTCGTTTTTGTATAGGTAAATTATTTAAGTCAAGTCTAGCTTGAAACAGAACTTTTATAAAATGTCCGTTTTACTGCAGGTAAGAGATTTGGACTGTTGCAATCGAAGCAGGCTATTGTATCGCTGATACGCAATTACGAGTTCTATGTTTCTGATAAAACCGAGATTCCTGTTCAGTATACCACCAAAACATTCGTGCAGAAACCCGGGAAAGGACTCTTCTTACGAGTTGTCAAAAGAGATCTGTAATGGATATTTACTGTGATATTATATTTCTCTACATAATAGGACTATGTTATCTTCGTCATTGTTTGTTTTATATACGAATAATTAATAATCGCTTTATTTCTCTAACCCTCTGGTCTATTCCACTGGAGGGGAGAGACTAGCTTGCCGTTGCCAGGCCTCTCCTCGAACCTCCTTATAAGCCTCATGGGACTACAATATTGTATAAAAAGAAAATTTATTTTTTTTTAAATGTAAATATATTTTTCTGGAGCTTTTGCTTCACAGAAAAGAATGCCGTCAGAATTTGGAAGCTCGGATAATTTTTCGAAGTAATATAAAACTTTCTATCTTCCCAGATTTTTGCCAAAGTGTGACAAAAGCATGTGAATTATCTCAGAAGATAGTATAGATAGAAACAAATTCTAAAAAAGAAAAAGATGTCTTTTGAAGTAATAAACATACATTTAAAGTAAAATAAGATTTCAGAAATTTTTTTTTTCCAGTTTTTATGGATTTCAAAAAATCAAAATTTATTATTCTGGCGAACGAATATTTTAATTACATTGAATAATCATAATAGAAACTATTTATTAATAAGCAACTATAGAGCTGTAAAATTATTTTTATAAATAATTAAACAAAAATATCAAGAATAGCATTTTTATATAATTTTACAAATTTTTGCTTTATTGTTGCTTATTAATAAATAGTTTGTATTAAGATTATTCAATGTAATTCAAATATTTGTTCCCCAGAATATAAATTTTAATTTTTTTGGAATTCATAAAAAGTGAAAAAAATTAAGACCTATACTACTACTAAAGACATCTTTTTCATTCGTAAAATTTGTTTCTATCTTCATTATTTTCTGAGATATTTGGAAATAAAGAAAACGATCAATTTTTTCCTAGTATTATGATAACTCCGTAAAAATGATTGCATATATTTGTACGACATGGCATTTTCAAGCTGAAAGCATAAGCTTTCAAATAACTTTCAGATTTTTGAGATGCGATAATCGGTTTAAAAACTGTACGGAGTTTTATGAGGGTTAAAATTTTCGAATTTTTTATTAGCTTTTAAATGTTAATATAAAGAGAAAATTTAATTTTTTTTTTTAAATGTAAATATATTTTTCTGGAGCTTTTGCTTCACAGAAAAGAATGCCGTCAGAATTTGGAAGCTCGGATAATTTTTCGAAGTAATATAAAACTTTCTATCTTCCCAGATTTTTGCCGAACAGTGGCAAAAGCATATGAAGGGGAGTGTATATTATAATTAATAAAAAAAAAAAAAGGAAGAAGGAAAACACCTACCTTACTCTCTCCATCGCTACCTCGCTCTCCACCTCCTGTGGATGATGACCAAATGGATGCGTGCTCGCTGTGGCTCGATCGTGTCCTCGCGACGGGGACGGTAGCGACTGCGGTGACCTGGGATGCTCGTCAGTGGTGATCCTCACACACTATGTAATCTATGTAATCTTCGTCATTGTTTATTTTATCTACGAATAATTAATAAAAGATCTGAAAAACATCTTTGCATTGTTATTATTAAAGTTGTGTTTAATAATTTACCTTTCCCTCTCTCATTCTGGAAGAAAATGCAACTGGACGATTTTTAAATAGTACGTATTTCATACGACTTGTTTATCGCGGCCATTGTAGACAAAAAAATTCTTACATACGCACAAGTTCTGACAAGTATAGTTGAGAAAAAATTAAGATTGATATGTTTAAAATGCAACGTTACGAAGGATTCGCTCGCCATGGTATAAATAAGTGCTGACTGGAGGAACGAGGCAGTGCAGTTTTGTTTTCCGACCAGTTTCCGTGTGTCGTACATAGTGGCCACATAAGGAAACCTTGAAATTGCTCTTGGGAAGAGAAGCTGCTGTGTTGTGCACCGCCTTAACATGTGGGACTTTTTGGAAACGAAGGTTTTTTGGATAAGCGCGCTGGTCGCTGCTGTTTACCTTTATCTCAAATTTTGCGTCTACAACTACTGGCAAAAGCACGGAGTGCCTTGCGAACCACCTACCATACTCTTGGGAAATATTCCACTTTCGTATTTCTTTGGGAGAATTTCTATCGGTAAAAAAATTAAATACATTTAAAAAATAATTTTTTAAACTTAGTAGTGTAGTAACGTTTGTACATTTCAATTTCTAACAATTTATTTTTATTTCTTTCTTACCTCATAGGTAATGTTATAAAGAATAATTACGACAAATTTAAAAAACATCCGTTTCATGGAATTTATATGTTCTATAAACCAATACTAATGATAAACGATCCCGAGCTCGTTCGCGCGGTCCTGGTCAAAGAATTTCATCGGTTTCCCGATCGCGGTTGGTTCAGCAATCAAAAACTTGATCCGCTGTCAAGGCACTTATTCTTACTATCCGAAGCCAAATGGAAACCATTAAGAGCAAAACTCTTTCCGATGTTCTCACCCAGCAAATTAAAGCAAATGTATAACCTAATCGAGGAAGTAAGCAACGAGATGATTAATATCTGCAACGCACAACTCAAGCAGTCCGACGTTTTAGACCTGAAAGATATTGCAGGAAGGTACGTTTTCATTTTCTCTTGCAATGCCGACAGATTAGAGCATAATTTAATGTTAACGTTCTAATTAGGTACACATTTGATATTATTTCGTCCATTGTTTACGGATCTAACTGCGCTAGTTTGAACAATCCGGCTACTGCGTTTCGTCGTTTTGGACTGACGGCTCTTGAGTTTGGTAGGCTCGCTTTGATCGTGGGTACATTTGTGCCTGACTTTCTCGAGAAGCTGCAATTGCCACTTGTGAGAACAGAAACAACAAACTTTTTTGTCAATATTTTCAATGACATGGTAGATTATCGTCGTAAAGAGAAAATAGTGCGGAAAGATTTTTTGAATCTGCTTATGCAACTGCATGGATCGCGGAAATCTGGAAGAAGATGGAAAGAGCAACGAGTCGAACGGTGAGATTGCCCGACCAGCAGAGTACATGCATTTTTTTCTATTTTTTTTGCGTTAGAAATTGCAGAAGAACTGGAAAAACTTAGCCCGACAGACGCAGCTGCGCAAGCTTACGTATTCTTCGTTGCGGGATACGAGACATCGTCATCAACTGTAACCTACGCGTTACTCGAGATGGCGCTCAATCAGGATGTGCAGAAAAAACTAAGGGAGGAAGTGGATCATATGGCAAAAACTACGGGATTCACTTACGATAGCCTGATGGGCAATGCATATGTAGACATGGTTATATCTGGTAAATCCATATCTCTTCATCACACGCTACCTTTGTAATTATTCCTTTATTCATAGGATGTTTGATTGTTATAGAAACTTTGAGGAAACATCCATCGCTAGCATATTTAAATCGTATATGCGTAGAAGAGTTCCCTATACCAAACTCGAATTTCACGATACCTAAAGGAATGCGATTGCTAGTTCCGGTATCGGGTATACATCACAATCCGGATTTTTATCCAGATTCAGAAAAATTTGACCCAAATCGTTTTAGTAAACAAAACAGTGGCGAGAGAAATAGCTACGTAGACTTATCATTTGGCGCAGGAGCTCGTCATTGTATAGGTAAATTAACTCATGTAGAAATTTTAATAGTTCTTTTATCAAATGTCTTTTTATTGCAGGTAAAAGGATTGGATTGTTGCAAACGAAACAGGCTATTCTGACGCTGATACGCAATTACGAGTTTTATGTTTCTGATAAAACCGAGATTCCTGTTCAGTATACCACCAAAACATTCGTGCAGACACCCCGGAAAGGAGTCTTCTTACGTGTTGTCAAAAGGGATCTCTAATGGCAATCCATCTAACTGATGTCGACATTTCTTGTTTTATTTACGAATACTAAAAAAATTTCGAAAAAATATCTTTGTATCGCATACAATATATTTACTACCTGCGGCAAATGTCATTATTATAAAATCATGTTTGCTTTAAGATATTTAATGAAGAATCAGTTTTCTGATTTAATTTACCCTCAAACATAAAACAGTATAAATGCAAGAAACCAATTATTAATTTTTTGAATTTACCATTCTCTCTCTCATTCTGGAAGAAAACGCAATAAGACAATATTTAAATAGTACGTATTTCATACGACTTGTTTATCGCGGCCATTGTAGACAAAAAAATTCTTACACACGCACAAGTCCTGACAAGTATAGTTGAGAAAAAATCAACGTTCATAAGTTTAAAAAGCATCGTTACGAAGGATTCGCTCGCCATGATATAAATAGGTGCAGAGTGGGGGAACGGGACAGTGCAGTTTTGCTCTCCGACCAGTGTTAGTGTGTCGTACATAGTGGCCACATAAGGAATCCTTGAAGTTGCTCTTGGAAAGAGAAGCTGCTGTGTTGTGCACCGCCTTAACATGTGGGACTTTTTGGAAACGAAGGTTTTTTGGATAAGCATGCTGGTCGCTGCTGTTTATCTTTATCTCAAATTTTGCGTCTACAACTACTGGCAAAAGCACGGAGTGCCTTGCGAACCACCTACCATGCTCTTGGGAAATATTCCTCTTTCGCATTTCCTTGGGAGCATTTCTATCGGTAAAGGAAGAAAACACATTTAAAAAATAATTTCTTAAAACCTATTAGTGTACTTTCATCACTCGTTTATACATTCTCCAGCACTTTTTAACTTTTTCCTTTAACCATGGTTAATGTATCATCATTATGCGAACAGAAAAGTTGCAGTAAACATTTCTAGACTGCTTTTTTAACGCAGGGACAGATTCGACAAATAACAAAATTTACTAGAATGCATAATAAAATTTACAATTTTGATGAACTTGGACTAAATTTTAATATATTTTCTAGTAAAATGTTTTATTTGTCAAGTCTGAGAAAAAGAAAAAATTTTCTCAAAAATAGTTAAAATATGCAGAAAAGGGCTATATTTAAATTTTTGAAAAAAGAAAATAATCCAAAACAAGTAGAAAAAAAATTGTATAATATTTTTAGAGAACCTTTTATTACTATTGAAAATGTTTCTGAAGAACGAATCAAAATGAAACACCATTTGAAGAAATAGTATTTATCTATTTGCTCTATCCAAGGATGAAAACGACAATTAATTAGTGGAATAAAACATCTTTTCTTGGCGACAACAACTTTGCGCTTTTACGTTCTTATTGTTCGAATATAATATTTCGATAGCGCTAGTGGTGGTCTATCGCAATTTATTCATCTGGATTTGCGTGTTGAGTATTTAGTAAAAAAGTAATTGCATATTTCTTAAAAACGCAATGATTGTATATTCATTTTCTTACAATTATTTTTTTTTTACAATTTTTTATAATAACTGCCTGCACTAATATAAAGTATAGCCCTTTTTCCGAAATTCTCGAATGTATAATTTTCTTACTTTTCTAAACTCTTACGCTAAGATGTTTTGTTTCTTTCGAATCTCATAGGTAATGTTATAAAGAAGAATTACAAGAAATTTAAAAGGCATCCGTTTCATGGAATTTATATGCTCTATAAACCAATAATAATAATAAACGATCCCGAGCTCATTTGCACGATCCTGGTAAAAGAGTCTAACCGCTTTCCCGATCGCGGTTGGTTCTGCAACGAAAAAGTTGATCCACTGTCAAGGAACATATTTTTTCTAAGCGAAGCCAAGTGGAAACCATTAAGAGCAAAACTCTCTCCGGTCTTCTCACCCGGCAAATTGAAACAAATGTACAACCTGTTCGAAGAAGTGAGCAACGAGATGATTAATATCTGCAACGCACAACTCAAGCAGTCCGACGTTTTAGAAATAAAAGATATACTAGCGAGGTACGTTTTCATATTCTCTTGCAACACCCACAGAATAGAGCATAATTTAATGTTAACGTTCTAATTAGGTACACCACTGACATTATATCGTCCGTCGTTTACGGTTTTAACTGCGATAGTTTGAACAATCCGACTAATGACTTTAGACGTATCGGACTGAACGCCATTGACTTTGGCAGGATCGGTTTGATCGTGGGTGCATTTGTGCCTGACTTTCTCGAGAAGCTGCAATTGCCACTTGTGAGAACAGAAATTACAAACTTTTTTGTCAATATTTTCATTGACATGGTAAATTATCGTCGTAAAGAGAAAATAGAGCGGAAAGATTTTTTGAATCTGCTTATGCAACTGATGGATCGCGGAAATCTGGAAGAAGATGGAAAGAGCAACGACTCGAATGGTGAGTTTGCCCGACTAGCAGAAAACCTTATCTTCTATCTTTTTTTTTCGCGTTAAAAATTGCAGAAGTGGAAAAACTTAGCGGGACAGACGCAGCATGCGCAAGCTTTTGGCTTCTTCGTTGCGGGATACGAGTCGGCATCGTCAACTGTAACCTACGCGTTACTCGAACTGGCGCTCAATCAGGATGTGCAGGATAAAGTAAGAGAGGAAGTGGATAATATGGCAGAAACAACGGGATTTACTTACGATAGCCTAATGGGCAACGAATATATAGACATGGTTTTATCTGGTAAATGAATATCTTATCATCGCGTGCTACATTTGCAATTACAGCTTTATTCATAGGATGTTTGATTGTCATAGAAACTTTGAGGAAACACCCTTCGCTGCCATGTTTAAATCGCATATGCGTAGAAGAGTTCCCTATACCAAACTCGAATTTCACGATACCTAAAGGAATGCGATTGATAATTCCGGTATCGGGTATACATCTAAATCCGGATTTCTATCCCGATCCAGAAAAATTTGACCCCAATCGTTTTAACAAGGAAAACTGTAGCGAGAGAAATAGCTACGTCGACATAGCATTTGGCGCAGGGCCTCATCACTGTATAGGTAAAAATATTAGCTCATGTATAACTTCCAACAGTTCTTTTATCAAATGTCTTTTTTACTTCAGGCAAGAGGTTTGGATTGTTGCAATCGAAGCAGGCTATTGTATCGCTGATACGCAATTACGAGTTCTATGTTTCTGATAAAACCGAGATTCCTGTTCAATATACTACCAAGGCATTCGTGCAGATACCCCGGAAAGGAGTTTTCTTACGTGTTGTCAAAAGGGATCTCTAATAGCAATTGTCTGTAATATTTAGTTTCTCTACATAATATTACAGGCTGTAAGAAATTTATTTTACTGTCATCGACGTTTTCTTTATCATGGCTTGTTTTATCTAGGAATAGTTAATAAAATTTTTAAAAAATATCTTTGCATTGTTATTATTAAAATCGTGATTACTTCTATAGATATTGTAAAGAATCTGTTTATGTGAAGTGTAGGGAAAAAATTGATAAGCATTTTCAGTTCCGCGAAGATATAGAAAAACATTTTTTATTTCTATTGCAAATGTCCTCAAGAACGAAGCTAAATAATATTATTTATCTGTTTGCTCTATCTAAGGATAAAAAAACAATTAATTAGTGCAATAAAACATCTTTTCTTATAGGAATATAATATTTCAATAGCTATCGTGGTTCGTGTCGATTTGCGTGTTGGATATTTAGTAAAAAAGTACTTGCATATTTCTTAAAAACGGAGTGATTGTATATTCGTTTTCCTACACTTATTTTTTTACAATTTTTTTTACAATATTGCCATATTTAATTAAATAATCTTTTTTTTGAAAAATAAATTTTCTCTTTTTGCAACATGTCAAACGACTAAAATTGTTTACGAACAAAAAAGAAAAAATCTATTTTCAAAGATAAAGATTATTTATTTAAAGAAATAATGTTTATTTATTATAGGAATAATAGATATTTATTTAAAATTTAAGAAAAGATGTTAATTTACAGCAAGACTGTTTATTAAGAAAGATCGTTTATTTAACAGAAGGATGTTTATTTATGTACAAAGAAAAAATTATTTATATGTTTAAAGAAAAGAAAATTTATTTTGTTTGGGTTTGTTGTTATATAAAAGAGGATAATAATTTATTTATTTATTAATTACTTTGAAAAAGGAAAATTTATTTATTCAAAGAAAAGATGAAAAACATAGATATAAAGTGAAATAAGGTTTCTGAAAAAAAAAATTTTAATACCGCTAAATTTATTTGTTTTATTTATTTGAAAAAGTAAAACTATTTGTTATGTGAAATGAAATTATTTTGAAAAATATTTGTCCGCCTCATAGGAAAATGTCGTCGCAAATTTTATTTCGAAGCGCTAAGCCGAGCGCGAGCGAGGAATACGCTCTGGAATGCGCCTTGTTTACATTTTGCGCATTTCATTTTCGTTCCGCGTTCTTTTCATCACATCTGCTCTTGGAAAATACTTGGATTTTCATGTTTTTTGTTTACTTTACTGGCTTTTTTATCGCGACAATTACAGAAATAAAACATTTCTTGCATATGGCCTACTTGTGACGTGCGTAGTTGAGAAAAAGTGGAAAGTAATAATCCGGCTGCAAATAGCAGTGCATGAAAAACGTCGCAAAGGATCCACTGACTATGTTATAAATAAGTGCAGAGCAGGGGCACGAGGCTGTGCAGTTTAACTCTTTCACCAGTGTCCGTTTAGCATGTGGGACTTTTTGGAAACGAAGCTTTTTTGGATAAGCGCGCTGGTCGCTGCTGTTTACCTTTATTTCAAATTTTTTGTCTACAACTACTGGCAGAAGCACGGAGTGCCTTGCGAACCACCTACCATACTCTTGGGAAATATTCCTCTTTCACATTTCTTTGGAAAAATTACCTCTGGTAAATGAATAAAGTACATTTAAAGATATTTGTTTAAATCTATTAATGCTGCTTCATCATTCGTTTGTGCATTTCTCCAGAACTTTTTAACTCTTTGCCTTAACGATAGTTAATTTATTTACATTACACAGAGAGAAAAGTTGTGAAGAAGATTACTGGCCTTTTTTTTAACGCAGGGACAGACTCGATAAATAAAACATTTTTCAAGGTATAGTAAAATTTTTAGGATTTACAATTTTGCTGAACTTGGACTATATTTTACTACACTTTCTAGTAAAACATGTTGAAAATTGCACCCATACGTTCGTACAGATATTTTTCAAAAACATTAATTAAACCAAAAAAAAAACCAAGAAAAAACTTGTAAAATATTTATAGAGAAGCTTCTTTTATTTCTATTGCAAATGTCCTTAAGAACGAAGCAAAATAATATTATTTATCTGTTTGCTTTATCTAAGGATGAAAAAACAATTAATTAGTGCAATAAAACATCTTTTCTTATAGGAATATAATATTTCAATAGCTATAGTGGTTCGTCTCGATTTGCATGTTGGATGTTTAGTAAAAAAGTAATTGCATATTTCTTAAAAACGCAGTGATTGAATACTCGTTTTCTTACACTTTTTTTTTACAATTTTTTTTACAATATTGCCATATTTAATGAAATGATTGCCTGCACTAAAGTATAGCTCTTTTTCCGAAATTCTTGTATTTACGATTCTTACTCTTTTTAATGCTTTATGTTAGATTTTATTTCTTTCGTATCTCATAGGTAATTTTGTGAAGAAGAATTACGACAAATTTAAAGAACATCCGTTTCATGGATTTTATACATTTTACAAACCAGCAATAATGATAAACGATCCCGAGCTCATTCGCGCGGTCCTGGTCAAAGAATTTCATCGGTTTCCCGATCGCGGTTGGTTCTGCAATGAAAAAGTTGAACCGCTGTCAAGAAACGTATTCTTACTATCCGAAGCCAAGTGGAAACCATTAAGAGCGAAACTCTCTCCGGTCTTCTCTTCCGGCAAATTAAAACAAATGTACAACCTATTCGAGGAAGTGAGCAACGAGATGATTAATATCTGCAACGCACAACTCAAGCAGTCCGACGTTTTAGACATAAAAGACATTGTAGTAAGGTACCTAGCCGTCCGTCAATATACTATAGAGCATAATTGAAATATTTAATTAAATATTTTTTACATTTCAATTAGGTATACAAGTGAAATTATTTGGTCCGTTGTTTTCGGTTTTAACTGCGCTAGTTCGAGGAATTCAACCACCAATAATTCGCAACGTGGCGGAATGACTCTTAAATTCGAAAGACTGAGTTTGCTCGTGGGTATATTTGTACCTGACTTTCTCGAGAAGCTGAAATTGCCACTTTTAACAAAAGAATTTACAAACATTGTCCTCAATATTTTCAATGACATGGTAGATTATCGTACGTAAAGAGAAAATAGTGCGGAAAGATTTTTTAAATCTGCTTATGCAACTGATGGATCGCGGAAATCTGGAAGAAGATGGAAAGAGCAACGACTCCGCTTGCAATAGTCCCTCGAATGGTGAGTTTGCCCGACCAGCAGAGTACATGCATTTTTTTCTATTTTTTTTATCACGTTAAAAATTGCAGAAGTGGAAAAACTGAGCGCGACAGACGCAGCTGCTCAAGCTTTCGCATTCTTTATTGCGGGATACGAGACATCTTCATCAACTGCAACCTACGCGTTACTCGAGATGGCGCTCAATCAGGATGTGCAGGATAAAGTAAGAGAGGAAGTGGATCATATGGCAGAAAAAACAGGATTCACTTACGATAGCGTAATGGGCAACGAATATATAGACATGGTTATATCCGGTAAATCAATACCTCTTCATCACATGCCACCTTTCTAATTATTTCTTTATTCTTATGATGTTTGTTTTAGAAACTTTGAGGAAACACCCATCGCTACCATTTTTAAATCGCATATGCGTAGAAGAGTTTCCTATACCAAACTCGAATTTCACAATACCTAAAGGAATGCGATTGTTAATTTCGGCATCGGGTATACATCTAAATCCGGATTTCTATCCCGATCCAGAAAAATTTGACCCCAGTCGTTTTAACAAAGAAAACAGTAGCGAGAGAAATAGCTTCGTAGACTTATCATTCGGCGCAGGACCTCGTCATTGTATAGGTAAATTAACTCTTGTAGAAATTCCAACAGTTCTTTTATTAAATGTCCTTGTTATTGCAGGTAAGAGATTTGGACTGTTGCAATCGAAGCAGGCTATTGTATCGCTGATACGCAATTACAAATTCTATGTTGCTGATAAAACCGAGATTCCTCCTCAATATAGTACCAAGGCATTCGTGCAGGCACCCAAGAAAGGAGTTTTCTTACGTATTGTCAAAAGGGATACAACTAATGGCACTAAAAAATAATGAACAAACATTTTCTGCTATTTTAAAGATAAAATGTGGCCACTCTTTCTCCCTCACTCTCACTTGGTGTTTAATTGTACAATGATTAATTAAATTATTAACATATATTTTTTTTAACAAAGCTCTGTAGTGAGTAGAAGATTGTAAGTAAAACGAATGCGTGTACAATGAATTAATTTATGTAAATGTTATTTATATGAAAATATTTTATTAGCACAAACAAAATGAATATAATAGAATATTTTTGTTTCTAATCGTACAGTTTATCTAAATTACGTAAATGCAGTGTGACAATTGGATTATTCAAGTTACCTTGAACAATTCTATTTCTAGGATAAAATATAATTGCAGAAAAATCTTTTAAATGGAAATAACATAACATTTTCATAATGAATAAATGCAAAAGCTTTAATAGTATTTGAAAGATGGTGAATCTGCACAACTTGCTTCTTTCGTCCTTGCTTGCAATCCTAGGGATACGCGTCTAGCGCTATCCATTTCCAGTGAGAAAATTTAAGTATTGACAAGCTCTGCAACAGCCTTGCTTATAATGCTCCATTTGACACTTAGCTTTGGACTCTTTGCTTTTTAATCGCAGGTTGGAACAGTTGGGCAAAGTGTCCTGGCACGCTTGATCTAAAATTCAATTACATGAATCCAAGTAATGCAAGATGGTAAAACTTGGGTATATTTCTTCTATAATACGTACCAACACTATTGTCATTGTCTGCACTTGTCATGATGGCGTTCGATTCGTCAATACTGCTTTCTTTACATTTGACTTGATTGCAGGATCTTTTACTAAGGGGTTTCTTTATTGCACCGCATTCCACCGTGTTTGCATCGAGCGTTGTACCATCTGCAGCCAGGCATTTGACTATTCTTTCTTCGTTTCCACCTCCACAGCTTCGAGAACACTTGAAAGAAAAAGAATATTGAAATTTCAATTAAAATAGGTATGCGCTAAAGTAATTACCTTAGACCAATCTGACACGAACCACGTTGCATTGCAAGGCGCCGCATTGCAAGTTCTAATGGCTTTGGGCCTTTCGTCCAGGCAGTTACTGTCTGTAACCACCTTTGGAGATCCGAATAAGAAGGAGACGCAAAGGACCTCTCTTGTCTCAAGACCAACGTCGCACGAAGAAGAACACTAAAAAGAATATACTTTCTTACTTTTAGTTCGTTAAAACATTCAAATGGAATAAAATAAAGAAACCTGGGACCAAGGACCGAGAAACCATTTACTGCTGCACGCGTCGGTGCTGTTGCAACTTTTCGAATACTCTGGCATGTTTTGTTCGTCGCAAGTCTTATTTTTCAAAGAGACGTCGCAATAAAGCCTGCGCACCAGAGTTCCACTTCCGCATTCGTTGGAGCACTGCAATTTATCAGTGGATTTTTAATATTACAATAAAACAGTTGCACACCTCTCGGCTATACCTTTTCTGGCCACTCGCTGTAGAGCCACGTGGAATCGGTGTAATCGTCCGATCTGAAAATTTCCTCTGCAGCTTTAGCGTTACAACTGGCTAAGTGACATTTCTCTTCGCTGGCTGGTTTGTCCCGTACGTTGCAAATTCTTCCTCGTGGAACGCAAGTGACACTTCTGATTCTCTTACCGTATCCACAGCTGGATGAACACTGTTGAACGTTGCTACTGATTAGATTGTCTTTCGTTCGAGCAAGTGAATTGTTCGTTTAACTCACCGGCGACCAACCGGCGACCTTCCAGCGAGGAGAGGCATTTCTTACGACTGGGAGGTTGGCTCTCGGCGTAGTGTACAGCTGACAGTCGGGCATGTGACAAGCTTCCATCAAGTGAACTTTAGTCACTCGCTCTCTTGGGCAGAGCTTTGCGTCCACGCTGATTTGAAGCATTTCGGGCATCTGTTGAATGCACTGTAACTCGCGTATTCGAGTTCCATTGCCACACGTCACCGAACATTTGCTCCACGGACCAGCTTCCCATCTGATTGTTGCAAACATATAGATTCAGTCGAAATGTTTGGAAAAAACTTTAATCGTTTCGTTTTCTTCCTTATCAACGGTTGCACTTACTGAGGGGGGCACGGTACATTGTTGCATCCAACCGCTGCACTCGTTGGTTTCGCTGAATGTCCGCATCTTTTATCCGGCACGTGTTGACCACTTTTTCGATGGAAGCATATGTACGGTCTCGTTTGGAATCCTAAAAGACGCAGTTACATGCATTAAAAAATCACTCGAGTACGAATGCTGCAAGACTTTCTTACCACCACCGCAGCTTTTGCTGCAGCTACTGAATCTTGCTAACTTCCAAACGAATCTCGTTCGTTTTCTTTTCATTCTAAGTGTGGAGGCTGTCGTTGAAGACCTCGTTTCATCTCCCATCATTAAGTTCTCTGAAGTTTTACTGAAAATTCAACATTTCAATGCTGCAGCTCGGCAGAGTAAACCTTTTCAAGTTGTCGAGATTTTATTACCTGAGAAATTGAGTTGTCGATGAGCTCTCGAGATCCTGTGATCCTGTAAAAGCTAAATAAAGGAATATAACGATAATTATATAAGATAAATAATAATTGCACATTAAAATAGATTACTTGAGTTTGAGCCGTGAGACGCGGCTGACTTGAAATCGATGGGAAGTTCATAGGTAAAAAATACGTTGGCTCTACCCTCTCCGTGTACTAACTGAAATAGAGATTTTATAGTGAACCGACGAAATAAATGTATTTTTAATATGAAAAAATTGATCGTATATTATGACTCACCATCACATCGATAGAGGTACGCAACGGACCGAGAGCGTAAAATGATTCCAGCTGATCGTGTCTTCGACGAGTGTAAGTAAAACTAGTGCCAGCCCCCTTGTACTTGCTTGACCATCCAATGTTGTTATTTTCGTTGAACAAATATGGACCGTTATGGATTTTTACAGCTAAACGAGTAGTTTGTCGTTGAAAAATTGTAAAAATGAATGAAAGAGAAAATGGAAAATTCTTGCCTAAAAAATTTCTTGTTCGAGACAATTCGGTCACATTAATGGCTGTAGCTCCCTCGGGAATAATGGTGACTAAATAGTAGCCCGGTTTTCTCACATATTCCGAAAAATGTTCCTCCACGCGTTCTCGAGCACCGGTTAACGCAGCACACTGAAAAAAGCATTTGAACAATGTGAAATTATTAGCTGGCTCGCACGGGATAAGGCCGATACACCATTTTAGCAGGAGCACACAGTCCGGCCGACGATAGCGTCGGTTCAAGGTGTGACGCCGGCGTGCGCCCCCATTTCAGACCGATGAATCGAGACGAAAACAAAACCCCGCGCGTGAATGAGTGCGATAATGGAAGAGTGGAAAGCGTCGCGCCCACGCCCCGCCGGCTACGTCCATGCACTCTGGCGCCACGTTACCAACGACGGATTATTCTTCTAATTTATTTCGTCATAACATTGCAATTTAATAAAGCTTCGGTTACGAGTGTCGCTTGCAGAGCTACGCCGCAACAGTCTAAGTGCACATGTTGCGCATTTTTCCGGCGCATCTTCAGTTACAATGGTGCTTGTGACAACTATCGTTTGCTGAATAATTAAGACTCTTCTGACACCTCGCTCTTTTTCCTCCTTCAATCTTCAACGGCCGTTCGCCATGATGTTTTAAGAAAGACGAGGTGGCTATTTAATGGAAAGTGTGTTAAATAAACACGGGTCAAATATACATTTTGTTTAAAAAAATGAACAAACTCTGAGCATAAACGGCGACTTCGAAGCGAATAAAGCCCGAGAGCAAAAGAAGGCCGACGAAATGAACAAATGACGTTTCGGACGCTTCGAGAGGCGCGCCGCGTCCCAGTGGATTTTGATCGATAACGGCGCATCACTCGAGGGATCCCATATGAAAGCCCCTTTATCGCGCGAATTTCAACCTGTCACTTATGTTGCCTTGCGGATATTTATTCCGCGTACCTTTCTTTTTTTCTTTTGTCGTTGCACGCCAAAGTGAGACGTCTTGTAGCAGGAAACTTTACGCACAGAGCTTTGCATTCGATTGCTTGCTGCTTTCTTTTTTTAAACATTTTTTTACATTAAAATAATCACAAGAATAAGCCATAAAAATGGTTAGTAACGATTTATTATCTTGTCTTGCTTGCACTTCTTTTCCGGTCAGAAGAGACGGTAAGATCTTATTTCCGGCAGACTATGTCTATAGGAGTACAGGACGCAAGCATTCAACGAGAGATGTTAAATTTCAACGAGTGATTTATTACCGAAGCAGGATTACAAATAAAACGTTTTTTTTTTTCAAAATGGTTAAAATGTTTAAATTCAAAGATCGAGGGAGTAGAAAGTAGACTTTTATTAGGAATGTATACCGAAATATACTCTTATCGAAAATCAGAAGGGAATGCCTTGCGCGGTATCATCCTCCGGCTCCTCTCAAAGATGTCTATAAAAAAATCCAGCTCATCTCTTAATTCTTTCTCTATACATTTTTATTTTTAAAGTCTGATTAAAGTAACGTCTGGTTTCTCGCCCCCGCATTGAATTAAAACCTTTCTATTTATTATCGGTAGGAAACTTTTCATTTTCGTTCGTTGGCGAAATAAAGAAATTTTCAACTTACTGTGAGTAGCAGCAGCAGCAACGCGTGATTCAAGTAGCGTGGCATCCTGAGGACTTGTTCTTCAACAAAAAGATGCAAAATAGAAACTCTTGTACCCTCTATCCGCGTTTCCACTTCATTTCTTTGGCTTGCCACTTACTTATCATGTTCCTTTCGTCGATTGCTCTCTCAAGGCTATTTACGTTTTTTTCCTATTTTTAATACCGATCTCGTTACACTGCCTTAAACCAAATTGTTTATTTATTATAGTTTGCTTATTTCCTTATCATTCAAAACGATTAACTCAATGAACATTTTTAAAAATAAAAAAATTATTTTATCTTGTTAGTGAGTTACAATTAATTAAAAAGAACGCGTAAAGTATAAAAGAACTTGTTCAAACTTTAAGCGCTGCTGGATAATCTTGTCTGATATGTGCACCATCAGCGTAAAAGGAGAACTTGTACGGGCAAAATTCTACGGCGGACACTTTTCTATTATATTACTCGAAGAATTAGACGCGTTACAAAATTGTTCAATTAACTACTTTAAAGCGTAAAAACGTGACTCTTATGAAATGTAAATAAATAAAGAATACAACAATAAAATTGAAAAAATAAAGCTTGCAATTAATAGAATAAAAAAAAATATAAGTATAAAGGGAAAATGTTTTAAAAAGATGTTAAGCAAATTACATAATTAAAGGAACTTTGTTCGTATGAAAAAATGAATTAAAAGAAAGGAGAATATTGAGGAATGAAAATTTGAAGCCCTGGACGCGAAGCACTTTTACGGAGCCGTCGAGTTATACTGACGGGTCGCGTTGCGCGAGTTACGACTTTATACGCTGCTGGTGTGGCTCGTACGCGAGTGAGGGAGGCTCGATGGAGCGCCGCGACGTCAATGCGTCGCATCACCTGGTCAACAGGTCCTTACTAAAAATCAACATTTTCTCTAATGGGTACTTGGCAATTTCCAATATCTTCAAATTTCTTCCAATTTCATTTTTTTTTAAACTTTAAGTATACCCGCGTGAGTCAGGCCCATAACACTCCAAGTAGAGTAGAGTTAGAGCATTTTAAAATAGAATACTGTGCTCTTGCTCTGGACGGTCAAACAAATATATATTTTCAAAGTGTTCAAGTGCGATTTTCTTCTCACTATAATTCATTTAAAATTGCTATTTACTTTGTCATTAAGGATTTGCATTTTTCATCGGAACCCTTTTCTTACCGTCAAGTGTGAGGCAATATCGTTCTTCGCCATCTGCCATGTGTTAAAAATATTAAAAAGACAGTCATAGCATAAATAGTTTTATATTATATAAATCGATGGGAGCGGTTTACACCGAGCGAGATCGGGAGCAAAGATACACAGTAGTGAAAAAATTGCTAATGAATCAATGGCCACTAAGTTTTTCCACTAAGCCTTTTTTTAAGCATTACCAATAGATTTAATTTTCTTTTTAATATATTTAACTCGAGCAAAATTTTTAACAAGTTATAATCAATCATTATTTTTTCACTTCAATCTGCTTGGAGAAAGTATCGTGCTAAAAAGAAAAGGGTTTACATTTATTTGAATCGGTTCGCGTCTAAAATGTAGAAAAATCCAAAATTTAATTTGTTTGAAAATTTGAAAACACACGCTTTATTTGCGGTACTCTCGTCCGCTACACACGCGACATCTGAATCTATGTATAGTTACCGTATCGCAGTCTAGAAGGAAGCTGCTATATCGGCAGTCAATTCACAGGCGCAACTTTTTCTATCTATATATTATTAAAATTTGTCTTTTCAAGCATTATTACTGTTACTAAAGTATTACCACGACTATAGGGATATCAATTTATATGATCTATAGTTGAAAGTATCGAAGAATAGCAGCTGTCGACAGGTAGTATATTTTTTAAAATCTACATAATATTTCACATTAAAAGTCATTTTGTCACAACTTTTTCTTTTCTCATGCTCTTATACGTATATATACTATTGAAGCAAATAATTGGAGCAAGCAGTATTGTTAAGAAATAAAAAAAAGAAATGATGTTAATTAATGTATTACGACACTAAGCGAAAGTCAAGTGATACTCGTTGCAAAAAATGCAACAATATTAAGGCTGAGAGAGGCACAGGTGATGAATTGTGGTGCGTTCGGTGACTCCGGCGCCGCATCTGCGCGAGCCTCGTCAAGTATTAGGCAGAGAGCAAAAAGAGAGAGAGAGAGAGAGAGAGAGTTGGCGAACTCGCGCCGCGAGGGGGAGGTCGCGAGATAAAGGGAGATTGATGGAGCGAGGTCGTAGGAGGGGGAGGGGGGCGAAGTCGGCGCGGTCCGGGGCTCCGCGGAAATTGAAAAGCAGGAGCGCCGTCGCTCGTAGGCCCCCGTGTGACAAGCGAAAGAGCGAGTCAGAGGGTAATCCTATTGGTGGACGGCGCAGCGTCGCGACTTGGCAGCGTCATTGGCCAGGCGTCGGAGGGAGGCGTGGTCGAGGCGCCTCTCCCTCGGCCGCCCCCACTCGGCTTCCGCTACCGAGCGGGGGTGTTAGAGAGAGAGCGAACGGAAACAACATGGCGGAGGTTCACCCCTTGGCCGGGGCTCAACCCGTTGGAAGACACTTGAGGAGTCGGAAGTTCCATTAATTACGATGGCTCGCGAAAAAGGTAGCAGAGAGGGCTTGTGGGCGGGTTGAAGAAAAGTGCAAGTAAGCGATAAAAGGCTGCTCGGAGAGGCAAGAAGACGGGAGCAGAGTAAGAACGAGAATAAGAATTGCAATGTTTGCAAAAGGAAAAATGTTAGACAAGGGAGGGGCTGCGATATTACGCGTAGAGGAGCGAAGAAGGTAGACCAGAGTATAGGATACTTGCTAACGCGGCTGAGAGTTGGCAAGGTAGAAGGCGAGAGAGAAGAGTTGCCGAGGAAGCCGATTAACGGTTGAGCCTCGGCGGGGTGTGCCTCCGCGAGAATTGGCTAATGCGACCTCTCGAAAATGTCGCGCTCGCCTGATCCCCGAGGTGCTGGATTTCGGGTGATTACGGAACTCCCCAACTTACTGCCAGGCAAGTTGAGGCTTCGCGAGTTCGCCGGGCTTACATTGTTAGGCTCTAATTGAATTTGAACGAGTCCTCGTTAAACGTTGGCGCAGGGGCTCATAAATATCTTTACATTTAAATTGAGAGTTGGAAAGTAGCACTAAGATCGGATGAATTTTTCAACAAATACGAGCATCCAAAAGTTAAAAAGCCTCGCGGAGCGCGGAAAAGATCAAGGTGTTTGCGCGTATAATTGGAGTGGCTTAAAAAGTGGCCGTCAGCTCGCGAAAGCGAGGCTACCCTTGCTCCCCACCCTCGAGTTGTTTGGCATGCAGGCGCCGGCCCGCCTCCGCCACCCCCGCAGGAGGAGGGGGAGAGGAGCGACTCTCGCGGCTGCGCGGCCGTCCCCGGCGTCCTCTGCCGTGGCGTCAAACGCTGCCGCGGGGCTATAGGTTAAATCCCCGGCGACGCGGGTGCGCGCGGCGCGCCTCCCCCGGCGCTCGCCGGCGCGCTTTCCCTTTTTTCGCGGGCGCCTCCTGATCCCGCCTTCCGCGGGTGCCGCCGTCCGGTCGGACCAATCGCCGTCCACCCCCGAAATCCGCGATCTGTAGCCCGGGCTGGCGTCGCTGCCACCCCCTGCCTGTGTGTTGTTTGACTCGGCGCCGCCACCGCCGCCGTCGCGCCTCGTTATCGGAGCCCCGGCCCTGCCCGCAGTGAGACACGCGCGCGCCGATTCGGCTGGCCGGCTTCGCGCTCGCGAGTGTCGTTTATGTACTTGAAGAAAAAGAATCTGCGACCGATGCTCTACAAAAAGTTCTCTGTGGTATGAATTCTTGCTCGTCTATTTCTTTTAAGAGTGAACTTGTGTGACCGGATCTGCCAGGACTTTGCGCCTAGTTCTAGTTAGTTCATCGAAATAGCGTTTGTACACTTTAATCGAGCCTATAATTTTTACTCGATTGAGTAAGTAAACACTGCCTGCTTTTATTTCCCTATCATTCTCCTTTATTTTTCGGCTCTACATCGAAATTCGGTCTTGCGTCCGCAGCAGAAGCGAGTTTCGCAATGAATTTTCAATTGTCTGTTGTAGCGTTCGCTTAATGAGAATATGAATGGTATTTCGACGATGGGATCATCGGAGGAGCACCACGTCCATCAGCCGCAGTCGCAGAATGAAACGAGTTCGGATCACCCGAGGAGTCCCGGCAGTCCTATGAGCATCAGACACGGTAGGCAAAGGCCCTTTCTTTAATACTCAAATTAACGTCTGCCCAATGAAATTACGTGATTGAAATAGCAAGTGCCGTCTTTAGCGCTGCCGACGCGTGCTCATAAAACGCAGCCCCTTGTGCGCTCGCACGACTCGACTCTGCCGTCGGATGACCGACGCGCGTCCGCTCGGCGATCCTCGCGCGATACAGCATTCTTCTATGCAAATATCCTTTTCTTTCGTGCTCTTAGTCAAATTCAAATAAGCTACGGACCTGCTCATAAAATGGAATTGCCATTTTTACTGTGTACACAATGCAGTAGTCGATAAATTGCCTCTCTCAATTACAAATCCCTTACGCCCACAGCGCAGTTACATAGTCCACGTGACGCGTTAGACTATATCAATGCTTCTGATCCATTACACAAATGAAACTGCCAACCCTATAGGAATGCGCCGCAATACGACGGTTAGACCAAGTAAATACATCGGGACATTTTTTGCACATCACTATTTATTATCAGTTCGTTCACTTGTTATTGGCAACTTTACAATATTAAAAAAATCACTTTCAGGCTAAATTTATATGTGCAAGATAATAAATAACTCGGACGATCGCATTTAAATGAATAAATTAATAGTTAGAACTAAAGTAAATTATAATAAGTGTAATAAATCTAATTAAGAAAAAAAGGCTCAAAGCCACTTGGAATGTCAGCCCGCACCATTTGAAACCCCATTAAAACGTCCAGGACAAGCTCGAAATTCACTCAACTTATCTGTCTCGTGCAAACGAGTCTCTTTCCACTCAGCAGGCGTACTTCGCGCCAAATCACTCTATCAATCCTCCAGCCGATCCTCGCTTCTCCCACTTCCTTCACCGAACAGTCAGTGGCGACAATTTTTCTCAACTCGCCAAATATTTTAAAACAATAGGCGCTAATTGTTCATTGTTACTATTATTAAGAAACGTAAAGTGCTTTCTATATGTTTGGCCAAGAATATACATCATCAAATAGCAGTAAAAGAGAGAGAGAGAGAAAGTGCCTCCACCCCGGAAAGCAGGGGCGTCAAATTTCATTAGCATATCAATGCTGGCGGATGGCGCGCGGGACTTTGAGGCGCCACCTGCGCCCTTGCCTCGGCCCGTAATGCGGGGATCACCGGTGTACGCGTATAACGCCTATGCGCGTGCTGTACGCTCGAACGTTGCAGCCTCCCCCCGCGGATAAATTTCAATGAGATATGACCGCGGTGCGCGGTTATGCGCGGCCGTTTGCCCGGGCACGCTCATAATCGCAAAGCGTATTAGAGCCTTTATTGCGCGATTTTATTGCGATCGCGCGCAAGCCGGAGACACAACAAGCCTGCCTCTTTCTCTCGCTCAATTATTTTCCTCGTGTTTTTTTAAAAAATCCCGTCGTTTCGGTGTCAAATTCCTCCAATCCGTGCTGTTCAAGCCTCCTTTTAACAGGATGCCTATACGGACAAAATCTTTTATTACACAAAGACAAAGACTTATAAGACTAGAGGTAAACAATGGACTTATCATTTTCATAAGATCCCGTGGAAAAATTACATCTTCCTTTCCATTTCCGATGGGCTCAAGCTGGATTTGGCCTGTCGCGCCGTTTGACAAACGGTATTTACATGAGAAAATAACTTGGAGAAAAAGCGGGGCAGGCGTGCGGAGCTGCTTCGCCCCTAATACCGTCGCTTCTGCCTCTGTATAACAATTTCCTCTATTCGCCATTGAAAAGTTGCTTTAAAAAGACGAATGTTTCAGGTAAAAGTCAATACGCCATTTGAAGGGGCTCCGCGGTGTCTTTTATCCTTGTTACTTGGGCGCACCGACTTATAAATAATGCATACTCGGATTGGCGCTCGGCGAAGGAGCGCCCGGAGACGGAAGAAATTAAAGTGGTGCCGCGGAAGGCAAAGCTGGGTCCGCTGGAATGGAAGAACGAGGTCCGGGCAAACATCTGGGCGCGATTTTCGAGGGAGCTTCGGCCGGGCTTCCCCGAGCGCCACTTATTTTATTAGTCACGCTTTTCATTAGGGCGCCGATTTGATGGAATCGTAGTTAGATTGCTGCCAGAGGGAGAGTCGAGCTAACTCAATTATTTCGCACCAGTATCCAGAGTGGAATAAAAATGAAGCGAAATCTGGCGACCAGAGTAGCGAGCTATTCTTTCTTCGTTTCAGACTCGGCGGAGAGCAGCGTGATATCGCCGGGCCTGCCGGAGCGCTATAGTCCGCTGGGAGGCTCGGGCTCAGCACCCAGCCACGACCCGTACGGCGCGCGCTCGGTGCAGGAGTGCCCGGTGCCGCTGTGCCGCGGTCTGCCGTCGGACTTTCCACTGGCGCGCTCACCCTACCTGACGGCCCTCGAGAACGGGCACCCGCACCTGCTGCCGGCGCCGCACCACCACCAGCAGCCGCCGCCCGGCCAGCAGCAACACCCGGGCCACCCGGGCCACACGGTAAAAAGTAGCAACGTAAGCTTTCCTACACGGAGAGAAAATTTTAGTAAAAATTGCTAGACTATTTAGTGCTGCAGGGACAGACTGCCCGCGTAACAATAATTGAGATCAAAATAAGACGATAAAAAGATTCATCTTTATTATGTCCGGATCCTATATTAACAAGATCAATTTAAGATCTTTTTAACATCATTGTTTTAATACAATATTGATATTAGTTTAATTTAAAAAAAAAAATTAAATATAACATCTTATTAAAATTAAAAAGATTTTTATAAGATATTATGTATATAAAATTTAAAAAATTTGAATATATTAAACTTACATTAATATTGTATTAAAACAATGATGTTAAAAAGATCTTAAATTGATCTTGTTAATATAGGATCTTTTTTAAGTGTTAAAAAATCTTAAATCCGGACATAATAAAGATGAATCTTTTTATCGTCTTATTTTGATCTCAATTATTTTTACGCGGGTGGACAAATAAAAAGTTTTACTAGAAACTATGGTAAAATGTGCTAGACTTGTAGCAAATTTTACGATACTTTTACACTTTTCTCTCCGTGTAAATTGATATGTTGGATATTTACCCAAAACATTCTATAATTATATTTTATTTTTTAGAAGCTTTTACTTTGAATCTAAAGTGAGAAAATTGAAAAATAAAATTTCTAAGAGTTTCTACGAAAAATTCAAGTGTAACGAAGCGACCTACTCGATTTTTAGTAAAAATTACAAATTACTTTAGTTAAAATTAATAAATTCCTTTTATCAAATCCTGCTAAATATTCTATGAATATGTGCCACTTCGTATTGGAATTTTTACTAAAACGATTAGTAAATTTTCCACGCAAAGAAATGATATTTAAATTCAGTGGAATTAAAATTGAAAAGAAAGATTTTATCTTTTTTCTTCGGGGATGCATATTCACAGCTATTTCACTTTCATTTTTTAACTCACGCTTTTGGTTTGTTATTATAACAATCATCGCTTATTTACGGCATCAAAATTTTTTGCTACAATAATGACTGATTTTGTAGCAGCAGGCCCCGGCGCCGCCGCCGCCGCAGGCGCAGCAGTCGCAGCAGCCCGGCCACGGGGGCAAGCCCGCGCGCAGCCTCGGCCTCATCTGCGTCGTGTGCGGCGACACCAGCTCCGGCAAGCACTACGGCATCCTCGCCTGCAACGGCTGCAGCGGCTTCTTCAAGCGCAGCGTCCGGCGGAAGCTCATTTACAGGTGGGCGCTCTTCTCTCTGGCCGTCGTGCCCCCAGATCCATCGACCGCCCGCTGCGACAAAAAACGTCGGTGCAGCGCCATGTGCCGAGAGATTGAGAATTGATCCGAGCGCGCGCGCGGCTCCCTCGGGACCGGACTATCATGCCGTCCCCCGGGAGCCGTCATCCGTCTCCATTCGATGCCGTTTAGCCCAAATCACTGGCGCATCCTCCTCCGAGCACCGTTCCCGAGGCTCGCTCCGCCAGACTCTACTCCAAAAGAGTATCGGGCGCTCGGAAATTGCGGCGCGTTCAAATTAAAAAGCTCGACGAGGGCTCCCGGTAGGCTCGGATCGGATTAAGCGGCGGCCGCTTCTGGCCTCTTCTCGCAATTAAAGGCGACACCTGTTACGATGCAGAATCGCCGGCGACGCAGATGCGGAGGAGCTCTCAAGAGTCAGCAGCGAAATTCCTGGGGGAGCACTCGAGCGATGCCGGTGCACTGGCTCCTTTTGAGCAAAGTCTATAAGCACATTCTCTAGCGCAACAATCGCCGCGAAAGCAAAAGAGTATACCCGCTCGAGCGTCCAGTAGGCGCAGTGCCGTCAGATGGCCAGTAATGCGGTAAAGGCCTCTTCAGAGCCTTCGCACAGATAACCAATTACCGCAAGGCCGCGCATCACGGGCCCGGGACCCTTGCCCAGAGCTCGACAGATGCGTCCCGATTCCACCCGCAAAATCGCCCGGATTACGGCCACTTCGGAGCCGGAGCTCGACCAAAGTGCCGGAGCCTCCTTTCCCCGTTCTTTCTTTTGCCACTGCGCGCCTTTTACGCCGGATTTCCCTTTATTAAGCCTCACGCCTTTATTGCCTGCGCCTCTCCTTTCCTTCAAATAACTATCAATTTTCCCGCTTCACTTTATATGGAAAAAAAGGAAAAGCCAATATTCCGGCGGGTAGTTAGCAATTTACGCAGGCTCCTTTAATTTACAGTGTAAAAACTCTGAGGAATCTCGGTGCATTATAGAACGATTAGGAGAATCGCTCCGATCCTTCAAAATCCACCCCCGCTCTCTAGACAAACACTCGGCCGGAAGGTTTGCGGTGGCGCGTCAACGCGGCAAATATGTATCATAAAGAGTGGCCGTCGCATCTCGGCGGCATATTAAACCAGCAGCACATGCTCTCGAGCCGCCGAGGCGTAACTCGATGAAAGTAGACAGTCGTGCGCTCCGCACGAGCGTGTACAGCCACCGCCGACGAGAGCAGAAGCAGAGGGGAGGCTGCAGGGACGAAATCGCCGCAGGCTCCGGCGGGGCGTGAACGCAAATCAATTTGCGCGCGCACATACACACGCTCGCGCACACGACCGGGGTCGCGCCCCTGCAGCTCCCCCTCTGCCAACGCCACGCGATGCGCTTTAATAACCGGTGTAGTAGCAGTCGGACGTGATTTTGGCCTTCCGGCCAAAATTTCCCTATTGGCCGACTCACTTTCTTTCGGCCAGACATTCTTTATGCGCGATTAGTCTTCCGCGGTTCTTTACGTTTTTCCACCGTCCTGATAGCCTTTTACAGTACAAGGGCTTTTCTTGCTTTTTACGCCGCAAGAAATGGAGGCGCGGATGCTGCTGCGTGCCCCCCGAGTGAGCCCTGCCTTCCTTTCCGTCGCGCGTGAGCGTTCGTCACTTTTCTGTGTCGTTTGCATATGTGAGACGCACCCTCCGCGTGAACAATGCCTCAATGACGCGGAAGAAATTTTTCCTACTGTAGGCGTGACAGCTTTCACGGCGCGTCCCGGCTTCCGACAATTTTCCCTCCAATCCAATTTATTTTACTTTCCGAGACAAATGCGCCTTTCTAAAGAGAAATTCCCTTCTAATTAATTGGCATTGAAAGCGATAGCGTTGAAAATGTTGACAAGATTTTTTTTTACAAATTTAATAACACCTGCCAAATGAAAGCTAAAATACAGTGGCGATAAACTCTCTTTGCTAGACGCCGTTAAATTCGATTACTCTCATTGTTGCGGGGCTAACTCCGTTAGCCGCGTCGGGGCCGGCGAAGAGGTCGACCCTCGCGGCGCTGCCGAGGGTCACGTACTTACTTCTCATCCGACTTAATCCTCGAGAAATCCCGGCAGCTCGCCGCTTCCTATCCCACCACTCGCTTTATTCCACCCCCGTTGGTATTCTTCGCGCAACGCCAGCAAGCTCGGACTTTTGCCGAGTCCAAAGTTTCCGTCTTTGGGCTTCGATTTTATTTATCCGCAGTGTCCTCTCGAGATCCCGCATCCTTGCCCTCCGCTGCGTTCGGCGCTATTTGCTTTCGTACCTTCTTTTTCTACCAACAAGTATTGACTTTTTTAACGCAAGTACACCGAGAGAAAAGTTTGAGTAAAAAATTACTATAGTTTAATAAAAATTACTACACTTTCTAGGAGTCAGAGGACAGATTTGAATTCTAGTAAAAATTAACATTTATTTTACGAAAATTTACAATACAGCATAATAATTTTTACTGTGCCAGAATAATAATTTTACTGATACTTTATATAACTGATTAGGAAAAAGGGAATTAGAGAATTCTCTTGTATCCTTTTTATTTAATCCTTCTAATCTTTCAAACTTGGAACCTTTGAAGATTTTAACATTTTCACATTTTGAACTTATTATTGTATATTGTACTTTATGATTGGTAATCCGCTCGCTTACATGTAATTTTGGCCTACACCTACACTAACTGATTTTTTATCGACGCGTGAGAATTATATTTTACGCAGTGTTGAAGATTATTCAAATCGTCCGTGTATACTAACTGAACAGATGTCTGTCCACTTGCGAGTTGTACAGCGGGGGTAGACGCCATCTAGTCCTGTCTTATACGATTAAATAGCGCAAAATTTAAAAAGATAACCTAAAAACATTAATTTATTTAATTAATTTAATTAATTAATAGTATTTTAGTATTCTTTAATATCGGCTGTGTTAAAACTTTCAAAATATGTATAGCAATTGTCATTATATAATTCGAGTCTGTCCCGCGCCTACTGTAGAGAATATAGTAATTTTTCCTCCAACTTTTCTCTCCGTGTATAAATTGAAAGAATGCGAAGAAACAAAAGCCGGCGAGTTTTTTTTATTTAAAAGCGAAATAACTGTTTTCAGATGCCAAGCTGGTACTGGGCGTTGCGTAGTGGACAAGGCTCACCGCAATCAGTGCCAGGCATGCCGACTGAGGAAATGCATGACAATGGGAATGAACAAAGACGGTGAGTGTCAGGACTCAAAAGAGGGAGCTTTAAAAAAGTATGGAGAAAATTCAATGTAAAGCCTTTCGCTCTTTTAAAGGCTCCTTTTATAGAAAAATTAAAATGCCCATAATAATATTATAAAGGTCCCATTAATACGAGTGAATGAGTGGCGCGTTAAAATAAATGTCCGCCCCTAAAGATTTACGCGAAGACCTTGAAGAAACTCGGATAAAATTGAACCTCCAAGCTGCTTGACTCTCTTATTAGAAAAAAATGCCAGACCGACATATTCCTCCCTCCTAAAGCGGACCCCGATGTCGTAGCAGCTCGTAATGGCAAAGTAAAGAAACGAAATGGGCTCTCGCGATTGTTCGCAAAGCCGAGCGTTCGTCTTCTCCGAAGGAACAATAAATCGGGCAAATCAATCGGATCGCGGCGCGCAAGCAGGCGGGGGACGGCGTCGATTGAACTCTTAATGCCCTCCCGCACCTGATGCGCGACTTTCCCCTCGCGATCGCGCGAGAAGCAATCCTCCCTCGGTAAAGTTTCTTATTGCCGAACTTGACGTCGTAAAGAGGAATTGGATGGGATTGGCCGCCGGGGCGGATCGAGCTCCTTTTGCGCTCGGAGCTTTGACGCCGTCGCCGTGACGACCGTCGAACGTCTCTTATGCTTCTTTAAAGCGATCGGACTTTAGTTAGGCGTAATTAATTTTCAAAGTGTGAGCCCTCGCTCGAAATCCCTCGTTTTACACGCTGGGCGTTTACGGGGCGAAGAAGGGGTCGAAGAGCCGCGATTATAATCCGCGCGTAGGTGACTCCGTGGGGCTCGTGCAATTACCGACCGAGAGTACCGCACGCTCGGTAAACAGGCGGACAAACAGGCGGAGAGGTCGTTAGCGGGGCAGTGGTCGCGTGCCGCCCGCAGCCACCGCTCCCAACGCTTAATTGGAGGAAATAAACGTATGCACGCCAAGGGATGCGCGTCGGGCAAGGGGTGACGCGTGCTCCGTCCGACTCTCGCCATCGCGCTTCATCCAACTTATCGCCGCTTACTTTTTATCTTCATTATTTTATTCGCTCGCTTTGGCATTCCACCGCGAGGCCTCGATCGAGCCATTACTTTTAAGTACAACAAGTTGCTTGCAAATATCGTCGTTTTAAGAAAAAAAAAAGGAAAATAACTGGCGCAGCGACAAGGACCACCCGCTGTCCCATGCAAATTGCGGGAAGAGCGCGTTTACGTTGGTGGGCGCGAGTAAAAAGCTGCGCGGGGGTCAGGCGCTTGGGAGGGGCGGAAAAAGTGCGCACGCGACACGAAGACGCGGGCGAAACTAAAAGGGCTGGGAAAAGCCGCAGGCTACGCGGAGGAGCAGCGGAGGTGGCCCATTAAGGCGCCCAGCGGGTCGCACTCGCGTCGCCCGAGACATTATGTGCCGCACGTTTTTATTATTACGCCAAATTAGACGACCGCGACGAGCAAAGCGCCTGGAAAAAGCGAGCGCTTTTTTCACAGAAACAAACTCGACGAGAAAAAGTGAGTTTTCTTTGGTGCGCGTGCCCTCGTTTGGCGGAACAAACATTCAAAAGTATATATAAACGATCGCTTTCAAGTATAATTACTCGAATAGAGCGTTATTTTAGCCAACGCTTCTTGCACAAGTTGTAGCAGTAGAATAATGGAAGCCCGCGGGGCGCTCTTAAAAGACAAGGAGCCGTCGGATTTCCGGGAAAGCGGTTGGAAGGCAAACGGCGCTCGCGGCACGTGGCGCCTCGCCCCGCTTTAGGTAACAACTCGGCGCGCGATGCATCTGATTTCTGCACGGCCCGTTAAATTGGCGCTGTCAGTCGCAGGAGCGCCGGCGTGACGCAACGCCGGCCGTTACGCGAGCGGGAGGAGCAAGCCGCCCTGCCTCTGAGTCACGAACGACCAGCGCAAACGTTGCGTCTGCGGCTCGTCCTTTCCCGCCAACTCCAATTGTCTTTTTACTTCGGCAACAGTCCCATCGCTCCATTCGCGTGCATTTTAATTTAAGAGCATCTCCAAGCCTCGTCGAGTGCTCAAGCACTACCCGCTTTTTACTCTGCCCCCAGAAATCCAATTGACTTTAAGAAAAAAGTATGAGAACTTATTTGAAAATAATTTTGCAGCTATAACGCAACCGCATAGTCCACTTCAGCTTTCGCGATTCCTAGTTTTCTCATGCAAGTGAATATTCCTATGATACGTTAACATTCTTTTTTATTGATTATTTTTTATTTAAACCCCAATGATTGGACCTAGCGAGTAACGCGACACGACCTCTCTGTTGCAGCGGTACAAAACGAGCGTCAGCCGAGGAATACGGCGACCATCCGGCCGGAGGCTTTGGTGGAGATGGACCAGGACCGGGCGCTGCGCGAAGCTGCCGTCGCCGTCGGCGTCTTCGGGTAACTCGATACACTGCCTATTTTTAGCACAAATAGTTGGCAAAGCAATTTTCATTTTCAAATCATATATAAACTATTTATAGAAGCAGTTCGTTATACACATTTTATATAAAGTTGATCGTATAAGATTATTATATAAAATCTCGAAATTTGTTTCACCTGGGAATAGTATATTTTATTCGCTTTAACACGGAAACGTAGAGCCGTTGGATTGCGTCAGACGCTTTCCGCGGAGGAAGTATACGTACGCTCTTTTGTCACGGCTTTCGCGAAGATTGCTCTGGGCCCTTGTCAAGCCTGTGTTTTGATTATCGGTTTTACTCGGAGGTCGGCTTACGCAAGAGGCACCGCTCCCCTTCTTCTCCCCGCCCTCCAACCTTTCAAATTCGTCGGTTAATTTGCAAAATAGCCAGTACAACGGAACGGAAAGAAGCTGACAAAAACATTAACGTCGTTCGAACAAAAAAGATAGCTTCAACAAGCACCCATCAGGCGCAGAAGAGGAAAACCCGTTCACCGTCGAGTTGATTCGCAGCGGGAAAAAAAGAGCAACCGCAAGCGCTGCTCCGTCCTCCAGCGTGCAGCGGCCAACTTTGTCGCGGCTATATAAAGAAAAAAACGAAAGAAAAGGAAATTTTCCAATAAGCGCAGGGTGCACGCTCGCCGCGTCCTCGCTTAATCGGATCGGCCTCGCCTCGCCGCCTGCCGACGACCCAAAAATTAAAAAACCAAAGCGTCAACGAGTCACCGAAGAAGAAGATGTCCACAAAGGGCACCCTGGCGAAAGGGCCAGGCCGCGCTCCTCTTAAAATAGCCGCGAGGCAGGCCCTCCCCTGCGGAGGCCGGCAATTTTTAATCCGATCCCACCGAGCCAGAAATCGATGCGCCTGCGGGCACGTTTGATCTCGGCCGCAGCGCAAGTTACCTTCGACACGCCACGCCGAGCGTGATCTATCATGAAAAATTACCTTTGACCGAGGCGCGCCAGAGATGCCCCGGCGGAAGACAGAGCCGAGCGCGCGTCCGCCTGTGAGTAACGCAAAATCCATACGCGCGAGCGAGAGCAAGCCCTGCCGACTCGACTCGGTCTCTCGTCTCAAAAAATCAAGCGAGTTCCAATTACTACTAAATTTTAATTGCTCGTAAATTATCCATTTCACTTTGTACAACTAAGATACGCAAAGTAGCGCGATAAAAAGAGTCTCGGACGGCTACCGCCAGTCGGCGTCCAGGCCCGCGAGCGCGTCGCCGTTGACGATGCTGGCGAACAAGGCCCTGGCCCTGTCGCTGGGCGAGGCCTCGCCGTCGCCCTTGGACGCGGCCAGCCTGGCGTCCTCGTGTCTCCGCTGCCGTCGCCCGCCGCTCATGCTGGCCAGCAACGCGGGGTCCCCGGTGTCGCCGATGTGCCTGTCGACGCGCACCGCCCGCTCCTCGGGCTCGACGGTCGTGCGGATGTTGCCCTCGGACCTGCCGTAGCGCGCCGTCATCTGCAGCCTCGACAGCACCGTGCCCTCGTCGACGAAGTAGCCGCGCTTCAGGTTCTCCGACTTGGTCTTGCGGATGATGAGCGCGAAGCGCCGGCGGATGTCCGCGCAGGCCCGCTGGCTGCCCGCCTCCTCCGGCGGGCGCTCGCCCGGCCGGCCGCTCGCCTCCAGCATGTCCAGCAGGCGGCCGACCGACAGGCAGATCTCCTCCATGGACTTCTGGCTGACGAGCAGGAAGCCCCGCGCGTCGCGGTCCTGCTCGCGCATCGCCTCCTCCAGCGCCGCCGCGTCGGCCTTGGCGGCGCGCAGCTTCGCCTCGGCGAACTCGCGGCGCGCGCGCTCCTCCGCCAGCAGCGCCTCCGCCCGCTGCTTCTCCTCGCGCAGGCCGTCGCGCTCGCTCCGCGCCTCCTGCAGCAGGCGCGTCGCCTCCTGCTCGCCGACTCCCGGACGACGGGCTCCTCCGGGCCCGCGTCGGCCGGCGCCTGCATGCGCGACTGCAGGTCCAGGTGCAGCGCCACCTTGGCGGGCGGCGTCGCGGGCACGCGCTCCGTCGCCTTGAGCGGCTGCTTCGGCGCCGCCGTCTTGCTCTTGGGCCGCCGGATGGCCTGCGAGGCCGGGGCCAGCAGCGGCTTCCGGCAGGCCGGGCGCACCGTCGCGCTGCGGGGTCGCGCCGGGGCGCCGCACTGCCGCTCGCTCTGCTTCCGCTTGGCCAGGCCGCCTGCCGACGAGACGCGCTTGGCGGCCTCCTTGGCCGGCGGCAGGCCGAGCCAGCGGTACTCGCTGCGGCTCCGCGGGTCGTCGGTGCGCAGACGTCTCGCGATCTCGTCCAGCGTGCTCTCGCGGAGGCTCGCGTTCAGCCGCGCGTCGACGACCGCCAGGCTCTGGTTGTGCTGCAGCAGGTCCAGCAGGTCGCGCGATATGTCCTCGGTGAGGCCGCACTGCTGCAGGTCCAGCGCCTTGAACCAGAGGCTGTCTCGGATGGCCTCGACGATGGCTGAGATTCGAGGTCTCGGTGAGTGTGCGCGCGCGCGTTGCCAGATTAGAGGGTCTTAAGAAGTTTGTCTTAAAAACTCTTTTTCTCATTAATCAATTGAAATTCAATTGAAAATGAGGGATTTTAAGATGAATTAGGAAGATTTTAAGACTTTCATCTTTCAGTTGGCGAAAATCTTTTTGTAAAAATGATTCCTATGGGAAAAGTTCGAGTCCGGATAGAAGTATACATTTTATCGTTTATGATTTTTTTTTAACTTTCAATCCTATTGGCACTGGAAGATACCAATATGTTGCCAACGTGTCTGCCGTAGGAATGATTTTTACACGAGAAAGGAAAAAAAGACGTTAAAAAATGTTAAAATGGATGATTTAGTGAAATGTTTTGAAGATTTTCTTAAGATCCTCTAAATGTTTAGGCGGGGAGGGGCGGAGCTGTACCTGCGACGGCCTCGTTGCCGAGCCTCGGGTTGCCGTTGAGCGTGAGCCTCCGCAGGCCGGGCATGCTCTCGAGGTCGGGCTCGCGGTAGCGCAGCGACTGCTGCCAGGCGTCGTGGTAGAGGGCCAGCTTCTGTCGGGAGAGGGCCGCGGCGAGGTCCGAGCCGGCGGCGGGCGTGAGGTCGCACTGCGACAGGTTGAGCGAGCGCACGCTCTGCACGCCTGCCAGCGTGCGGCACACGAGCTTGCAGCCCGCGTCGCCGATGTAGCAGCGCTGGAGGGACAGATGCTGCAGCGTGCGGGTGCCGGCCAGGCCGACGCACAGCACCGCCAGGCAGTCGGCCGGCACCGGGATGCCCTCGAGCTCCAGGCTGGTCAGCAGCGGCGAGTTGCGCACGCACTGCGACACGCTGTGGGACAGCCACTCGACGAGGAAGCGCGTGAGGACCACCGGCGCCTTGGCCACCGCGCGGGCCTTCGTCTCGGAGTCGGCGTCCTCCAGGAGCTTGCGGTGCTGGTGCTTGCTGCGCACGTTTATCGATCTGTCGGGCGTAAGGGTCGCGATGAAGGCTAAGCACTTGGTGCGAACAGCGAGAATGGCCGAGAACGAACTTTAGAGTGCGGTCGAGCGACAGGGAATTTAGAATGGGCGCCCAGTCGTCCATCTTGACGCGGTCGGTGGTGAAGTCGAGGGCGTGCGGCAGCGTGACGCAGATCATCGGCAGAGGCCGGAGTCGCTGCTGCCTGCACAGCTCCATGTAGCAGGTGGCGAAGCTGTGATCGGGCGCCGTCGCCATTTCTCCCGCTGAGCGCTACCTTAGCTTCTCGAACGGAGCAGAGGATTGAGAAAATTCGCGGATTCGCGCTCGGTTTTGAGGTTGGCAAAAGGCGCGGCAAAAGGTGGCTTACCAGCTTCCCGCAAGCTCGGCTACCGCGAGGGCTCTCAAGCGCGCGATCCTCAATGTCCTGAAGGGAGTCCAGCGCTACGAACGTCATCTGCGCCAATTTCCTCCGCTGTCTGCTGGCACCTGAAAAAGGGCCTCGGGAGCGCAGTTTCCGGCCGGGCTTACCCGACGACGGCGACGGCGGGACGCTGCGGCATGCTGCGCTATCGCTTCAGTTCTCTTCGGCTGGGGGAGGGGAATAAAAAAAATGGCGAAAAAAAACTTGGCAGACTGGTTAGAAAAAAAGTTTGGAGAGAGAGCGCGGAGCTGTGGAGCTCTGAAGTTTGCCGGACGCCGCGAGCGCCTTTTAGTTCACGTGTGTTGCTGCGAAGGCGCTCCTTAAGGCGCTTAGTCTTTTATCGCTCCAAGGGGAACGACGCTTGTGGCCAATTATCAGCGAACGCAATTCAAACGTGCACTGACTAAAAAATTTAATGCCTTCAATTAAATCGATGTAATTGAAAATTATTTGATTGTCTCAATTAACCTCCATAATAAATCGAACTCTTATTTAATTAATGTAAGAAAATATTAAATTAACTTGTTTAGGTTCAGTAATTATTTACATTCAATTTCAAGCTTTACAGAATTCATTGTATAAAATATTATATAGTTAATATTTTATTTTATTAAATATGCTTTATTTAGCTTGATTAAATATATTATCGGGGCATGGTGATTAAATATTTAATAAAATCTACATTTTTCTGAAAACTATTAAATTTTTTTGTCAGTGTACGAATGAATAATTTAATTGGCCGTCTAATTGAGTATTGGCAACTAAAATCAATATAATACGACGCAGCTATCCGCTAATTGTCTATCGTGAATTATTCTGCGTATTATACATAACTTTTGAGAATTCCGATGAAAATGAATACTACCCGTGAATATTAAAGTGCAATTAGCAAACAAAGCTAATAGCGATGCTAACAGTGTTATACGATTCGGCAAAATAGACGCATCGGACATAATAATTGGATAATTATAATAAATCGATGGGAATTATTTATTTACAGGCCTCCAGTTTCTTTGGCGATGGCCAGGTACGCTGCCCCTCTGCCTTTACCCACGGTCGCGCCGACAACGAATTCGACTGCTGCGCCGTCGCCTCCGCGACAGGACAACGACGACGGTAGATATATTTTCAGTAGAGACCTTTAGATTTTCTGCAAAGGCAGAAAGTACATGAAATAACTTGTAGGAAATGCATCGGAAGATAGTATAGACGTGACGAACGAAGAACCACTGACTCCGCAACCCCAGCAGCGCGGTAGCAATTGTCAGCAACTGACCCCGATCATACCCACCATTTATTCTCCCACGAGCGTCGAGACGGTGTACGAGACTTCGGCGAGGCTGCTCTTCATGGCCGTCAAGTGGGCGAAGAATCTACCCTCCTTCTCCAGTCTGCCTTTCCGCGATCAGGTACACACTTATTTTAGAGATTTAAACACGCCGAGGTGTAGGAACATTTCGTTGCGTCTATTATCTAAAGGGAGCGTTGGCATTTTTGTCGGATGGCTCGCGCAGGTCATACTGCTGGAGGAGGCGTGGTCCGAGCTCTTCCTGCTCAACGTCGTGCAGTGGAGCATACCGCTGGAGTCGTCGCCGCTGTTCAGCGCGGCGGAGCTCTCGGCGCTGACGCTGCCGCCGCATCCGGCGCACCTGCACTCCGGCCTCCACCTCTCCTCGCCCTCAAAGTCCAATCAGGTGGCCGTCGAGGTGAGGTACCTCCACGACATGCTGCAGAGATACAAAGGCATCATGGTCGATGCCGCCGAGTTCGCCTGCATGAAGGCCATCATACTCTTTCGCCCCGGTACGACTTTACTCCTCACTTTTTATTGCACTCGATGAGAGAATTTTCGTGAGACAAATGAGAATTTGCCCGTGACCGCCAACAGAGACGCGGGGACTGAAGAACTCGAGCCAAATCGAGAACCTGCAAGACCAGGCGCAGGTCATGCTGAGCCAGCACGCCTGCAGCCAGCACCCCAGCAACCCCGCGCGCTTCGGCAGGCTCCTCCTGCTGCTGCCGCTCCTCAGGAACGTCCCAGCCTCTCGCATCGAACTCATCTACTTCCACAGGACCATCGGCAACACGCCCATGGAGAAGGTCCTCTGCGACATGTACAAGAATTAGGACGTGCTCAGCGTGGCCAAGCATACTGTACATACGCATTCGTACTGCCGTGCTGTCTCCTCCCACCCTCCCGTGTACTTTCTTTTTCAACGTTAGTTTACGCTGCGACAGAGTCTTTTTATACGCCGATAGAGACACTTTCACGCTTTTACGCTCTCTCGCAGCGTAACGTATTTTTTACTTTCCGCCAAGGCGACAATCACATTCGCGTGCTTTCGCTCTGTCTCTACTCTCTCCAATTTTCTTTCATTGCAAAATTACTTTTTAATCAGTTTCTCTGTCTATATCGATGCAGTACGGCGAGGTGCATTCAATTAAATGTTTAGCTCGTTTTAGCCGATAACTGATGGCGTTGTTATATTGCTAAAAGCATGGCAAGTAAATTTTTTCACCAAGATATCAGTACGAAAGCTAATTATTGAGGTCTGTGACCGAGACGAAAATCATGAAAAATACTGCGAGATCACGAGAACGCGACGTGCAACGAAAGATTTTAAGCGACCAGGGCCTATAATGTTCACGAAAGCAGTTGTACATTTTATTTTTTTAGCCATTATTTTCTGAATAACTCGAGGGCTTTCCTCCACCAAAGCAGTGCTCCGAGAGTCTACTACAATTTGTCGAGAAATTATTTATCCCATTCATCCGATCGATCATTCGAAAATTCAAACCGCCATCATTTGTTACAGTGTCGTGCTAGAACCCCTTAAATAAAAATGACGCGAAAAATCTTTATTAATAAACAAGTTCCGCTCAAGTCTTGACACTGTACTCGCTTTCACACACTGAGGAAAGAAATTTCTTTAAAATCAATACTTTTGGCACAACTTTAAAATTTAATCGAGTATAAGTTAATCTTGAAAGCTTGAGAAAAGCCCTTTTTTTTACAAGATTCCTATCTTCCATAAGTTTACAGACGAAGCTCGTGATTCGCGTAAATCAAATAAAAAAACTTAAGGCGTTTATAGAACGAAGTGATATTATTACTTAACACAAAATATACGTACTTTCAATCTATATAATAATAATTATTTTTAATATTAAATTAGATAATTTATCGATAGTATTTAATATTTCTAGAGATTGGCAAAATGCAAAGTGTTAAATATACGGCGGAGAATAAGAGTGAAAAATAAAATTTTTCATATATTAGTTAAATTATTTTCATCGAACGAACGCGCGCGATAAAAATATTTGTAGGAATTTGAAGGAAATCGTATAACAAAATAAATGAGACGTCATTCTGATTTATTTTCTAAAAGGCTCTCGTTAAAAAGGGAAAGGACAAACTATGCAGGCGTACAGCCCTGCTGTGCATCAGTGAACGGATAACAATTATTGCCGGATAAAAAAAAAAGAAATGTTTTCTCCGAGGTTTAATAAAATCGTGTAGTAGAGTAATTATTCTAGTGATAAATTTACTCGTGTGACGCGCTGTAAAAAAATGAATCAAAGTTATGCGCGCATACTGTATATTCCATGTTGTTGTGATAAATGATTGTCGTAAAAAATGCTGTATGTATATGATGAGGTTCAGCAGAACATAATGTAATGATAATTACACAACGCTCATTGTAATAAAACGAATTAATTCAAAGTGCACCTTGCTCGTTAATTTATTCGTCGCCTAAAGTCCAAATTTCATTTAGATTTATTTATATGAAATTGATTCTTTCAAAAGGCTAATTGTTATATATTTTGCTAGTTCCTGCAGCTCTCAAGGTCCCGAGAAGAAGAAGAAGAAAAACGAAAAAAATCTTGTTGTACTCTTGTAAAAAAATGAAAGGAACATTTTAATCGGTTCCAATGTTTTTCTTTTTGCTCGTACGGGTGTGTGTATTTATTTATCAGCCGCTTAATCCCTGACTTTGGCTTTGGCGGGTGCGCCACATGGCAGTTTGACGGTCCCGAGGCGGTCCGCTCGTATAAATTACGCCGGGGCTTTAAGGGCCGCTTAACTTGTCAAAGCCGTCGCGAGGATGCACGCCCACTTGCCGAGGGTGTGGGCCGCGCGAAAATTACGGCGAATCCAAGAGCTGCCTCATTTATATGCTTGTCAATTTTCCACGCGTCGCGTAAAGAGTGCTACAATTGAATTTTATATAAATAATAAAAGAACTGGCATTTGCTGGCAGGAAGGATCGTTGAAAAAGGAAGAAAAGCTATCCGTGGGGAGCGCTTCAAGTGGCGTCTGGTGGATGCAGCGCGGAACACGCTTAAAGCCCCCGGCTCGATTTCCGCGGAGTTATAAGGGTGGCAGGGCTAATGCCTTTTCAATTACGACGCCGGGCGCCTCGATCGTTTGTCGAGGATTTGTGCGAGTCGCGTAGTCTCTTGCCCTTTGCCGTATGTCCACTCATTTTTCCATTAATATGCGCATATTGAATTTAAGAATTTTGTCAGCCGGCCTTATATTTCCTTTGTTTGTCGCTTCTCTACTAGAGATCATTTCGCAATTTCTATTGGAAACTTGTAAAAAGTGGCGAAAATAAAAGATGCTGATGCGTATGTACGCGAGCATAGACTCCCGCACGGGGAGCTCGTGGCGCATCGGCGGGGGCGGAGGTCGGCCGCCGCTCCGGGTATTGACTCGAGGGCGGAGTTTTAGCGTTACCCCTACCTACTCTTCGACCCCCGGGCAGGCGACAAAACTCCCGCTGAAGGGCGATCCAGCAATGGCGCCGGGACTTGTTGTATTTCGCTTTCCAAAGCTCAACCTCCCTCCCCCGACTAACCCTCCAGCTGTGTCCTCCTCCCCCACCACCTCCTCCTCCTCCCGCCAGGACGGAGCGAAGAGCTCGCGAGCGCCAGTAAAGAGAACGTCCTGCCGTTTAAAGCACATATTTCTGCGAACGAGCCGACGCTCGAAAAACTATATACTAAAATCCAAGCTATCTTACATAAAGCTGGCCAACCGAAACTTGTCCTGTACACGCATACGAAGAGTATACAAAGAGACGGTGGACGTTATTAGTTCTGCTTAAAAAACTTTCAATTTTAATCGATCGTTCTTTTAGTTACATTACAAGTAAACAAAAATCTTTTCAAACAAATAATGACAATAGAAATTAGCGTTTCTCGCGATCGACCGCCGGGACTCCGCACCCCCTCCGCGCTTCTTTCTTTCAAATCGTTGCGCAAATTCCATCTACTTATTTTCACTGGCAATTTTTTGTAATTTTCACATAATTTGCAACGTCATTTTGTTAGGAGAGATAAAAAAAAAATTGAATTGGATAAAAAGATGTATAGACTACCGGCGTGTTTGTGCGAGTGCGCGCGAGGGAAAGAAAAGGAGGGTTGGTGAAAGTGGCGGAGTGGAAGCCCGGAGGGTGGCTCCACTTATTTTATTACATTATCATACCGCCGAGAGGAGACGCGCCTCCGTCTGGCGGAAGCTCCCCGAGCCGAGCAATAAGTGGGGCTTTAAAGGCGGCACTTGCCAAATCGCTTAAGAATCTTGCTCTTGATTACCGATCCTTCGTTGTTTCGCCTCGGCACTCGTAAAATTCAAATCCGGATTTTCCACGAGCGCCAACGTCGGGAATCGAACTCGCTCGCGACGCCACCGCGGATATTCCATTCTTACAGCTTATACGCACTTATTAAGTAAAAGAATAATAAAATTATACTAAATTTGACTAAAACGAAAATAATTAATATAATAATCCATGCCGAAAGAAGCTCGGCGTTGCGCGTCATTTGAAGGCGCAACATCAAAGGGAATTAATCCACGCGAAATTTCGTATTGACCGAAACATTTAATCGGACGCGTGGAATTATCGGAAATCGATAGACGGCGACGTCGACTCCGTCGTTACAGTGCAGCCGACGGTCTATCAATTAACACGGGACATTTTTATGAAGGACTATATAAGGACTTAGGTTCATCGACTGTTTAGTGGCGAAAGAAAAGAGAATGCCCGACGCGGTCCATTAATAAAACTCGGAAAGCTCGACCCTTGCTCCAACGTCAAATTTTTCAGCTCGTCCGCCGCTGACGTTTGAGAAATCAGGCTCCCGGCTCACGTATACCTCTCGCCATCGCCGGGTCTTAGCCAGACTTCATTGGCACCCCCTTTTCTTCTTCGTTTTTTAGTCACCCCCGGCCGCCGCTATTTTCGTATTCCCCGCGCACCGCCGGCCCGGACAGCGTCCCTTCCGCTCTGCTCGTGACTCGGGATTTATGGTCGGCTCATACTCAAAAGCTCGTTTTTCCTTTTTATCTAGACCGCACACTTTTTTTCTTTATTCGCCGGGCCGATTTCCATTGACTCAATCATTTTTTAAGGAAAAAAGAGAAGGAAGAGGCGGCTACCGACGCGGCGGCGCCGGACTGCTCCCTCATCCCTCGGTGCACAGGTCGACTAAGCTCGCGCTTGCCTCTCCTCCAAAAATCAATAGATTCACCGTCACACGGCCGCGCGGCCATCGCCGCCTCCTCCTCCCTTCCGGCCGCTTTTCGCTTCTTTCCCACCTTCTTTTCACGGGCTTCTTCCTCCAGCATCCAAGCAAAACTTTACTTATTTTATTTCATTTGAATGGAGTCATTTTTTTAGAGTCCACTTTAATCCTTCGCGCTTGAAGGGAGCCCTCCCCGCAGCGGCATCAAAGGGGCTTTTTAGGGAAGCCACTTGAAAGACGCTTCGCAAAATCCGAGATCGCCGCGATTGCCCATTATCCGGTGCAGACTAGCGCGAGGCCCGCGCTAATTATCGCGTTCGCCCTGCTCGTCCCGGCGGTTCCTTTGTCTCTCAAAAGGAGGGTCCACTGTGAGCCATTCTTTTAATCACGTCCTTCTCTCAGCTGCTCGCTAATTTCTTCCTTGGAAAAATTTATATAGTAACAATGTAAATGAGTAAAATAATTATAATCTATAATCTAATGTTTGTAAATGTATTACTTGTGCAGAAAGATTAGCATAAAAAATTACTTTTTTTTTTTAATTATGTTTTTCCATTGTTTACCGACCATCGGGTCGGTAAATAGCTGACCTACGTGATCAACGCCAGTTCAAGACCCTTCTTACCACAAGTATATAAATATCACAACTTTATTTTCGCTACTGCTAATGTAGGTCGCATTATTACCCACATTCAATGTCGCCATTTTACTAGTATAAAATAAAGTTATTTTTATATGCAAATTGATTTAGTTTTTACTAAATTATTCTTCCCACAAATAGCCATTCACGTAGTACAATCACAAATTATCCAGCATTTGCAATTGTCACAGTAATTTTAAAATGATTCGCGTGTATAACCTCAAACCTGAGCTGTACTGCCGACTGCGAAAATACTTCATCGGTCAGTATTTATGCTTATACGAGTGGTACTTCTACTCTTGTGGTAGTAAAATTGCCAAAGCCAATAGTATAGTCGCTACATTCAAAGTAGCTTTATTACCCACGTGTGTAGTAATTTTACAAAAGGGATTTTTTACAGTGTATATTTAGAGACTTATTTATTCCAGGGGATCCAGCAAATTTTCATTTTGATGTATATAAAGACCTAAAAGTGAGTAAATAAAATTGAGTTGTTCAAAAATTCTTGTTCGTAAAGTTCATCAAATTGATTTTTTATTTAAAACGAGAATACACAGTAAGTAGACTAAGCAGTGTATTTTTTTTAACCCATTTTTGCTTTTGGCTAAACTAAATTTTTCTTTTAAATAACATATGAAGATAAAGTTTGAATTGAAAATCATTTGAAAATAAGTTATTGAATCAATTTAGTAACGAGAAAGATTTTAATTTTTTCTTAAAGAAGAAAGTAGTATCGTAGAATCTTTATTTCATTAATTTAACAGAAATCAAATGCAATTGATTAAATTCGCAATTTTGTAGCCTGAAGGTAAATATTTTATATATATAAAGGTAAGTAAAATAAATAGAATACAGCAGTAGATCACTTTGACTTTATAATTTAATATTTACTTTAAGATTTTAGTTACATCATAACAGACATTCATACTAATAATAATTAATAATAATTATAATGATAATAATAATACGTCTTGAAGAGGCGCTTGTCATATATATTCAAAGAGTTCTCTTTATCGATAAAAGCCGAATCTTATAAGATTCAATTAAATTTTAACAGGCAAATATTAATACGGTGAAATTTTTTTTCATCGAATTTTTAAAACATGAAATTTCTTCTTTTTTTTTTTTTTTGTAAATATTTCTCACAATAATACAATAATATTTCAATTATCACAAGGCGTGTGTATATATTGGCGTTTTACATTAAAGAACATCATTTTGAACGCAACTCATGAATTAATGATTTTTCGTCAGATGTGCGGTCTCGGCACATTGGCATTATAAAATCTGTAGTAAAAAATGTTTACGTTTAGACATTGATCCTCAGTCGAGTTATAAACTATGTTACCAGCGTACATATAGAAAAGATCGCATGTCTGTTTTACAATAATAATAATAATTTTTTTTTTGGTTCCCTATGTTAGCCACTGTCGTCACGAATGCTCCTTTTGATGCACATCGATAGCTTGCACATTATTTTACTTTAGCCGCATACAGAAATCTCTCGTTGCCATCCACGCTACTTATTAAACAGAGACGAATGTCTCCTCCCTTTTTTTTTTTGTCCCTCCAACATTTTCCCTCTTATTTTGCGTTTATTGGTAACGTTTAGCATCTTACGTAACAGTCATTACAATGGTAATCGTGCCTTTAATAATAATCCACTAAATACCAGTTACTAAATATGTGATAACGCGACAGCTGCACAATCTTAATATTCGCTTTTATAATAGTTTTGGTGACAGTTTTCTTTCCCTGCGTAACGGCGCTTATTTTCTTTTTACTCTTACGGATAATACAGTGGTCGAAATAGCAGTCTATCGCAGGAGCGGAAGAGGCGAGTATAGCTGCAATTACATTTTTTTTTTTGTTCTTTTGAAATATTTTTTTTTATCTGCTCAAAGTGAGTATATACGCGTGAAAGGTGCTCGAGTTATCGTAGTGCGATGAATCGTTTATTTCTTCTTAAACGAAAATAAAATGGGAGAAAAAAAAAAACAAAACGGTTGTATAAATAATCTACACGTACATCATCGTCGTCGTTATTTCTGCTCGATCAACAACATAAGAGTATAATAACGTAAAAATTGTACGGAGCGGTACACGATAACAACGGATATAAAGAAAGAGAGAGAGAGAGAGAGAGAACGAAAAAAAAACATTACGTTCGGGCGACCAGCGGAACAGAAAAAGTCGCGCTTGGCGCGAGGGACATACAACATTGAAATTCGTGGTGCGTACAGTCGATGAATAATAGTCAGTGATGCGATTTCCGAAATCGAACCGAGAATACAGTGACGTCGAGCTGGTGAGGTCCTTGTTCGCCGCGGGCGCAAAAAGAGGCGGGGGCGGGGGCCCTCGCCGAGCCTTCGGAGCGACGAAAGGCGGCGGGGGTAGAAATGCATCGCAATTCTCGATCTCTCCTTCGGTATCCCCTCGTCGGCCGCCTCTCCTTTTGATTCTCGTTTTCGCAGGTGTGCGTGCGCACCGGCCGGTCGGGGCGCCGACCGCCTTACCAGAAGCCACCGGCGCTGCGGCCACCCGGCGGATTGTTCACGCGAATCGATGATCGCGTCGCTTCCTTCGAGTCCTCTGAAAAATTCAAGAGTACAGGCTTTAGTTTGACATTTTTCGAGACTAGCGACTTCTAAATACGCTGTTTATTATTATTATTTTTTTCATTTCTTATTCATTGATCTTTAATTTTTCTGTCTATACTATTAATTGTTATCTTGAGTTTTACATATTATTATTGCACACTGAAAAAAAAATTGTTAATTTTAAGGAAATGATTTACTTGAATTGTACTTTTTAAATATCTCATTGAATCAAGTAATAATTTCATTAAAACTATAGAAATTTATTTGTTTCAAAAAAAAATAATTTTTTCACTCAATAAAATATTTAATAAGCACTATTGAAGTAAATCATTTCATTAACATTAACAATTTTTTTTCAGTGTATAACTTTATTATGTATTATTATTTATATTTCTACTTTGGACGAAGAACTCTTTAGTCTGTTTAATTTGATTAAAAAATAATAATAATAAATTTGTACGTGTACTGAGAGAAATTTTTTTGTGAGAATGTAGTAAAGTTTATGGAAAATGAAAAAATTTGAAAAACGTCTTTCAAATCTTCGCAAACATTTACCCACACAAAAAGGCAGCTTGAAAAATTTTGAAAGCTCTCACGGACCAGTGCACCGAGAGAAAAAAAAACTTAGTAAAAATTGATATTGTGATTAGGAAAGGAGTGGCAATCTTGACAAGCGAGAAATTTTAGTATGAAAAATAGTAAGTTGTAACACACAAAACAGCAGATTTCATTATTAAAATAGTAATTTTTACAATTTACTATTTTTCCTATATAAAATTCTCGCTATCACTCCTTTCTTAACTACAATAGCAATTTTAATTAAGTTTTTCCTCTGAGTGTGGGAATTAAAAAAAAAGCGTATCCCCGCGTAATATTCGTCCGCTCCTCACCGCTGATGGAGAAGGTGGAATCCTGGAGGTTCCTCTGGCCCTCGAGCCTGGGTCCCTTGACGGAGGGCGTGGCGACGGCCGAGTTGGGCAGGGTGGGCGTGCAGTTGATGCTGTTAGGTCTGCTGGGCTCGTGGTGGCCGTTCTGCGGGTAGCCGTTGTTGGCCGCCATGGCCGCGGCCTCGGCGGCCGCCTTGGCCGCCCGGGCGAGCTCCCGCTGCTTGGCGAACACCGCGTCCTCCTCGGCGAACTTGCGCGCGTCGGCCTCGGAGCGCGCGACTCCCCGGGGCCGCTTCTCGTGCTCCTCCACCGCCTCGTACACGTAGTTCGGGTACGCCGGGGTCTCCAGGTACTTGCCGTAGCCGTGCACCGCCTTCACGTCGCACTCGTCCACGCACACTCGCCCGTTCACCACTACGAATTCAGGTACTCCGTGTACCTCCATGCCCTGCAATCATTTTTTTATATACAGTATAATATTTATTTATTTACACTGAGAGAGCCACCTAGGTAAAATTTAAGAAACGGCTTGTAAAAATTAACAACTTCCTGGGCAAACTGATGACAGACTGCCAAAAGAAAACTAATTATCATTTTAGTTAATAATATTTACTATTTTCGTAGTAATTAATACAAACTAAACTTCGATAAATGTAAAGTTAAATATATTTTCTTTCAATAATTATCAAATTAATTGTATTGTGTGACAGCTGTACTTGTAGTTTTTACCAACTCTCGCGACCGCGTGTACCGACTGTTTTGTTGTTTTAATTTTACCTCGAAGATGTTGAAGTCGACGGCCTGATGGTGAGTCTGGGCGGAGATGGTGCGCTGGCGGCTGGGGTCCCAGACGACGATGTCGGCGTCGGAGCCGACGGCGATGACTCCCTTGCGTGGGTACAGATTGAAAATTTTAGCGGCGTTGGTGCTGGTGACGGCGACGAAGCGCGAGGGGTCCATGATGCCCGCGTGCACGCCCTTCTCCCAGATCACGGACATGCGGTCCTCCACGCCGTTCACGCCGTTCGGTATCTTCGAGAAGTCGTCCTTACCCAGCGCCTTCTGGTCGGCGTTGAACGTGCAGTGGTCGCTGCCCGTCACCTGCAGTCCATCCCTAATATTTCACCACAAAAGCGACTCATTAGTGATTTTATTTTAGTTATTTTTTTTTTAATTTTGTTAGTTTTTTTTTTTAGTTATTTTTGTGAAGTATTGTGAAGTATTGAAGTAGATGTGAGTGTGCATGTGTTTATAGAATAGTTGATATTTTAATCAGATCATCTGCCGTACATTGATTTCTAATGTTCCCTGTTACAAATGTCTGATTAGTATTTTTTTCTTTTTTTTTTGTAATTACGGGACAAAGTTTTAATTTAACAAACAAAAAGTAATTCAACGGTATATCCTATATTAAATTATTCATCTCGTAATCTTCTTAAAATTTCATTTTGTTTTCGAAATAGTCAAGAACACTTGGAGAAAAAAAAGTTTAAATGCAGTTCTCCTCGTTTTTTAAAAGATAAAGTAACTGAAACTTTTAAAAACCGGTATAAATTCAATATACATTTAAGGATGAAAAAAGAAAGATACGATCGTATGATTGATTTGTGTAATATTTCATTCGAATTAACTCGGCGTAACGAATATTTTAATTAGAACTAATAGATAAGGTTGCACACTGCAAAAGAGGCATAAAAGCAAGAGCTGGAAACCACCGTGTAAATGCCATTTTACAACTTAATGTAAAGCGCAATGCCTCCTAAACCAACTGGTTTAGTGCACTGTACACACACCACTAAACATTAAAACGAACTGCCTCGATCTCTCATTGCCGCAATGACCGTAGCTTATCAAATTAAAAACAAATAATTATCGTCGCCCTATTCATATAATTATACATAAATTCTCAACGTAATCTCTTCGATAAATCGCACAATTTACCCATTCCTGAGTGCGCCGTAAACGTAAAAGCAACTGATCGCTCGCACTTATCGCCGCTCGAGTGCGGCCTTTAAGGGACTTTCACTGATATTAGAAATAAAACAAATTTTCATGAAAATAAAACACATGAATTATTATTGAATTATTATTATAATCAGAATATATAATTGCATTTTAATGAATTCTTAGTTTCTTTAGTTTTAAGTATACTTTGTACTTTATAAATTTGTAGATCAAGGACCGTAGGTCCATCGAAATTATTAAATAAATAAAGTAAGTACTTACTTACTTACTTATGTATTTATTTATTTATTTAATAATTTTGACGGATCTATGATCCTTGATCTACAAATTTACTTACTAGTAAGTAGCCAAATAAATAAATAATAAATAAATAAGGAATAAAAAAAAAGGAAAGGCGAGGCATTAATTAAATTAATTTGCCCGGCGGGAGCAAACGAGACGTCCGCTCGCGGGGATATTTTCTAATTGAATGAAAAGCGGTCGCAGCGCTTCTCGGGCAAAAAAATTGCGCGGAGGCTCGCCAGCTGCTCGCTGCGCCGTTCCCTTTGAAAGCGCGGAGTAAAGAGTCTCCCGGGCGGCGCGCGCGAGGAGGAAGCGCCGAGACGAATTATGCTCGGGTGCTAAGCGATGAGTGGGGTATCCTCGGCCGTCGGCGGTAAATACTGAATAACACGTTGTTGGAGCGCAAGAAGAGAGCGGCGAGTTTACAAATGAGCCGCTGCTCTGCTTTTTCATTTTTTCTTTTTTTTTTTATTGGCCGGGTATTCAATGGTTCTAGTTGTCGGTGCCACGCTACTTTGACTTATCGATTTTTCCATCTTTTTTTTTTTTATATAGTGGGAGAAAAATTTCGGAGTGTTTACTTCAGTGACGCTTGGTAAATTTTTTCTTTTTTGCTCTCTGTAAATCTGACAGGGTGAAATGTCGCTTATTAAACGCGAATAGTGACAAATTTTAAGTGAACACTTTTACTATGTGCGAAGGGCTTTGCGAGTGTCAAAATGTGACTATTCACATTTTCGCCAATATTTTTGTAGATAAGAATTTAGTTTTAGTACAAAGAATAACAATTATTAGTACTCAAAATAGAAATCTTTGGTATTAAAATAGTAATTTTTATAATTTCAGGTACTAAAAATGACTATTTTCCACATAAAAAATTCACACTTGATAACATTGTCACTCAATTTTTATAAATGTTTTTGTTTTCTCAGTGCGTAAAAGTCATCCTATAATGCACGCAATAAATTTTATACATTCTACTCTAATTTTTATCTCCAGACTCCAAATTTCTGGTCGCACCTTCATCCCTTTCACAAAACTTTTCTCTCTCTCTGTATACAAGCAATTATCATTCCATTATCAGAGTACACATCGTCCTAAGCACACAACTGCTGGAATCCTCACCACACAAACATACAAAAAAATTAAAAGTATAAAAAAAAAAATTGCAGCGTGTCGACGAGTCCCTCCGGCTGCTATACTTACTGGGCGAGCTGCTCGACGAGGTAGGCCGGGGTGGTGGGGTCGGGCCTGAGCGGCGGGCAGGTGACGAGTCTCCTGGCCTTGACGACGTCGGGGCCGTACTGCCCGGCGCCGTCGACGCCCAGGGCCGAGGCCAGGGTCTCGGCGTAGATCGGCGCCCCGCTGCCCTGGCGGCCGGCCGCCACGTCGGCCGACGACTTGCTCGTCACCGCCGTCACGTACAGCGGGCAGTTCAGCTGCGGACGCACACGCCGTTAGCCCCGGGAGGCACATCCGTACGATGCCGTCGGCCAGAAGGAGAGGACGAATTGCGCGCGGGCACCCCTTGTACCCCCCCCCCCCCCGTGTAAATAAATTTAGACTGGCCAAAATCTGGCTAAAGAGACGATCCCAGACATTATGCCAGATATTTATTTATTTATTTAATAAAATTCAACGGACTAGAGTCCTTAAGATATAATCTAAATTAAATTTAATCTGTCTGGCATGAAGTCTGCGATTGTCTTATCTCTTTAGCCAGACTTTACTCTCTAAAAAAATTTTACTATTTTTTTTACTATTTGATATGCAATAGAGTCTGCTGAATTTTTTGAAAAACTTTCAATACTATTGTAACTTTTTACTTTATTATAATTATGTACATTTGTTCATAAATTTCCACGTGCAGATAGTAGTTTTTTAATAGATTAATCTGTGATCACTTTCTCAAAGTAATTGTATATAGTCATTTTTAATGAATTTATTACAGTTTCCTCCATTTCTCAAAAATCTATATTACATGTTACCAAAATGGTAGTAATAATGACCGTTTAATAAATAAAGAATTACATGTAAATTAAATGCATACAGAAGTTAAAAGCCAGTGATAAAATCTTTCACAGCTCGTTTAAATAAATTAATGCCCATTAATTAAATTTACTGACAATCTTAGCAATAAATTAATTTGACACGTACGTTATATAAACTTTTTATAACAAAAACTTACAAAGTAGAATTTTATGTCAAAGCCATTAAAGTATAAAAATATAACCGCTTGTCAATCTATTTCGTAATTTCTTCACGATTGTACTTTTAATTATAACTACGCGAGAAAATCTAATCGAATAAAAAGTTGTACGTAATACGGCTGCTTATTATTATTTTTTTTAATTTGAGATTTTTACTTTCAATAAACTTCTTTTCAACTTTTTATCGTCGATGTCATCTGCTTGATACTTTATGAATATTCAGTAAGACGCATTTGCAACCCAAAAGAAAAAGCCTTGAGAAATCGTAAAAAAAAAGCTTTCAGAACTCTATATTTTTCCAACAAACAATGACTCGACATGCAAAGTAACTTGACAATGCGATCGACGCGTTATATAATGATAAATAAGTTCCTCGCGTAATTCGCGTACCGTTGAAAAAAAAAGATCTATCACTCCAGCGGCGATCTAGAAAAACGCCGAGAAGCGAATGAATGAATGGAAAAAAAAAGGAAAGCAAGTCTCGCCACAGAAAATCATAAATAAAGCGCGCCGGTAGGCGTAGAAAGTTGCGGCCGCGCATATAAATTTCATTGAGTGGCCTTAAAAAAAAATCACGACATCCGAAAAACGCTCATGTCGTCCTCTCCTTTTTGGCGCTCGGCTAATTGGATGCGCACTTTTGTAGATTTTTAGGATTTACGCTTACTTATGGTATTAGGAAAACGTGAGGAGGCAGAGGAGTGTTTACACGTAGAAGAATGAAAAAAAGTGATGGGTAATCGATGACTGGTGTAATGAAAATCGAAAAGAAATTGAGGAAAGCTGAGATAAAGTATCGTGCTTGGTTTAATGATTATTGGAAATACATAAAACACTTCCTGAGTGCACTCATTTACATAACGCCGTTTTTCTTTTTTTATAGTTTTCATGATTTTTTGAATTTTTAATTGTTATTATTCGAATCGGTTGTATTTTTTCCAATAATCTTTAACGTCGATGCAGTACAGATAATCACTAAGCTACGTTGGAAAAAAAATTGGATATAGACATCAAGAGTATACAAAGTTCTTAATACGGTGTAAAACAAACATTCACTAATACTAACTAATCGAATGTATACAATTGACACAAGAAGAATTCATTCCATATGAAATTATTGCAATCGAAAATAATTATTTTATCGAAATAAAAAAATTAATTATTTGCTCTGTGTTAAGTTAATTTTACTTATAGAAAATTTACATAATAATTTTACAAGTACAAATGTTAATAGTTCTACAAATAAAATTATTATTAACACCAAGATAATTTTGCTGATAAATCATTTGAAGAAAATAAGTTTTATTAAATAAATAAATATGTTCGCTCGATCGAAATAAATTCTTCGGTAAGAAAGAAATGTAAAATTTGCGTCAATCACGTACATACGCGTGTACAAATAATAATGAAAGACAAAAATATCGCTACTTATGTACTCATGCTTATTGCCTATTACAAGATAAACTTTGGACACACAATAACGGGCGGAATAAACTATAAACGTACAGATATGCTTAGATAGTTTCGCTCATGCTCTCTGGAGAATAATAAATTTGCCGTGACACACGATGGCTAACTATTCGTACCGTTGGTCATGCAACTGTTCCGTCGACTTCGACGCGCAGGCATTTGCGCGAAAATACATATATGTACACGGAATATTCAATAGACGTACACACACACTTCGCACTTCGAGTTCGTGCGAGCAGCAGAGATAAATCCATTGTTTCTTTTTTTTTTTTATTAAAAGAGACTATAATCGCTTTGCAAGTGTTTCAGATAAGATTATCGCGGGTACACACTGTAATAAAAAAGATTATGCGATGATTTTCGCGGGTAATTCGTACTTGGATTTTTTTTTATATAAACACGTTAGTTTCGCTGGAAAACGAGTACGCGGGGCATGAAGTTTTCTACGCGCTCGTTTTGTTCGGGAAATCAATTCGTCCGAATTTAGAAAGTCCATTACGCGCGGGTCAATTTGCAGGCAATGAAAATATCACTTATGTACATGGAGGCGACGATCGCCTCTCGTTCGATCATTCCTCGAGCAACCGGAATTACATTGGATTCTCGGCGTTTTGTTAATCTAATCTCCGCGTGTGGAATTAATGAAACGCAACTGAGTCGTTCGCGCGCACCGCTTGTATGAATAAATCGATTGGTGATAAATAATTAATATCGTTCGATCGGCTTTGCAACAAAAAAAAGTGATGATGACTCGGCGGGAAGATAATTCGTCGCTTTTTTTTTCTTTTGTATAGGGGAACTGCTGGTTGTCAGTGAAAGCTGATTAGCAGGCAAATTACTGAACAAGGAGGTTGAGTAAATTTATTGAACATATTAGTGTAATTGATCTAATTTAGTAGTTATGTTTGTTTTCTTTGATATTTTTATTACTTCGTGATTTACGATCGTGTATATTATTATTTTTTTATTTTTTTATAGAAAAAAGGCGATTTAGTAAATCGCGCGTGAAATTTATCTGCTTTTTAAAAAGATACACCAATAGTGTTATGTTTATTTTCTTAGAGCTTACGAGTGGATGTTAATTTATATACTTTGCTTTAGCGTGAATTTTACTTTAATTGACAGTGAATTCTACTCTTCTTTAGAGTGAAATTTATGTAAAGTCAAATTTACACTCTACTGATAATTCGTTTCTCTATAAACCAAGAGTGAAATTTCACTCCATCCGTGTTAGCGTGTATATCGAAGGGTAAGTACCGAAGAAACATCCGCCAAGTCACCCTACACGTTTAGAAGGCAAAAAGAGGTCCGCGGAGGCGCCGCCGCGGGAAAGCGCGCGGGAATGTCAAAACTTCCGTATCCGCGCGAGAAATCGCCTGGGATCTCCATTAATGGGCAGGCGCGTCGCGCTCGCGCCCATACGGGAGCAAAAGAGACAGAGTGTGAAAAAAAAGAAAAAAAAAAAGGCGAGCGTACTGCAGCGGTGGAGGAAAGTCGTCTCCCCGGATTTTCTCGCGCTTTCTTGTGCCCATTGTGACGCGCGCGGAAGGTCGCCCGCCGATTTTTCCCGTCGACCGGGAAAAGCCTGCACCTGCGGCGCGAGTAAACAGCATCGTTTCACACTTGCATTGCAAATTAACGTCTCTTTCTTTTTACCTGGAAAGATCGAGGACGGAGGCTTCCTTTTTTTTCTTTCACCGCGGCTTGTCTGTGGAAATTCGTGAGCCAAGTAACGCTCGCTTCGGGAGAAACGCTTCTTTTTGTCGGGGATTGTGTACGTGTGTGTTGATTGCATACTTTACCTCGGAGAACTGGCCAATTTGCGGCGCGATTGTACCGGTGATCAGGTGTTGACTTGTGCGTGCGATTTTATTTTATTCGAATTGTGGATACGTTAAAATGCAATTAGTACTTAATTAATGAAAATTGCATTCTTATGTAGTGAAGCTTTTTTTTACTGATACAAATTTAATGTATGTTTGTGTATGAAGTGTTTATTTAAAATAATCTGAAAGGAAAAAATTTACTTTGCGGAAGAGATCAATTTGTAGCTGTACTTCTTTGATAAGCGATTCTTAAAAAAAACACTTTTTTCTTTGATTAACTAAATGTAATTGATTGATTGAAACTGATATTTCTCTTCCACTCGAAAAATTATTTCTAACTTTACTGTAAAATAAAAATTGTCTGAAGAATTCGATTTTTAAATGATAAAGTAGGTGCTTAGCAAAAATTACTTAAACAGTATTCAAATTAACCATAAACACTTTTTTTCATGCGATGAAAGTATCACTCATAAATACTCTAAATTCTTCATATATAAGAATAAACATTTGGAAAAAAAATCTTTGATAAAAAGAAGTTCAAATAGATAAGAATGCACCAGAGTTTCAAAGACATGCTCTAAAATAGAATTCTGTGCTTCTATCCGCCAAGGAGGAATTTCTTGTTTCCTCCTTGACGAACTTTTTTTTACGTGTTTATCAAAAATATAGATATAAATACTTTTAACACAATACAATAAAAGAGCATCTCAATTTACTAAAAGATAAGTAATATCTAAGAAAAATGACTTAAAAGGATATAACAAGCACTAAAGTGATCTCCCGCGTGAAAAAAATATGTAAGCTTTTTACGAAAATTATTTCATAAAAAAAAAAACGAACACACGAAGTTACAAATTATCTTTGTCAAGAATTCTATATAAAACTTTGCATTAAAACGTACGAACAGCCTACGAAAAATTATCAAAATTAAATTAAGCACGCAGAATCGACATGAAGCAAAATCGACAGCCTGGATCATCGAATACATCCGCACCGTGGATCCTCCTGAAAGTATTTAAAAAAAAAAGAAAAATGCACGGGATACTTACGTCCAGAGCTTCTTCATGAGGGCCAGGGGGGTGTCGGTGTCAGGCCTGAGGGGTGGACTGAGCACGTGGCCGGCCGCGTGCCGCCAACACTTGTGACCGTAGCTGGTGCCGTCGGTGCCGAGGGCGGCGGCCAGGGTCTCACCCCAGACGCAGACGCCGCGGCGACGGGCCGCATCCACCTCGTCGGCCGCGGATTTGCTCATCACGTGCACCACGTACAACGGACACGAGACCTACATACGTTTCACATGCACAGTTTGCCATTTTGCATGAAAAATTCTTTATGAATTTTTTATGCAAAAATGGAAGTTGTATACCTTCTTCGAGAGAGAAAGAGAGAGAGAGTGAAAGTGAGATTTTCGGACATAAAAAAATTGGAAGTATATGATCTACGAGGATTTTTTAATTATTAAATTTTGTTTTTAATACTTCAAGTAATAAAAAATTGTACTTTTAAAACGCGGAGAAAAATAAATCTAGGCTTGATATATTGTAATTAATAGATTACCGGGTTATGCTACTCTTAATAAATCCTGATAGAACCTAATTATGTAAGTGGAATGCCACGACTGGAGCTTATTTATAGATCGTAAATAGCTTTTTATCAAGAAACCCTCTTCATTTTTTTAAGGAGAGTAATTTTAACTCACGATTCAACTCCTTAGAATTTAATTTCTCTAATTCTGCAAATTTATTGCTCTTTCTCTAAGTATTTAATTGATTTTTGAAAAAAGAAAAAATATTCTTAAAATTATTTGTTATACATTAGACATAATTTACAAGATCAACACAAAAAAGTGAACAATAAATGTCAAATCCTAGATCAATAAAGTACCAGGCCACTTGAAATGCAAGACGCCGCACTCGTGCCAAGTGCATCATTTGCTAAAAAAAAAGTCGAAATCGAAGCTTCGCAAGCGCCGCAAGCTCCTCGGCACTTGGCGCACTTATTCTCACCTCCTTTTTTCCTTGTCGTTTTCTACCGCGAGAATAAGGCCGAGGCGAATTTCTCCATCTCTCTCTCTCTCTCTCGCTCTGCGACTATTACTCAACGCACCTCCGCGCAGAGGAAGATCATATGTACATATTTACATGTATATACGTGCAAAACATCGATAAGGCGACAAAAAAATGAGGTTCGCATGCAGCGCGGAGAAAAATCGCTACAAGCGACGGGTCGAGCTTTTTGCGCGAGCCTCGTCGGCTGAAGGATCTGCTCTCCACTCCGTCGCATAATTCCGTGCAGCATGCGTACGAATTACGTTACATTCAATGCTACTGTAGAACTACTTTGATGGGAGGAAGGAGGAGGAAAAAGATTAAAGTGAGTAATGGTACGTTATGTAACGAGGGATGAAAATAGAGTTTTATTCCTTGAGGGAATAGGGTACTTTGCTCTTATGTTGCGAATAAAAGTCCACTCTTCATTTTCCTGAAATCACTTTCTTTCTTTCTGCACAAGAGGGAAAACGATGGCGAAGAAAAAATTCTATATTGCCTGATCCTCTGTTTTGGGAGAAAGAAAGTGGCTCTTACTGAGGAAAAAGGATTGCGCGCGTCGGTGGAACTATCCTGATTCTTTATAGACATTCGTGTTTTTATATTTACTTCAAGGATGTTATTAAAAAGTCAATTAAAAATTCAAATTTCGCGCCATACTAAGTTTTTAAAGTCCCAAATTCATATAACAATGCTTGGATCTTGGATGAGAAAAGTTTGAATAATATGATCTTTTACATTTTTCAAGCTTTTCTCATCAAGGAATTGTTAAGAATCTCGTGATTTCATTTATACACTTTTTTAAAAGCAAATCAATTGTTTTTTCACTGCTACATTATGCGTGAAATTTGAATTTTTGATTTCACCTCTTTATAGTAAAATTTATGTATTCATATCCTTTTTAAAAGCAATATTTTTTTTGCCTGCTACACGCGAAATTTGAATTCTTCAAACCCCTTTAATAGTCACAATTTATGCATTTCATTTATACACTTTTTTAAAAGCAAATTAAAGTTTTTTCGTCTGCTACGCTAGGCGCGAAATTATTGACTTTTTTAAATTGGACTATCAGACCCCCTTAAAAGCGCATAATAAAGGCGATAGGCCCGGATCCGGATTTATTGCATCCGGATAGTTCCAACGAGAGTGGGCGCGAGCGGTGCCGGGCCAGCTTATACGGGCCGTGCACTCACCTGATTTGCAATGACGCAAGCTCGGTTGACTGCTTCCGCCTCGACCTCCTCGGGCCGGGACATCTCGTGGCCTTCGGGGCCCGTCACACCCGCCGCCAGCAGCTTCTTCGTGTTCTGCAATGAGAAAGGTAAACAGTCACCGATTGCTAAGTGCCTATGCTCGTAGCGCTTGTACTGTATTATCCTCGCGTCTTTGTTTTCATTTCGAAATGCTCCATCGTGGTCTTACTGACTTCGCTTCTTTTTTTTTATTCGACCATTGACTTAGCTCGGAGTAGCGAGATGTTGCAATGTGATTTTTCTTGATAAGATAGTTTCTAAAAATAAAGTTTCTGTTTGAGCTTCTCGTTTAATGGTAAATGTTTTCAGTGCGCGTAGAGATGGAAGAGAGTAGAGTTGGAGATCATTATAGATAAGAATTTTATAAAGAATTTCCATTTGAATGCAGAATTTAATTTCTAAAATACAAAAATATCTGCTTTCTAGAAGTTGAAATAATCTGCCGAAGTTAAATCAAGTTTTTTCAAGTAATGTATCTGAAAGTTTGATCTTGTTTGAAAGGTTTCATCATTTCCTTGAAGTAACATATCTGAAGGTTTGAAAAGTTTCATCGTTTCCTTGAAGTAGCATATCTGAAGGTATGAGTATTTTCTTATATAAATCAAACGTTATCTTTTGGCTGTATAGTACAAGAGATTTTGTATTTTCTGCGGTATTTAATGATACCACGATAAAAGCATTAAAAAAGTTGGCTATCGATATCGCTAATAAGCGTCTTATCGAAAACCATCCGATGTTCTATTTTTGCTTGACTATTATCAATCGTGACGGCCCAGATACAAGACAAAAAAAATGTTTAATCTCTGGAACCTTTTAAACTGCTTTATCAATTTCTCCAATTACCCCGAGGCTGTGCATTATCTTCACAATAGAATCATCTACCACACCTACTTAGATAATTATGACCGCTTACCCTTCATTACTCAATATAACATTTTTTTTTCTTGTAATAACGCGTGATTTATTAAACTGTCTATATATGCTACTTAATTCAGTAAAACAGCGTGGAACATCTAATCAGCCTCCATAATCGGACAATTATAAACCGAGCCCCTCGTGCGCAAACCACGACCAGCGTCTATTAGATGAAGAGAAAAAAAAGAGAAAAATAAAATTTAGAGAGTCCCGACGTCAAACAAAAGGGTATGCTACTTTTCTCATTACTCCCGTCTGCGAATGAATCTTCCTTTCTGTGGTAACGGTGAACGCGGATCTTTTATCCACTTTACTGGTGACACAAAGTGATCACCAAAGAACATCAAAGTGAAATTCTTCTGTCGAATAAATAGTTTTTGAAACCACTATATTTATTTAGAAACAAATAAATTCATCCAGTTTTAATGGAATTGTTACTTGATTCAAAGAAATATTTCCTTAAAATTAACAAAAATTTTTTTCAGCGTAATATAGCAGTATCCCTAAACAAAAAAAAAATGAATTTGAATGACTATCTGACCTCGTAAATGATGTCGCCGTTCTCGGCGTGCACCATGGCTACGGCTCCGAGGCTCTTGCAGACCTTGAACGCCTCGATCAGTTCCGGATCCCTCAGCATGAACAGGTCGCGGTACGCCATGAAGAACTTGAAGCTGTTGACGCCGTGCTGCTGGACCAGCGTTGCCATCTCCTCGCGCGTCTGCGGTCGAACAGGATTAATTTTTCCACTTATTCGTTTTACATTGTGCACGCGTGTGCGTGCACACGCACGCTGGCTAGACGCGGCGAGTGCCGGTTTTGTCATTGCACCGCGCGAGCTACTTGCGGCATTTTCCGCTCGACGCGAAATTTGCTTCGATTTTCCGCGGCCATGATCGCTACGGTGCACTCAAGCTACGACGAACGGGATTTTCCTTCGAATTCGGGGTTAATGGTGATTGCTTTTGTATTGTTTGACGCGAATTAGTTTTACGCGCGCTCGATGTGTGCGCGGCTCGTTTGGGCAATTGGCAGGGTGCAATAGTATACTTTGAACTTGAGTTTCTTTTCTTTTCAATGATGCAGCTAAAATTGCACCGTTAGTTTTTCTATAGAACGCGGCTGTAAAGAATATCAGCTTCTTCTTTATTGCTCGAGCTGCTGATTATATTTCTAATTTTTAAAAGCTTTCTAGAGTTGTATTGTATATACTGATTTTTTATAGCAGTGTTTGTGATGTGAATTTTAGAATGTTTACATGGATAATTTGAACATGTTAGTGACTGTTTTATTGTAGCTGATTTAAACAAGTACATAATTTTTTTTTTACTTTTTTTGTAGCATCTACTTTTAGAGGTAAATTTTCTTGAAATTTAATCAGTTTTATGTCTCTATAATCCTCTGATAATGAAATGGTGATCTTAAGAATGTTATGATCGGTAATACACTTTTAAAAATTATCTTCCATCAAGGAATAGTTAAAAGAAAAAAAAGACTTAACAGGTATAGCCACAGTAAAATTTTCAAAAAATCGATTTTTTTTACCTTAAATAATTCTTTAGGTCTTTAAAAATAGGACAGCAATTCGCCTATAGCGAAAAATTCATTGATTGCACAAAAAAATTGTTGAATAATTGCTTACTTTAAGTACCCCTTAACTATTAAGTCAAAAAAAAAATCAGGTAATTTTATTTAGTTTTTATTTACAATTATCCCGTACTTTTTTCGTAGATCCTCAATGGTAGATCAATTACAGATAGAAGAACCACCCTGAGTAAGAAAATCGCGAAAAAAATCAGTGACGAGAATCGGCAAAAAAAAAAGAAAGGGGGGGGAGTACCCTTGAAATAAATTGCAAGCAATAGCATTTTTTGCGCGAAATTAAATCAGAAGAGGAATGACGCAGCGCGAGGCGCCAAAGGCACAAGCGCGGGATCATTGTGCCGGCCGCCGATCGACACGATTCGCACGGCCGTGCCACGTCCCCGGAGCGATCGGCCGCGAGATGAGCGCGATTTGCACGCGATCAAAGCTTCCCGCCGCGGGGAAGGAAAACCCGGGCGATTAGCATTTTAGAAACTCGCCGTTTCCCCAATTAGGAACTGGATCACCTAAATGCTAGGCGGCCGATTGTTCCGATCGGCGGGACGCTGCTAATTGGCCGCGCCGTGAGATCGACCGATTTGCGCACGCGATTTTCGGAAGTGAGCTTCGATCGCGACTTCTATTTGTGCATAAAAAAAAAGAAAGATTTTCCAATCGATTTTTTTATTGATAAAGCTTTCCGATTGAATGGCGCCAAAATTCAAAACGTTTAAATATATGTATGTAATATTTTTATTGTACATTTTATTGTATTGTAATATTTTTGTACGTGAATGATTAAAGAAATTTTAGTTGGAAATACAACTGTTTTTTTTTTTTTAGTGTACGGTTTTCAAAAGAAAATATTCACTAATTGTTTGCGTTTTTTTTTAATTTAATGAGTTACTGCGCGAGTATTGCAGTTATTTATTTAAAAAATGCAGGAGACAATTATTGCGCGCATGAAGTTCCAAGTGCTATTGCATCTGCACTCTATGTTTTTCTTATAACTTATGAGCTGCTCCAATATCGATTTCCCTTCAAGTTTTATGAGACTATTCTAAGACTGCCAGCATTGGAAAATTGAATTCACAAGAAAAATGTGTAGTATAAGTCTAAAGCAATTTACTGGGAAAAGCAGTGACAATTAAACATTAAAATAATTTGTTTCTTGCATGTATCTAAATAGTTGAATTATAGTAAAAAAAAAACCAATAAAGTTTGTCATAAATTATAATCACAAAACAAGACTAACAATTCGCAATTATAGTAATGAGTTAAGTATTTTTAGAACAAATTTATTTTAGTGTCATCAATATTATTCATTATTTTCTGTATACAATTTGTGTATATAAATTACATGAAATATTTTCGCATGGGAAATAAGGCAATCTAAAAATACAAAATACAATAGATAAATAAGAGGAAGACAAACCTTAGCGTCCCATTTGGTGACAGCCACGTGGAGGGCGTAGTCGCAGCAGACTTTTTCGTCGGCGGTCATGCGGTACCTCTCGTAGGCCTCGAGGAGGCCCTCGTCGCCTTTGGGTATGACGAAGTCGATGACGGCGGTGGTGCCGCCGGCGAGGGCCGCCTTCGTCCCTTGGTAGAAGTCGTCCACCGACGTCGCGCCCATCAGCTCCAGCTCGAAGTGCGTGTGGGGGTCGATGCCGCCCGGCATCACCAGTTTGCCCCGCGCGTCGATCGTCCGGGTGCCGCCCGGGATTATCAGGTTACGTCCGAGCTGCCTGCAAACCAAAGGCAAATCATTTTTTAACGTCCCTCAATTTTCCCTTCTTTGTAGAAGCCTTAACGTGCGGATGGCTACAAGAAGAGAAAAATCTAGTAAAACTTGCTATAGTATTTTCTAACGCTGGGACATAGTCGACAAATAAAAAAATTGCTAGAATATTTTACATAGTATACATGCTACGCTGTTTTTTAATAGAAAAGCGTAATTTAAAATAAGCAACTCACTTGATAATTCCATCTTCAACGTAAACATCGGCGTCGAAAATGTCGTCCTCGTTGACGACTTTGCCATTTTTTATTAGCAGACGATTTTGGGCACTCTGTAAAATAAAAAGATTGAGACGTTAATTAAAATTGAATGTACTATTATTATGATTATAAAATTTGTGAATAATTTTTTGACTCAATAAAATACTTAATAAGAACTATTGAAATAAATGTTTGCTTAAAATTAACAATTTTTTCTCTCAGTGTATTTATGCTTTTCTCTGCTCGATTCTCTGGTAATAAAGAGATTGAAATTTAAATAAATGTTTTATATGAAAATAAAAAAAAATGACTGTAGCATCTCGGTAATTTTGTAATTAAGTCATTTGTTGTGTAAAAACGACTTGCCTTTTATAAAAAAATTACGCAAGTTTAATAAGAATAGCATTCTTTGGGAATAATTTTTATAACGCAGTGATTATTAGTACGTAATTTTCGATTAACCAGGCATCGAGGGTAGTAACGCAAAATTTGCCGCTACTAATTTTCATCTAAATTCCGATCGACGGAACTCTTAATTTTTGTAAGAACGGAGCAAGTGCCTTATTAAATTCTTCGCAACCGGTGACTTTTATGCTCAGTAGTTATCTCTCTCACGCCCCAAGCGCCGCCCTTTCATTTGCCTTAATCGAAATCCGCATGAATCACTGTCTCGTATATAATCGTCCGAGGCACATATACTCAACGAGTAGATAATGTATGCCACTGTACCTAAAATTAAATTGAAACTGCAATTTAATATCCTACATCGAGTTCATAATTCAAAACGTTTACGTGCACTTTCGGCAATTTGATGCAGTTGCGTCCGACCTTGCTATACGGGCATTTTTACTTTTTTAGATACGCGAATTTTCATTAAATTATTTAGAAAGATGTTAAGTTTATTTAGACTTGTTCGAAAATGTATACATATATCGTTGATAAATTTAAGATATTAAAAGGAATAATTAAAAAATAGACAAATTACACTGAGAAAGAAAAATCGCATCCTCATCTTTTTCATTTTTACTTTTTCCCTTAAACAAATTATTCTTTTTAAAGTATTTTTTTAACGATTTGCCCAATTTACGATTAAAAACTGATTGTTAGTCAAAACAATTTGCAGTTGTTTAGTTTTATCGAAACCTCAACAATTTTTTGAATAATATCGTTTAATAGCCAATTTTCGACACGGTGACTACAAGCACTTAGAAAAAAAGATACATTGTTTGATCGATAAAAGAACTTCAGACAATTTCTAGAATAAACTACTATACTGATAATTTCCGAGATTTACTTAAAAAATTATAAATTTAAGGTAAAACAGTACATCCAAACTTTCTATAAAAAAATTGAAAACATGAATACGAAATTATAATCGCAAACGCCTTCCGTCGAAAGAATGGAAACATCCCCAAGTTAAAAAAGAAAAAAAGAAAAAAAAATTCACGGCTACAGCGTAACAAAGAAGCCACCAGCCCTTCACGCGAACAAAGCGCCACCGAGTTCATATCCAGGGGGTGATTTCAATTACCCAAAATGATTTTCGCTAAGTGCGCTCGCAGACAAGGCTGCACCGTTCATTAAAACATCAATACCCCGCGCCACGGCGCTTACGATCCACCACCCTGCACGGTGCCCATAAAAAAGTTCCACCCCGTCCCCTGCACTCCCCTGGAGTATATACATAGCTTCGATCGAGCCGACGACGCGCATGCGGACCGCCATGGGGTATATAGATTTTCTGGCGAGGTCCGATTCGTCATCCCCCTCGAGTCGGCGCCGCCGTCTTGACGCCCTCCGGGGGTGAAAGGAGAGCGATGCAAGCGCTTTCCCTTTCGACTGCACAGCGCCGTCAGCTGAAATGCGAGGGGAGCTTTCTTGTGCTTCCGGGGCTTGCGATGCCGCGGGGTTCTGTTGAAAGCTCTAGAGAAAGTTATACGTACTTTTTTTTTCCTTTTTTTTTGTTCTAGTACTCTCTAAATCTGAAAATGTGAATAGTGACATTTAATAAGTGAAAAGATATTTAGCATGTGAAGGATTTTTCACATAAAATATGTCACTATTCATAGTTTCTATGTGAGATTCACATTTTTAGATTTAGAGAGTATTTGAGCAGTTTGTTTATGCTTTTTATCGTTAATGATTTTTATAAGAGTTTGCTTTTTGTGTGGTTTGATTTATAAGAGTTTGCCTTTTGATCTTGTTTTTTTTTCGATCATAAAAGAAAGAATTATTGAATTGCAATTGAAATGTTTGAAAAACTACATTTCTCTGTCTTATTTGCATTTAAAATTAAAATGATTTGATTGATCGAATATTCCTCGAAAAATAAATCAGCCTACCCCAGCAGATTATCAAGTTTAATTATGCACTCTTTTTAAGATTCTTCAATGGGGAGGATATTGGAAGTCTCGTCGATTATGAATGCAAGGGTGCGTCCGTTCATTATTTTTCACTTCCTGACCAACTCACACTTTGATTAATGCGAGAGATAATTGATGGTAATTGCAACTGCATTGTTGACAACATGTGATTCTCGATCAATTGATACACTTGAAAATAGCGCTATTAATCTCGTTGATATAAAATTCTCACGCATTTGTGGCCAAAAGTTTTTATCCATACAATAAAATAAATAAGAAATATTTCCTACCCTACTATATTCACAACAACAAATGCTCTAACGACTCGTGACGTGCACACCAACGCCGAACAAAATAAAGATGTTCCGAAATAACGAGCCTCTCAATCCCCGTAGAAGAAACGGTGAGTCATTGCCCGAGAAGTTCAACGCGCATACACAGTACAGAGGCCAAGTATAGGAAGGGAAAAAAAATTCAAGCGAGCAGTGTCACGTCTCGGCGCAACAAAAGAACGAAGCGACCGCGGAGCGAGCGAAGCATACGGCGGTAGCGGGACTAACGGAGCCAAATTGCTCGCGGGCACTCGGACAAAACGTCTTTTTTTTTTTTTTTTTGCCGACGCCACCGCGACTTTTGCTCACTCCAGTTGGCTCGTCATTCAAAAAGCGCGCGCGCACGCGGCACGCTCGGCGGAGGAAAGGAAAAAGGCTCCTTTCAATTCTTGCGAACGTTATAATTATTAGCGGAATCTCGTAGGTGCAGATACGTCGAATTGAAAGTTTGAAAAAAGATTTGTAAAGACATTCTGTGTAAAGGTTCTTATACGAAATTCTATATCAAACCTATTCAACCTGTAGGAAACCTATTAAACCTGTAGGAACCTATAATGTAGGAAACCTATAATCAGAACCTATTAACCGTATTGTAGGGAACCTATTAATTCTATAGGAAACCTATTCAACCTGTAGGGAACCTATTAATTCTGTAGGAAACCTATTCAACCTGTAGGGAACCTATTAATTCTGTAGGAAACCTATTCAACCTGTGGGGGAGCTGTTAATCTTCTAGGAAACCTACATTAATCCTACAGAAATGCTTACAGCTATTTCGCACTAAAAATTCTGTAGGATTTCCTATCAGATTTTATGAAATGCTCCAGAAAAGTTCTATAAGACTTTTAGCACGAAATAATTATAGGAATTCCTGTAGGATTCCTACAGGATGTCTTATAGGATTTTTTTTAAGTAATACTTTCGTCCGTAGGCTCCGATGTTGGAGCTCAATGAACGGAGGTGGACAGTTGTGGGAGAAATAATTTCGAATTGACGGTAAATCCGTACTCGGATGAAATTCAAATGTAGTTCGTGCGGAACGACTAGTTAAATTAGGAATCTGGAGCGCGAAGTGTAATCGACGCGGCTGGCTTTAATGGCGCGATTTATACCGCTTTATTCGATTTCAATCTTTTTCGTGCCAAATCACATTCGCAGTAGATATAGATTCACTGGAACACTGCTACTGTGTCTGTGATTTTGCAGATACATTGAAGGTTCTTTCCTTTTTTTTTTTAAAGTTTAAAAGCTCACGTGCATTAACCGCATCAATTTTCATTCAATCTTGATTTAAAAGTTTCTGGAGAAAGAAGCCACTAACTAAAAAAAAAAAAAACTTACTTGAACCAGTTTTATCAGACATTCTATGCCACGTACCTAATTTTCTTTATTAAAATGTGTTTTTAATAAAGAAGTATTTCTTTTAATAAAATGTGAAATTTTCACACTTTTGGTATGTGAAAATAATTTAACTTAGACATATGTGAATATTCACATTTAATTACACAGAGAGAAAAAACTTAATAAAAATTGCTATTGTAATTAGTAAAGGAGTGACAGTCGTGACATTCTCAGTGTAGTGGACGCGTTTGCACCTTCTAAAAACGTCACTATTCACATTCAATATGTGAAAATTCACATTTTCAGATTTAGACAGCATTGAAATAATGATAAACACTTCATTCTGTTCAGAACAATCAATATTTTTATTAAACTATTACAATTTCAGTAAAATCAACTACAAGAAAAAATTAGCTACCGGCATTTGCACGCCCGGATAGCATCCGCTCAACTCATTTATTTTCTCAGAGATACAAAAAGGTTGTTTGCCCGTAGGTGCGCGTAAGTGCAGTCGCGGCATGCACGCTGCAAAACGCGAGTCGCGATACGCGAGTAGGCGAAGGGGGAGGGGGGGGGGGACGACAAGTGCAGTTACACCCACGCCGGCACTAAATTGCCATGACGACGCGGTGCTCGCATCGCGTCACCAGGCGCGGATATTACGACTTGCTTAATCCGTGGGAAAATTTCGCTGGAATGGAGGAAGTAACCCGGCCTCCGGGGGATTTCTTTCATTTCGACCAGGCTGCGCTCTGGCGCGCTTCCACGAGCTTCGCCTGCGCGCTGTTTTACTTTATCCGCGAAAAGTGGACTATTTATTTTGAGAATGCGAGCGGGACCTTGAACGCCTTATTTCGTTTCAAGTCGCGCAAAATTAATGAGCCACACTTTTTAGATCGTATATGGAGAAAAATTGTCAGTAAAATATTTAGTTAAAGGCTTGCGGTAAGGAATAATGCGTTTGGATCGAAAGAAGAATTTAAAGAATTTAAAGCAGTGAAGTTTCAATTATTCTACGAGCAGTTGCACAAATTGGCCAAGTGCATCGTCGTCTGTGTAGTATGAATGAATATAGACGTAGCTAAAATAAATGAATGTGCACATTTTAAATAAATAAATATGCAATTATTATTTATTTATTAAATAAGTCATTGCTGTTACAATATGTAGAATAATATAGTTCACTATAAAAGTGTAAAAAAAGAAATTTAATTTATTGATTTACGCAAAATGTGAATTTTCACTTACTTATTATATAGTGAAAAGTAACATCACGTTTTTAATGTAAGTGAAATTTTGTTTTATTTACATTTGGACAGCTGATCTTTACTTAAATATTTGAACAAAGTTGACTAGACGCTTTAACCTACATCTGCTTTACTTAATCAAGTAAGTAAAGTTTGTTAAAAAGTTCAGTCTTATTTAATGTTACAACGTGAGTAAATTTTACACACACATATATTTATACACAAAAAATAACATATACATATATATAAAAAAAAAAAATTATTTTCGATTCCGAAAGTTTATTTTCGCTTTCCCCAACAAAAAAATTGCATTCCCACAGTCCCCAGGTGTGCGATCGCATCATCTCTAGTCTTGGCAGTCCGCGCGCATCGCGCACCACTGTATAAGCTCAGGCTGGCCCAAGAAGTGGGATTTTAGCGCGCGTCGCGTTGTATTTATATACATTTTTGCGCGTTAATATCGAAGACGTGTGTTGCCTGGCTTAGAATATTTTCGGCATATATTTATAGCCGCGCGAAGAAGCCGTCGAATAAAATGGAGGGGAAGCGAGCGCACCGCCCGGTCCCGGGGCAGCTGTGCCCGCGCGCGTTTATGAGGAGCTTCCGTCGCGTGAAAAGGGCCTGGCAGACGCGCCTTGATTTGTCGGCTGCCAAAGTCGACGCGGCCGTTGAACGATGCTCCTGAGGGATTTTTTCTCTTGGAGCTCTTGCGCGCACCCGAGGAGACGCCGGCGTTCCACGGTGCTCGCCACGTGCGGGGTTTAAAAAAAACTCACGCGTTTACTTCGTTTTTTTTTAACTTATTGCTTCTCGCGATATTTTAGTACGGGCGATAAAAATTTTGTGGCAGTTCCATCAGTTTCATCGATTTTTATCAATTTCTTTTTTTGCGAATTTTTGAACGACTTTGTAGGAAGCTAAGTTTAACGTGTGAATTAAATGTGAACTTACTTTGGTATTAACTGAAACATTTTTGAATTATTTTAAAGAGATATTGAATGAAAAATGAAAACTGAAATGAAGTATTTAAAGAAAAACGCACTAAGGCTTTGATGACTAGGAAGCGCAAAAGTTTGTTTAGAAATATAAAATTAATGTAAGATATTGTAAAAATTAAAAAAGTGACATTGCTGACAATTTCGGCCAAATAACTGGTTGATTAATTTTTATGAATGCATTTATAGTTTGTTACTGTGTACAGAAGTTGATGAAATGTTAATTTCATTAATACTTAAATCACAGTCAGTTTATTTTATTTATTGATGCTGTAAAGTTGCGAAAGACACATTATCATAACTAATGTTTTCTTGTTAATTTTTAACCGCTGTTTTTAATATTAATTTAATAGCTACGAATGTATAGCATAACAACTTCTTGATTAATTAATTTCTCAGTGCTTATAATTTATTTAAAAATTGAATTAATTCTTGTGCAAAAAAAATCGAATTTTGCTTTTTTTTCCTCAAATTTAAAACGACCCCTTTTTCTAATTAAATAATTTTGTAATAAATATTGATTTACTTCGCAGTGCAGACCCTGAACCATTAAAATAAAACGAAACTTTTTTGCGGTAGGTACTTTGCATACAAAAAAATTATTTTTATCTTAACTATCCCATAAATTTACATTGATGCTCGAGTGAGAAACCTTGAACAAGCAAAAAGCAACGGTAAAAATATTTTCTTTTCGGTTACCAAAGCGTATATGCTATCTTGAATTTATAATTTATATCGCTTCTCCTTGTGTACAAACTGTACTTATGCGCCGAAGTGTTTGAACTCTCAGCACCGTAACATACACTAATAAGCGAATGGCATTTCACGAGAAAAAGAATATTTTCCAACTTTCGTTTCGCTTTAAAGCGCGGCTTTCTTCGCTTCATTATATACAAAGTATTAAAAAAAAAAAAAAAAAACAATGGTGAAAAAGTTGCATTTGATAGAAATTTAATTGACTTTAATTATTGCTATTACGTGGGAAAATGTATACGTGTTAATAAATGCACATACGTAACGCAATCAAATTACTTTTGTTGCGATGCAACTGGCACATGCACAGAAGCTGCGGAAGTTCAAAAGAGAAAATGCAACGTTATCGGCACAATCAGACGAATATTGCGCAAAAGTAAAACTCGCTGTGTAGGGGATCACTATCGTACGAATCTAATAAATATTAATCGCTCTTCCTTGAATTCTAACAAACCATATTAATCAGAGAAATTTTTTTTATTGCAGCTCTAAAATTAAAAATGAAGCATGAAAGTCTTCGTATCATGTCGGATGATTATGAAATTGACGTTTTAATTTTGTAGCACAATCAATCCAGCAAAAAGATCTTTGTTTTTAGAGAAAATAAACGATTTGAATTGTTATGAACGGAAATTGAAATTATAAAAATTAATTTTTTACGCTTTTTTGATTAGTATTGAGTATATCTTACTGTTCCTACGGAACACAGTAATGTTTACTATAACTTTTATCTCCGCGCAGAGCCAATATATGGTTCCTCAGCATCATCGCCCGGGAATATTCAATTCAGCGTGAAAGTCAGCGCGCGAAAACGTCGAATATAAAAAGCGCAGGGAAAAGCGGCCTCCACGCTCTAAGGGAATAAAAAAAGGAGTTCGCTCGCGCGCGCAGCGCGTAATAACGTAAACACGAGGTGGCACGGCGCGCGCACGGGGCAGATACGGAGGGAAGCTTTGCGGGGCAGGTGCGCGCTTCCGGCGCTCGTTCGCGAATGTGAATTAGACCGTGGAGGATCGCACGCCTCCGGGCCCCATTATTCACGTGCCGCTTTTCCCCGTGGCTCGGAAACGCTTCTGGATTTCCACCCACGCGTGTCCAGTAGCGAGAGAGAGAGGAGACGCAGAAAGCAAACGAGATGGAAGGAGAAAGATAGAGAGGAGGGCCTTCAATTTTTTTTCCTCCGTTCCGTGGGTTTTCCTCGAGCGGAAGGTGCACTTCTTGGCCGGACGACCGTTGCGTTGCAGTGTATACATTTTTTTCAAACGGGGAGGAGGGCGATAGCGCGCGCGCCGCGAGAGCACGTGGGTGGGTGCGCGCGGGGTTATTAAGGGGAGCTCGCGCGCCTACTTTATTACGCTGCCTTTTACTTATGCTAATTTTTGGTAATGCGCCGTTTAATTTTAAATTCTTATTAGCACTTTCGATATTGATGCGGTAGGAAAAGTGACAATTAAGACTAATTTTCGTAATTACTTTCTTCCGCTAGGAAGTTTTCTTTGTACACTGTAAGAGGAGGCTTTTAATTCATTATTTTGTATATATATATATAAATGTAATTGAGTAGATTATTCATCTTCTTTTAGAATTCTTTCTATATGATAATTTGATTAAACACAATTTGTTGTTGTTGTGAATTAGGAATACCGGCAGTGTTTATTTTATCATAAAAAAATTAATTAAAACGATCATACTGAAAAAGTTTAATTGAATGATTAAGAAAATTAATTAGTAATTCTATATATAGAGAGTCACGTGTTAGTGTAAATAAAGAATATAGTAACTATAATTCTTAATTAATTAATTAATTAATGTATAGTAACTAGAAGAATATAAACTGTTGAAAAAAAATTTGTAAAAACATATAACACTTTCACTAAAAAGTAAGTACTATAGCAGTCTGTACTTTATAAAATGTAGGAATAAATAACGGAACGAATAAATAAAACAGCAGTTAAAGTTAAAATTTAATGAAACTTAATTCTTGCCTAACGATCTCAAACAATCTCGAACGAATTAGAAACTGCAGCCTTTTCGGTGCACATGCAAATGCAAGTGAGCCATTTACATGCACATACAACACGTTAGCCTGCGAAACAACGTAGCTAAAGAAAACTTTACTCCAAAGTTCGACTTTGACTCTTTTTTTTTTCTTTTTTTTTTTACACGAGACAAAAAAATCTCATTCGAAAACTGCCCAAGCCCAGCGCTGTATCTATCCCACAAATTTCTGCGTTTACGACTGGAAGAGCGCGCGCGAATATTTCTCCTCCGAATTGCCGAAGCCGCCGTAAAAAAAAGGACCTCGCTCCGACCCATAATAAGGCAACCTTCGCGCGCGTCTCTTCCAAAAGCCAATTCCCAGCGCGGCGGAGCTCCCCAATAGCCGGCGCGACGTGAGTAGGGTCAACAGGTATATATACCGGGGACCGCAACGAAATCGCTCGTGTCGAACACGCCCGTCGCGTTGCGCAACTCCACGGCCAGGTGTGTATAGCCGGCAGACAGACGCGCGTGTTTAAGAGACTCCCGGCGCGGTGCTGCGATAAGACGCCCACGCGCAAATCGATAGTTCGTTGACACACCAACGTACCCCTTATATATACACGGAGAGAAATGTTGTAGTCAAAATTAGTAGGGTCCGTAGGAACAGAGGGATTTACTCCACTTATGAAAGTTTTTACTATAAAAAATACTAATATACTATTATATATATAATATAATATCGTCAGAATTGTATATTTTTGCAGACCACTGCATCGCTCCACGTTTATTATGATGGTCTGCAAGATTCTAAACAATCTAATCTGCTGTAAAGAACTATAAAATTTATTTTTGCTTAGGCAGCCTACTTTTAGAAATGCTTTACTTCAATAGTACTTATTAAATCTTTTTTTGAATCAAGTAATGATTTCATCAAAACTGTATGGATACATCTATGTACGCGTGAGTCTGTGTGCACGAGTGTCTACGTGCGTGTGAGTACATGAATCTGTGTGAATACGTGAGTGTGAATATGTGCATGTGAGTACGTGCATATGTGTACACGTGAGTCTGTGATATGTGTCTGTTTGTGTGTGTGTGTGTGTGTGTAGGTAAATTTGAATGGAATACACAAGGTAGTCGGGAAGTTCGACTTCTCCCCCTTTCACCACCTGCAGTCTGTATCGTTGTCTGATCATTAACGCGTAATTGGACGCGGTAACGAGACGCAGTTTGATGCGGCGCCTCCGCGTATCCTTGAGCGAGTGTATCGGCGGTTGCGTGAAATTCGAGATTTTCCAAGTGCGATGAGAATTTTTGTCGATTATAATCTCTTACTTAAAAAAATAATGGTTTTTCACAATTACTTTGATGAAAGCTTTTTTTTCCAGATAAAAGTATTTTATTTTTTAAGTCCAGTGCAATTATACGAATTAAATTGAATTACTTTTCTAAATTCAAACAAATTGAAGATCTCTTCAGTTTCAAGAAAACAATTATATTTTCTCTCAATTCCAACGCAATCGTATCCCTTCAAACTGAAAATTTTATCTTTCATCAATCACAATTAAACTAAGCGAAATAATAGTAATAATCCAATTCGTTCAATTCACTAAAGAATTCCGCATTTACATTTAATAATGAAAATTGTATAGTGATTAACTGAAATAATGAAAAATGAAGTTTTGCGGTAAGGCAATCGTGCAACTGAAATGTGATTACTAAGCACTCGACAGCGGGTGATTATCATCATTTCGCTTCTTAGCAAACCTGCAATTCTGCAGGTTTTGGATTACTGCAAAATACTTGTGTTCCGTGCCTCTATATATTACCAATAATAAAACAAGTACGGAATGAACACCTCCAAGTACAAAATAAAAGAAAATACGCAAAAAAGGAACTTCCGCTTCAGCAGGTGGGTATAACTAATGTTTCCCTAGCACGAGATCTACCAACTTCGGAATATTTGATTGAATCTAATCTACGTCAGCCTACTTATTATCGATTCCAGTAAGACTTTATATATATTTAGACACCGGCATTTTTTTTCTTGATCATTCTGAAAACAAAGAAAATATTTTATTTGCTGCGTTAAAACCACTCGCCGAAAGGAGGAAGACGTCCTACTAAAACTGCGCTCGCTTCAACATGTATAAATAATGTTCCTCCGCGACATTTTACTATTCTACTAGAATTGCGTAAAATTTCAAGTGGGTCAGTGAGAACGCGAACCGCTATTTTCGATCCAGCCCAGAAAACTTTTACTGCGTGACTAAAAATGGTATATTTCAGCGGGAAATTTGAGGCGCGCGGGCCTTAGGCGAGATCAACGATCGCAGATACGAAGAACAAGTTCAAGCGCGACAAAAAAAGAATCGAGAGCTAAAAAAAAAAATACTCGTAGCTTCATTAAATATTTCGTTTTTTTTTATCCTCACTAGTAAAATCCAGCGCTCAATGTTCTCTTTACGTTGTTTTTTTTTCTAATCAGTTCTTCTAAATAATACATTCTGATTTTTTAATTAAAATGATATCGTAGTGATATTTAATTTTTCAACTAATTTAGATAATAAAAAACTAAAGTTAAAAAGTTTTAATACAATACTTATTTCATTAAATTGTTTAATGGAAAACTCAAATCTTTAAGAATTGAACTTTGGCGGCAGTTCACGTTTTCGAGGCTTCACAACATCCGGTGATCACTTTTTTAAGAGAAAGAAAAATTTCGAATTTCAGCGCTACTCTGATCACAATCGATCGGTCGAGTGAAAACAGAAGGAGAACAGCGATGAAATCAACGTTGGAGCAGAAAATTCGGGTTATTTTCGATGTCTGCTGCAGAGCGCTTTCCCCGATGCGGGGGAGGAGAAAATCGATAGACGAGCGAATCTCGTCCGCCGTGTCGCGCCGCACTGAGATTATTGACTCTTGGAGTTGCAGCGATCAGCTGATTTACGGCGTCTCCGTCCCCCTTCTTTTCCGCACTTGATTCGGCCCACTCTGCGCGATTCTTTCCGGTTCTCCGCAGCCGAACGCCGCTTGAATTGGAAATTGTCGATTATGTACATATGATCTTGTAATAAAACGATGACTGCTTGGAATTGAATTGAATGTCTTATTTATAGATCCTTGTATACGCACAGTGAAAGAAAGATTTGATAATTTTAAGGAAGTATTTAATTCAATAGTCATCATAATTAATTTAGAAATAAATAAATAAATTCATTTAGTTTTGAAAGAAATATTTAAAAAGTAGTATTATATTATACTAAGTAAAGATTTCTAATGTTTTTTCAGTGTAATTATTAATGAAATGTTTTTTTTTTGAAGATAAATTTTTATGTTAAATTAGTAACTTTCGCAGTAGTTATAAGCAGGAGAGTATCGTTATGAATGAATCGATAACTGAGTATTTGCACATGAGTCTGTTTTTAACGTATAACACACAGTACATTTCAAGAATATTGATTACTTTGTTTCAAGATTATGGTTAGTCACGAAATTTTTATTCCACAATTTTGTTTGTTTGTTTTTTTAAAGTAGATTAATATTTATTACGCGCTGATTATACTAAAGTACGTGTTTAAATTGAAAATTAAAAATTCGTAAAATTTGGATAAATAAGGCAAATGTATAATTTGTATATAAAATTACTTAACTTAGCATAATTTTTATAGTAAATCAGCATGTATATAACAGTAATATCTCCTTCGTGAAATTTTTGCCACTTTATCTGCCTTAAAAGTGAGGGGAAAGTGATTTTACGAGAACCGAGATTAAAAAAGTCTGCTCTCAGACTGCAATCTTAAATAAACATAAACTTTTTCTCCGCATCGATTAATAATCCACCGCCAAATTAATTCAATGTAGCAGCGGCCGAATTACTTCTCTAAGTGCACGAGCGACGCAATATTAATCCGACAAAAATAAATTAAAAAATCGATAACAAACTCTTATCTCCCGATAACTCCCCCCCCCCCCCCAAAAAAAAAATCGCCGCTCCTAGAGATCACCGTCCGCCGAAAATAAAATCGACCCCGATAGAGCCGAACGAGACACACGGTCCGCTCTCGAATTTCGCGCGCACATGATTCGGGCCGATGGAAAGCATCGCAAAAGCGTCAGAAACTCTCAACCCAGATGCCGGGCAGCGCGTGGCACGCGTCGATTCACTTATAAACAAAAAGTTACGCAACGCCCCGGCGAAACGCCGGTGACGCTGCGCAGTTCGTCCGCGAGCGCTCACGTTTTAAAAATAAAAGCCAAGCGATGCCGACCGCGAGGAAAAAAGCGCGAGCGAGCAGAGAGATGGACGGATGTAAGATGCAAAATTACGCGCAGATTTTTATGCGTTTTTATAAGACGCTCGCGTAAAATTTTCCCACGGTAGTTACCTGAACGATCCTAAAGCTTTCCAAGGCACTTCATTCGATTTTCATTATAAATTTAGTAGTTTTCATTATAAATTTATTTTTTGTACTTGATTTTGATTATAATTTAGAATCCTTCCAAGGCACTTCATTTGATTTTGATTATAAATTTAGTACAAGTGTATTTATTTTTTGTATTTGACTTTGATTATAATTTAGTAGAATTTAGTATAAGTGCTATATAAAAAGTTGTTCATGAGTACAATTTTTCTATTACTAATTTATGTATATTTTTAGCGTATTTGAAGTCGCTAATTGAGCATAATGTGAGTATATAGTTCTGAAATTGAAATAAAGTATCTTTTTCACTTTTCTTTGTTAAAAGATTTAGCATTCTACCTGCAGTAAAAATGAAAATAGACGACGCAGTATCTCAGCTTGACTGAGTAGCAAATTTATTTATAATTTATAATGTGTAAACACTGTAATAATTTCTTAATAAAAAATTCTATTAAACTGTGCTATCGTATTTTATTCGCCTACATGAATAATGAATAATGAAGGTTATCATTGCAAACAAAAATTAATCTAAATGATTAATTAAAAAACATACGGTCAAGAAAGAGACGCAGAGAACGAACGTCTCGCGAGTTGCATGTTACAATTCAGATTAAACGTGACTCGTCTCGGTTGGTTACTTAACGCTTTATATACTTTACGCTAAGAAGCTGCACCTGAGTACATATGCATGAACACCGGAGATCCGAAATAGGAGATCGTTGAATTTTTTTTATGGGATTCGGAATAATTTATAACGCTCGTTATGAATTGTTGATTCCGGTGCTTTAAATGTAAATTTTATTGTTTTAGTTCGATCGACGAAAGTGGGATAAACTTTGAATTAATTGGTAAAGGAATCAATCGTGGGATTTACGAGTTGTCGTTGGGAAACTTTTTGTTTTAAATCTTAACTTTGTGAGACATCAAGAATTGGAAAACAAACACACGCGCTCGTTTGTGTATCCGTGTGTACGTATTTATTTATTTATTTATTTATAATGCCTCTAAGGGTATTCTTAAATGAGCTAACTGAATTCTCAGGCTTGTGGTAACGTGTTTCATAATCTTCTAGTTCTATTGAACGTAGAATAAAATCCCAAATTAGAGTTACAATAGTTCTCGTGGAGTAATCTGTGGCATCTTCTATTATATTATTATCAGAAAATGTTCTTTATAAGTGTGCAAAATCGATATATACGCAAGCGGCATTGGAAAACTCACAATTGGACTCGAAAGTTGAGACATTCATCATAGAAGCGTCTTTTAAAGAACACTTTCTTCAAATACAAATGTAATTTTTCATATGATCTTTTAAAAAACTAAAGTAAACTTTTTGACACTATAACAAGTGAGAAACATTAAAAATAAAATTCGTTTTTCAATGCCAAACGTTTAAAGTATAGGCTCATGCTATTAGTACATCAACATTGTGCTACCGGCAAATGTTAAAATTTATATCAAAGTTTGTTCTTTTACATTATTCCACATCATTTGTATTGTTCATTATTGTTTCAATGTTTAGCACTATTTACTTAACAATTTTTTAAAAAAAAATCGTGCCTTAATATTGATATATATATCGAATTCATCAAGTTGAGCACCACTGCGCCGAGTGAACTACCTTAATTCACAAAATCAAACTCATTTTCCTAAAGGACAAAAAAAATGATAAAATAATAATGATTAACGAGAGATAATTAAAAAAAGTCAAAAGTAGGTTGATAATGATGAACAACAGGTGATCCAATTCACACGGGGAGCTTATATATTAAAGTCTGGGTTTGCTGCGAGCTGCAGGGTCTGGAAAAGCAACGGGACTGGGGCGCCAAGTTAATGCGGAAATTACGAGGCGGACAATAAATGCCACATTGCGTGCAACGCGACTCCGATATCCGGACATTTTGACAGCGAATAATATGGGCGGCTGGAACTTATGTGGGGCAGTGTCCACCGGAGAAAATTGTGGCAAACTCCCCCTCGTTTTCTATTTTTCTTTCCCGGCCGACTGTTTGCATTCGTTTTCTTTTTGTATTTTTGTCAGTGCGGATCGTAAACTGTGTCAAACGCACTTATAGGCTTTATCAATTTTCTCGCGATTGCATAGGCGGCTGCTGAACGCAAATCAACGTTAACTTTATGATGTTTGTTAAAATTTCTTATCTGATAGGAGAGCGGGGCTGGTGTTTACTAATTTTTGTTTTCTTGCTAAAGTGGAGCGTCTTGTATGTTTTTAAAAAAAAAAAAAAAAGAGTTTATAATTTGTTGATATAGTTTATTAATTAACTGTTTAATAAATGTATATATTAATAAAACGAATGATATACGAATGATACTTTTAATATGAATATTGTACTTCGTTATTGTCAGAATTAATCCAGACTTTTAAATTAATAAAATTGAAAATAAATTTTAAAAGCTCAAGAGATGAGAAACATTATTTCTTATTTAATTACAAAAACAGCTTAAAAAATAATTTCTTTTTGCAAAACTAGCAGCTCTACACCAGATTATCAATCCTAACGAGGCATTTTGATGACTCTCGTTATTTCTTACTAAAACGTCACGCGAAACAGCCGCCGTCACGTCACGGTGCAGTGCCTAAAATGACGGCATAATGAAAACCGTTTGCCGTCTGGTATAAGACTTTGCCGGGGGGGTGGTCTGACCGCCGAGTAAAATATTACGGAGCAACATTGTTCGGAGAAAGCATCGAGAATATCAAAGCGGGGCTAATTAAGGAGGCCGACTTTTGCTTTCTTTAATGAGCTTACGCGTGTTCCAACTTCCAAAGGGTTTTTCCTCGGTGAAGAGGCTCCAGCGCCGCTCGTGAAGAAGGCACATTATTAATACGTGAAACTGTCTTAAGACTTCAGTCGATCTAATCGATAATAAAGTAGGCCTCTTAGATGTTGGAGCTACGAGCGAGAAAGAAATATTTGTCGCTTGAGAGAATCACAATGTTTTGGACGCTAAAACAGCTGGAGTGAAGTGGAGTGAGAGTTGATTCAAATTTTCGCGCTCTAAATTCCAAGTCAATTCAACTCTCTTGATGGAGTGGTTTTATGAAGCTTCAGTGGCGTCATTTATACACTCTACTTCAGAGTGTATAATTAAAATCACTTTAGTGGAGTCAAATTTGACTCTATGAATGGTTCCATTATAAACTAAGAATGAATTTTCACTCCAATCGGCAGCTTCATAAATATTGTACCCTAAAAATATAAATATCAAGATCAATGTATAGTAAAAACGTTACTATATAAAGTATGTAGAATACAATTTAGTGAAAATACTATATTTCATCAATTTTACTATAAAATATAGCAATTTTTTGTCAGGATAATACTTTTCCAGTCACTGTAGTAATAAAGTTTAGTATATTTAACTAAAAATTAAGTGTAATCAACTAAAGTTTTAGTTAAATTGGCAAAATATTTAATCGGATCGATTTCTCAATTAAAAATGGTGTTTATAATTCAACTAATTATTCAGATGCAGTAAAAAGGATTCGATCCAACTTTTTGTTATTATCACTGTTCTTAAAATTAATTGAATAAAGTATGCGATACTAAATATGCCGATACAAATTATCAGACTCAAACAGACGAAAGTATATCGAAGTCGAACAGCTAAGAAAGAGAGAGAAGAAAAATAAAATATTCACAATACACATCCAAGTACATGTGAACGGCGTATTTACTAACTACGAAATCAATAAAATTAATTTTGCAAACCTCGATCCAATATTCATCGTCACTTTACCTAAAATTAATTTAATTGATTAAAGCACCATACGAAAGATTTATTGAAACAAAAAAAATATTTAGTTTCGACTCATCCAATTCCTATTGTTCCAGTACTTACAATTAATTCAACAAAGTACCACACCATAAACAAATCGTGACGGTGAAACAGCCAAGAATAGACGTCGAACGGGCAAGAAAGAAAGAAGCACCGCCATCATCGCAATTAGCCTCGTCATTATAAAATGAACTATTGATGAGAGGCAAGCTCCGCTCTGCCGATCCTCTTAATAAATAATCGCGATCCGCACAAATCGCAAAGAGATCCATCGGAGGAAAATGAAGGCGACCTCCCGGTGCGCCGGGGAAACCCTCCTCTCGCCCCGAAATCCCGCGGCACCCAATCGATAACGGCCGGGCTAACCCCCCGCGCCCCTCCTGCCCCCCGGACCCTCGCACCCCGAGACCCTCCAACGGGAAAAATCCTCCGGGGCGAAAAGTGCGCTCCTCGGAGCCGCTCACCTGCAGGTGTATGGGGACCTTCTTCACCGGCGTGCTCATGGCTCCTGCGGCTCGCGGGGAGGAGGGAGGATCGAACGCCAAGTCTGCGCGTCCTCGGGACGCAGGCGCGGGCTGCTGGGGCGTCGCCGGGCTTGGGGCTGCGCACCGCTGCAGGTGATCGTCGTCGCTCGCACCTCCGCTCCGGTGGCCTCTGCTGCTGCTGCTGCCGCGCGCCGAGCTCCTCGTGCGTGTGCGGGGATGCCTGTGTGAGCGTGTACGTGGTATTACTGGTGTGCCGTTCGCGCTCGCGCACCGGGGACGTTGCGGCCGTACGATGGGACTAGTGCCGATCGACTGACGCGAGTCGCCGCGCAGCGCGCGCTATTTTCCGTTGACTCCCCCCCCCTCCCGGCCGGCGCGGTGGATACGGCGCGCCGAGGCGGTGCGGCTTGGTATTAGAGGAGCGCAGCTCCGATGCGGGCTATTAGAGACTCGCGCGTGTGTGTGTGTGAAGCGCGCTGAGAGAGAGAGAGATTCGTGAATTTTATGCGGACGCTTGTTTCGATAGTAGTTTTTGAATGTTTTATCGAGTGGAAATAGTACGGAGTGGATATTTTGCGACGGAGACGATTATGTTAGTCGAAAGGGCTCCCGAGGCAAAGATTCACTTAGGTACCAGTGTAAAATCGTATTTTTCTTCACGAGAGACGCAAAACGCATGCAAACGTGCGTATTTGAGGTTGGAGTGGAGAAAAATTATTTACAATGTTGGTAGATTATTTCCAAATTTACCAGTTGCATTTGGAAAACGAAATTAGACTGTTAAGCAATACTTGAATAACATTTTTTCTTTTTGTCGGTAAAACATTTTAGAGTAAATTAAAAAAGTGTAGGTTAAAATTAGACTGTTAAACAATACTTGAAAAAACATTTTTTCTTTTTGTCGGTGAAACATTTTAGAATAAATCATTTGTTTTTTTAATATAACGAAGATTTTTCACTTCGAGTAGGTGTATTCTTTCAACGAACAAATAGCAAATTTATCGCATTAGAAATGTTTAGGGGCAGGGGAATGTCAAACGGACGTTTATTCAACGCGGCTTTTTTACAAGTTGAATCTATTGAAAAGCGCGCCGCGCGCATCTCATTGAACACGCAGGCGCGCGTGATTTTGTGTTCTGAGCTTTTTGGTGGCATTGCATATCTACTACATATTATTGCCTATTTAGTGTCATTAGCATTGTTGTATGCAATTTTTTTAAGATTATATATTTATTTATGTATAATGTGTATAAATTATTAATTATCTATATTCTTTTTCTTGAGAGGAAAGAAAATTCATTTTTAGAAAAGAAAAATAAAAATACTTTTCTAATAAATACAGAATGTATATGTATGACAGATATTTAGACTTTTTTCCTGGTACAATTTCGTCTCTAAAACATTACGAACTGTTTGACTTTTATGCACGGTGAAAACATTTAACTGTCTATTATATACCTGACATCGAGGAAAAATTTCTTAACGACACTCTGCTCTAAAAGCCAAGTTGTATACTTACAGTTACTTATTTACAATCATTTTTTAATGATATAACAGAGATAAATAATTCAAATTACTTTTTTTTTTTAACAAAAAAAAATATATTTATAATTTTTATTTAGATCTAGTAGGTATGAAAAAGTATAATTCACGTCAAATAAGGGAATATACACTTTTTTAAGCGATCAATCCTTCACATATTAAATAAGTGAAATATTTGTCGCTTAACATACATCGACGTGAATTTCATTTTTTACTAAACTAGCTACTCTAACTATAAATTCTATAAATTGCACTTATTCCGTGTAAATTACACTTATCCATACATAGTTACATAGTAAATTACTCCAACGAAACTCTAACCAAATTAATTCTAACCAAAAAAAAAAAAAGATGCCAAAGATCAAAATGACTCCAGCTCATTAAAATGAAAAAAAGGAACAAGTATTTATTCTTAAAGCCTAAATAACAGCCTTCCCTATGCTCGTCAGAAAAACGTTAAATCTCGCCTTCCAACTACAATAATTAGCCGCGCAGTAAAAACAAAAGAAAGAAGAGGAAGCCTCGCAGCGCAATGAAGAGTCGAGCGCAGCTGCGGTGCGCGAGGAAAAACATAACGGAGCCGCGATATGTCGGCACGTCGAGCATTGGTCCCGTCAACGCGCGCCGCGACGTCCCCCCTTAATTTCTGCGTCTGGCCGGCACCCACGCGCGCTTTTCTTTCATCTCGCCTCGATCCATTCAGCGACTTTAAAGCGGCGGATATCAAGCGCCGACAATGGGAAAAGTGCACTTTCTTTCTTTTGAAGGTTAATGTGAGTAATGCGAGCGTTTATTGCGGCACGCGTGGATTCAATAATCAAGATTTTACTTAAAAAAAATTTAAGGATTAAATTCAGCGCTCAGCATATTTTCTTTAGTGTTTATTCTGGATTCGTGTTTGAGGTTAGAAAGTTTGAATTCTAGCATCATTATGTATTTAACCTATGAATCAATTTTAAGTTCACGTTTTCGAGAGTTCGTGACATCCGATCGTCACCTTTTTGAGAGAAAAATTGTCCGCAATATGTTCGAGTCTACTTTAATTCTACATATTCAGGGCAACAACTGCTGATCTTTCTGGAATAAGAGAGGAACGGCATTTTTATCTGAGAAATTTAGATATTCATTTATTACGAGGACGAGAAGATTTTTTGTTTTATTCTTAAGGGAATATTTTATAGTAAAAATGTTCTAAATTGAAAAGGAGTGTGCATTACACAAATGGAATCGATAAAAGCTTTGGCATTAAACGTATTGTACAGTTTACCAAATCATCGTTTTTCCCATTAGCAGCGCGTTATTTTCAAAACGCTTGAATTATTCTCGTATTTTCAAATTAAAATCGTGACGATAACATAATCTCGACGTTCGATGCATAATAAACATCGATTCCGTAAGCCAAGCGAAGTCAAATGATTTTTCATTGAACTGTAGGTTACACGCTGCATTCCAAAATATTGATTTTCTTCAAAGTTTGTTTCTCAGTTTAAGCCAGAATTCAACGGTCCATTTGACGTTCTATTGAATTCCACGCATTTACGAGGTGCATGACTCGGTAAAAAAAATATTTCCCTTTTTCACAAAGCCCACCGCGATTTTCATTCGATCCAAGCCGTTCCGCACCTTATTATCCAATATTAAATATATATATATACATATATATATTTCAATAAAAATCGATCGCCACAAAAAATCCTCATTAATCATCACTATAACCGAGACGAGACGTACGATCCTTTCGAATACACGAAAAATTAAAAAAAAAAAATAATAAGCGAGGGCTTTTTAAAAAAAAATCTCGAAAATCACGCGTTTCTCAAGTTTTCTTTTCGTTCGAAAAAACGTGACTGCGCGCTTTCCACTGTGCCGATCGATCGCCTCAACGGGGGAAAATAATGAAGGAAGTTTCACCCGAGGAGCAGGAATCGTCGGCCACGTGCTCGTCGCTTTCGATCTCGGCGACCGGACCGGAGGAACCTGTAGCGAAAAAGCGGACGGAATTGCCCCGGTATCCGATCCGGCGACCTGCTCCATTAGCTCCGCGTCTGCATAAAACAGAGACTTTTTCCATCGAAAGAGCAGGGAATGCATTATCCAAAGTAGTTTATTTATTCTTTTTTTTTATTTATTTAATAATGTTCAATGGATTTTATGAGTCATTCATAAATGAAAAATAATCATTAACACTCGTACACTTGCTTCTCGTTGCTCGCTTTAAAAATGGAGAAAAATTTGTGTAGTTGTTTGAAAGTCAAATAGATAAAGTCGCATTCGAGCAAGTTTATAGCGCGATAACCTTATACAAGTGCAAAGAAAAAAAGTTGCCGAAGTAAATATGTAGAACTTGCGCATTTTTTTTAATTCTGCATTGAGATTATCCGTACATTTTAGCAGGCACTGAACATGTGACATATGCGCTGCATTGATGCATTTTGTAGATGTAAATGTAGAAAAAAAAATTTGTTAGGTATTAAAAATTTTATTTATTTTACTGAAGTCTATTTATTTAACAGATTTTTGTATAAGTTAGTTTATAAATAACGTAATACTTCTTCATTGGAAATTAAATTTACAAATATACATATATTGAAGATAAAAACGAAAAAAATCTTCAAATAACGAGTTGATCATACTGTACTACTACTAGATGATAACAATAAAATTTTTGACTGAATGGGATTATTTTTCTGCAGTGTCGACAGTGAGTATCGCATTTTGTATACCGACTGCTGTTGAATGAAAATTTACTGCATGCCTCTTCCTGACTATCAGTCGGTAACTAAGGAGACTTTCGTTTTGCGTTGTTCCGATTTTGTGCATCAGGTGACTGAATTTTAGAAAAGTTGACTTTAATTCTCAATTTATTAATTTATTAATTAAGCTTCTTGTTATTTTATACTCAAATTTTTTACTAACACGTCTTTTTTTATAATTTTATTGAGAACTTTTATCGCTGCGATTAGTTGAGCAATAGCAATTTTTTATTTACTGTTATTCTATAAGTAGTAAAAATCTTCTCCTATTTTCATAACAAAAAAGAATGCAAAACTCTTTAAATGCACTAAAATCGGTATAAAATTATTTAAAAGTTTAAATACGTAGATTAAATATAGAAATCCAACAATTATACACATCAAACTACGAATATTATTTATAATAAAAGTACCAGTTTAAACATTTTAAAGAATTGACAAAAACTAAATAAAAATGAAATATTTTTAGGAAATCTAGCGGTTCCGATAAATTGGCTAAATATTTTACGTTCAATCTGAGAAATGTGATCGACAGTATCGCTATGTATACGAAATGTAAAAATAAATCTTCGATTCGATCCCTTTCTTTTTTAGCGACGGGCATATACCGTGAGACAAAAAGAGAAAGGGGGGAGGGAAAAAGGCCTCGGATTTCCCGCTTTACATTATTTCTCTCTGTCTTTTTTTTTCAACCCCCTGCCTATCGCTAGTTCCAACCCCCTTCGCGTCTCCCCCCCACATTATGTTTTTTTTTCTCTTCGACTTTTGATTGTAGTGCACAGTAAAACAGTACGCCAGCAATTAAAACTACAATTTCTTCTTTTTTTTCATTTGGCGTCTTTAGGGGTCCCACCCCCTTAAAATGTTTCCAGTTTCGTGAAAAATAATTTTGTTTCTTGATAACGATGCCTTTATAAAGATTGCTGCACATGATTCTATGTATATATTGAAGATTCTATTTTGAATTTAATAATTATGTATGATAAAAAAACGTTTATAATATATTTAAGGTATTAATTCAATTTAACCTAAAAACGGCTATGCTCCACTTTCCCAGATTGGTTTAAAAAAAAACGTCTTATATTTCGATGATATTTTAGTTGCTTGAAATCTAACATTATTATTGTACATAGATAATTTCACTTCTTTTTTTACTTCTGATTGAAGTAAATGCATTTCATTAAATTCGATAGAATTTATACTATACAATAAATTATTTAACAATTTAATGTACATTTATTTTAGTTAAATTTGGATTATTTAATAATCTCAATAATTTTCGATATACATTTTACATTATACGCCCACGTGTAAAAAGTATAAAAAATACGAATGCAAGTTTATATACATACGGACTTAAAAAAAAAATTCTATCGCGCTCACCGCGGGTAAACAGACATAAGAACATCGGGAATTTTTTTGCCCTTACACAAACGCTTCCACCACCCAAGAATGAGAAAAAAAACGAGAAAAAAAGTACACGCATCATTATAAGTGCCGCAGGCAGTTGCGCCCATCGTCGCATAGCGCCAATAATAATTCCCGAAATCCATCATGGTCGGCGCGCCCCCGTCTATAAGTACAAAGTATACATGCCCATCCGATCGTCGGCGCGATTTTCAACTGCCGCGCGCGACACCCCATCCAGATTCTCCGCAACTCCATCCCCCCCCCCCTCCGGACCCCCTTTGTCTTAACCTCTCTCTTTCTCTCTACGTTCTGCAGGCAGTATACGCATTTAAAATGTACAGATTTAAAAATTTTTGTGTTTTTTATTTTTGAAAAATAATTGCACAAATATTGCGTTTAGTGTGTTAGACTGGTCTACGTGTTTTTATTAACACAAAAAAATCGTTTAAATTGTTGTTTTTTTTTTTGTTGTACTTCACAAAAACTCTAGAAGAGACACAAAATTAGTGCATGAAGTACGCGTTTTTTAAAAGAAAGTATCTTAACCTCTTCTGACCGGCACTAAGTAAGTAAGAAGTAACAACATTTAGCGTTAAAATGCATTTTCCCTAAACATTTGCGCAGTCCACTAAAATAAAGCGCACAAGATTCGCGCAATTTCATAATCTACACAGAAAAATTATATTCGCGCAGTGTCGGTTCAATTCCAAACGCAAAAATAACGCCAACGATCGAACGGATTTTTAAAAAAGTGCAGGTATACAATCGCCTCCGACAAAAAAAAAACAGAAGAAAAAAAAAGAGACAGACGTACACAAGACACAGACAGAAAGGCGCGTGTGTGCGAGTCCCCCTCGGGTGGACCCCCGGAGGCTGCTGCCGCCGGCACCTGGAGCCCACGACCCACATACGCGCGCCGATTCACCCTTCCGCGGACTCTCCCCTTGGCGCAAAAAAAAAAAATTCGTTCGATCCCCACTTCTGCCGAGAGCGCGTAGAGTTACGCGCCGGCGAATCTTTTTGGGAAAGGAGCAGCAGCCCCACCCTTTTCACCCTATGCCCGTGTATACACCATATTACGGACGCTCCTCATACATGCGTGCGCGCAAGTGTGTGTATGTGAATGTCTGTGTATGTATATGTATGTATATGGTGTATACACGTGTGCGCGGCTTTTTTAACGGGCCGGAGGGGGGCGAAGGGTTGCTTTAAATAATAATGTAAGAGAGCGCGCGCTTGTGTGCGAGAGAGAGAGGGAGAGAGAGGGAGGCGGTGGAGAAAAAGTGCGTGCGCCGCGGAAGAGACAGACGGGTTTAGTCGCTCGGCGAGATTTTTACGGGGAAGACGCGCAAGCTGTCCGCGGCGGCGGTTTCTGCATATTGCATACGCGCACGAGGAGAGAGTGGCGTCGTCGACGGCGGTGACGGTGAAACGTGACGGGAGGACCAGTTCTCTTTGGGTAAGGCCCGAGACGTGCCGTCGGGGATGAGGAGTTTGCGACAGTTCGTTGACGTTTTTCGTTTTTTTTGTTTTTTTATTTAGGACAGATTTCATTTTATTTGTCAAGCCTGTCTCCCCTGCTTTATGATGTAGTCTAGTAACTTTTAGTGGAACTTTTCCCTACAGTGAGAGAAACGATTTGGAAAAATTACTGTACAGTCTATGGGAGTGGAGTTGCAGACTGCATTTAGTGAAAAGATTAGTACTTTTTATTATAAATTTTACTAGGATTCTAGAAAATAGTTCTACAACTCTAGTAAGCATTACTACAATTCTAGTAAATATTTCTACTATTCTAGTAAACATTTCTGCAATTCTAGTAAATATTACTAGAACTTTAGTGCATTTTATAGATACAGAATGGTAATTTTTTCACTAAATGCAATTTCTGGTTCCGCTTCCAGACTGGATAGTAATTATGACTGGAATAATAATTTTTTCAAAACATTTCTCTCAGTGTAGGTGTGAGTCAAGTTAACCCTTTCAGATTCAATGTACAATTTTTTTATTTTTTTTTAATTTCATGATAGCTAAACATAAACACACGGATCAGATTAAGTGAATACTTTTTCATCTCATAGTGAGGCTTTAGATTATTGTTTTACACGCGATAGAAATTTCAAAAATTAGAAAAAAAAATAAGAAATTTAAAAAATTGAAAAGTTCGGCTAGAAAATGATCGTAGATCGCTCTATATTCTATTTATTAGCCTTTAAATTTGAATAAATTCCTGCCATCTGTACCAACTTAATTCATCAAATTCTGCACTTTATTAATACTGCTCGAAATTTTAACCAAAAATCGTTTAAAAATAATTTCCAATGGTAAGCGAATAAAGCTAAGCGTGTGCACGTCCTTACAAGGTATACCTAAAAATACGAATTAGTAGATCGTCGTGAATAAATAAATCTATTTCAAGCTAAATAATTCAATGACTCAAATGCAGCCGTTAATTATGCTCGAATGTGAAAAGCAACATTTGCCTTCTAAATTTTATTATCATCGTGAATTTTCAGAAGAAATCGAAGCTTAACTTCGCCACAAATTATTCTTAATGTGAATAATTAAAAGTTGCTTCATTATCGTTAATGTCTGAGTGGATTGATCGCGCCTTATTCCAATTTCATGCATACAATCAGTACGAAATTAGAGTAACCGAATGAAAATTCAATATTATCGCTTAAAAGAAATTAACAAATTAAAAAGTTAATAACAAAAAAGGAAAAGAATATTACTTGAGAGGAAAGAGAGTTACATTTTAACTTTAAATAGAATAATTCATTTTGACCCTAATTGACCGAAAAATAAATTGAAATGTGTGATTTTGCCTCTTGTAGATATAATAAACAAAATTATTTTCGTATTAATTGGAATTACGTAATAATGCCACGATAAATATTGTTCGCGTGATTGTATAATTCGATTACTTTATTGTATGCAATTATAATATACATTTGATACATGATTACGCATTTTTTTTTCATTCATTTTTTTTCAGATTATAATCGCGTAAAAATGAATCATTAAGCGATAGTTTAAACTGAAAATAATTACTTCAAAATGCACAGTCATTGATCTGATGGTTATGTGAGATCTGGCCCACCTATGGTGATTTTTAAGGCCTGAAACTGAAATATTCTTTATATTAATCTCTTCTTTATATTAAAAAAAAAAAGATTTTCGTAAAAATCATTTTAAAAAAAAATTGTTTCTATTAATATTTCTGTACGCGGAGAGAAATGTTATCAAAAAATTGATAATAGAAAATTCGAGATTTGTAGCAAACATTACATGAAGTTACGAGATTTACACTTAAAATTCTTCATGCCTGAAATTTCTCTCCGAGTAGAAAAAAGTTGATGCCAAGAATATCTTCTCGCTTCCCTAAAACAGGTCACTCAATCTCGATATTACTCCGGTAATTTTAGTGTATAAAATTCTTGCATATGAAAAATTGTGAGTATTATTGTTTAAAATTAAAAATGCACACGCACACACACGCACACACACAGATATACATCACGACGAGCAAATTAAAAATTAAAATCGACGTAAACTTTTTGCCAACTTTTGCATCGCTCAGACAATCTAAAAAAAAAAAAACAAGTCTTTGGATAAAAGGAAAAAGTCGTGGCTATTATACAAGGGACTAATCGAAGTAACCGAGTGGGCCGATTAAAAGCAGCCCGCGAGGTCGATCTCGGTAATTACGAGTCACCGAGTAACCCGGGCGCCCGGAGAAAACCGAAACCGCACCGCTCTCCTTCCCCCAAAAAAAGCGTCCTATATTAGCAATTTCCGGTGAAAAAGCGAAAGAGCGGAAAGGTGAGATGAGGAGCGTTACACCCGTACGCGCACCTCGCCAGCGGTGAGACAATGAAAAGCCCCCCTCCCCCTGCAACAAAAAAGGAACGAAATTCTAAAAAAGAAAAAAAAATAAAGCGAGCAGAGAGCAGCGGGATTTTGTACAAGGGGGTAGAGCGCTGCACCCTTGCTGGCGGGGCCCCATTGAAGGCTTTGCCCCCGGGGCCGCTTGAAAATTGCGTGAACGTGAGTTGACAAGAAGCCGCGGCGCGCTCGGGGTGGCGGGTGAAAAAAAAAGTAAACGGGGAAAAATCGGCCGTAACAGATGTTTAATGCGCGACGACGCGATCATCGTGAAATTTCGATTTGGCCGCGGCGGCGCGCCTGGAAAAAGTCGGGATCCACCGGCTCGTCCTTTTTATCGCGCGCGGGTCTGACGAGTTCCAATTTTTCTCGCTGCTCTTGTACTGCTGATCCACATAGTTTTGGCTATCCGCGTAAAAAAATTCAAGTTAGGATAAAATTTACCCAAAGTTCGTGTTTGGTGGTCGTTGATGCGAATAGGGGCAATGAGATAATTTTGCAAGACTTTATTCAAACTTTGCAGATGAAGTTTTTCTTAAATTAAAAAGACTAATATAATTTAATATATACTCGTAATAAAAAATGGAAATTAAAAAGAATAAAAAAGAAAAATAAATAAATAGGAAGAAGTGGCTTGCAAATCTGTGAAAGGAATACAAATTTAATGTATATGTTATATACGTTAATAAAGCGAGTTATAAATGTACATTTTATCAAAATAATTTTCAAGCGAATTATAAGATATAATATATTGTATATAATGGATAATTTATTGTGAATATTGTTGCAACTCTGTTTTACACAATTTTTTTTGTGTCTGCCTTTCTCTCCGTCACTTTTTCTCGTTTCTTTTTTTATCGACTTAGGGATTAAAGGATTGCTCCTTTTTTATTTAGCCTTCTTATTCTCTTTTTATAGCGAGAATATTTTGAAATCGAATACTTGATTACGCGGTGAAGTTGTTCCGTTTACGGATTGTTTTTTTTATTGTGGCCAGTTTTGTTACGCATCAAGCGAAGAATTAGAAGAAATTACTTTATTCTTGGAAATATTTTTTGTCAAATTAGTAAATTTTTACCGATTTTATCGTAGCAATGATTAATTATGATTTTTTTTACAAGTATAATTCTAATTTTAAAAAACTAAAAGTGTAATTTATGTTCCGCATTGGATTATTTAGAATACTGTAACCGGAAGTTTCTCAATAAATGAATTAATTATAACTATTTAAGAAACTTAGATCTATGATTTTTTAAATACTTTATTTACTTATTTTTATACACTCTAAAATAATATTCCCGAGAATTATCTTTATTATTTATTATCCAGTTACTTAATAATTTAATCCATCAAGCTTATTTTAAATCTTACAACGAGAATAAACAATTCAAAAGTTGTTGATTACACAATAATTATTTTAAAAAAGCACATAATTATGAAGGAATTATGAAAAAAAATGAAAGACTACATTAAACACCCATCGATTTATTAGCTCGAATGAAAAATGACTTCAAAGTACAAAAACGTCTTCATCACATTAACAAGCACTGCATTATACGGACTGCACTCGCGCATCCGAAAATCCGAAATCCGAAACAATTTTTCAGCGTTAGTTCCGGCGAAAAAAGAAAATTACATCAACCGAGCGGTTCTCTCGATGAAAAATTGAAATTAAAAATATCGTATCCATCCTGGGGGGCGAGTAAGTTGACTGTCGCACAAAAGACGACGCTCGAATTAGCGGAATTTGGCAGTGGCGCCATTTTGGGAGAAGAAAAACCGGAACGCCGGCCATTCCCCGGGCGCCTGGTGAGTGGCCGCGGGGAGCTCTGGGCTGGACAATGACGACGATTCTCGTTTTTCCAACGAGAGCGACAGAGATGCCCGCGCGAGCGTCGAGGGGTGGGCTGAAGCGCTGCGGGAAAAAGTTACAGCGAGAGAAAGGCGGAGGCTTGGGTGGGGGAGTCTTGCGTACGCGTAAGCCTATTAGGAATCGAATTTTTCGGTGGAAAAGGAAAAATAACGAAAGACTAGTGTTTCTGGTGAATCCATAACTCCGATGGAGAAAAGCACGTTGCTACTGATCAAAAAGTCCTTTTTAGTTAGACGAACTATTGGAAGGGTCTTGCAAAACTCCGTAAAATGGTGCGAAACTCGCATTTTATAGAATTGGCACATTTTTATAGTATTTTATAAGATTGTTATAATCCATTTAAGTCCAATTTCAATTTGTCATTTGTCGAGCAATAAATTCAAATAAATTCTTCTAAAAGTTCATAAATTTAAAGTGCACTGACAAAAATTGGCCATTTTCATAGTAAATATGTACTTTAGTAACACTAAAATTATCTAGAAATAAATTTTAATTAATTTAGTTTAAAAGAAATATTTAGTAAATTCAAAGAAGTACTATTGAGGCAAATATTTACTAAATTGGTCCTTCTAATGTACAATCTATAGTGATTAAAAAAATTGCAATGGAATTAAGGAACGTTTTTTAAATTTTCAAATAGAAGATTTGATTTTAGCCTCACTTTGTTTTTTACACATTTGACGCTAGAAGATTTCCTTTATTGCGTCTACGTTTATTCCAGATTCATTTTTGAGGTTAGAAATTTTTAATTTCCCGTTTTCGAGGCTTCACAACATCCCGTCATCACTTTTATATATAGAATCAATTGAGCATTTGGAAATGGTGAATTGACCTGGCGCGTGTACCTATACACTTTGTGCCGGAGTAGGTGTGGTTTACGCGGCTCTCCTAAATAAGCCCGGCCACGCGCCCCGGAATTTCCCCACCCCATGTAAATTACCTCGATCGGCTCATTGGCCGACACGCGATACTGCCACTTGTGGCTTCCGCTCGGCGGGGCCCTCCGCCACGCTGCGGGCCGGACTTCAACGTTTTCCGCGCGCAAACCAAGGAAGTGTATCATCGACCTTTTCAAGTGGCTCGTTGGGGATTTAAGATGCTCTTCTTCCAACTCGCCTGCGATAACTTCAGTTTTTCTGTTTACCATTGTAAACGTGAAATTTAAGCGTGGAAAAATTGTATATTTACTTGACATTTGATTTATTTCTAGATTATTTTAATTCACTCTTGAGTCCCTGTATACGAACAAATGAAGATTTGTATCAACTCGATGACTTAATCATTGTATATTTATTTATTTTAACTCTAAACTCAGTAAGTTTAATGTCAACTTTCGACTCTAGTGGTGTAAAATATCGTAGGAGACTAGTGAGGAAGTGACTATTTATCATGCGATTTAAACAATCATCGTCCGCACCAGTGTCATAATATACTAATTATACATATTATACATAAAATACAATTATTACCCTGCATGTACGCATTGTACAGAATCCTTTCTTAAAAAATTGTTGCGAAGCTTTTAATGCTTGCCGAATCAATCGAATTTTAAAAAGTAGAATAAAAAGTAGATCTTGCTAGTCATTTTTAAAGCCGTAACCATCATAATTAAAGTTACATCCAATTTGCATAAAAAATTCTACATCAATTTCACACGGACTCCGATCCTCTAAAAATCGACGGAAAATCCTCTCCCCCGAACCTCAGGCCTACACCTACCGAACCATAACCTTTAAGAAAAGCCCATAAGTCGAAGGCGAGACAAAAAAAGTTACGGGGAGGCGCGGGTGGGGTCCGCGGGGACGAACGAGAGGAAAAAGCTACCGCGCGATTGGAGAAAGAGAGAGAGAGAGACAAAGAGATTCCCCCTGCGCTCCTCGCGGCCCGTCGGCTCGGCCGGGCACATTGCGTCGCGGGCGTCCGAGCAAACTGGACGTCTTCTCCTTCGTTTCATTCACGCGCGAGACGCACACGTTCATACGCACACGCGCATCCGGCGAATCATCGATCGGCCGGCGCACGAGGCGAGCACGAGGTCAGCACGGTCAGGACGTCATCTCGGGGCTGGGAGGCGTTGCGAGCGCTCCGTGGGGTGAGGGACGAACTTCAGGTAACGCTTACTTCATGTGTGTACTTCACCGAGAGTCGCAGAATTTTCCGTAAAAATTGTGGAGATTTTACCTTTAATTATCACGGTGATTTTTCTGTAAAATGACGGAGATTTGTCTGTAGAATTACGAGAAATTTCACGGGAAAATTATGGTGATTTCGCTATTGAAAATTACGGCGATTTTACCGTTAAATATTACGTTAATTTTCTTGTTAAAAGTTGCGCTGATTTTACCATTAAAAACCACAGTGAACATCCTGTACAATTTATTGATCAAGCATCCAAGGTTCAGGGTATTTGGTCTAGGAAAAATGTGCAGCATTAAAATTTTCATGAGAAAATTCTCTCAGTTCGCGTTTGTAATTTAGACTTTATTCTCTTTTAATGTGGACTCGGTGCATTTAGTTGTTAGTAATTGTAGATTGAAAGTTTTTTTTTTATAAAATATTCATATATAGGTTAGGTGTACTTTATAAATTTGATCCAGGGAAAAATTTATTAATTTTACATCAGTTATTCTGATTTAGTAAATATTCGCTCTTATAAGTGAGTGATAATCTACTGATATATTAAATAAAACATAACCGCAATTATCACTGTTAAATTAGCGAATTAGTCAACATAACGCTAAAAAAAAATTCTTTCAAATTTTCCGAGAAAACTATCTCCAAAAACCAGTAAAACTTATCCAATTGTCGCGGCCAAGCGCCGATCGATTTTATCACAACATCGTCGAAACTTTAATGCTTCCCTCGTAAAAAAATAAAAAAATAAAAAAAAAGAACCGCTAAACAATTAGCCGACATCCACGGCAAATCAGCAGTTTTATTACGGGGGTAACGCCCGCGGACCGTTTTAATCACCGCTCGATTGCTCAATTTTTCCCCCACGGCGCGCTTTTCAATTCGATCGGCCAAGTGTTTATCGGCGAGAGCGCGGCGCTAAAAGTTTCCAGCGGCAAATTGATTTTCCATTCTTTCGCGCGTTTCAATACTTTCCAGTGAATTATCGCGCGCTCGCCCCATTTCGCGGAAAGCGAATAAATCTTTATTTAAAGAAACGCGGCGAGGGGCAAGAGGAGAGAAAATAAAATAAAAGGAAAAAAAAAACACCGAGAGAAAAAGGAGTCCGAAACATCCTTGCGGAAAGTCGTAAACCTCTAAAGGATTCCAAACAGGTAGTTAAGCGCAATCCCGTCTATTCGCGTCATTTTTCCTCGTACAGCCGAGCGCGCACTTTGTACACAGCTACAAATTATCGGCCACGGGGGAGAAGGCGATATGAAACGGCAGAAAATTTGTCAGTGAAAGTTTTACTTTTTTTGTTTATTTATTTTATCTCATCTCATCTCTCTTTTATTATATTACTTCGATGCTGTTTTTTTTACTTTTGATCTTATAGAAATGAAAGTGCTGGTAAATTCTGGAGTTGTTTGCCAAATAGACATTTTGTAGATTGTAACTTTTTTTTATGTGAATAATTCTACCAATAAATACAAATTAGGTAGAAACATCATCAGTTCTTTTTTACCACAAGGCTTTTAATCAAAATTTTACTAAACATTGTTCTCCGTGTACGAAAAAAATTAATAAGTGAAGAAAAGTTAAGAAGGAAGAAAAAAAAAGTCCGTCTTTCTAGTCTAGTAATTTTATTAAAACTTTTTCCTATATCTAAATCACTTTTACATATCAAAAATTAATTCCCCATAAATAAATCTAAAAAACAGTATGTACAGTCGATTTATGAATTATCATAAAAAAAACTAGGCACAAACTCCCTAGAATGACAGCCTTACCAAGTCAGAACTTTTCATATGAAAAATAGTAACTTTTAGTATCCGAAATTTTAAAAATTAATATTTTATTACTAACAATTGCTACTTTGAGTACTAATAATTGTTATTTTCCATACTAAAATTTCTCGCTTGTCAAAATTGTCACTTTTTTCCTAATTACTATAATGAGTTTTTACTCTCAGTGTAAACATTTTTCTCCGTGTGAAAAAAAGTAGCAATTAAGTCAAATCTAAATTAAAATCGAGCAAAAAAAAAAAAAAAAAAGTGGGGGTGTCCGTCTTTTTCCTCGGCAGTGGCCAAGTGGCACTGCGCATCCCACAAGGTGGTACACGGAGGATCCCAGGCGTCCTCGTTACGGTTCACTTGCGCCACGTAGAGCGAACGTAACGGATCGGCTTTTTCTCGCGGCCCGGAGGATTTTCTTCAGCCGAGGATCGAAAGTCCGCGGTCGGCTCCGAGCCTTCCTTTTGTCTTTTTTTTCGCCTCCTTCTCCTCTTGGGCGCTCCTTTTGCGCTCGCGAGTAGCCTCCCCCTTCCCCCCTCCCTGGCCGTCTTCTTTTGCTCATTTTTCTGCGGCCGAGAAGCGTTTTGTCCGATTTTTACGATCGACCGGCCCAGCATTGTCTTCTGGCAAAGCGAGAAGGATGTAAGGTCGATGTTTGCGTGCGTCTGTGTGGGGTAATTAAAAAGCCGAAAGTTGCACGGGTATTAGCTGGGCGCACGGGAGGAGCGAAATGAAGTTATTGCGAATTCGTATGAATTTAAATGGAATTTTAAAATTTACAGCGTTAAGAAGCCGGGGTGGTGGTGGTGGGAAGAATTTTACTAGAAAGTTTAGTAAAATTTGTTAGGCTTGTAATAAATTTTGGTGTACAGAAAATTTTACTAGATTTTCTAATTAAATTTTTTATTTGATGTATTTATCTCTAGATTACAAATGAGTAAAGTAATTTTTACTAGAAACTTTTCACTATAAATCGTTTTTACGTATCAAAATAGTTTTCCACAAAAAACTTAAGAAAGTACATATACAGTCGACTGCTTTAATTTCTACTAGAACTTTTTATTTACCAAGTTTGTCCCTGCCTTACAAATTAGTCTAGTAACTTTTACTCTAGTAAAAGTTACTTTTCGTTATAGTGAGAAAAATGTTTTGGAAAAATTACTATCTAGTCTACGAACGGAATCACAAACTGCATTTAGTGAAAAAATTACCATTCCGTATTATAAATAATTTCACTAGAATTCTAGTAATATTTACTAGAATTCTAGAATTGTAGAAATAATTACTAGAATTCTAAAATTGTTTACTAGAGATCTAGTAAAATTTATAATACAGAATGGCAAACTCCGCTCTCAGATTGTATAGTAATTGTTACCAAAATTTTAGTGACATTTCTCTCGATATACAAAGCATCTGCAAAAACTAAATGTCTCCATAAAATCTACGAGCAGAAAGTACGCAAAAGTCAACAAGTCATCAGCCCATAATAAAATGGGAAGGCATCATCGTGCCATCTAGAAATTCGTCGTCGATCGCCGCTCAAAATGGTGCCTCCTCGCGACTTTTCTACGCACGCGACCCACATGAAGGGGGCTGCGTGTGCCGCTCTCCTGCGTCGCCATAGCGACGAGCGCGTATCCCTCGTGCGTGCGCCCGCGGGTGGGTGGGTGGCACGCGTGCCGGCCTGGGTGCGCGGACCATCCACCCCCCAACCCCCACCCCACCCCTGCTGATATCGAGCCCCTTAGTATCGAGGCCGGGCCTAAGGAGATGTTCGCTTGATGACGACTGTCGCCTGAACGCGATTTTGCGGATGCCGATAATTTTGACTTTAAAATCGATATTTTTAAAAGGTATGTAAGTAGATCATTTTTGTGTAAAAAAGGTTAGGTAGTGAAGGTCATTGCTCGCTCGTATATGAATATAAATAAAATAGTAAGGTTATGTACGAGACTATGGGACTTTTTGTTGAAACTATGGGGACTGTTTTATTGTATGAAAATGTGAAAATATCGATATTATTACATGTCAAAAAAAAAATTAAAGGCCAATCGGAATTTATTAACTATTGCACCTGCCGCGACGAAAACTCGCCCGCGGCCTCCTCCGGAGTTCATTGCTCGGCTTCTCGGAAAGCCGCGACTCATCCTCCTCCCGGTTGCCACTCGATCTTCTTCCTCGCTCCCCTCCCTTCCATTTTTTTATAACCGTGAGCACCTCCACTTCTTTTGTCTAGGGACGATCGAGAAAATGCACAATCGTCATCGGACGAGGCGTTTGTAGGCGCCCCGATCGGCATCGAGAAATTCCGGCGCGGCTTTAAGGCGCGTCATGCTCCCGGAGGGAACTGGAAAGCGTCAGTTCTGCGCTTTGTTTAAAGGATTTTTACACTGAGAGAAAAACAAAATTTCATTTTAATTTGTTATTAAACCAGAATAAAAAATATACAATAGTTATTATACATTACACATATTATTACATTACAAAAGTAATCCAGCAGAGGAAAGGTGCTTTCCTGTTCGCTGCTCTGGCTCTATATAAACTAAAAAATAAAAATTGAAAAGAGTGACAGTCTTATCGAGTGAGAATTTATATATGCAAAATAATCATTTTTAGTATCAGAAATTTTAAAACTTACTATTTTGAGTGCTAATAATTTGTTATTTTCAAAAAAGTTTGAATTTAAAAAAAAATTCTTATAAAATATCCTTTCAAATATAAATAGATCACAATTTATTTACAAGAATTACAATAAATCACGATATGAAACAAAAATTTAAATTAAATCCAACAATTCCGAGGCACAATAGGCATCATCGAGGCAGCGCCAGAAGAATCGGCCACGAAATCGTTTAATAAAGACTGCATTGAATTAAAAAGAAAAGAAAGCACAGGGTCATTTATTTGAGCGGCGAAACAAACGTCCGAAGTGAAAAGTTCGACTGGCTCACTTTAGGGGGAGGACCATTAGGCCTGATTGAGTCCGCGGCTAATCTCGGGAAATCTCGCGGCCTGCGATTTTTATCCATCGATGCCCGTCAAGAGGCGCAATCGCCCGAGTGGCCTTTGATTCATCGCCGGCCGGTGGCCCTCGGCGCCTCAATAATTCCTAACGCGGCGCGAAACCTGCACTTTCTTAAAGTGCCGCCGGTCGGAAAACTCGGAAATTAAGGCATCGGGGCCTCCCTTTTTTTTTATTCTATTTTTTTTTGAGGCATCCTTTTTTTTATTCCTTCCGCCTTTTTTTCACTTTCCTTTTATTTCGGGGTTTCGATTTTTAGTGTATCGTCTTGATTTCTTAATTTAGAGGGAGGTGCATTTCGTGATTTCGACGTTTGATCTTATTCCGTGTAAAAAAAAAACTTAAGTTAGGATAAAGTTTTAGGCCAGAGTTCACGTTTGGTGGTCGTTGATATACTCACAAAACATTTTTCTGCATCTTATACAAGTTTGGCAATGTGTGAAATAAACTTTGAGTAAATTTTATATATTTTCATATTATTTATTTTTGTAAATTATACATTACGATTGAAGCAATTACTTACATTACGATTAAATGACTCACAAATGAATTTTAATACGATAGAGCGATCTGTTTGACAATCTCCCCTAAAAAAGCGAAGTAAAATCAAACATCATTTTTCATCGATCGGCTTATCCTATCCCCATGGTGCATTTCCCACAATTTGAAAATCGAATAGAAAAGGTGAGCGGAGCGTTTTCCTCTCGTAGATTAAATTCAAACGAAACTCATAATGAATCATCAGTTTAAATTTAATTACCTGAGACCAACGAAGATAAAAAAAACAGGCCGAAGGGAAAACTCCTCCTACTCTACATTTTTCCTCGTCAAGTTTTGAGAAGGTGGGAGAAAGATTAAGTAAGGTTTAGGATGATTTTTTTAAATTCCTTTAATTAATTAATAATAATCAATTTTTTAAACTTTTTAATTCTTTTACAAAACACTGGATACACTTGATATTAGTCAGTGATTAAGTTCACCTTTGAAAGCTCAAACGCCGAATTGACGCAGTAAAGATTACATTAAATTTTTATTTGGTTAATTAAATTTTCTAATAATTTATTTCATTTCATTTTTTTACGCGGGCTCTCAGTCTAAACACAAATTTCCGCACAAAAAAAATAAGATCTTGCGATTGACGCAAAGCTTTCTCCACGGGAAAGCAAAAGAAACGAGGGCCTCGCGTAAAAAAGAGTCTCCGAGGATAATAAAGGAATCGGCGAGGATAGTGCGACTAAAAATGGAAGCCGAGCGAGCGAATCGAAGGCAAAACCTGCCGGCAGAGGTTCAGAGTCCGATGATCGGACCGATTGTTGCCTCGAGCGTGTCAAATGGCTTCCAGGGCCCGACTCGCCTCTTAACGTACGTCGCTGCACTTTCACCGGGACTGGATCCCCGATCCCTTTGTAGCGGTGCCCTTTAAAAAGTTACATCGATTCGATCGACGACTTTTTCCGTGGGAAGCCGTCCACTTCTTTCGCGCGGGCGAGATTGCAATAATTACTTTTTTTTTTGTTTAATTTTGATGTTATGGGGCGTTGCTTTTTTATGCTGCAGAAATAAAGAGAAAAAAAAATAAAGCGCGGGGTGTTTCCATTTCTTTTTGTAAATCAAATTTTACTTGTAATTAAAATTTATTGTGGTAAAATTTTCGTTTCCGAGTATTTGCGTCTTGTTAATGACGGTGGAAGAGAAAAGATCTAGTGAAGAATTACTGCTATAGATATATATATAAATTGTACTGCTTTCTTATAAAATTTGCGAAAACTGTATATTTATTTATTCAAACTAAAGTCCTTAATAGAAAAAAAATGTTAGATTTACAGTAAATTTTACAAAATATGATAAATGTTATAAAATAATATTGCAAGTTGTCATAAAAATGTCCATCTAAGACTATTTTCTGATATTTATTAGACTCACACTAATTTATAAAATTTTAATCTAAAAAAAAACAAACTATTACTTCATTATTATTATTATAATAATCGTAAGAATTTAATATAGCAATTATTAACCGATAGAAACTTCATTCGCCCCCAATTAACGACCACTACAGAAATATAAAAAATTTCCCAGACGACGCGAAATCCTGTAAATTTTTTCCTCATCTCAAGTGCATTAATCACCCCAGCGCAAGATATATAATAATAATCTTTACACGATCCGTCAAAAAAAAAAAAAAAAATTTAATCATAAATCAAAAACCATCAGATCCTCCCGTGACATCCAACGACAACCAACCGCTTGCACATCCAGTAATCGTACCCCACGCGATCCTCCCCAAAAAAAGGGGGTGGGGGCCCTTCATTACCCCTATACCGTTGCGCCAAGAAAAAAGGGGGGAAAAAGGCTTTCTCTCTCTCGCCTAAGCAACATCCTTCGATCCTCGAAAAAAAAAATCCCCGACTAAAAATTCGAAAAAGGGGGGAGGGGGTTGAGAGAGGGTGAGCGTGCGAGTGGAAAAAAAGGAGCGCGTCGCGGAACAAATCCCGAATGCGCGCGGGATTATATCGATCGTGGGCGCATTGTCGAGCGGGGATCGTCCGCTTAGAAGTGTATATGTGTGTAAATTTATATATATATATATATATATATATATAAGCGCCGGCTGCAGAGTTGGCTTACTTTTTTTTTTAAACTCCCCTGCAGCGATACGACGGGGTAATTGTTCTCCGAAAAATCACTTTCCAATGCCTCGTTTCATGGGCTCTCGCGCGGCGTCGTAAACCAATTTCGCCTCTTTCTTCCGTAACCGCCGCGCTGTTCCCGCTTTCTTTCGCTCGACTTGGCCTTCTCTCTCTCTCTTTTCTCATTCTTTCTCTCTCATCTCTCTGCTCTCCTGAGATGCATTCATTATTTCTATCTAGTCAATTTTATTTTATTTATTTATTTATATTCGCTTATTTCTTTATTTAGTAGTTATATCAGTAATGGCTACACACGACGTGTAAATTTATTGTACTAATTTTATCTAATTGTTTTCCATTGACCAAAAAAATTGTGAAAAATCTTATTAGATTCTCAGGTACGAGAGCTACAGTTTAGTAAGCTATTATTATATCATTTTTCATTTAATGGATGGAGATCGGTGATTTTCTACTATAAAGGTTGCACTTAAGTATTTTACAGTTTTCAGAAAATTACAGCTCGTAAAAAAGTGGATTCAAGTGAAGCCGCGAACGCAATGCTTCGAAATTGTATCGATAAGAAATTCAAACGAATAAACAATACACGAAGTGTGCAAAAAAATCCATTTTAAAATATACACTTTTTTTTTTATTCCGAATTAATGTACTCAACTAAAACATCGAAAGCAATAACAAGTGCAGAAATTAAATAATACGTATAATTAAATACAATACGTCTAGACGTAATAAATGTACTGCAAAAAATCTAAGTTACAAAAAACTTTTTTTTCCTCGATCTGTATAGCTTAAACGCAGAAGCGTAGGTAACGAATTAAAAAATAAAAAAACGGAATTTAAAAATGCATAATCAACACGTCCGATTGAATTACTTCGATGTATAATAGTTTAAAATTGTAAAAATAATTTACAATATTAAAAAATAAAAAAAGAAACATAGTCGCTATCGACAAACAATACTTTCCTCAATCCCCGCTTTATTGAACACCCTAATAACAAGTCTTGAATCGAACTTTTACCCCCGGCAGGAAGGGTAACGACCCCCAGCTTAATTCCCGTGAATAATTCAGCCATTACGGCGGTTACGTTACTTAAAATTCGGAGTGACGCTATTTTCCAGCGTGTAATAATCTTCGCCGTGGTGGGCGCTCCTCTTGCTGCAAACCGAAACCGCGCGAGTCTTACGCCGCCGCATGGCTTTTTCTTCGCCCCCGCCCACCCCTTGGAAACCGCATCAACCGCCCGTGCCGAGTGCAATGAACCCGCGGGGCGCGGGGGTCAGAGAGACGCTAAAAATGCAGCCAAATCAATTAGAATGAATTTAGCGACCTCGGAAGGCCAATTCGCCGAGATCGGCGGTGTCTGAGAGAGAGCAAGAGGTTGAGGGATGGAGACAGTAGGCAGATGCATTCGGAGATGATTGACGCGTTTATGTATTCCGCGCGCTGCATGTAGCCCTTGCATATGCATGTGCGAGCGAGTGTATGTGTATGTGTGCATATACGCGTGTGTGAGCGTGTGTACGTATGCACGTATTATGCATAGACTCGTTTTGCGCGAGATGAATTTTCGCGGAGCATCCCTTATCGAATTTTGAAATTAAGCTCGACAGGCGGGAGTTCAGTGGCTCCTTCTGGTCGGCTATTCTTATCGCAATTAGAGGCAACTGCGATTTTTACATCGTCAAGGCAATGCGGATTTTGTGAATTATTCTTAGTTTACATTGGAGAAATAAACTAAATTATTTGAAATCTATTTTTTTTTTGTTCTATTTATGCATGGATGCTGCGAGTCGCTCGCATTAAATTTTATTAACCTCGTCATAAGGCGCGGGATCTCGTGAATTATTCTTGGAGATAAAAATTGTAAAAAAACTTAATTATTTAAAATCTGTAACTTTTTATTCTATTTATGCATTACTTATATTGGGAAAATATTATTCGATTGTTGTACTTAGTAAATTATAGTTTATATCTGTAGATGTGAATTTAAATAAGACAATGCAGTTGTTATATCATTAATATTTGTCATATTTAATAAGCGCGGATTCAAATCTGGCTTAATACATTAAATTCTTGAAGCGTATTTTAAATAATAACTCTGTTCAATTATTTTAAACTTCGAGAGAAGAAATTTGTTATAAATAATTTTCTTTTTGCATTTAGATCGAGATAAAATTCTTGAAATGCAAATCTAATATTTCTACAATTACACACGGTTTCAATCTAAATTTGAACGAAGAGAACATTTATACTTACAGAATAATGATTATTTAAACATTATTGAAATAATAAGAAAATGTGCTAATGTTGTAAAATCTGTTAAATCATTTGCCAGCTTTTATACACTATTTTACGAAGTTTTATAAGGATCTTTCCTCACATTTAAACAGATAAAATTATTTTTTGTAAAACAGCTCACTGCGTTTAAAAAGCACTTAAAAAGGAAAAAAACAATTAATAAATCTCGCCATTCCACTTTCCGACGCTTTCATCACCGCTCATTTCACCAAAAAAAAAAAAAGAGGATCGTTCCGGAATCGTCCGACTACATCCAAATCACTCAGCGACGGCAGCCGGACGAATTGAAATCCTTTAAATGGTCCGTCGATCAATCGCCGCTGGAATTAGAAATCGTCAATGTTAATTTTAAAAAGGCGCAAAGCGCACCGGTCGTTGAACGATGCTCCATAGAAAAAAATTCCGAGGCGAGACGAAACGCGAAATCACCCCAAATATATATATATATATATATATATATAGGGGTGATATACACATATATATACATATAATATATATATATATACGGAAGGGAGAGACACGGAGCAGGCGACGTTTTAATGGACATTTGAAATGATTAGCGGGGATTGACAATGGGGTGGCGGCGAGGAGGAGAGAAGGGTGGGGGGGGGGTGAAGGCAGGTGAAATGGATTCGGACCAACGACCCCGCGACAGCCTCACTTATTCATAGGCACGAGGAGTGTTTTGCATTTCGCCGATGCTGTTTTGATGGGGACAGTCGCGATTGCTCCTAACCCCACACCCGCTAAACGGTGAACTTTGTCACTGTCTAAGGTGCTGCGGCTAATTACGATACTTTTATATGGCCGCTATTTTGAGCTACTATGAATTCGTCTTTAATTCAACTTTTTTTTTTTGGAAATTAATTTTATTTAGTTAATAGGTTTTTCGAGTGTTGGTGCGAACGATTTTTCGAGAGTGAGTGTATGAATGTTGGATGGATGAGAATTTATGGAAGATTTTATATTGTAAAATGTGTAGAAGTAAATTTATATTATTAAATTTGTTCAAGTGATTGCGAAGTAGAATTTAGAGGTAAATTTCTGATATATTTAGGGGTGAAAATATATTGTTAACACTGCTGTGAGTTAACGCAAAGGATACTAAATTAAAAATAAGCGAAAATTGTTATACAATAATTAATAATAGTTTGACAATGCTCTAAAACCAATATATACACATTTGATCATTGGTAATCAGACTTAGAGTCTGTATACGTGCAGATTTATAAAATTTTAGAAAAGTGTTAGATAAATATTACTTAATTATTGATCAACAAAAATTTTTACACCCCCTATCAACAATTTTTAACGAATCTACTCAAGACTAAAGAATCTCTTGCCTTCCTCAAATCACCCAAAGTCCTCAAAAATCACCCAATAATTAACATATCATAAACAATTAAATAAAAAATATAACAAAAAAATTAACAAAAACGCAACAAAACTTTTTACACCCCCCAATCAACAAATTTTAACGAATCTACCAGTCTCCTCAAGACCGAAGAATCTCTCGCCTCAAACAATAATCTCCAAACAACCCACCAAGCCTCGCCTCCACCAAAATCGAACCATCGCGCATCGAACACAAAATAAAAAACATAAAAAAAACAAGCACCCCCAAAAATAAGCGCGAAACCGCGCGTCAACCCTCACACGCGCGCTCACAACCCCGGCACACACACGCGCCCGGCGCGCGAACCCATTGGGCAGAGGCCGCCGGTGGGGGGTGCCGCCGGCGGCCAGTGAACATCCCCCGGCCGCGGCGCCCTTATCAGCGCGCGATAAGCCGCGGCGCGTGCGCCGACCACCCCCACCCCCCGGCGCTTCTCGGGGCGGCATGCAGGTCGGCGCGCCGCGCTGCTCTCCCGTGGCATTCGGTCGCGCGGCTTGGCGCGCCGCGGACGCGCGCCGCGACCGCAGAGGGCCACGCGCCCAGCAGCCCACTTCCGCCACCTGACACAGCGCCCGACACGAGTCCCAGGTTCGTCGACCCTCCCGGAGGTAAGACTCGCGCCGATAACTGCTATACAAAAAAAAAATTTGCATCTGCCGCCGAGGGCCTTTGACCCCGCCGCCCTTCTCTCCTACATCATCCGCGTTCGCGCGCGCCTACGGTGTATGCGTGTACGCCCAATTTGTACGTGTGTGTCCTTTTCCGGGGGTGAGTGCTTGCGCTCGCCGGTCGGAACTTCAGTTGCGCTTCGATTGCGCTCGGAGGATCGTCGCGTTTGTAGTTCTTCTTATTGTTTCGTTTGTTAGTTTAGTTTAGTTTAGTTTAGTTCAGATAATTTAGTTCGTTCGTTGTAAGCATTATGAAAGTTCATCTTGAGGTGCATTCATTTTTTTTTGTATAGTGAAGGAGAAATTTCCTCCAGAGTGGATATCTTGTTTTATGGTCGGTTTGTATATTTGCGCTTGTTTGTCAAGGGCAAAAAGTGCGATCGCCATTTTCCACTGCCCGAGGAAAGTATTTATTTTATTTATTTGTTTATAGCACTCTAACCTCAAAATTACATCTTTAATGCCAATTTTCGGCTCTAGTGGTATAAATATTATATGAGACTAGTGAAGAAGTGATTATTTAAGTCGTGCGAATTTTCATTCAAAACATTATGCGACTTAAATAATCATTGTCATAATATACTATTATTTAACAGAAAAACTTATAAAAGTAAATTTTTCCTATAGAGGATACAAATGTATATATATACACACTGATATAAATGTAATTTAAACGGAAGAAGATGAATCGATCCAATTTAAAATGAAATCCTTTAAGCGTAAAAATATTACATTTAAGTACATGATCCTATAATTTTAATATTAGAGCATAATCTGCTTACCATTTAAAAGATTCTTTTAGCGTTTAAAGGAGATTTTTGTCAGTGCTTTTTTGTAACACATTTTTTATTGTTATTTAAGTTTATAAAGGATTTTCAGTTTCGTTTAAAAAGATATCGCTTATATCCAAGGGGATGTTCACACTATAGAAGGTCAAAGATTCTTAAATTTCTATCGTGGATTTTCCGTTAACACTTAAAGATTCAAATTTAAGTGTTGTTTTTTGTCTCCTACATTCCGGTGCGACATTTGAATTCCTCAAACCCCTCTAATAGTCACAATTTATGTATTTCATTTACACACTTTTTTAAAAGCACATTAATCGTTTTTTCGTCCGCTACATTACGGCGCGAAATTTGAATTTTGAATTGGCTTTGAGAAAGGATTGTTTTAGCGCTCAAAGGACATTTTTGCGAGTGCGCAGATATACAGTATTAAGTGCGATTGTTATAGTTTACAGGGAAGAGAGCATTTCTTTACCGCTACAGGCTTTAGCGGAGAGTCGTCGGTTTTTCCGCGCGGCTCTGCCTCCCGCGGTCGTTACGATTCTTTCATTTATTTTACGGCGAGCCGAGAGAGAGAGAAAGAGGATGGCCTAATGCCCAGGCCGGACCTTCTCTCTTCACTTCCTCCCTGCTCGCTCCCTGGCCGTTGTAACGACTTTAGCGGCGTGCACTTCGCAGAAGCTGACACTCGAGGCGCGTCTCTCTCTCGGCGCAGAATTTAGTATAGCGCGATTTGGCGTTATTAAATTTACGACTTTTTGAATTCCATTTGCAACGATCCGAGTTTCGCGTTTTTCTCCGCTCGCTCTCGCTCGGGGATCAAGCGGTAAGCTCGCGCACTTTTTTTTTTTTATTGCTTATCGAAGTGGCGCGCGTCTAATTGCGTTTTGCGAATTAGTCGGCGCTTTTTTTTTAGGAGCGACGCGTGTACGATAATTTTGGTTGGAGAGCGCACACACGAGAGAATTGCGCGAATTGCTTTTTAACGTTTGATTTTAATGGCGCGTACAATTGGCGTTTTTTTTTTTTTTAATAATCACACGGTTTCCCACTTCATATGTACGGAGGTTGGCTTTTATTGCCTATTATTATGATGGAATAATTGAGGAAAATAAATAAATGGCTGGAAGTAGTCTACAGTTTTCTTTCGTCAGCTTTACAGTTTTTCAGAGACTTTTTGTAACATTTTAGAAATCACTATTATAAGCAGGAGAGAAAATATTCAAACAACTGTTTTATCCATGGTAAACGACTGGACGATCATGGAGTACACAGTTTTTCACTATTTATAGTAAATCTATGGTTAATTATATTTATTTATTAAATCTTGCCTGCTATATTTTTATTTTTTTTACTATATGCATGTATTTGTATTTTTATTTTTGATACTATACAAACATTTATATTTTACATTTATTTTTACCATTATATTTTTATTTTTACACCCTAGAATGTTGATAACTAAATAATCAAAATTAAACAGCTGCTAATTTTTAAATCTCTAAAAAAAAGGAACACACTTTATACTTTACAAATAAAAAGCACACTCGATCGTAAAATTAAATTTCCATTTCGATCGAAAATGTAAAAAAAAAACAATAAATTCTTTATTTTCCACAAAATATTTCGGTCGACCCGTCCGTACATCAGACGCGCTCCAAAAAAGAAAAATTCGGTCGACTACATACCTTACCATCCAACAATAACACCCCCGCGAAATTAAATCCCAGCTTCGGCCCAACTTCGTGCCTTCCTTTTTCAAGCCGACATCTCGTCCGCGAATGAAAAAAAAAAATTCACCGAGGGCGAGGCTGAAAATTCCAGCGGCGGGAGATAAGCGCGACGACAGCACGGCAGAAACATCGTCGGAAACGCCGAGTCCACTCCCGCGCGAAAACTCAATCGCGCGCGCCGCTATCGCGCTAAAGCCGCGCCGGCGTCCGCTTCCTCTTCGACTACGTGTTGCGCGTCGCCGACGCTTTATATGCGCCTGGCTTCTATTTTTTTTTTTTTTTAAAGCCAACTTGTTTGCTCTAAAGCGGGCGCGACTGCAGCTTTTTATGCCCTTTCACACTGGCCTTATTATTTATAGTTCGCACGGTAAAAAAGGATAGCAGGGGAATGATGGTTTACGATACGTTTTTTAAGATTTTTTAAGACTTGGTGTGAATTTTGGAAAAAACGTGCAATATTTATAGTAACAGTAGGCTTGCTATACTTGAGGCTTGTTTTGGAAAAATTATGCAATTTTTATACAGTAGAATTTCATAATTTTCGAAAAAGTAAAATCTTTGTATAGTAAAATTTCATTTACTATAATGGTGGAAAAAATTATGATAGAAATTGTTTTTTGCGGACAATTTTTATTCAATTTTCTACTTACATCTACACATTTGTTTCTTTTTACCTAATTTTAAGTTAATCTTGTAATTTCCAATTGTAACTTTAAGTACCCTGATCCGTTGAACTTTATTAAATAAATAAATAAATACAAAATTGTCTGGCGAATCGCACAGTGTTAATGGCACTTTTTTCGTAGCATTAATTTTTCTTGTCTTTTCAGATGCTCCGGAGGTTCCGAAGAAATACTCCGCGCTTCTGCGGACTCACTTAACAAACATCCGATCGCCGAGCGCTCTTTATGCTTTTGATTGTTGCTCAGAAAGCCTAGTTTACGATAGCGGCTTTCGGGCAATAATCATAATCACGGAAGAGCAGATACCCATCGCACTAACCATTCGACGCATTCCAGCTTTTTTTCGTCCAACTTAAGCCCTGCTACAATCCAGTCTACAAGATGACGAAAAAAAAATGTTTAAATTTTGTTTTTTGTTTGTAAATCGTTGTTTATGCCAAAACCGTTTGTACGAGATGCGCAATTATTGCCGCAGTCATCCATTTAAGTGTAATCATCGCATTTAAATCGCCATTCATCTTCGGAGTGTACATAATGCTCTCGCCTATACACACTTGGAAATTTCGAGGAATTGCCTGCTAAAACGTGGCGCGCGATTTGAATAGCGCGGGCACGTGTGCGTGTACTTTCGAGTTAACGCGGCGATGAAGTTTAATTAATTTTCAATCAAAGCCTGCCTGGCAATTATTTGTGCCGTGGAATGGCATTATACGCCTGGAAGATTGAAATCTCTGCCCTGCATTCACGTCGTACTGTGGATCAACATCACCGCGTGTCTTATATAAAGCTGTTGTACATTTAGCGCATCGAGATTTCACAAAACCGAGCGCTAATCACGTTTTACTCGCTTGTTCCAACGAAATGTCGTGGAAATTCAGGAAATTATCTAATTTAGTTTTTTATTATTGTTGCGTACTGTTGTTATTGTATAGACTTATATATACTTTGTTCCTTGATCCTAGGAGGACCAACTGTATGATTGAAGAGAGTAAAAGTCTACTAAAAACAATAAAATTTATATGTCCTCGCTAACTAATATTGTTTATTAGAAATTAATAATAATTTCTTGTAAAATTTATAAACAACTAGGCTATGAATTTTTGAATAAACTATTGCAACTTTTTTAATAGTATATATTTTAGTCTCTATGTAGGACATTAAAATCAACTCTTTTTATTTTTAGCGCAGGAAAATTTTCACTGTATAGCCAAGGAAAGATAATATATAAAATCTACATGAAAAAAATTTAGTTTATAGTTTCGGTAGAACAATGTGCATATTCTTTTTTTGATTTGACATTTATTCTAATCGTGTGATAACCACTAATTGTAGTCTGAGAGAAAAAAATTTATAAGAATTCCTATTGTGATTAGGAAGGGAGTGATAGTTTTATCAAGTGAGAATTTATTATATGAATAATATTAATTTTTAGTACCTAAAATTTAAAAAATTACCATTTTAATACTAAAAAATGCTATTTTAAATTTGATAATTTAGAAATTAGTAATTGAACAACTGTTACTTTCCTCGGTCACTCCTTTCCTAAATCACAATGTAATTAATAAGTTTTGTCTCTCGGTGTATTATTTATTATTATTTACTATTACTCTATGAACAAATACGCTGAAAAGAGAAAAAAAGTCGTGCGGCTTAAAATCTACAGTATTCTGCATAGCAGAAGCACACTGACACTAATGACGCATAAATCTCTCAAAAAAAAAACCATTCAACAATGCGATAAAAAAAAATTTGCAAGAAACAAGTCGAAAAGCAGCCTCGCGCATTTACAGAATTAATCAAAGCTGATTCGCCGCAGCGGAGCGTTTCGTTTTCCGCGAGGGATGATAAGGGGATGTCCGAGAAGAGGAGCATTGTCCAACTATTGGATTCGCTGAACCGCGGCGATCCTCCTCGTTTTTTTCTCGCGGATCCCGGGAAAGCGAGGGAAGATCGTAATTGCTGGGTTCAACGAGACTTAGGCTGCTGCCGCGGGCTGGTAACAATCCACGCGCAAAAAGAGGATCTGTTGATGTTTTTACGCGGTTCTATTTATTTTTATTTTTATCTGCAGCGTTCGATTTTTCTTGCGGGGAGGACTGCAATGAGTATAATTAGATGAGAAAAATAAATTGGAAAGATATTGCGCAGAGTGGAATTATGAAAAGTGTTGGGAATGTTTTACTTCACTTTGCCTTGTGAATGTTTACTGACTTTGTGTACACTTTCGTATAATAAAATTGTTACTTGTTTAATCGTGTGAGTCTTTTATTTAAAATATTTGTCGAAAAATGTAAACGTGTGTCGAAAAGTCGTACACACGTTTAGATTTTTCGCATAGAATTTGTTACTATTCACGTTTTCAGATTTAAAGAACAGTGCAAGAATTTATTTATTATTTATTATTTATTCACCAGAGTTACAAAATATAAAATTTGTCGATCCAATACAGAGTAGAATTAATTTATTTATCAACAATTCAACAGACAATAAGTCCTTACAGATATTCTGACAATTATTGAAACGAATATACAATTAAATTAAAATAATAATTGAACTTTATTTAAATTCAATTAATGAAATTAAGAAAAAAGTCATTTTCAACTCAAAGACGCCAAAATAAATTATTAGTAGTAACAAAATTAATACAAAAGAATCACCAAAATCTTCCAAAGAAGACAATATCGTACCGAACAGTTTTCAAGTCAACAATCCACTCTCAAAAGTCAACAATACAAACTTCAGTTACACTGAGAGAAAAATTTGTTAATTTTAAGCAAACATTTATTTCAATAGTACTTATGAAATATTTTGTCGAGTGAGAAAATGATATTTTTAAATCTACTAAATTTATTTAGAAACAAATAAATTCATGAAATCAGTACTCGATTCAAAGAAACGTTTAATAAGTATTATTGGAGTAAATAATTTCCTTAAAATGAACAAATTTTTTTTCATCTCTCGATTCGCGCCTGATTAGTCGCGAAAGCCCGAATAAGTCGCGATGGGGGGAGGGGGAGGGGGGACTAAGTAACAGTGAATCCGAATGGAAGAAATGACGGAAGCTCCTTTCTCGAGGTGCGGGCGCCGGTGTTCCGTGAAGTTCCGCGACGTCGTTTATTGTTACCGGGGATCGATTGCGGAGCCGCGACGACGTCGCGACGCGCTCGACCGACTGGCCGCAACGTAAAATTGCCTCCACCCTGTCCCTGCACCGTTTCTCTCTCTCTTTTTTTTCACTTCGATAGATATTCGAGTGGCCAAAAAAAAAAGAAAAAAAATGATTCACGCTCGAGCCTCTGACCGCGCGATACCGCTCGTCGCGGTTGTGTTTCGGAGCAAGCAGTCTGGTCGACTTTGATCGCGTTCATTTGCGATGTTTATTTACGTTGATTGCGTTAGCGAGAGTAATGAATTTCTTTTTTTTTTTTTTTGAAAAATTTCTATACTTTGGTTTATTTTAGTATACTGATTTTATCGTGACGTTTGCTTCATTAAATTAAATCTACTTGTTTTTTATATTATTTATTTATTGATTTATTTCAAGTCAAGAATTAAGGACTTATAGTCCTTAATTACGAATTAAGATATAAAATTAATTAATGCAATATAGAAAACTTAATTGTAATTGATATAAAATAAGAAAAAACTAAGAAAGCTACTGATAAATTATGAATTATTTATTAACTAAAATCCTTGAGAGTAAGATGCACGAGAATTTGAATCTATTTGCTTGATCCTTTTTATAATTAGTTTATATTCAAATTCTGTAGATATAAATCAAAACACAATCCTTGCACTTCGCGAGATGAAATTTTTTATATAAATAAATGTCAAACTAGAATTAGAAGATTATTAAATAAATCTAACAAAGTAACTTTTAAGGATTATTCAACTATGACTATTAAACACGTTTTGAATTTTGGCACCGCTTAACCGGAATTTTATTCTCGAAGAATTCAGTTTCTTTTTTCATTCACTTCAATCCCGCATACAAAAAGGAAAAAGATTTTCATTCCTCATAAAAAAAAAATTAACATCATCCTACACTTTCTTCCTTTACGAAAAAAATCTCTGTCAAAATAAATATTCTCCAAATAAAATAAAAAAACGGCAAAAGGGGCCAAAACTTCGCCGCCAGCCAAGCATGAATAAGAAATGGAGCGCAGTTACCCTTTTACAGCTTCCTTCCGCTTGGTTCGTATTAAAAAAAAAAGAGTGAATCGAGGCGCGATATTCACTTTTTCGATTCGCGGTCAGTTATAATGGACCATGGGGGACGGGGTGCATGTACGAAGTGATGTGAGGTCGATATGGGTCAGACGCTCGTCTATGCAAAATTTAAAAGCCTTTTCGAGTTGCTCGCGACGTCCGGCTTAATTGGGAAGCGCGCGGACGCTTGACCCTCCGTTACGCTTCTCATTAACGCCAGTTTTTGTTTGCCTACGCTCGAGTGTCGTATTACCTTTATCTCCAGCAGCTTTTATCGGATGTTTAATCTCTGAACGAATTTTCTTGTCAAAATGATGGCTTACGTCCTTTGAAAGCGCATTTTTATGCACTGAGAGAAAGATTCGATGATTTGTGGGTAAGTGAATATTTTGTATATTTCTATATATAGTGAATATTTGTTTCAGTAATTCATGTTAAATATTTCTGTGAAACTACATGAATTTATATTTAAATTCGAAATGACTTTAGCAGTTTCGTAATAAAATAATTATACAAGATGATTAAAAAAAATTTAACAAGTACTATATTGAAGTAAACGTTTACTTGAAATTGATGAAATGGTCTCTCAGCGTATTTTTTCACCTGAATTAATCTCAAGGCACCTAATCAAGGCCTGATTTATGCCGTAGAATCTTCGCAACTGTCCTGAATTTAAAAATTTCGAACTTGCCTCGTAAATTGAAGCTTCTTAAGAATCTAAAACTTGTAGATTTTTATAAACTTGTATAAGAATCCGGATTTAAGTCACAGAATCTCATCTACCACCCTGCATTTAAAAATTTCAAATTTGCCGCGTAAATTTAAGCTTCTTAAGAATCTAAACCGTAATCCCACAACCTCACCCTCGCTTTCCGCCAGAGATCCGCTCGCGTCTCTCAGATAGGCCTGCGTACACACACACATACACATGACGGGTATCCCACGCAGACCGCGGGGTTGGGATGCACAAGGGCGGGGAGCGGGCGTCGATCCCGGAAGAGCGCTGGGGGCTCGGGCGTCGCGATTGCCGATCGATATGGGTCAGACATGTATTATTGAAATTTTAAAAGCATTTTAGAGCTCCCTTAATTCGCCCGCCGGCGGATCGCGCGTATGGAGCCGTCGGCGTGTGTCCTCCGCGAGTCTCCTCTTCCCGCGGCGCCTCTGACGGCAGCGCGCGCGTGTGTGTACGTGCGCAGCGAGAAGGGCGGGGGAGGGGGAGAGACGCTCGCGTTCGCAAATTCAATTCAACGCGAAAAGTCACATCAGACCGGCCGAACGCTCAAGAGGTTTTAACCAGGTTTAACGCGCCTAATTTGAGCTTTGAAGGGTTGTTCCAAGCTTTTTCCTTTTTTCGAGCTGTTCCGCGATGAACTTGAAGACCGGAGGACTGAGTGCGTCTTACTTTTTCGAGGTAATCAATTTTTATTCATAACATTCTTTTTTTTAAGTAATGCTTTATATTTTTGATTGGTTAGATTATATTTTTTTTACAGAATAAAAAAAATACGTGAATGTAAGAATGAAAATAACGAATAAAGGTTACATAATAAGAACTAATGACAGACAACATAAAATTCATTTTCCTTGAATATTGCAATTCAGTTATCCGATTACGTTGAAAATAGAAAGGTTTAGCTATTGGTAAAAAGACTGTGAGGAATGAGCGTCAAATTTGAAATATTTAGTTAATGTTTTATACTTCCAAATACTCTGTAACGTTTCTTACTTATCAATTTAATCTGGAAAGTCGATTTATTCATATTTTTTAAATACCCTAATTGACCTTACATTACAAAAAAAAGTACAATTTAAACTATAAAAAATCGCCGGATACCACACTTAAAAAAGGCTCAGGCTAAGGTTTACAACCTAACTTACAAAATTTATTGTTAACCTAACCCTATTACTTTATACACTGCAGAATGGACTTCCCTACAGCAGAGGCGAACGACCTCGAGTCGAACTCCCGAATGAAAAAAAATAGGAAAAAAACTCGATCCCCTAAAAATACCAACAGTCATTTAACTCCTCTAATTCGGTTATCCCGCTCGGCAATTAAAGCCGCATCAGCCCGAAAACGAGCTCCCACTTTTACCCGCTCGCTCGTGATAATCGAATAAACAAAAGGCGAGAGACACTCCGGCGCGATATTAGCCATGCGAGGCGCGCCGCCGTCGGCTAAGTAAAGGGAGAAGAGGAGGAGGGGGTGGAGGCCGGATGAGACAGATGGAAAAAGGGTATATCCTTCGGCGCTGTATATATACTGCACCGGCGGATGGCCGAAGGGTGGGGGGGGGGGGGGGTGAGGGCGCCAGGCGTCGAGGTCGGTTGACAGATTGACATTCGGTCGCGCGCGAGTCCGTTTGAATATTTCATCTCGTTTCACCTGTCACGCGGGAGCCCGGGGAGAGGCGGAGGAGGCAGGCGCCGATGAGACTATGTATAGATCCTGCCCTGGCGAACTTTCGACCTGGAGTGACCCCGGCGCGCCCTGACGGCTCCGCTGGCAGGTTTTCTCGGCGCAAAAATATCGCGCGCCTCTCGCAGATATTCGTTCTTTTTAAATTTCTTCCGAAGAGCCATTAAAAATTCATAATCCTGGACCGTTAAAAGAAAGAAGAAGATTAAAAATTCAAATTTCGCGCCATAATGTTTCAGACGATGCAACAATTAATTTGCTTGTATCTTACTGTAAATGAAGGTTATGGGAGTTTTTCACATATATATTATGAATCTTTTATTGTAAATTATAGTATAAATATATTATGTATAAAAGATTAAATACAATAGTTTGAAATTAAAAATAAATGATAATTTATAGGTTAATTCATTTACGGATAAATTGTCATTTTGTTTTTTACAATTTGTAAATAATCTGTTAAAGAACTATTTAACTGAAAGAAGTTTTTGTAGAATATCTCGAAAGTTGTGCACACCGTAACCTCAACATTTTCAAGAAAAAGAAAAAGTATAGAGATAAAAATAAAATACAAAATCGAATCTCCTACTTTTTAAACAGTTAGAAAATGTTCTAGAAGAATTTATTTTAGGTATAAAGTGTATGTACCAGCTTATTTCTTCTACTTCCTACTTTTATTCTTTTAATTCTTACGTTTTTCTACAGTTTTGAGAGAAAAAAAATTGAATTTCCACACTCAATGCGGAAATGTGTTCCCTTATTTCTGCTTTTCATTCTTAGAATCTTTAACAGTTTTAAGAAAAAAATTGAATTTCCGCAATCAATGCGAGAATATCGGGTTTTATGGATATTTATATACACAAATAAATGATGCAAGAGAAAACTGGGAAAACGCCTCATTCGCGTTTCAGTTTCGAGACTTTTAGCGTCTATAAATTATTTCGAACTAATCGAGGAAGCGCGCGACTTCGTTACGTCTTAATCGGATTTCCGATCGAGCATATACTTCCAAATCGACGGCGAAATCCTTAATTATCCACGAATAATTGCGGATTGTCGGCTGGAAAAAGTCGATGGATAACTTAAATAAAAAAGGAATTAATTTGCTTTTTCAAATTTAATTCGAACGGCGGAAGTTCACCGCGCTAGTCACGCATCACCGAAGTGGCACGATTTAAACTGGTATAAATTTTACAATCGACTCGATCAGATTTTTTAATAAATCACCCGACGCTGAAGTAAAACGATAGATTTATGTATTTTTAATCTTTTTGTTTTTCATCTCTTACTTTAATTCTGGTTTTTAATGCACTAGACATGAGTGCGGAAAGATTCACTAGTGACTCGCGTCGTAGACAACAAGTTGACAAAAACATAACCTAAAATTTTCCACGTTGTTGTAACGCGTGTATCTATTACGTTGTTGTTTTTTTTTAAAGAATTTTTTTAAAGTGTATTTTATCAGATAATTAAATATCGTAAAATTAAAGTTAATGGTTAACCGCTGTATATTTTATACTTTCGAAGGTTTGTAATTACTTTTCAAATAAATATTGAATTTAGTTGTTTCATTAATGAAGCAGATGCAACTTAAAAATATTTTGTTAGTTAAAAGATGAGCACTCAGAAGGGCAATACGCAGCGTAAGAGACCACAGAAATATCAGAATTCATTCGCATTTAAAAATACACTGCACGATACATCGCACAAGACAAAGACAATCAATAGTCTACAAATAGCCAATGTCTGCGAGAGATGCAAGAAGATAATAGAATGGAAAATTAAGTACAAGAAGTACAAGCCTTTGAAAGCACCTGCTAAGTGTAATAAGTGCGATCAGAAAACAGTTAAACATGCTTATCACACAATGTGTGGCCCTTGTGCTAGAGATCGTAATGTATGCCCGAAGTGTGGAAGCGAAGCAGAATTAGTGGAGGCTGTGCCGTCTAAAGAAGAGCAGCTGAAATTAGATGCTGAAATGCAGAATATGTTGAAGACCCTTCCAGAGAGGAAACGAAGAACATTCCTGCGTTATGTTAATAAACGTTAGTAAACTTTTGAATTCGTTTTAAAAAGAATTTAGTTATTTAATCAAATTATTTTCCACTTTATTAAATTCTAATTTATTTATGTAAAAAGTTTATACTAATAAAAAAATCATAATTTCAGAAAACGAAAAAAGAAAAGGGAAAAGTAAAAAGGAAGATAAAGAGGATAAAGGAAATGACAATAATGAAAAAGACAGTGATGAAGATGAAGATTCAGTTGAATGTACTCGTGAGGATTTAATAAACAAACTAAAATCGCTGGCAGTCGATAAGGATGAAGATGATGAGTTAAATAGTGACTTCTCCGATGATGATTTAGATTCTTTAGAGTAATGTGTGATCAAAATAAATAAGGTTATTTATGATAAGATTATGTTTGTAGATCACTGTTAACTTTAGGTTTAATTATATGAATGAATTTTGTTACATATGATCTTCTTTTTTTTTTTGTCTTTCATCACAGTAAATTCATGATAAATCCTTGTATCTTAATTTTTTTTTAATATTAAATATTTCAAGTATTTAAATTCATTTTTTAAAAATGGATCAAGATAAACAGAAAAAACCAAAAATAGTGGCTTGCATGCTAAAAGGTATTTATAAATTGAAAATAAATTATAACCAAGATTTAATTCATTTAAAAGTAATTATGAATTTAATGTTAAATAGGACCTGGCCCCATATATCAGCTGAAAACTTTAACTGGATTTGATGACCATGATCCATCCAGATATAGAAATCCGGCATATTCAATGAAATTTAAACCCAAAGAGAAGCAAAAATTTATTGGCCCTGGGCCGTACATGGTTACTCATCATTTAACTCACAAAGGACTTGAATTACCTCCAGCTTATTCGATGGTTTTTAAACATCCTTCAAAGGGTACATTTTGTTATTAGTTAAATTTCTATACTTCTTAATTAAATTCTTACATTTATGAACTATTTAGTCTCTTGAGTTCTACTAAAACACTTTTCTTAACATCACCATTCTAATTTTTATTTTTTTGCAGTCGCTGCTAGAATTCCTGGTCCAGGAGCTCATGCACCAGAAAAAGCACCACCTATGAATCACCAACGCAGACCTCCAGCATACACGCATATCTTTAGGCACAACAAACTACCTTATCAAGTTGGTCCAGGTCCAATTTACATGGTCCCTACGTGCATAGGTCCAGAAATACCTGATATCCGAGCAGAGGCAGCTTATTCGATGTAATATTTCAGTATACATTAATAATTAATTCATAAATGTTATCATTCTCATTTTCATCTGGAAAAATTCGACTTTTCAGGGCACTGAGGCACAAACGACGACAAATTCATCTTGGTCCTGGCCCAGCTGCATACGATGTTAAATTAAATGTATATAAGAAACAATGTCCTGCATATTCTATGAAATTCCAACATCGGTTTAGAGATTTGGCAAAATCTCCAGGACCTAAGTATAGTTATGAAACAAATGTTATCAAAAAGAGGCCACCGACGTATTCATTTGGAGTGAAATACAGCGAATGTACTGGTGTCCCAATCACACAAGCTGATGATATATAAATATTGTACACAGTTCATTATTGCTTTTAATTTTAAAACTGTAATCGTTCCGTATTTTCTATCGAATAAAAATTTATTTTGTTAAAAGTAAAAAAATGTTACCTCATATTACTCTGTGTTGTGCAAAATTTTTAATTTAAATTTCTTTAAATTCGACTATCGACTATCGACTTCTTTAAATTCGCGGGTTCAAGAGTTTTACCCAACTGTTTATGTATTATATATAAACCGGCAAGGCGGCAATCGGCAGTACGTTATAAGTGTTTACACTGTCAACAGTGCCGTTAGAAGTTACAATTTGCAAATCGAAATTTTGATAACAGAAAGTTTTTTTTCATTTAAGAACCGGTTTAAGAATAAACATTCTTCCGAAAAATAATAAGCGAGATAAAAAGGGCGTTCGTCAGCCAAAGAGAAATTCCAACGTTGACGAGGAAGTCGACAGCGTGATAATATGCAATCCTACAAACTCCAAATTGATCCAGTGCATAATCCAGAGCACGGTACTGCTTCTTCCAAGAAGGAAGTACGGAAGCCTCCGGCGCAGGTAAACAATCCGTAATTAAACGTATTCGATTTCGAAATAGCTATTTTTTTTTATTTATTTGTTAAGCATTTGAAAGCTCAAGGGAGGTTTATTTCTGCTATACAAAATATTATTACATCGAAGCTATTTTGTTAATTAATTATTAGATTGCATTTATAATAAAATACTACATGAATTATAAATAAATTATTCAAATGATTGCATGGTATATTACAGGGTGAAAATAACAATATCCCGAATGAGGAGGACATGTAAGGATTTTTTAAAATTTGAATATTTATTATTAATTGTTTGTAATTGATCTAAGCATCGCTTCCAGATTGTTAATTTACGAAACTGGTCGAGGAGGTATAACGCTGACCCGCAGCGATTACCGTTGCCTCGGCGTAGGCGAGTACTTAAACGACCTTATTATTGATTTTTATTTGAGTTACCTCATGCAGGAAGTTCTGTCGCAAAAGGACAGAGAGCGAACACATATATTTAGCTGTCAATTCTACACGTACTTAACGACGAAAACCGTCCACGATGATTCAAACTTGTTATCCTTGAACAAGCGTAAACATTTTGGCTTGAGTAGGTGGACGAAAAAAATCAACATCTTCCAGAAGGATTTTATTATCATACCGATCAATAAGAAGTAATGATTCTATTTTTGTTTTTATTGTTTCTTGCAAATTGTTTAGATAGCCAGCTATTTTTATACATTTTTTAAAATAATTATCTTTTATTTCCTTCAAAATTTTAGTTTTCATTGGTATTTGGCTATCATCTGCTTCCATAATGTAGTCCACTTATACGAGGACGATGAATGCGAAATTCAAGAAGAAGAGTCGAATAAGTATGCGCGCATAATAATTAACTTTCTCTAATTATTACTATAGTTATTAATTAAAAATTTTTTTGCAGACCTTGTATACTCATATTCGATTCTCTTGGTGTAAACACACATTACGATGATGCATCGGTTTTAAGAGGATATTTAGAACGGGAGTATAAAAGAAAAATGTTAGAAAAAAAACGATTCACCGCCGAAAATTTACCGGTTGTACACCCAGTGATCCCAAAACAAAATAATGGTACCGATTGTGGGTTATATGTGCTACAATACGTGGAGAGTTTTTTTAAGGTATTAAATGACAAGCCGTTGATCAGTAGTAATAAAATTAAGAAAACTTTATTTTTTAGTTTAGTTAAAACAAATATAATTTTGCAGAATCCTCTGCGGGAGTTTTCACTACCGCTAAAAGATTTAACAGATTGGTTTTCAACTGCAGATATTCAGGGAAAGCGGAAGATAATTGCTAATTTAATTTTCGAGAAAGCGATCAGAGATAATAATCGCCTAACAGTCAGCGTCCCTACGCTAAAATTTGAAGAAAATAAAAATTTGCAAACAAGCTTGGACCCAAGACCTCTGAGACTGTTTGTGAAACCACGAAGAAAAGATCCTGACGCTTCAAATTTAGCAAAGAAAAATATTAGGCGACGACGATCTAGTTATGGGGATGAGATCGCCTCGTTCCATAATACTAGCGAATTTGCAAATTACGTCGAAAAAAACATAAAATGCGATATATCAAAGCAGCCGTACAGGTATAAGCTGGTGATAAACACCGACGAAAGTTTATCGGATGTATAAGTATTTTTTAATTATTAAACAATATTTTATCAATTTGTATTTTTTACGTTTTTAATAAAGTATTTTTTACATTTTTTATTATTTTTTATTATTATTATTACATTATTTATTATTATCAGCGCCACCGACACAAAAACTGTCGGACACGAGCAAAATTGAGCGCGCTAAATTTCATTTCTTTACTGTTTATTCCAGCTTCGTTTTTTAAGTTAGAAATTCTGAATTTCAGCGTCATTTCGGAATATACATACGAACCAATCAACTTTACTTTTTCGAGGCTTCACAATATTCGGTCATCACTTTCTTAAGAGAAAAGATTTTGCTATACACCGTGAAATTCAAACTCAAACATTCAAAAATTCGCGGTTTAATTTAAAAAAGGAAGCCTTTGGATTGGTCGCCTTCGCGGTAGACGCAAGTGCAGAAGCACCTTCAACGTGACGTTCGTAAACGTACAGCAGCGAGCGACTTGAATTCCGCGTGTATATTTTCTCGTGCACAATTTACAGTCAGACGCAAGTGCAAAACAAATTTCCTCAGATTTTTCAACAACGAAGCTGCAAAAACGAACGATTTACAATGGCTAACCAACAAATCCGTGGAGGACACCTCCGAAGAAGGCGCCACAGTAGAATTTATAAACAAAGATTTAACGAATTTCAGACGCCAAAACAAAAATTAGTGCCTACTGCCTCGTGATACACGCGAATGTCAAGAGTTTTGACATTCCGCTCGCGTTGAATTTTAGCGAGTCGTTCGACATTGAATTTTCATTGACCTCCGCCATGAAGAAAATCGACAAGTGCTGTAAATTCATAACGATTAACAAGTCGATGAAGATCACGGATCCTTCCAAGACGTTCGTCCATCGAAAAATGAATGAAGACTGCATCAAAGTTTTGATAGTGCCGGAGTACGGGAAGAAAAAGTTGGTCAAGGTGCACATGCCCGACGATTACGACTGCCTCGTGGAGTTGCTTTTGATCAAGGTAACATTTCGTTTTATTTTCACGTTTTTTTATCACGATTAAGTCGGTGTGCGCGTAAGAACTTTTACACCGGCGAATTTGAGTCAAGTAAATAATTATTTTCTATTCAAGTTGAAGCAGGCGCTGGCACGAAGCATCGAGGACGTTTATCTGCTTGAAAATTCAGCAAGCGGCGTGCGATATTTGGTCACTGTGAAATCGAAGCAAACGTTCGAAAAAAAAGTGACGAAGAAAACCAAGTACAGGGACTTGTAAGATGCATTTTTTCTTTTACTACAATGTAAACAAAATTTTTTCTCTTACATCTTAAACGAAAATTAATCTTTTTGTTACATAAGTAATTAAAGTTGTTATTACGATTAATAATTTATTTTATTGCGTAGAAACGGTTTATTTTGCATTACTATTGATTTTATACAAGCATTTGTTTATTGCAGAACGGAAGACAAGTCGAAGAATAAAAGTTTTCAAAGAAATTTTCTTGATAACATATATTTTCGAAGGAACGTGCAAATGTGAGTACATAGAAGGTTAAAGTAACAAACACGTGGATTTAATTAATAATTAATGAATTTTCGTTTTCAGGCTGCTAAAGTACCCGTTGCGCCCGCGAGCGAATGAATTCGTAATTACCACCGAAGATTTCAGATGCCTTGATGAACATCAGTATCTCAAAGACATAATAATAAATTTTTATTTGTATTATCTGACTGTCGACTTGCTCACGTCAAAAAATCAACAAAAAACTGTCGTGTTCAATACTTATTTTTACTCGCGATTGTCTACGGCAACATCCATACCGGCCCGAAGGAGGTACGAACAGGTCGAAACGTGGACTCGAAATATCAATATATTCGAGAAAGAATTTGTCTTCATTCCAATTCGAGTAACAAGAGCCATTCAGTTAGTATCTTAAATTTAATACAAATCTATTTTGTACCTTTCCGGACACAACAAATTCATTTTATTGTTTTGGTAAATGAATTTACATGTTTCTTGTACAGTTAACTAATTTATAATAATATTATTTTCTTGAATTGCAGTACACATTGGCTGTTGGTGGTAATCTGTAATCCTAGAGCAATTGGCAAGACCCGATACATTGACACAGAAAAACTTGAGAACAAAACTTCCAAAAGAACGGATAGGTAGAACAGACTTTTTTTTTAAATAAGAACAAGAATTTTTATTCTAGACACTTGTTATAAAAGCAAATTTTTTAGATCCTGTATGCTTATATTCGACTCGATGACTCGTCTGCCGATCAATAGGCTGCAAATTGTGAATGAATTGAAATCGTACTTGAGGCACGAGTACGAAATGAGAACTGGTAAACAAAATTTTTTCGAGGAAGAGATATCGGTGAGGTACGCTGATGTGCCCCAGCAGCAGCATCTTAGCGACTCCGGGATATACCTCCTCCACTTTGTGGAAAGTTTTTTTAAGGTAACGATTTCTGATTTTGTAATTCTAATTGATTTCTAATTGGACTCGTTTTTTCAGGGATTTTTATGCAACAGTAGATTAGGCATCTTTCAAAATGCCAAATTTAAGAGATGGTGCGACATAGACGTGATCGAAAGAAAACGAAAAACGTTAAAAAGACTGATAGTGCATTTAGCAGTGCGTTCTCAAAGATGCTCGTAGCGCTAGTGAAATCAAAATGGTTTTATATATTTAATATAACAAAATAATTTGATTTTAAAAAAAATATATTTTGAAATATTTTATAGTAGGCGACTGCAGAGATTTAAAAAATTCATCTGCACTGTGTACGTTTCGTTTATATTTTTTTAGAAATTCTTATAGAACTAACTTAAATTATTTGTTATCAGATGCAAAATGCTCAAAAGAAATCGATACCTCACAAGAATAAAAGTAAATTTAGATTTAAGTATTATATAGTAGACGATTGCAGAGTTTTAAAAAATTCATCTGCACTGTGTACGTTTCGTTTATACTTTTTTAGAAATTCTTATAAAACTAACTTAAATTATTTATTATCAGATGTAAAATGATCAAAAGAAATCGATACCTCGCAAGAATAAAAGTAAATTTAGATTTAAGTATTTTATAGTAGACGATTGCAGAGTTTTAAAAAATTCATCTGCACTGTGTACGTTTCGTTTATACTTTTTCAGAAATTCTTATAAAACTAACTTAAATTATTTATTATCAGATGTAAAATGATCAAAAGAAATCGATACCTCACAAGAATAAAAGTAAATTTAGATTTAAGTATTTTATAGTAGACGATTGCAGAGTTTTAAAAAATTCATCTGCACTGTGTACGTTTCGTTTATACTTTTTCAGAAATTCTTATAGAACTAACTTATATTATTTGTTATTAGATGCACAATGCTTAAAGAAATCGATACTTCGTAAAAATAAAAGTAAAAGAAAAAAAATACTGATTCAAATAAATTTCAAGCCCTCCAATGTAATTCCATGTCCTCGATTGACGCGTTGTAAAAAGATTAGACTTTTTATTTTATTTTAAATTATACACGAAAATGGAATTAGATGTCTATATACATTATGTTAACATGAAGCGATTGTCAATTGGCTATGAAAGTCAATAAAAGGGCAATGGAGTAATGGGAGGGATGACACAATTTTTCGGCCGCCACATCTAAATTTTTTTACAAAAGAAAAAAAATCGTGATTTATCAATAATTTAAAATTTAACAAAAAATGTCCAATAAAGACAAGAAGGAGCCAAAATCCACGAAACCAAAACGGCCAGCGACTTGCGGAGTAGTTAGTAAGTTCCGCCTCGTAGGTTGGAAATTGTACCTACGCTGTATCAACTTCCAACGTACAAATTAACTTTTTTATCGTACAAATGAACTTTTCAATGCAAAAATAAACTTTTAACGTACGAATGAACTTTTTATCGTACGAATGAACTTTTTATCGTACGAATGAACTTTTTAACGTACGAATGAACTTTTCAATGCAAAAATAAACTTTTTAGTGCAAAAAATTAACATTTTAATGTACAAATGAACTTTTTAACATACAAAGGAACTTTTTATCGTACGAATGAACTTTTTATCGTACGAATGAACTTTTTAACGTACGAAGGAACTTTTGAATGCAAAAATGAACTTTTTAATATAAACATTTGACGACAATTTTCAGGTCCTGGTCCGAAATATCAGCTAAGGCCTTTGACGGGTTACCCCGAGCATTGCCTGTCGAGAAACCGGGAACCGGCATATACAATCGGAAAGGTACAAAAGTACAAGCCGCAATGTGGTCCGGGACCGAAGTACAAGGTGGACATGCCCTGGGACCAGGGATACACCATCCCCAAGTCCACCTACAGACCCCGTAATTTTTTACTATTCCTGCGATGATCTCGTGCATTCAGGAGCGGAGAGGATGTTTCTTTATTTTTTTAAATTCAGCTATGCCGTGCAGTCCGGGACCGAAGTACACGCTGCCGGGATCCTCTGGACCCGCGTTCACCATCGTTTTCAAACCTAAGGAAAGGTGCCCGGTACCACTATCTGGACCATATGCTCCTCCTCCAAATCCTTACACTCCATCCTACACGTTGTGAGTAAATTCAATATTTTATTTAAAATTTTATTTACTCCTCCTAAAAAATTAAATAGTTACATATACTAATTCACAACGAGAAGTATTTATTTAAAAGATTTTAAGTATCTCTTCTTGAACGATAAATCGACAGTTCTTTACTATTTGTTCAAGCTGAAATTCACATTTTATTAAAAAAAATGAAATTCTCTTATCAAAGATGATAAAAAAACTTTCTTTTAGTAAATATCCTGTTCTACTACATTTTACTAAACTTTTATGACTACATCAGTAACATTTAGTAGTAATATTGCATTTAACTCCACTTTAATAAAAAAAGCTTACCCTACAATTACTATTTTTTTTTAGTAAATATCCTGTTCTATACTACATTTTGCTAAACTTGTATGACTACATCAGTAACATTTGGTAGTAATATTTCATTTAACTCCACTTTAATAAAAAAAAAAAATTTTTTATCAGCGGAGGCAAAGCAAAGGATCGAGCCTGCGAGTTCAGTCCACCGTTGAGGGACGTTGGCAACACCGATTTGGTCAGACCTGCTAATCCGAAGTTCACAATTTTGGGCAGACACCCACTGCCCACGCAGTGCATTGGGCCTGGACCCAAGTACCTCCCGAAGAATTTGAAAAAGAGTCCGGAGTACACGTTCGGTGTGAAGTTCAGCCCCTGCGTCACCGTCCCGAGGACTCCGTGCGACGAGCTGTGCTAATAAATTATTTATAAATCACGATTGACAAAAAAAAAGTGATAACGCTTAAAAAAAAATGGTAAAACTCGGCAAAAAAAAAGAAACAGAAAAAAAAATAGCAAAATAAATAGCAACTTAAAATACAACGACTACTTGTTTATCCGTTCGATTGTTGTTGTTATTTTCTTTTGCGGGAAGACTGGGCGAGGAAAATTCATTTCGAGAAAATTATGTCGATAAATTATGTTATGCAGTAGCAAGAAAAAAAAACAACAAATGCGAATACTGCGTGAAGATAAGAGACGAACGTCCGCTCTAAATGAATCAATTTATTTCTTTGAATTAGTTATTTATTTATTAACATTCATTTATATTCATTTAAAACGTTTTAAATAAATTCATTGATTTATTTAATAATCATAGATTTCTTTAAAATAAATTGATTTAAAATGAACGTCCTGCGTGCAAAGATAATTTACTGCGAAATTGTTAATTAAATTTGAAAATTTGTTAAAAATATTATAAATATAAACTTTTTTTTGTAATTCTACGTTGGATGCGACGAAGGTATATTAGCTTAAGTGAACGCAGGACAAAATCAATCGACGAAGCGCGACGAAATTATTCCTGCCAGTATAACTGCGCGCCGTCGGACGGATATCGACGACTTGGAGCGAATTTAGCCGAGGCATTGCATCTTGCATGAGGCTCACTTTTGCCAAAGCGACGCGCGGCGTCCTTTGCATCTTGCATCCGCTCGACGTCGATTTTTTTTTTCAATTACTATTTTTTTTTTAATTATTTTGTGTACCGAGAAAAAAATGTCGAATGTGAATTTTATACTGTGGCAAACTCGAATGCAATAATTATTACCAGATTTATGGTATTTGTTAGTATTTTTTTGTTAACAGTTTCTATAATCGATAGAATTGAGTGTTATTAAATTAAATATTCTAAATTTCAGGTCATTGACACTGTGCTCTAGATACAAATGAAATGCCTTCGTTTTACTGAAAATTAGTTTTTTAATGCGAGAGATATTGAAACGAAATTATAATGAAACTTTCTGATTGACTTTATTCGTCCAATAATGTTCAATTAATTACACTGTAATAATTTGAGTAAATGAAATTAGTAGTAAAGCACATTCGAATCGTATTTGGCCCACCGAAGCACTGCAGCTTCTATTTTGAATAATTTCTCCGCAATAAAATAACGAAGTTAATCGAGGTAAATTATATTAAAATTTAATTGACAATTTAGCTCGAATGGAGGATACAAATAATGCAATTATCTAATAATTCGTATATAACTGGCTTATACAATATAAAAGTTCAATAATTCGTTTAACGTAATTTCACTTTATCTTCCACGCTAGAAATATTTTAATCCTACTGGTAGAAGAAGGATTAAAAAAAAAATTAAAAAATAAATCCTTGAATGATTTATCGAAGTTGCAAAGTTACGATTGAGCAGTTCGAATTTCACGATGAAGTTGTGCGTCTGACCACATCGCGCTTGTACTACTGAACAATTCTGAAAGCCTTTGGATTCGTTATTTCCTGCGCAAAAAAAATAAAATAAAATAAACAATACTTCATTTCTATCCGACGGCCAGTTTTCTCTTCTGACTATCGAGATAAACTTTTCTCGATTCTTCATCTGCCCTCATCTCCGCCAACGTTGAGATCGCCATTTCCTCTTTTAATTTTAAAGCGAATTAATTTTCGTCAATCTTCATTAAATTCTCCCTCGCAACTCGGAAACAAAAAAAAATAAAAAAAAAAGGACGCTACTAATTGTTTGATACGGTGAATGCTATAAATAAAGAAAAAAATAATTAATAAAGTAAATAACGACAATGAATAAATATTAATAAACAATAGTGTACGAATGTACGGTCAGTAAAGTGAATTATTGCCGTTTGACTTTGAGGCTTCAGACTAACTTAAAGCCACAATTTTACACTTCATAATTAAAAAGACTGATGGGTGCATTTTTTTGACTTATGGATATAATAATTTTAAATACTTTTCCGGGAGTTACTGGTAAACCGTAAGCGAATTTCGTTATCGCGCCGTCACGCTACACGCGACTGACAGACATTTATGTCGATGAAAAAAGGAGGAAGCGAAAAGTTTTTTTTTTTAATTATTAACAGAGGCGAAAAGTTGATTGTAAAGTGAGCGACGTTGGTGGCTGTATAATGCCCTCGACTTGACGGGATGAACGATGAAATATTTATTATTCCTTTTCAATATCTTTGACGAGTAGCTGAAATCGTGATTTGCTGGAATATTCATCGAGGCTGTTACATGCTGCTGGAAAGTTATTGCAACACTGAAAATTTGTCTCGTTTATTGATTGCGATGGCAATGGTTTAGGAGAATAAATTGTGTACGATAAAGAAATGATAAAAATAATAAATGAAAACTTATCTCGATAAATACCAACTGTGTATGTAGTACACGCAGCACATAACTGTCTGTAGTGACATAAGATTTAAATAACTTATTACATAATGTAGGTAAACACTTGGAAAAGCTTACGGTACTTTTTATGATAGAATTGAAGAACTCTTACGCAAACTTTCAATTTACGAGCATTTATTATTTTCAACTTTCTATTACATTCACTGCATTCTCATATAAAAACTATCTACAAGTTTGAGAAACAATCTCTTTCGATTAAACTTAATTTCACTAATTTTTTTAAGATTGCCACACAGAAAATGATTTGATCCTGCAAAATAAAAACATTATGACAATTTTTATGAAATAATTATTGTCGTGAACAAGTTAGGAACACATACCTTACTCAAACCATCCTCTTCGCTTATATTTATATGTAATAACACTCCGTAGATCTTTGTATATCTATCGTCTATCTGTAATTCAATCAACATTTACTTATACTTACATTTAGCTTAACTATATATTCAGATTTTAAAGACCGCACCATTTTATTTAAACAAGTTCATGTCATGACTTCGGTCGGTGCAGCCTCCTCAATATTTTGATTTGCATTTTGTTGCACTTTAAAATGCCTGTCCAGTTCAGGCTTCCAAACGTATATTCCACCTGCAAAGGCTAAAACTACATGGAATAATATTTGATATTTTGAAATCCCTCTGTGAATGCCAATCATTATTTGTAAATTTTTTAAATCCAAGTCCTAACCTACACCAGCACAACTTTAAAAACCAGCTGATGGAAATATACAAACTCTTTGGGCAGTATGATATACACAAGAAATGTATACCTATATATAGTGAACGGTAAAACCGCGATCTACCTTACCGACCAAATGCTGCAAGCACGATACGAATATTTTTTTTAAATGTTTATAAAATTACAATCATTTGGAATATTACTAACAGTTTAAAAATAATTTTTACGATGTACACAAAGTTTAATGAATCTTTGCAGAATTTTTTCGTAATAACCTCGAAATGCCAGTAAAAAAGTTTGTTATTTCTATTATTGTTCAAATTATTGTGTAAAAATAATTTTTTTTTATAATTGTCTTTTATAATTTTTTTAAAATTTTTCCTTTAAATTTCACTTATTTAAATGAAATGAAATATTTGAATATTTGATGAACACAGAAGTTCGAACTAGAGCGAATTCAACTGTTTCCTGTGCGATGAAAATGGGAATCATCTTCCCTTGTTTCTGCGAGTGCGAATAGGACTAACTCACCGTAATTGGACCACGAGTTAAACTGAGAACAATTATAGTTTGTAAAAAATTCGCATTATTGAAACTGTCATTTTCTGTCTGTATATTGTTTGCTTAAAAAACAGCTATCAGAGTAAGTTTCCAATAATTTATCATGCCTAGTCTTGTAACTAAATTTTTAAGAGAGCTTGAAAAAAGTTTTTTGTTAGAAGTTTATTTCGTTACTTGAAAATCAATATCTAAAAGGCTTGAATTGATATTTGTTGAATTAATGAAAGAGTAAGTTAATAATTGTACCTGTAAATTTAGTATATAGTACTTTTTGAGTAACAATTGGTTGTCGAGACTTACAATTATTTTTATCGATTAACATTTACTTAAGAAAAAAATAAAAAAGAAGTCAACGAGTACAAAGAGTGTACCTAATGTACTTTATTAGATGAATTTAAAGCATGTTCAAATTAATTTGGCAAATGAATGTTTAAATGTAGCAGAAACAAACCTCGGCGAGGATGGTAGATAATAATATGACTTCACACAGGTCAAAAGTACCCTCCGTGGTAGAGAAAAAAAAAAAAAAGAGAGAGTAAGTTTTGTATCTGTGTATTTCTAAAAGATTTTTATTAATCTTATGTTCAAAATAATCAAAGAATTAATCTTTTTTATACTTTTAATACACTATCACTTTAGTGTTATTTTATTTTTACATTTTTTAGGTATGTTACTTTCAGTCAACAAGAATTGATGTTTAAATTCCTTTGCAGAAATCGAAAACTAACATCACGCAGTAGCTCAACAGCATTCAAAGTAAGTAAACGAGAAAAAAAAGTATAAAGAACTAATATACAAATTTGAAATCACAATTTTTTAGATACTACTTTGGAATAAACTTACATCACAAATGAATGCTCTGAAGCCTGTCAAGTCAACAGCCTTTTGGCAAATGGTAAGTAAAATAATTTTTACAATAGTTCTATAATTATTAAACTATTACTTCACTAGTATCTACGTTTCAATATTTTAGTACTTGAAAAAATGGATAAATAATGCAGTATCAAAGCCAGAAAGTTCATTAAGGGTACTTGATTTGAAAGTGAAAAAATTTATAGCTGACATAGGAATTCAAAATATACGTATCAAAAAGGAAGAAAATAAAAAAATTAAAGAAATTAACTTAAAACTCAAAGAATTGGAAATTGAAAAAGCAAAATTATATTTAGAAATTGACAGCATCAATTACAAGATAGTGCAAAGCAGGGTTAGTTTAAATGAACTACAAAAACGGGTAGAAGACAAACAAAATCAGGTTCAGAATATTTTAATGCAAAAAAGAGATCTTTTAAAGAAGAAAAACGAGTATGGTGTACAATAAAAAACGATTCTTAGAAAGTAGATTAAAGTTTTATTATAAAATATTCATTTGTCAATATACAGGAATAATGTAAACACTGAATGCACAATAAAAAACGAAAAAAATATTTACACTTTTTTAAAGTTTGTAGTCATTCGGATACAGATTTTTCTTTCCAAGACGACATTCTGTCAAAAACGCACGATGACGAAAGACGCGCATCTACGTCCTTATCCCAACATTCTTCCATCGTTTCGCAAATTAATGCTAGGCTCTTAAAAGGAAAAAAAGAAAATCAATTAATTATTTTGCATTAAAAAATTTTCACTAATTTTAGATTTTTCATATTGTACATATATAATTTATTTAAATAATTACTCACCAGATGATTTCTCCAAAATTCAGGAATAATAGGTCTTTTTTGCTCCTCCACTACGCAAACTTGCATGTCTTCTAAAGTAGGCTGGAAGCCCACCTCTTTCTCAAAAGGCAAACTGTAATTTTCAACTAAAGTATCCTGCAAAAGAACGTATAAAAAAATATTTAATTACTTTTTTCTTCTTTTTCTTGCCATCTGAACTCTACTTTAATCAATAAGTAAAACAATTACATATGATTCTTGTTGCATAAAAAAGAAACTTCCAAGTAAAAATCGCAATAAAGTTTGAAAATTAAATCACCTGCTCGACTCGACAGCGGGACGCAAGTTCCCAGAGCACGAGGCCGCAAGCATACATGTCGATGGCAAGGAACGAGGCGCGATTGAAGCTGATAGCCCCTTGGAGAACCTCCGGGGCCATGTACCGCAGCGTACCGACGCGGCCGTGCCTCAAGTCCCGGAGACCTGGCCGCATAGTCAACGCCAGGCCGAAATCTGCAACGCAGGCCCGCAGCTCGCCATTTTCAGAAACACTTAGTAGCACGTTCCTCGACTTGAAGTCCCGATGAGCAACGCTGGGCTTGTAGCCGTCCGGCAGATCAACGCCTGGTTGGCCCACTTCTTGGTGCAGGTGCTTCAGACCGCTGCAAAATAGTTTTTCGTTAGTGTTTAAGATTCTTCATTTTCATATTAGAAATATTTGATTAGGCAGATTCGAGTGTACGAATGCAAAATGTCATAACAAAAGTTCATTTTCAAGTAATTTGCGAAGAGAAACTTCAAGTTATTTTGTGAAGACTGTAGTAGTAGAGTAATAAATGAATTTATAATGGAATTTAAAGATAAGCTTGTAAAATAATAAATTAATTTTTTTCTAAATTAAATTACTTTACTCTAGCACTAATTCATTCATTACTTTTGAATAAATAATGTTAACAGGGAATGCAATTGCACTTGATTACCAATATTGACAATTTTTCATCCTTCGAAAATGAACTTACATAGAGTAAAAATATCTTTATAATACTCTTGAGCAGTATGTTTTTTAAATTAAATATATAAAACAAAAAGAATATAGCATTAATATCTATGTACATTTCTGTAATAAACTGAAAATCAATTTCGCAATTGTACAAACTAAGTTAACTTTAGAATCAAATATAATTTAACTATAAAAGCATTCCTCTCAATTTTCATTTCTCTATTAAATAAAATATTCTATCCAATAAAGTTGAGCTCTATTCAATAAACTACTATATGCAAATAAAATATTGAGTATGCCGTTCAACCAGAATTAAAAACAAAAAATCAACTAAATTTCTCCTCTCAATTTTGATCTCTCAATTTTCATTTCTCTATTAAATTGAATATTCTATTTAATAAAGTTCAGCTCTATTCAATAGAATACTATATCTAAATAAAATATTGATTGACTTGATGACAAGCATGTCGTTCCACCAGAATTAAAAACGAAAAATCAACTAAATTCCTCCTCTCAATGTTGACCTCTCCTTTACTGGCACAAGTGCACGTAAAATCCGTAAAGCAAAGTCTTCTTATACCTAGTCATGGAACTGGCAATAGCGAACATCTGTTCGCAGGTGAGGACGTTTTCGGCCAAGTAGTCGCTGAGCGAGCCGAGGTCGTGGTAGGGCGTGACGAGCCAGAGCTCGGCGTCGAGGTTTTCGCCGTGGCGCCTGGCGCCGACGTACTGCAGGAGGTGGTCGTGCTCCATGAACGGCAGGCGGAAGACCTCGAGCTCGCTCTTCCAGGACTGCTGGTAGCGCAGCGGGAATATCTTGACCGCGAGGTCTTCGTCGCCGCGGCGCGCACGCCACACCGCACCGAAGCGACCCTCCGCTAATTTCTCCACGAGATCGGCGTGGATCGTGCCCGACGAATCCGTCTCGTCCACCATCGTCACCTTGAACTCGACTTCGATCGACTCCTGGCGGCTGCTGATCTCACCCTCTTCCAATTTCGACTGCCGCTGATGCTGAGAAAAGAAGATTCATATCAGGATTTTGAAAAATCTTTTTTCATTTATAATTATACAATTATTTGCTGTTCTTCAAATTTAGTTTCTAAGGTGAAATTCATTTTTTACTGTATACACAAATTTATCATGACCTGGTTGTATAATAATATAAATCCAATTAATACCTCGCTTGCACTGACAATTTTTCTGCGGGGCACTAAACAAGCTGTTATGCTAAGAACGATGACGAAAAGGAATGCACACATCGCCATGACCAATGTCAAATATTGTATCTTCCACGTTGTGTTGTCTTTGATCTGGACGACTAAAAAATAAATAAATTGTATGATAATTAATACGTATACATATTTTTTTAATTATAAAAATTTCTTAGCAAGTACAAAATTTCTGAATGAAAATAGAAATTTCTAATTGAAAATGAATAGAATTTTTTTAATGTAGGTAGTATTTGAAAAAGTTTACCAGTATGATGAAGTTGGCCTCGTTGCTCCAATAAATACGAGTTTGTGAGATTTTTACTGCAAAGGTTTCCGTTGCAGCAGCAAAAGTACAATTCGCTTCTCGAATCCCTCACAGTCTTTTCAATGCACTGCGATTTTTTGTTGTAACAGTCCACATTATTCCTGCTCACGAAGCATCCCTTGAAGAGTATTTTCAATCAGTATAACGTATCAACCAAAGTTATCGAATTTTATCATAGAAATTTTTGAACGATTCGTACAAACTAAACATTTTTTTTAAACTTTTGAAACGACAAATAAACAATTAACAATAAAAATACCATCATTTGAACATTGGCCGTCTTCGTGTTAACGTCGTACTCCCAGTAAGCGAAGCAGTGACTGCGCGCCTCTGCACTTGCTGCCGGGCATTTTTCTTGAGTTATGCACTCAGTTTTATTTTCCCTGTCACACGTGCGAAAATTGTACTTCTCGCAAAATAAGTCCTCGCCTCGAACCAGTCCTGAAAAAAAAGAAGAAAAAATTCTTGTCAATATAATTGAATGATTCAATGGCTTGATTGATCAGTAGATGAATAAAAAAAACTTACCAAAATTTTGAAATAAGACTAGAGACAAAATTGCAATAGTGAGCCTCATTGTAAACGTCCAAATGATCCTTTATTTTTTCTTTTTTAATTTAACAAGCAGCGACAATTGGAGCTGAAGTACAAGAATCTAAGGAAACTGTGGTAGTGCATTAACAGACAGATTGAGAGTGAATTTGGCAAAGTTGAGGGCGCAGCCTTATATACCTTCCGCCCAACTATTATGATTATATTTCTAATTACTTGCCCTAATTGCTTGCTACCTGTTGTGCCCTTCGCACCTTCGAGCGCAGTCTTCGTTTCTCGACGGTGCAGTGTCAAATATTCAACTAAATTTACAAACTTTGCGTCGCTTTTTTTATAAACAAATGAACTGAACTTAACATTGAAGTAACAATTTAGACTTTTATAAATAATGTACCATTCGTACACTTCATACTTATAAGTTTATGCACAAAAATGACGTAGAACTGCAATTTTTAGATGAATCTTAATTTTTCCGCCGGTAATAGTAAATAGTTCTTTTTAATGTAATAAACTGTAAATAAAAATTATAGTAGTGTTTTTACAAACTACAGTCAAGAAGAATATTGAGTAGTAAAATGAAAATGAAAATTGAAATGTCGACTGTATATCAATAACAGTATCGATTCGATTTGTTTACATTGTACTCATTAAAACCTACAGATCTAAATGTAATGTAACAAGAGTTCCTGAGTATCAGTTCCTGAATTAATAATCAAACATTATTCGTATGAAAAATTAAATATTGTTTTTACATTTTATTAATATTTGTAGTATACTACAAGTGTACTGTTCACTGGCGAGAAGCATTTAATGAGTCCGTCGGGATTATCGTTGGTTTTTCCAAAAGTCTAGACGACGCCGAGACTACTTATCGCAGCTTTTCGGTAGATTTACAACGATACAATTTCTGCAGCTCTAACGACCTTTGTCACCTTCGTTTTATGTTTTGTGACACTTTTGCGGAGAAACTAATTATCGTGAATAATGACTATTGGTAAACTTTGCGAGTCGAATTGTATTTTCAATTTTATTAATGTACATTTTTCCTGTTCTCTGTACATTAAAGCTAATTTAGATATTTAAAATAAATATGTATTTACTATAAAACGCAGTACAATAATATATTTAAATTTTTATGTTACAACCATGTGCGATTGAACAAAGTGAAAACCATGAACTAAGAAAGCATATTTGTTAACAATGATTAAAGGACTGTACAGTTTTTATAAAACATTAAGTACAGCCTGCTGGAGGTCTTAAACTATAATTCGCATTAAAAATTGTAATAAAGTATTACAAGTGTATATGCGTATAAAAATGTTAAAATGTGCCTACAAATTTGAGTAATGTTTGAATACAACTATTTTAACTTTGATTGCGTCCGAGTCTTTGTTGTGATATAAACATCCTGATTTAAAAGTTAAAAATAGTTTATAACATCTTCTATACATCGTTCAAAAAATATTAAAATCGATAGCATTTAATTATGCTAAGTTTGTATTTTTTTTCGTGATTAAACATTCTTGTTGTGTGCAACGGTATAATCAATATTCTTTTTATAAGACTATAAAATTTTGCAATGAAGAGACAAGTATCTAGAAATTAATGAAATTATTCCATTGCATACCATGCTACTTTTAATTTGATTTTTTTTTTTACAATAATTGATTGCTGAATTAGAAAAACTCAAAGTACTCAATTCAAATTACAAACAAAGATGTAGATTTAGATATATTAAACAGTATTCAAATCAATTTTTTGCTTGTAATTGTCTAATCTTTTTTGTTGATTGCCAATTTTGATAATTGAGTTTTGAATTAATAATAAAATCAAATTGCATAAATATGAAGATATTTTGTTGAAGGAAATTAATCATTTGTTGAAGAAATCATTGCTCTGATGAACTGTAAGGAATGAAACTTGATTTAATTTATAAAAGAAATTGTCTCAACATTACAAAATTTAACATTAAAGTCATTAAATAGAAAAATAATTTTTTTAAATTATTAAAAAGTTTAGTCCTATTACTATTCTTAAGGTACGTGTTTGCTAGATTTTTATCTGTTGATTAAACTATTGATCAATAAAATATTATGATCTTTTCGAGAGAGTAATCTGTTACTTACAATATGCTAATAAATACTTTTGTAGTTAACATTGTTTACATTATTATCAAGGTTCAGATTGACCATTTGAGATGGAAGATTGTTATATACTGATGGACTGTACACTTCTAAAATAAAAAAAAAGATTTTATAAAAAAAAAAAGAAAAACAGCCATATGGAATTCATAAGAGAAAACTTTTAGACTTACTGTGATACACATTGTACTCGTAAAAATCCTTCAACTTTTGATGAGTCATAGTCACTGCAACATCTAAGGCCAATTGTTTTGATGTTTGTGTAATACCATATTCTTCAAAGAGCAATAAATTATTTCTGAAAATACTTATCTAAATAACATAAAATGCATATAATTAGCATTAACAAACTACATCTTAAAAATCTTAAATTTATAAATATATTATGAACTAACCTTGTAAAAGAAACCAGCAGGATTGTAACTTGTCAAACATTCAAAAGCACAAGAAGCTTGAAAAAATTGCGACACGTAGTTGTTAAGTATATTTACATTCTGTAAATTAAGTAACTCTTCTGCACATGCACTTGCCTCTAATTGCAATGATGCTATTGTAGGATTTTTTTTTGAAGGTTTATTTGTTTTATGTTTTGTTTGCGAAATCGCTTCATTAATGCATTTTTGTCTTTCTGCTTGTTTGATTGGGCCAATTGGTTTTGCCCACTTTATTTCCCACTGATATGTTTCAGCTGTACCGTCAGGAACTGAAATGAAGTAAAATTTACTTTTTGATATCAAATAAAAGAGAAATATTAAAAAAAAAAAATTATTTAAAACCGAAAATTTAATATAAAATAACAATTGCTACTTACTTGTCATTAATTGCATGGCCTTTTCTGCCAATTCTCTATTTTCATAATGAATAAAAGCAAAATGATTAATTTTTTTTAACTTCACAATTGGAATATCAGTTGTTCTCTGAAAAATGTCTCTTATTCTTTGAGGAGAAATATCCAGTGTGAGATTTCTCACAAAAAGTGTTGTTACCTTAATAAAACATTAATATAAAAAGTGGAAAATAAATATCAATAAAACATTTCATCATTAGCATAATATAAATTTTAAATTTACATTCTCCATGATCTCTTCGTCAATAGGTTCCCCAGGTTCTGGATCAGCCCAATCTACAGCAACTTCATGGTCCCATAAAAGAACTCTTCCAGGTATAAGTTTTCTACGAGCCATAGCTGCAGATCTGTGATCTTTGAATTCAACAAATATGAAACCTAAAAGTAATTGTTTCATTATAATACTATATTTGAGAGTATATTTATGTTAAATTTACTTTGATTAAAGTATTTTGTACCTCTGTTGAGCGATGGATCTTGAGAATTGGGATATAAATATATATCTACTATTCCTTCCATCAATTTGCTAAGTTCCTCCAAGAATTCTTCTTTTTTCTTGGTTTTTGGTACACCGCCAAAAAATAAACGACAGTTATCTACTGACTTAACAACTCCAATTGGATGTTTTGGCCTGATTTCATATCCATCAAGCATCTGCGTAATACAAACATAAATTGAAAAGAAATGCAAATTAAAATAAAAAACCCTGAATTAACAGAATTACCTACCTTGCATGCTCTGCGTGCTGTTTTTGAATCTGCATACAAGGCAAAAGCATAGCCACGAGTGGTACCAGAAAAATCAAGCATCAATCGCAGCTCTAGCAACCTTCCAGCTTTTTCTAAAATTGGCATCAATTCGTCTTCGTAACAATCCCTTGGTAATCTGCCAAGAAAAATTTCAGCACCTTTGATCTGCTCTTTGTCCTCTGGCGTAAGCTCTGGTGCTGTTAGTCGCCTTTGTCCGTTCTCTTGCACTAAATTATATTCTGTTTTGTTCATTAGATCCAACAGACGCACTGTCACTTGGCAATCACTGGACACCGATGAGAAAGTGTCAGACGTGCTGCTTGCAATTGTTGAAACACTTCCTCTACGATAGTCATTCATTTTGGAAGGTCAACAGTTTTCTAAAACAAAATGTTCCAGCTTAATTTCAGAAACAAATGATACACATATGTAACATTTACATTTAACAGAAAGAAACTTTGTTGCAAACTCTTTATTTCATGAAAATCACTTTTTCTTTAATTTTTTTTAAAAAAACAGCATTAAGAAGCTTTAAACGAGGACTATATAAAAAAAGTAAAAAAAAAGTAACCGAAGACCTAAAAGAACAAAAGTAAATATTCTTTACGAACCTTATTCGAAAATATTCCAGAAAATCTGACAATCGAAGCGCTCGGCGCGTGTCTGTCGTAAATTCTTCAGCTTTTCGAACGACGAACGATGTGACAATTTAGGAAGAATATAAAAAAGCACAACGGGCACTGCAGAAGGTCGTCGAGCAGCAGTGCGGTCCAGGAAGACGAGAAAACGGGCGGAAAGGCTTCTCCTCGGTTGCGCGACTTTCGAAAAGTGATCGGTCCGACGAATTGCCGCGGCGACCGCACTGTTGCCGATTCGTGGAAATCCCGGGCTAGGGTTCGCGCTTTTCAATCCTTTGCCCGCGATTCGTGCGAAGTCGAGTGGCGCGCCTCTGCCGGCAAGTCGACGTTTTATATCAACGGCGTTTTTTTTTTTTTTTTTTATGTACTTATATTGTGTGTATAACGTTTTATAAATAAATAAATAAATAAATGAAATATCGTTGTTATTTAACAGAAACTGCGAAAGTGTTGAGTAATAAAAAAAGGTTTAATTAAATAATTTTATTAAATTAGAGTGAATATTCGGCAGTTAGAAGCTACGATCTATTCTAAGAAATCGAAAGAAATTCAAATCTTTTTGTATGTAGTTGTTACTACATTTTTGTGTCATATTAAATGTTAATTACTGTTAGTTATTAAAAAATTTATAATATATCATTATTAGAAATGGATTTCTTTTGTCATATAATTTTTATGTACATAACTAAAATGTTTTGCTATTTTGTTTCAAATTGACATTGGATTACTGCGATAATTACAAAATATGCAAAATGTAAAGGATACAATATGAAAGAGACAGTAGATTTTTAATTTTTGTGTAAATAGAACTAAATTCACACAGTTTTATTTAAGAATTTGTATAAAATTAGTCTGTATCTTTTATGTACATATTATAAATATTTTGAAACCGATACAAAATAATGTAGTAGTCACAAAGTTGAATGTATGTATTCGTTAATACAAAACATAACATTACATCCAAGGTATGTTCAATTTTTAAAGTGCGTAAATCACTTTAGTTCGGATAATATTCATTAGAATATAAACACTTTTCACTGCAATATGCAGTAGAACAATTATACAATCTTGTGGAATTACAAAAAGTTATTGCAATCAAAATTTAAAATTAATCAAGTCAATAGAATATCATCCAATTCTTTTTCATTCAGAAGAGGATTATAAATATCTTTGTCAGTTTGAGGTTTTAAATTATTCAGCGATTCTTTAAGATCTTTACATTTCTCTATGGCTTGCAAACTCTTTGAATTTAATTTCTTAGTCGATAAGCCCTTTTCTGTGATGTCGCATAATTTCCTTGCTACATCTTCGGATTCTTCCAATTGTTCTGTGATTTCTAGTTCTTCTTTCAACAGAGCATTAAATATAGTTACCTATAAAGAGTAAATCACATTAGAATATTAGGTAAAAAGAAAAATATTAAAATTTTTTTAACTAATAATTAATTGCAATACATTTAATAAAAAATAAATGTGAAATTACCCTTTTAGCCTTTTGTTGAAGATTTTCAAGTTTCCTTTCCAAATGAAGAAATTCATCGTCGCTGTATTGAATTGCTTGAAGTTTGTCTTCCTCTAATAGTATATTATTTGGAATAGAGATAAATTTGTTAATAATATTCTGAAACGGTTTATAAATTGACATTAATTAAAAATTCTCTTTAATCAATCATTTTTTTTTTAGATAAGAAAAAAATACCTCTATTGCTGCTAAAGTAGGTTTCATATTATTCATGTATGCTTTTTTTAATTGCTTCATATTCTCTTTTAAAAGTTGAGTTTCTTCATCGTCAAGAGTTAAGCTTTTTTCAATTGATGTGTACATCTTTTGGCACCGCAGATCCACATTTTCCTTTATCTTCTGATTAACTAAAAAGTAAATTAGAACCATTTATTTCAACTATTTTTTTTTTCAAAGTATTATTTAAAAAAGATTAAAGATTATATGTGTAAATACAGTATAAGAAAATTTGCCAATCAATTATAAATATAAAAATCCACATAATAAATTTTTCTTTAAACATAATTGTGAAACTAATGTCTTACAAAAATTGCTCAAAGAAGTTAATAATTTACTCTCGAGTGCTTAAATCCTCATGCTATCTATTCAAATACTCTGGCGATTAAAAAAAAAAAAAAAAAAAAATGGGAAAAACTTTGATAGAGGAAAGGTGATTCATCGACTGAACAAGGTGAACAAAGGAAGGTCTTGCAACATCTTTTAAAATAAATTTCATTTATTCAAAATCAATAAAAATATGTTTACAAAAGTCGTATACGAACAATACACAAATGAAAATACACTATACAAATAAGCACACATTCACTCTCTCGACTCGTACGGTCGACCCAACGATTCCCTCTCCACAAAGCATCTCTCAAAAATTCCTCGTGGCGAAGATCATCGGGTTCAACCGTCGAGTCGAGTAAATTACAACGACGCTGTAAAAAAAAAAGGAAAGAAACAATGACCGCAAAGGCTGAAAATAAAAACACACGCTTACAAAAAAAAAATAAATAATTTGAACTCCAGAAAAACTCAGCCGTTGGCGCGTTCGAACGGGCAACCACACAGTCCCAGCGAACGGCGCAAAAAAACGTAGAAAATGCCCCGGACGCTGGACGAGTGTGAACTCTAGTCATGATTTCGTGCGAGTCCACATGAAACCAGAGCACACTCGCTCGGCGCCCGAAACGCTCGCCAAAACAAAGATAACGCCGGGCGCGTGCACCGGACGATAACGGACGCTCCATCCGCCGCGGGGAAGGGGGAGGGGCTGGGAAAAGCGGAAAAGTCAACTCTCCACTACAGGCTCATTGTACACACAACCCACACACACAAAATGGAAGGAAGGAAAGTCCGTTGGAAAAGTACTCGAGCGATGGAGAGCGCACTTTGAATCTCTGGGTGGGGAAAGGATTTTTTTTTTAATCTCGCCGTTGGATTCTCGCTACTTACGCGCGGCGAAAGCAGTCCTGGAGTGGAAGCCGAACAGCTGCATCTGGTACTCCTCGGCGCGGCGTCGGCGCAGCTCCTCGGCGGCGGACATGGCGCGCGCGTTCGCGTCTGTGTGTCCCAGGGCGTCGTGGTGCTCGCGGCCGCGACGCTCGCGTCCGACACAATGGCAAGGGGAGAGAGCCGTGCGTCGTCCAGCCGCCGCCGCCGAGAGAGAACGTCGCAATATGGCGCCGAGCGGCGGAGAGTCGCGAGGAGGCGGCGTTGCCGCGACGGAGCCGCCGACTTGTTGCGCGTCCTCCCCCCTCCCCCGCTACCCTTTCTCTTTCTCCCCCGTTTCCGTTGAGACGAGCTGTGGGTGTTGTTATTGAATGTATACGGCTTTACGTTTGTTTGTTATATTTTTTTTTATTTAATGTAAGATTCAGCGAACTGAAAGATGAGAGGAGCTGTGCGGCTTGTTATTGAATGTATGGTTTTATTTTTATTCGTTATATTTTTTTTATTTAATGTAGATTCAATGAACTTTTTAAATGGGACGAGCTCTGCGAGTTTTTATTGAATCTGTGATTTTCTTTTATTTCTATTTATTATACTTTTTTTCATTTAATATAAATTTACATGTAAGTTCAATTAATTCACTTTTTGTGTATACCAAAGCTTAACGACTTAATAATTGTTAACTTTACTGTTACTTATATAAAGTTCGCAGTTTAGTTTTACATCTGTTATATTCTATTATTTATAAATAAATAAAATGTAGTCTGTGGCTCCGGCTCTCAGACTGGATAGTAATTTCTCCAAAATGTTTCACACGGTGTACATAAAAAATGAATTATAATAATTTGTATGGCATCATTTCCATAAAATAATTAAAAAAAGATGTTTATTATATGAAATTTGTAATTTTCATTTATATTAAGGACTAATCATCCATCAAATTTCTAGATAAATAAAGAAATAAATTAAACAGACTAAAAGTTGGGATGAGAGTATAAGTTGTTACTGAATGTATAATTTTTTTAAAATTTTTTTATTTAATATAAATTCAATGGACTAAAAAAGTTCTTACGTACAAAATATATACACAAGTTATAAACTTTCTAATACTAATTTAACGAAAATAAAAACAATATAAAACATACTAATTACTCTTGAAAAAATATGATTTTTTTTAATTTTAGAAATAATTTTTTTTTTTAGCGGATACTGAAACTCTACTTGGACTTGGTTGAAGCGAGGTTACGTGAGCTGGATGCTGGAGGTGTAACGTGCGTGTATGTGTGCCTCGGAGCTTGTAGTATAACAATTAAAAAATATGAATTTTTTTTATTCAAACTTTGACGCTGATACTTGTATACGATAGAAGAAGAACAAGCGATTTTTATTGCTTATTCGCAACTGTGTGTTCACTTGCTTTCTAAAGATGCAGAATCTTACGTTGGGAAATAGTCGACTGGATACGGAGGCTCGCAAACAATTTTTGGTAAATATTGCAGTGCGCAATTAAAATTTTTTGAAAAGTTTGGCAACGCCGGATTTGGTCATATGACCAACGAAGATGGGAGTTTGGGAGTCTATCTTCGTTGATATGACTCCGTTGGTTCACAGGAACGGACGAGATTTGTAAAGGTGGCGTTCGTCGCTTACTCCTGGAGCGGAGGTTTCTGCTATCCCACGGAGCACGGCTGAATTTTTCTCGCGGATCGACGAGAGGTTATGAGACGAATTTGTTTATCGGTGCAACTGGTTTAATTTTTTAGGAAAGTGTGACTCCGAGTCTGCGAGAATGCGATTTAACATTTTAAAATTGATCGGCGAACATTCTAAGCGTTATGCCAATTTGCCGGACAGCTTTATTAAGCGAAAAATGGAGCAGGTGAATTTTTTAGTATCTGATTTGGATATGGTTTTATTTGTGTATCTCGTGTTACGTGAATAGGACATTTTGTTAAATTAAACTTTTTATTTGGTAGATCTACTGGCAAACTCCGAAGTCACCGAAATATCTGAAGGCTATCGTGCAACGTAAAAAGTTTAGATTTGGTCTTAACCGTCCTTGGACTAGCGAGTTCAAATTAGAAAATCCTGCAGGAGTAATATGGCCAACCGATCATGTGGAGCCTGTTAAAGATTGGTCATATTTTAGAGGAGACAGAGTACAAAGATTTATTTTATTATTTTCTTTAATAAATTTGGTGTAATGTTATTAATACTTTCTGTATCAGGTAGAATTGTTGGTAGGACCTGACAGTGGAAAACAAGGAATTATAAAAGTAATATATCAAGAAAGAAATTGGGTTATCGTCGAAGGATTAAATACAGTTCTGGAATTTATGGGCAAAAAGAAAGGTTTCCCTGGAATACCGTATAGAAAGGAAATGCCCTTACTGATTACCGAAGATATAAAACTTGTAGATCCAACAGATCTGTAAGTATACTTTATCAAAAATTGTAAACAATTGACTCATTAATAAATCTTATAGAAATATAGGAATTATTAGTTTACTGGTCAATTTAATTATACTTTTTAAATTGACTGATACTATCCATTTCATGTTACTTATGTACTGACATTAATTCTCTTTTTATTCATCTTTTAGCAAACCTACTGAAATTGAGTGGAGATTCACTGAATCAGGTGAACGTGTACGTGTCTCTACAAGAACAGGGAGGATAATTCCAATCCCTCCATCACATAATGAAACAATTGATTTCAAACATCCAAGTTCATACAAAGATGGAGAAAAAGACACTTCTAAAGTTATTGTTGAAAAAGTAACTTTCCAAGTAAGTTGTATACAATGAAATTGAAAAATTGGTCATTTTTCAAACTTTTTATTATTAATGAATTATATAATAACAATTTCATAATTTGTACTCTGTTTTAGCCAACATTAAAAACTTTTGAAATGGATATTGCGGATAAAATGGGAATTAAAGAAGACCGCGTGAGAAAGCCAACTTACTGGTATTAGAGTTAAAAATTATTTTATTGTTGCATTTATTGCAAGTAAATCTTGTAAATAGGAGTCAATTTCATAATAAATTAAGAAAAATATTCTGACTTTTGTATTTCATCGAACATTTCAATGAATCTAGGTACTTCTAGATTATAAGGTAATTATAATAAGCAGATGGCATGTAGTTAAATACAATGTTATTTATTGTTACCAGAGTCTACATTGAAAAGTATTTTGTTTTACAAATCAACAACATGTAGAAAACAATTAGTATAGAAGAAGCAGACGCAGCAGTTCTAACAACTGATCGCAATAATAATAATAGAACATTATATTATGAATCGCAAGATACAAGTTTATGTTAGCTTTAAAAGTGAACTAACTAACAGGCTGGTTACTTTCAAAAGTCAACGGTACAATTTATTTTTGTAAACCTTACGCCGAATAATTTGCCACGCATACACACTTATCACAGCAGGATTTTCAACAAAACAAGCAAATTCAAAATAATTATACAGGAAGTTTGAATTTAAATAAATCCGATAATAATATAATTTTCTAATACTATCAACATTTTTATATTAAACTATGTCTCAGTGTTCGTATTTGTTTTTTCTTTCACTGTAGAACACAGATATATACTTTGCACATTCACACAAAACGTTCACACTTTTCATCAGCTTAAATCTACCTATGTACAAGAAAAAAAAGCTTCACTACTCGTACAATGAAAGATTAGTATGAAAGATAATATTTTTTTCAATAGGTAATACATTGTTTTTTACTAACGGCACTTTTGAGAAGATCGATGGGTATCGGTTGGATAATTTTACCTTTAAATACAAGTATCAAAAGTAATAAGTAATACATAAATACAATTTTTCTTAAGATTAATATATATTTATCAAAAAGTTACGTCGTCGTTTCAAGTTCGATCCAAAGCAAATTAACCCTTTCAAGTTCAACGATACATAATTACAAGTTTCTTACTCGAGTATACTCGATTACTTTTTCATAAGTTTAAGCAAAAATTAGTTCTCAAATATTTACAAGTTATTCAATAATTTAATTGGTTAATAAAATAATATTCATTTTTTTTTCTTTTACTTATTCTTTCCGTACAAAAAAAAAGCTCCTCAAATTACTTATGCCATTCAATTTACAACGTCGAGTTAAAAAAGTACATTGTTAAAGTACAAAAAACAAATACACAGACAAAACAATAATTAAATAATATCTGAAAGGGTTAAAAAAAAAGAAAAAGGCGCTTCTCCCTCGTAAAATTTGCTTTTCTAGAGAATTAAAAAATTTCTTTAAGTTTTTACGCACATTTCGCTTCGTTCGTTAAATGTGCATCTCTGTACTTCATTAAATTCGAAAAAAAAATAGTCAATTTTTAAATAAATTATGCAAGTCTCTTAAATCGGCAAGCCTCGCAATGCAAATTGCAAGATTAGTAAAATCCATCGTCCGCCTCTCTAAATTCTCGTTATTTATTTATTGCACTGCCAGCACTCGTATTTTTTTTTAATCGACTACGTCGTTACAATATATAGTCGCAAGTATTTCGCGCCGCTACAATCGTTTATAACATAGACCCGCTTAACACTCGTAATATGGCGATGTTGCAAAGAAAAAAAAAGTTAATTAATTATCATAAAAATTACAGTAATCGTAAAGGCACACATGGGGCATTTAAATGTTAAGTTCGTTCGACATTACGCTTCAACGTGATTCACTTCGTACATAAACGCAGGCGTCGAACAGTCGTCAAGTCTTTTTCTTCGTAGTGTAAATTAATACATATTTTTATGTAAAATGTTACGCACGTCAATTCGTGCATTAGTGATCTCCTACTCCCTCGATATTACAAAAAAAAAAATTCATTCCTGTTTTTCCGTCACGAATTCCCTCTGAATTTCTGGAGGCTTCGTACGTGATCTTCTACCTTCTAAAATAGAATTAGTGAAACTTTACTAAAATTAGTGAAAGATACTTAAAAATCGTGAAGCTCTTTCCACTAATTTTCAATGAAAATTCATTGATTATAAAATTTTTTGTCTAATGATTTTCAAAAAAAAGTAAGATTAATAAAAAATAATATCATATAAAAATCTTTAAAGAACTGTAAGATTCTACTGAAAAATCCAAAAATTTTATAAATGTAAAAAAATGACAATAAAATGTAAGAAAAATAATAATCAGTAACAAAATATCAAATAGTAAAAATGAGTACAAATTTGTAAGAAATCCTAGCTTTATGTAAGATTTCGAACATTATTTCACTAATTAAAGCACTTTTTCACTAAGTCAACTTTAGAAGTATGCTTCCTTCCTTGGTTGGCGAATTTTTCTTCGGTGGTTTAAAAAAAAAAGTAGGATGGAGAGGGAAGGACGAGAAAAAAAAGGAGAAGGAGGAATTTGACTACTTAGTTCACGACGACTTAGTGGCAGGGCGCCTGACTAGGAGGTTCACTTCTCCATCCTGCAGCTTCTTCATCAGGGACCAGGCCTCGATCCTCGACATCCTGCTCACGTCTCGCTTGTTCACCTCGAGCAGCTGATCGCCTGCCCGTAAAGCACCAGTCTTTTCGGCAGCACCACCTTTTCGATAAAAAAAATGTTCAATGTTTATTGCAACAGTTTTCGAGGCTTTTGTTGACATATTGAATTTGTTACATTATTATTTCATCCATTACACATAAATATTTACGTTTAATTAATTTCGAAATAAACATTTAATATCAATATTGACATGTTGATATTTATATTTACGTGAAACTTTCATATTTTCAGATTTAGAGAGCAGGTTTATCGGTTAAAAGGATTAGGTTTGAAGGATCATCCAAACAAGTCAAGTACAATTTTATAAACAATAACAGTTTTAAAAATTATAGTGAGCATAATAAGAATAAAAAATGTTGATTAGTGCGATTCAAAAATTCCCGCGCGTCAGGACTTGGGTAAAGGGACGTGCGCGTGACGCCGTAGGTGTTAGACCGGCGCGCAGGAAGTCGACCTCCTCAGAAGCTCGAGAGAACCTGTAGAGCCGCGAAACGCAACGGACGTGCGAATAGCCTAGCCAAGAAGACGAAGTCGCGAAATTTGCTAACGACTCGTCAGGACGACGACGACGACGACGACGACGAGAGAGAGAAAAAAGGATCGGCGACATCGATGAGCGGCTACATGGAGGATTTCTTCGTACGTATATTGTAAGTGGCGATGTATTAATGCAATTGTCTAGAATTTTCTTTTGTTTTTTCCCCTCTCTCTCTCTCTCTCTCTCTCTTTGTTAGACAAAATTCGGGGGAGTTCGACGATTGACCAAGTGCGCGATTTCTCGACTTTTTTCTCGTTCTTTTTCCTTTTTTAAACACAATTTGGGAGAGTTTTAATCCATTTTATAATTTTATTTTATCTCAGTTTACGTGAATACTACCGCGAAATTTATCAGCTAGTGGTGATTGCGGCGTGCCAAGGCGACGACGTCGACGTCGACCAGAAAGAGGATCGGTGCGCGGCCACGAGGAGGATTTCTTCGGACTTCAATTGTAAGTGATTTTGTATTTATTTCAACTGTCTTGACTTTTCTTTCGTTTTTTTTCTCTCCCTCTCTCTCTTTCTTTGTTATACACAAGTTAGAAGAATTTTTCGCGTCTCGACTTGACTTCCGTTTTCTCTCTCTCTTCTTTTGTTAGACAAAATTCGGAGGAATTTTTCTTGTTAATTCGGAATCGACGATTAACCAAGTGCGCGACGTCTCGACTTTTTTTCGTTTTCTTTTCTCTTTTTTAAACATATTTTGGGAGAGTTTTAATCTATTTTATAATTTTATTTTATTTCAGTTTAACGTGAATTCGATATCGACGATAAAAAAAGGGTGCGACCGCTAAATTTATTAGCGAGTGGGTGATTGCGGCGTACCCAGGCGACGACGTCGACGTCGACCATAAAAAAAGAGAATCGGTGCGAGGCCACGAGGAGGATTTCTACGTAGTTCGATTGTAAGTGATTTTTATTATTATGAATGTCTCAATTTTTATCGTTTTTTTTTATTCTCTCTCCATGTTACACACAATTTGGGAGAGTTTTATTCTAATTTATAATTTTTATTTTATTTAGTTGGGAGAATTTTTCGCGTTAATTCGGCATCGCCGGTTGATTAAGAGTGCGCGCCCGAGGCTTAGCGTATTTTATTTTTCGAGAATAGGCGACCGCTTAGTTGCGCGACCGGACGGTCACAAAGATGCGTTATTGGACGAATATCATATACGTAGGCGTCAAGTCTTTTTCTTCGTAGCGTAAATTTGAACGTAGAGCAGCATTTTTGAATTGAATTTATTAAAACCAGAAAAAAATACGCGTAGGGGCCCTATGCGCACTTGCCGCGCGCGCATATGCGCAGGGGCACTATCTATCAAATCTTCTCCATTTGAATGCGGGTTTCATCATATTGTTTAAATCGGCTTCCTTTTTCTTTACAATTTTATTTAATTCGAATAATTTTTTAAATATTTGACGTTGAAATTGCAATAATTTTACCTATCATTTTTTCTTATATATTTTTAAATTGTTTTATTATATTCAATTGTTTAATTATTTTATTAATGTTATTGTTGGGTTTATTTTTAGACCGGAAAGAAAGTGCGTTAAAGTGATTTAATTTAAAATTTTAATTTACAAAATTCAATATATCTTTATAGGTTTAAACATTAATAAATATCCTCTCCTTAAAAAGTGAATCCGCGACAAGGTGAAGTTGATTGACACAAATGAATTTGGGATGAATAATAAAGGAAATTGAACGCTGGATTTTTTTAGTTCTATGTTCATGAGGAATTCCTTTTTTACTTTTAATAGGACGAACGCACAAAAAATTTTAAAGCTCGCGTGTGACTTGCGGAAAGTCGGAACTTTACGCACGGCGAGTAGAAATGTCTATTTTATTAAAAATTCTAGTCCGCACAATATCTAAAAACAATAATCAGACTACTTTTCACGATTTCTTTATCATCGTTCACGAAAAAGTCATCTAAGACTCGAAACAAGTGTTTCACCCGTTGAGTCAAGTAAATCTCGCTCGTCTACTTCCATCGATCATAAATAAAAGCAGAGGCTCCGCGGAGCTTTGATTGGGCCGCGCATAGAGTAGACGCGAGCAACTATGAGAAATAAAAGGATTAAAAAAAAAGTTACTATAAAGTAAGCTCGGAAAGACCGAGGCGGCGATTATTACGGGCAAACTCTGACCTCGGCCGTAGGGGTTGATAGCCTCGGTGAGGGGGAGGAGGGGAGAGGATAAAATAGCCGCTGGGGTACTCACCGGTGAATATCTTCTTAATTAAGAGCGGCCGGTCGCCGAGCGGACTGTCGCGGCCGCCCTCGAGGCTGAAGCCGAGGCCCGTGCCGTCCTTGTAGAGCGAGACCGTCAAAGGGGGACCCCACGCTGTGCAGTCCGCCACGCCGTTCGTCTCGTAACCTGCGACCACACCAGCCGTTAAAGCGCCTCTGATTTATATATTTGCCTTGGCGCATGCCTCGATAAGCGAGCCTTGTCTTGCTCTTTTTTTTTTCATTTATTTATTTATTTATTATATATATATATACCATTTATTATTATTATATATTACCATTTATTATCATTATATATTGCCATTTATTATCATGATATATTACGATTTATTATCATTATATATTATAATTTATTATTATTATTATTATTATTATATTATTATTATTTATTAAGCAGATAAAAATTACGTAGGTAACTGCTGTAGCTGTAAACGCAATTACCTGTACATAGACTACTTATAAAAAAAAAAAATTTGGATCAAGCAAATTTTTTTGTTTGTTTGGTCGCAATGAGCCAGTGGGGATACAATAATGAGAATAGTGTGCCCGGAAACTATAATGAAACATTTTCAAATGGCCTGTTTTTGAAATTTTTCTTTTTCTTTTCGAGTGATCGGAAGCGCGGACTTTTTATGAAAATGATAATTTCAATTTTTTTTTCTTTTTTCGTACTCGAAAGTTGTTATACTATATCGAAACATTTTTTAGTAAAAAAAAAAAAAAAAAATTCATTGAAAACGATCGGTTGGATTACTACAAAGAAAGATTTACATACAAAACACTACGTATTGGATTTTCTTGGACTGAATAATAATTTTTCCTGAATCATTTAAATTTCTCTTTGAAAATATCTATGAATGAAAAAACACGTCGATTTTCATGAGGATAATGTAACATGAAAAATTTTGTGAATATTTACTTCAATAAGCATTTACTAATTATTTCTTTAAGATTTAATTGATCTAATTCTCTCCAAGTAAATTTAGTAAGTTCGAAAAAAATAATTCGGTGATTCAAAGAAATTTTTAACAAGTACAACTATTTTAACAATAACATTTACTTGTGATTACTAAATCGTTCTCTTAGTGTGGATACACTGAGAAAAAAAAACTTAATAAAAATTGTTATTGTAGTTAAGAAAGGAGTGACATTCTTAAGAAGCGAGAATTTTTTGTATGAAAAATAGTAATTTTGAGCATTACAAATTACTGTTTTTCATACTAAAACTTCTCGCTCCTTTCCCAATGACAATAGCAATTTCTATTAAGTTTTTCCTCTCGGTGTACACAGATGAACGCGAAAATCCAGCCAGTCGTTTTCACCAGAGAATCAATGGAAAAAAAAAATCATTTAAACGTACCTTCGACGATGGTCTCGACACTCTCGGTGCGGCCACGCAATTTAGCGGCGCCGTTAGCCTGGTGGGCGGCGTCGTCGACCTTGGCGCGCGACAACACCAGGACAAGCTCGGAGCGCGGCTGCTTGAGGACGGCGAGGCTCTCGCGGTGCGTGAGGCCGCGCATGCTGCGGCCGTTGATGCTCAGGATGCGGTCGCCGCGCTGCAGGCTGCCCTCCTTGTCGGCGATCGAGTGCGACAGCACCCGGTGCACCGTGATCTCCTTCGTCTCGCAGTCGACGCCGCCCGCCAGGGCGACGCCCACGCTACCCGCCGGGTTCTCTTTGTGCAGCAGCACCACCACCACGTCGTGCCCGCCTGGTTCAGGGGAAAGCCGGGCGTTAGTGCAGTGTACGATTTTTCGTGGGGTGCACTGACGGAAAAGATCGTTTGACCGAAAGCCAGGGTTTTTAATATCATTTTAATTGCAGTCCAAAGGCGTGGGTACACGGAGCAATATTATAGTAAAAATTAATATGTCCCGTAGGAACAGTAGGATATATTCAACTTATGAAAAAATACTAAAAATTCTACTATATAAGTAACAATTTTTCCTACGTACATACACTGAAAAGAAAATTGTTAATTTTAAGGGAATGATTTATACGTCAGTAGAACCTATTAAATATTTCTATGAATTAATTAATGATTTCGTTAAAACTAAAAGGATTTATTTGTTTCGAAATAAATTTACTAGATTCAAACAAATTAGTTTTTCACTCAATAATATATTTAATAAGAATTATTGAAATAAATTTTTGCTTAAAATTAACAATTTCTTCTCTTAGTGCATGAATTTTTAGTATGTTCTATAGCAAAAATGTAAAAAAAAAGGTGTATTAAGCATTAAACCAGCCTCGGGATTTTTGTCGGTAAAAATGACCGGGTGTTAACTTATTGTGAAATATTTCTTGAATGCTAATGCATATTTCTTTATTTTGAATACCATGACAAAATTATTTTTCAAAGACGCGGTGACTTCGGGTTAAAGAATCTTTTCTATCAGCAGTGTGCGAGGGAAATTAGTGTTTTGGTTGAGTTTTTAAAAACGCGCAGAGAAATTCTTCCAGAATATCTCTTGGAGATTGTTGAGAAGCTTTACATCTTTGGAAATTGTTGAATATCGTGAAAGAACTTTAGAAATATTTGAAAATTGTTCAATAATTAAAAATAATAAATGTTTAAATAATTATAATAATATATAACAATGAAGCAAAGTTATTAAAAAACAATTTTATTTCGAGATTTTGACATTCGACAAAATTTACAAGACACGAAAATAAAGTACCGCTACACTAAAAAAGTTACAAAAAAAAAAATTCGTGATGCATGATACGCGCTTATATGGGTTGCGAAACAATTTTTACTACTGAGTTCGTAAAAAGCCCCCGTAAAAATGTTTCAAGTCGGACTTCGGTTTAATGGACTCCACATATATTCGAGATAATTTACTGAAGCATTAAAAACGTTAAAACGCTTGTTTTACATATTTAAACCGTTAAGAAAAAAAAAACAAAGAGAAGAAAAGTCCAGCATTAATCACTAAAAGTGTTGGTTAAAAAAAGATCCTCCAAAAAAAATATAAAGAAAGCAAGTAGAATTTCATCGACGTAACATTATCACTGTCGAGACTCTTCAGGATGTTTGCAAGCATCCGGCAGGGTTCGAGTCAAAGCTCGCGCGGGGGTGGGGAATCGGCCGATCGCGACGGGGGCCATCGATCTCACCTCTAGGCTCCTCCAAATTGGCCTCCTCGACCAGTTGGGCGAGCTCCTGCTGAGATATGAGGCTGGTACTGCTCGCCAGAGAGCTTATGCTGCCAAACTGTTCGCCGTTGAAGCGCTCCTGCTCGGCGTCGCAAACACCCACCGACCGTATGCTCTCCTCCACGCTGCTATCCAGGCTCGGAAAGCGATTGTGCGTCACCGTGTTGCTCTGCGAATTTACGAGTTCCGCTTCGGTTATTCTTTTTAATTTTTTGTCAGACTTTAGGGTTTTTCTTAAGGTCGATCTGACGTTTTATTTCGCTGGAGATTGTACTGGGTGTGAGGAAAGCACACCGAGAGTGTTAAGTAATTTATCGAAGGTACCTTTTCAGAGGATAGATTTGAGATAAATGATCGAGAGCTTTTTTCGAATTTAAAACAATCATTTCTGTTTGCAAATTTCGAACGAATACGGCATTTCACATTTACGTATAGTATTTTCTGGTCCCACAGTTACAAAAAATATTAATCATCCATTTTTTTAATCGATCACAGAATTTTATTCACAAGTTTTTCAGTGCAGAAAAAAATATTCAGGTCTAAAAAGCATAATTAATTAACAATTGGTGTAAGATAGAAGGGCGTACCACTTGAGAAGCAGGCGAGGAATTGCCGCTAGTTTGCGACAGTTCGGCTTTCTCGAAGACCTTCTTCATGTCGGTGACGCTGGAGCTCCTCCTGCCGAGGTTCCTAGGTGTTGGTATCTTGGAGTTCTTGACGCCGCTTTCTTCTTCCGCACACTCGATTAGCTTAGCAGTGCCATTCCTGTTTAGCGAAGGGATTTTTGACGGGAAGATCTTCTCCTCGGACCACGAGTCCGTCGAGTTCGATCGTCTCACCGGGGACTCGATGGATGGAGCTGTCGCTGAACCATTGGCCCGTCCATTGGTCCATGGGAAGCCAGACACTCCATTCCGGTCCGAAGATACGCTCTGGCTACGAGGCAGCTTCGACGTCTCGCTCTTCACTGCCAAGATGTCTTCCAGACTCATCTGACTCTTCAGCTTGCCGTAGCTCGTTTCCTCTACGTGGATCGCCGATCTGTTAAAACGTGAAGGTCGTTTTTATTTAGAATTCCGCGAAGAAAAGCACGATAATCAATGGAAGATATTAAAACTCACCTTGATCGGCTTTTGGTAGTGAGAACCGTAAGAAGATCGTTGTCGTCGGGTATTTTGGAATGGAGGATCTGTTCTCTGGGTGACTCTGGTGGACTGCTGTCGTTGAGACTCATCGTGGACTTGCTTCGAAAGCCTCGAGAAGTTGGCGTGTCTTCGGGTTCGTCCATCAGTGTCGTTGTCTTGTTGCGCAGGTCGTTGTAGGCGTTGTTAACGATCGCGCGGGGCGACTGTTCGTGACCATTGCTCGATAAGCTTCGAATTTCTGAGTGCACCCATGATTTCATGTCGCTTGATTGATCCAGCGTGTCTGGCTTCGATGGCCTCGAAGACGCTATTTACACAAATATTTTGAATAAAATTATTTAGCAATCTGAGCCAGCGTCTACAAGTGCGTCAGACTTAAGAGAATCAAAAAGAACTTACGTATGGGTACATGCTTGGCTTGCGGTATGATGGTGCGCTTGGGTGGCGGTCTAGGTTTCTCCTCGGTATCAGCGACAACATTCTCCGTGATCTCGATGTAGGCTATCTTAATCTGAGGTTTGGCCCCGTCCGGCAAGCCATTGGCAATTCTGTGGGCCTGGACGAACTGGCCGTTCTCCGCTTTTTCCACCGGTCTGCCCTCCTCTTCCTCGAACTTCCGTTGTATGAGCGGCGATCCATTCAGATCACGACCGCTGCGGCAGCGAGCGCTGGCCAATATGTTTTTACGGTTGATAGCCTCGACGCTTTGGGGCTTGAGGACGCGCCGCGATAGAGAATCGCTGTTACCGGGTTGTATTGAACTTGCAGTCAGAGTGGAGGAGTTTGAGGAGGTGGTGTCAGTGCTGCTCGACCGTCGGACCGGTTGTCGCTGAGGGATTTGGGAGACGGGGCTCTTTGCTGGCGGAGGGGGCGGTTTCTCGGGCCTGCCGAGGATAAGCTGGGGCCGTTGATAAGCCGGTGCCTCACTCGAGAGGTACGAACGTTCGGAGGACATGGTGGACCGATCGGAGGGGACAGGCGAGGCGGGCGGGCTGAAGCCGCGGGAAATGCTGCTCTGGGAGCTGCTCACCGCCGAGTCGTTGTCCGAGTCATCGTACTCGTTTCGTCCAAGCTTGCGGGCGGCGCCACCGAGTTTACCGTGACCGGGTCGCGAGGAAGGCGCGAGCTGGCCATCCGGCGAGCCGCCCGATGAAAGGAACTCGAAACTGTAGTCGCTGCGAGTTGGGCTGCAGATACTCTCCAGGCTCTTTGGAGCTTCCGAGGCTGGGCTGCCCAGGCGGTTGCCTCCCGTGCTACCATTTTTCGGGCTGCCAATTACTGGAGTGCTCGGAGAGCTGTTGTCGCTCGCTGCCGATGGTGTACTGCCATACACGGTTAAACTTTTGCGCTTGAAGGCTGGTGAATAGCTGGAAAGGATTTTAGGTGCTGGCATCTTGAAGGAACTACCGTTGGTGCGCACCGATGAGCTCACTGTACTTGCGTTGCTCGCCAGAGAACTCTGGGAACCCCATTTATCTTGGATGTTGGTTCGAGTGATCTGAAATGAGATTTGTTTCTTTAACTTATTTGCATTAATAGTAGTGTGTTGTTTAACATTAGATAGATCGTTTAAAGATTAAAAAAGCCAAAATATTCGGTTGTATTTATTACCTGATTGTTCAAAATAGAGTCACGTGACTTGATCTCGGGCAAGTCAATGATTGGTTGATCAATAGGCATCGCATCCTTTTCCGGTATGACGAGTCCTCTGAGTTTCGAGATTCCCTTGCGCCTTTGTTCGATTAACTGACTCAAGCTGCTCTTCCTCATCTCCTCGCTGCTTCTCTTAAACGTGGACGCTAGTGAATTGGTTCTGGCGATGGATGCTCCACCTCCATTCATCTCCCCGTTGCTCTGCAGCCTCTCCTGCCCATACAATCCCGTAGTACCGGAAAAGCTGGTGGCCCTGGCGAGCGCTGGTGCCGGTCTGCTTGGTAGTGCTGGCGTCGCAGTCAGATACTCGGGTCCAAGGTCGTAGGTGCTCTGGGTACGTTCAACGGGGGCTACTCGCTTCTCGTCAGCGAATACATCATCGGAGGACTTGTGTTTCGAGAGACGTCGAGTCGGTGATGCCGCCGGGAAAAGCGGCGCCTCAAGGCTCGCCTGCGACGAGAACATCGCGATTTTATCCTTAACTGATTTTTCCGAGCGGTTATCCTGCCGCCAAAGTTCGCCACTCGCTGAGAACTTGCGCTCGGGAGTGCGCATGGGCGTCTTGGGTGGTCCGGTCAGTGGCAACGGTGGAGGCGCGTTGCCCTCGTCAACCTCGTCCGAATCGTCCTTCGCGACGTAATAGCTCGCGATCTCGATTTTTTTTTGACTGGTGTAAAGGGCGTAGCCGTTGCTGTCGCTGGAGCGGGGGGAGTTGAGTTTGTGAGGGGAGTCCACTAGGGACTCGCCACGGTCCACATCACCATTTGATGCCATTGTGTCTCGCGTCGTTACGTATTGGTATGGCTGACTGGGGCTCGTGAACTCCTGGTAGGCCGCGGGAAATTCGTCCCCGTCCGGGGGCAGGCGCTGGCCGCCACCTCCGCAGTTGTCCATCCTACCATTTACCGCGTCTATAATGGGAATCAAGGGTTAATTAGATTACATATTTTTTTTTTTCGTTATCTTAATTGTACGTAATATTGAAAAAATAAGTACAAAAATATAAAAAATAATGTTGAAATTATCGTTCACTACCCTTATTCACTCGAATCGAATCTTCTATTCTTTTACATTATTACCGGATAATGATATACGTAATGAAAATTTAAATACTAGTAATTTTCTTTTGTATCAAATTACTTAAGGATAAAATTAATTCAAGTGTCGAGTCGATTGCTGCAATCACTTTAGGGCAAGTACCGATCTTCATACATTTTATTTATTATCATGAACGACAAGTCAGTAGCAGTAGCAAAAGATCAAAATATTGAAATTTACATTATTAAATATCATTATATCGGTACAAAATTATGACTTCATTAATTTTACAACTATACGCGAGGATGTCATTAATTAATGTTCGTAAATAACGACAAAATAAAGCTACATGCAATTTTCTTTACGGAATAATAAATACAGCAAGTGACAAAAAACAAGTTTTAAAATCGAACAAGAGCTCGTACAATCCGATCCCTCCTTTGCGCAGGCAGCAAAATGATTAATCCAAGACGATTATTCGCGATTGGATAATGATTATCGATAAAATGGCTATACGAAAATTATTAATGATACCTCACTTATATTAATTGATATCTGTAACTGAAAATCGTCACTCCCCAAGGACGCATCCCACTAAAAAGGAAACGCTTAAAAAAGAACTACTCGAGTCATTTAATACCACCAAAAATAAAAGAGTCGCTCGTGTCGCTCGCGCCCAACCTGTTCAGCAATAACACCCTTACCAGATTAATGGCCGTTTAATGTCACACTGCGGGCCTCAATGTGTTATCGCACTGTGGTTCTATATGTATATAAATATTTATAATTGTGTTAATTTAAAAATTACAAAAAATTGATCATTTGAAAAATGTCTAATAACATTACTACTATTAGTAGTACTAGTAGTACAAGCAGTGTATGAACTATCATACAACTTTAATCTTTAGAACGCGGCGCTTGAGGAATTTAAAAAAATGCTTTCTATAGAAAAGTGATTTGAAACTTTTGATGAAGGTCTGAATTAATTTGAAACGTTCAGTGGTCAGAGGTTTTACGCCAAATTATGTATCTCAGCTCTTTAAAAGGTTTTTATTAAAATTAAAATATTTCAGTTGATTTTATCCTCTTATCATCTTAAAAAAGTGATGATTGGTTCGTAGGTTAATTCCGGAGGGTGCTGAATTTAAAAATTTGTAACCTCAAAAATGAATCCGTAATAAACAGCAAAGGAAATAATAAAAAAAAATTAAATGTATGACCCCCTTAATAGAGTTTTAAATGTTATATCTCCGGATTTCAAAAGTTTGTCGAGTCTGTCCCTGCGTTACAAAACAGTATATTAATATCGACTAGAATTTTTCTCTCCCACAAGAAGAGCGTGATGGTAATAATGAAGTTGTAAAATTCGACGGATGAATGGCTCTATCTCGAGAGGGCACATCTGCCTATCGTTGCCCGGCACTTTGGACGCGCATACCCGGGCGTGTCTTATTCTATTAATATCGTTAGGGGTCGACGCGCGAACTGCTTTACATCCGGCGCAAGGAGTAAGCGCGACATCCGGTCGAGCCGCGCACCGACGTATCCGGGTACTCGTATAGATTTCTGATCGGCTTTTTCTTTTTCTTTATTTTTTTTTATATTTAACTTTGAATAAAATTCGAGTCGATTATTTTCGACGCGAATTGATTGAGCGGATCGTCGGTGCGGTACAATACGCAGAGACTGCAAAGCGCGGACAAAAGTAATAAAAGCGGCCTTTGGTAACAAAGGAGGGTAAAGAGAAAGGAAGGACGATTTTTCGCTTTGTAGTCTTTGATGCGAGTGAAATATGGAGCTCGATTCCGGCATTTCCAAGACACATTCTGAGAAATTATTTAAATGTCTGTGTAAAAAAAAGGTTTTTTCATTCTTTATGAATAAGTAGGTGACATAATCGTATTTTATTTTTTGTTTTGTTTGAGTTAAAAGTAAATTATTATTATATATATATTTTTTAAATTAGAATTGTTATGTCTATAATCATGCGTTGGTCGTATATTTATAGACAGACTACTAATTGCACAATCTCATCAAGACCTGTACTAAATTAATAATAGACTGACTTCAATTTTGGACTCATCAATCATTTCTTTAAGAGAGAAATTTATTAATATGTACTTTCTATCGTGTAAATGTGCTCGTACTATGGAGATATTCTCTAATTACGATTATATGGTAAGCAAATGACTTATCAACTATTCAAATTTAGAAAGTATTTTCAAATTACATTGACTCTATATATACACAATTGCAATAATTTACTAACTGATTGATTTATTAATAATTGTATTACAATTATCATAATTAATAGTTTATTATAATGATAGTAATACAAAAAATTAACTTTTTTCCTATTATTAATACAAATTCCCAGTTCGTGGTAAAAAAGTTACTGATACAATCTCGACTTTTAAATTGAAAATAATATATATTGCTTTAAAAATCTATATATTATTACTTCGGGCCTACATAAACAAATCACTTAGCAAAATAAATAAAAAGTAGAATCGGAAAATCTGCCACTACAATAGCAATAAAACAGTCAAAGGATCATTAAAAATTAAGAAAATAAAAATAGTTACTCAGACCATTAAAATCGTCGTCTAATTGATCGCCATCTCGCCTTACTTAATTATACAGATCCACACAAAAAAAAAATACTAAAACAGTCTCTATCAAGAAAGCTACGATTCACTCGGCGCACTTTTCCCGCAGTCGCACAGGTCGAGGCATTAAAAAGCCCACTGAAATTGATATATCCCATTGAGGGCGTCCGGCCCGAAGGAACATTTAGAATGTCTCCTTCCAGATCGCCGCCTAACGATTACCCCGCGGAGCAATAATTTTCGCCGGGATTATCATAAATACCGAACTCTTTGAGGGGCCACTGCCCCAAAGAAAGCGGCCGAGCGGAGATTTCGCGCGCGGAGGACTCAATCCCCGCTTCCGCGGCGGCGGCCGCTCGCCGACGCTCCAGGGCCCTTAAATCAGCGGCAAATGAGCACTTATTCATCCGCGAATAATCGCGAGTCGGACGCGCGGAATTTACGAGCGCGCGCGAGCATCGCTTTTTTTTTTTTATTTTTTTTTTTTATTCCGCTCGCAGCCTATTTTTTTATTTTTTTATCGCAACGGAGCTGCGGGGCCCCGTTAAGAGTGACGGCGAATCCTTTTTTTTTTTTTTTCGAGCGGCGAGTTGTATTTTCGTGCGCCGCGGGAGCGACTTTGTAAAAATGTTTGGATTACTCCTTCGATTCGTCTTCTGGGCGCTTAGCGGTTTTACCGTTTCGCTGCAGCTGCGTGTCATTTTTTTTAAAGCGCGGAGAGAAAATACGATGGTGATTTTTTTTAACGGTGATTATATTGTTTATAAAAATTATGTTGATGCGTTAAGATGTAAAATTTTATAAATGTTAACGAGGGGTATTTATTCTACACGTATTATTGTTCTATGTTACAACTCTTAGTTATTGTTTAATTCTATTAATGTTTCTAGTGACTTTAATTTTCAATTATTGACTTCTATACATAATGTAATTTAGAATGAACGATTATTATTATTATTAAATTCTTTGTCTTATAAAAATTCTGAAAAATTCCGATATATTACATATTTTCTTTAATCGTGTACGAGGATATGAGGGTGCGAGTAAATCATTGGGGAGTGATTATCCAATTATTGCTATTGTAAGTGATAAAACCATTTATACTCCCGGCAGTATATTAGGATACAAACTGAACAGGCATAAAAATGTAGATTAATGCACTTTAGATAATCCGGCATGAATGTAATTAATAAATTATCCATTATTTGTTAATAATTCAAGTCGCTCGTTGATTCTGCGGCTTTTATCATTAAATCCGTGTAATTGCCTATAAAGGCTATTATGTCTATTAATAATTCACTTCTGATATCTTCGAGGGGGGGAAGCTGGAGTGAAGCCAGGCGATAAGGAAATTCGTTTTCCGAGTGCGCGCGCAAAATTTATCGATGCGCTATCGACGCCGAACAATAATTGCTCACTTCCCACGAGATAAGCGCTTACGTAATGCGAAAATAATACGTCAAACTCATTGCAATCTCGTCAGTTTAGAAAGATCGATTCCCTTGAAAAAAGAAATAAAAGAATAAGCCTCAGGCGCGCAAAACCCTGAGGCACTCAGGCGATTTTACAATTGCGGGTTGGTGTAAACTCGGGAAATAAATTGATAATAACTACCTCATTCGTTCTTTCAATCATTTTCGTGAAAAAGTTTTAAAATTTACTTGATAGCCCGCGTAAAGAAATTCAAGCTAGGATAAAGTTTAGCCAAACTTCATGTTTGGCGGTCGTTGATATGAACTGACTACCGAACTTGCTTTTTATATTTTACAGTTCGTCATGTGAACGTTTTTCAAATTTAAGAAAAACTTCATCTGAAGTTTGTATAAAGTATTGCCAAATTATTTATCATTTAGTCTCATAGCCCATGTTCGTTTCAATGAGCGCCAAACATGAACTTTGGATAAACTTTATCCTAACGTAAATTTTTTTACGTGGGAGTCGCAACAAATTTTTTAACAATTTTAATTATTTTTGCGAAACATAAGTAAAGTGGTTATTTGACAGAAATCATGGTTTACGTCACGAATGACCAGCGCAGGGTGAAAAAATATTACCGTCTTTAAGAATCTTTTTGTTTTAAGAGAAATTATGGAGCCTTGGGAAAAAAAGTTATATGACAGACGATGCGCCAGTCTGCTCCACTTTGCACACTGTACACAAAGGTCCTTCTTATTCGGTACAATATTTATTTAAGTTTCTTTTGAAAATTTGCATTACAATTAAATTACCGTTCCAACGTTAGTTTTCAAATAAATATTTTTTATAGCGAAGAGCAAATATGCGTATCTTGTAAATCTCAGCTTTAAAAACGTCCGCTCATTTCGAAAGAAAATTTTCATTTAGTTTGTTGCGCGAGTAGTATTCTTTCCTTTCCGACCTCGTCTTCGAACAAATAAAGTGCGCTTTTTTACGCGTGTAAAGAGCATTGGAGAAAAACAAAAATTGACAATTTGAGTCGGCCGAAGTGACTTACGTACCTTTAACTTTCGAGGCGCGGTAAACAACGCTTTATTTAAAAAAAAAAAAAAAAGATCCGCAAGGCGAAAATATCAATAAGCCGCAGAAAAAGACACGCCACTCTAAAAGAGAAGAATCCGCTACGTTCGATATTTGCATAGCACAAAGCAATTACAGTCGAGGAATCTAAGCGCGGAGTTGCATTCCGTCGCGTATGACTAAAATTTCCGAGAATTCCACTTGTGCCGGCGCATCCGACCGGAAATCCAATCGACAATTACGCGCCTTCTTCGTCTCGCGGATCGGGAGAGGCAAAAAGAAAAAAAAAGGCTAACGTTTCTTTCGTGTGTGACGCACGTCCGAGGCCCTGCTCCGCGGAAAATGTGAGAACTGGCCATATATAGGAGATCGGCTGAAAATCTACTGTCTTAAAAAGTCTAAGTGAAAATGTCACTGTTTCATGTAGCGAACGTCTTGTCGCTTCTTAAATAGTGCATTTTCATTGAGTTTTTGTCGATTTAAAGTATCTTGTCGAGTTGATCGATTTTTTTTTTGTAATTTACAAAATTTGAATCTCCTTTTTAAATTATTACTGAATGTTAATAATTATAGGATTGGATAGTCGGAGCTACCCTCTAAACATGAATAAGTGGATATATTTCAATTCTATACACGATAAATCGTTCACTTGATTTCAGGCGGTATTGATTTTTAGAGGGTTAATAAATAAATAATATTTAATTAAATAATACATAAGTAATCATAAAGAACCTACGAAAAGCAGTACAATTTGCAATGAAAGTCTTTTACCGATCACTGTACGTAATCTTCGCAAGAAACAATCCATTTTCGCGCTCCCCTTGCAATGTGCTACTTTCTGCCCCTTGTTAAAGCTCGAATTCGCTATCAACTAATCGTGGCATTATAAACAAACACGCGAGGCGCTATCGGGCCGAACACCGCCGATCCCAAAAGTCGGGCTTATCGACCGACAGGCCGATTTCAAAACTCCCCTTCGCGGAGCTCGAAGAAAAAAAAGGAGCGGATCGCGCGTTTAACGGAACCGCAGCCAAGTTTCGCGGGCCGCTTTATCTGCCGAGGATCCGAGGCCTTGTCGCGGCTCTCGTCTCGCCAGGAGAGGGTCCCGATCGATTTACGCGCGGCCAAACAATCGACCGATAAGCTGCGCCGATTGTTCGGCCCTATATATATTTACACTAAGGGGGTATTCCCCTCCAATTTTTTACTTTTTCCCTCTTTGTTTACCTATGCACCACAAAAATATAATTGAATATATTTACTTTTTCAGTCAATTTCCAGAAAATAATGTTTTCATTTTCCCTTTGCGTAATGCGAAAATTAGTTTATATATATAAGCATCGCTAATTGTCGCGGGGGTGGGGGGAAGGAGGGCGACGGGATAAGCAAATCGGGGTGAGAGGATCGCTGGTGGTCGTGTGTTAGTCTGCTTTTTTTTTTCGCAACCTCTGGCAGCTCCGGCGGACCGTTAATGGTCGGTTGAAAAATCAGCGCCCGCTGAGTGAGCCGTCGTCGTCGAGGCGATTATTGGCGGGGCTTCGTAACGGGACGGTGGTATCCGAGGCACTCGAGAACTCGTCCGTGGATTTCATGGTTTATGTGCGCCCGTGTGGGTGGACTAGTCGATGGGAGGTGCTTGGGGTGACGAGAGTGGAAGGACTAAAGAAAAGCGATTTTCTTTTTTTTTTTATATCACTGAGAAGGGCAACCGTTTCACGAGCCAAAGTCCAATGAAACTGATCGCGAGTATAGCTATTCCGAAAAAAAAATTGGTAACTCTTTTTAAACATTTGCTCGAACAGCAGTGGTTCTAGTAGAAGGTAAAACCAGGTTTGCAGTTCCGCGGTGGTCTCGCAAGTTTTCCCGGCGATAAAAAAATTCGACAGGGCAGCTCCCACTCCCCCGCGATCCTAGATAAACCCCGGCGGTTCATAAGCGCGGTCAGATGGGGGGGATAAGCGCGGAAAAATTGAGCATTATGCAATTAAGGCGATCCCTCGGCGATAAGCGTGTAGACATTTATAAAGATCACCGTGGACAGTAGCAGGAAATGCGCCGGGCATCTCGGGGCCGCGTACTTTTTATCACACCCTTCCTGGATCTGTAGGGCCCCGAGAAAGAAAAGGAAGTGCCGGGGAGTAGTATCATTAGTCATCACTCTTGAGCGCCGTCTTGTGGCTAAAGATATGGCCTCCAGATACGCTTTACATACGGAGCAACATTTACTATTTATAGATGCCGCGCTCTCCGCACTGCATTTATTTGTAGATTTTCCAGCGAACGTTCCGCTCAAAATTTACGCTTTTAATAATTGCCATTAATTATACGCGGCGGATAATCCATTAGACAGGGGGATTACGTGGATCGAGTTGTCGTTATGCACTACATATTGTGGGTAACAGACGTACAGTGCTTCTGTCTGAGTTTAATATCTTTCTATTTCTTTTTTTTTAGCCATCATTTAAGAGAAAATAAGTTTAACTTTTTTTTTTTTTACTTTTTACGATTACTAAAAAATAAATCAATTATTTTTTCTACCTACAAACGATAATCACATCATCATAATATAGACATAAATAATTGTAACAAAAGTTTAAGATTATAATCGAATGAACGATAACAATAAATTTTAATCGAGGAAGCCACGTGTTAAAAATAGCCTGTGCTTTTATTCTTTTTTAAAATATTTATTGGTTTTGCATTGAGGAAATTAATCCGTATATTGGAGAAACTATTGCGAAATCTCCTCGCGGGTCGCTTGGATCAATTTGCGTTTGTACGACTGCGAGGCCACTTGATCTTGAAGAAAAAATAATCTTTATTTAAATTTACAATTGTAAATAAGTGAGTGGTCACTCGAAGCAATTGACTGAGTCTATCGGAGTTAAAAGTGAGTGATCCAATTTTTTTTTTTCATCCTTAAAATTTTCTTATTTCCGTGCCAAAAGCATCCGATAAAAAAGATAGTCAACCAACAAACTCTTCTTACATGAAAAAACCGCAACGTCTAAATCTTCAGAAAAAAAATAAGCAACAACGGACCTTCTAAAAAAAATTCCGCGCTTATCTTAAATCACATCGTATTAAAATTTTATAACTCAAATGCTCGCAGGAACCCACAAGACGATCAACATTCTTAAATGAAATAGAAATAAAAAAAAAAAAAAGAAGATGAAGAAGACGCGAAGTCGCGCCTAATCGAGCGCGCACTTCACCGGTACATTTAATTCGCGCCGGCCCCGATATTCCGGCCGCACATTCTTTCGCGAATAACTAATGAAAGCCTTAAATATTTACCCACTGTTATCTGGAGTGTCTTACTCTCGCGGGTAAGATTTACGGCTCCGCCAAGCCGGATAGCTCGGGAAAGGGAAGAAAACGAAGCCGAGGGATCACGCGCGTCACGATACCACCTCTGTATCTTTGTCACCAAGTGTATATCGTGTATGTGTAGTCCATGTATTGATAGTGTATGTGTGCATGTTTTGTATGCGCAACATTTAGTATATGCATTTGTACATATGTGTGTGCGTGTAAGACGCGGATCCCGAACTTTTCCTCACAGCTGCTTCGTTTTGTCAACGAATGCCGTGCGTTAAATTATGCGTGAAATTACAATTTTTTTTTTCATTCGTTACCAAATCGCTGCCGTTTTTTTCCGGCGCTGTTTGAAAGAATTCAATAGACCCTGATAAGCTACCGTTCTCTCGGCGATTTACACAATGAGACTGAATTTTCTTATTTATATATAAATTCTCGGAATTCTTGTGTCTGCGACTTGCACACGTAAAACGAAGAAAATATCGTGGATTTTTTTATCTTCTAATAAAATATGTCCTACAATGTGTAGTATGACAATTTTGTAACTTGTTTATATATATAAATTTTTATAATTGATTATATGTCTGGTTAAGAAATAAATTAATAAATTTCAGTGGATATATTCACTTTTTATTGAAGCAAATATATTGACTATTAATTATTGAAGTAATAGAACATGAACATTTGAAAATAAAGTGTGCTTGCACTGATTTTTAGTAATCTCACTGTTTTGAATTTGGCGAGTCACGTTTATTCAGCGCAAATCATTATTTCTCCATTAACTGCTTTGTATTACGTATTATATTACACAATATATTACGCTACATTAAAAAGCAACGCCCGTAAATTTTTAAAATAGACAAATAAACGTTGTTTCGGCTGCTTTTCGATAAAATACGATGATTTGCAATAAGGGCTTCAGCGCGTTATTTACAATGTCAGTTTTAAAAGTTAATAAATCACCGTCCTGATGTATGTTTCCATTATGCGCTTGAATTTATAATAAGACACAATTTCGTCCTTTACGAGTAGCGCAAAGCACGTTTATTTAGTAGGGAATAAATAACAACGAGAGTCACGTAAGTGAAAAGCTCATTTTCTGCCGGGCTCGCATACCGATAAATAAAAGCCCCGAGTCCGTGAAATAATTCACAATTGTTTTAAAAGCTCATTCGAAGTATGAAATGTGCGCCAATGTGGGCGTGCGCTCAACTCGTTCGAGGCGGCCAAAAGGGCGGTTCGGTTTTCAGCCAATTTTTCGCCCATAAATCGACTCTTCAGAGCGCGCCCAAGTGTCTCTCCGCGTCGGGCAATCAATCTCCAATAAAACTTTGCGGGACGAAGGGAAAACGATTTTTTTTAGTTCTGCCCGTCTTTTCCTTTTTCGTATTCACGAGGTGCTATTATAATGTAATTATTTTGACATGTGTTATCAATTGTAATTTTCGGATTATTATCTTCACGAGGATCGATGTATTTTGTCATCGTTATTCTTAAGGAGTATCAAGTGTGGTTTTTTTATCTTTAATTTGAAAAGTAACTTACATTTGTTTGTGCGGCAAATATTTTCTGTAAATGTTCTAATCAAATGTATATTTTTAGATAGTGATAATTATTCTGTTTTGTACTTTGAGTCTAATTTCCTTTATTTAAGGTTTATTCTGGATTCATTTATAAGGTTAGAAATTTTGAATGTTCGGAATTACCCTACGAACCAATCAAGTTCACCTATTCAAGATTTAGTATCATCCGAACATCACTTTTTTAAGAGAGGATTTGATTGTCAAAACTCTTACTACAAAAAATACTAGTAAATACCATAAATTTGATAATAATTACTACATTCGGGTTTATTGTATAATAAAATCAACATTTGTGTCTTTTTTTCACAGCGGCTTATGAATTATTTTAATATAATGTATTTAACATAAATCTGATCTCACATACTGACCACAAAGTAACTTCCGCAAAACAATAAAATTAATTTTAACAAAGCACATTTTTAATTTGGATACATAAATATTTAACCGTAATAGACACTTCACGAAAGCAAAAACTAAAAGTTAAAATTACCAGAACCCCGCAGCCAATATACATTCCATTTCTATACATCATAAGCTTTATAAAAATCTGCGGATTTTTTTTTCTCCATTTTTTTAATTCGAAGTAGAGGGCGCCGGGGGTACAGGTTGGGTATTATAAGGCGCTCGGTTCGACGGGAGAACGGACGCGTGTAAATAAATATAAGCTCGGCGATGCAAGCACCGCGGGCCGCAGCACGGCCGTGGAAGTATTTCGCCCGCGGAAAAACGTCCCGCACCGGATGTCCATCTCGAGCGATTTATTTGCGGCGGCGGCTGCTAGCTCGAGGGGTGCCGGGGCGCCAGGGCACGAAAACCTTGAAAATTTATGCCCATCCGCTTGTCAGCGAAGCGTCCGTCCGCTCTCCGCGCGTTTTTCAAAGAGGATCCCTTGGGGATGAGGCGACTCCCTGCAATCGGAGCCAAGCGCGCGTGCCGCCTAGACTAGGCTAATCGGAATTTATGCTTTTTTGGTATTCCTCGGGGAAAAATAGAATGAAAAACGTTTTTTTTTTTTAATCCAATTTAAAAACTATTATACTACTTAAAATAGTGAGTTAGGTTTTATGTTTTTTCTGCACTCTTTGATTTAATGTTGTTTAAAAAATATAATCGGTTACTTGTCTATTGCAATAAAGTAATTGATCTTCTATTTCTGAACAGACGAATTAGATTTAAAAAAAATGGCTTCTGGTGGTTCGGAGGATTTTGATATAAATGACGACGTATTTGAAGAAGACGAAGGAAGTCCATTTATTTGTACAGACTCCATAATTTTTCTTATTGATGCATCTGACCATATATTTGTAGATGATACTTTTTGCAAATGCCTGCAAGTAAGGAGAATGACAAATTTCGTTTTTTGTACTTAAATTGAATAGAAACTATAAACCAATTTTTCTTTAGGTATTTAGAAATGTCATCCGACAAAAATGTGCATTTAAGAAAAACGATCGGGCAGGGTTCTTCGTTTGTGGAATAAAGACTAGAGATCAATGCGAAGTGGAAAATGTGTCGCGCATACAAGAGTATGGGGATATAAACGTTGATTCGTTAAGTTATATAAATTTTTGTAAGTAATGATTTATTTTCAACACCTGTGTTTACCGATTTTCTTCTTCTTCTTCTTCTTTTTTTTTTTTTTTTTTGTTGTAATTTTTTAATTTGTCTTTTAGTCCTGGAAAGAGAACAGAAACTTAAAGGGTCATGGCATACAGCAAAGTATTCACTTTATGATGCATTATTTTATGCGTACTGTTCGATAGATTTGTTCACAGAAGATGCGAAAAGACGTGACATAATTGTATACTGCACTAGCAAAGATATACCAAACGTTGACGACGAAGAACGTCAAAAAATAGAAAATTTAGTAGAGTCATTTAAAGATACTAATACGCAATTATGGGTAGCTGGTCTATCCAATTCTTGGAATGACGAGCTTTATTATAAAAAATTACAGATATTATCTGGTACTTTCACCGACGATAACTACAGAAGAATGTCTTTGAACGATATTGAACAAAACATCTTATGCCCTTCTAGAAGTATTGGCAAACTAGTTTGGAAAATAAGCTCAGAAATTATTCTTCATGTCAATATGATGAATCTAGTCGCGTAAGCATTAAAACTAATTTTCGCAATTTATTAAAATTTCTTTGTGATATAACAATAGTATTTATATAGGCCTCCAAAATACCCAACCAAAGTCGCATTAGAAAGAAAAGAGAATAAAAATATAGAGGATGAACGCACAGATGGGGCAGGACAATTCATCAATTGCTAAAGTACATTAATTTTATATTTAAATATCGTTTTTCAGATATTTTAGTAATTCTCGTATTTCTTTTTCTGCTTTTTTAAAGGGACCCTCCACTTCAGCGCAGTCAACTAGTAGTTAGAATAGATACTACTCGTACCTATTATAAGAGAATCTGTGAAAAAAATATTTATTTTTCCTCAGAAGAACACAAAAAGTTCAGAAATGCGGATGCAGAACCGGGCATTAAAATATTGGCTTTTAAAACTTTGGAATGTGATCCGATGTATCATGTCAGCAGCCCATATTTTATTTCACTAGCCACGTATTCTAGTGAAAGTATGTAGAACTAATTTAAATTTAACCGCTGAGAATTCATTTAATTACACGTTATCTTTAATTTTTTAGACCAGAAAGAGTTTTTCCATACATTTATCAGTAGATGCGCAGCCAAAAATGTTATGGCCATCTGTAACGTTGTCACACGCGTAAATATTTTTCCATGCGCAATGATCCCTAGCGAAGAACAAGGTGGATTTTTCGCTTACAAACTTCCGTACAGTGGTAGATTATTTATTCGAGCACAATTTCTTCTGAAAAAATAAAATGAATAATATATCTTAAATAACTGCAAATTAATTACAGATCAACTTAGGAATTATGATGATCTATTAAAACCTTTTATTTTCAATTCGAAAAATAAATGCGAAATTAGCAAGAAAGCTCTAGAGATAGTTAAAAACATGATGCACTCTTATCAAGGAAATCTTGATATCAGTCAATTCCGCAATCCAAAACTGGATAAAATCCTTGATCATTTTGAGAAAAGAACCTCTTGTGACAGAGTGACTCTACCTGAGGAAACAACGCGTAAGAATTATAAAATAAAAAAAAATAATAGATACATAAATTTTTGTCGGATAGTTTCTTTAGTTTTCTAAAATATGGGTTTCAGCTTCTCCAAGGGATTCTGCTGAGCTTGCAGTTTTAAAAAAGGCACTCCACAAAGTTTTGAATTTTACTGAGACTGAATCGACAGAAAACCCAAATGCGACGGATGAACCGGCACTTCATAAAAAAGTAAAACTTGATATAGTTACTTTAGCACAAAAAATATGGTGAATTGAATTTTTATTAAATTTTGCTTTACATGTCGCATAATACTTACTTAAATTATTTTTTTCATGCACAAGCTGTATAGAGCAACGGTTGCTGATATGAGGGAGTACCTTCAGAGTAAAAATCAAGATCTTATGGGAACCAAACAGGAACTTATTAACCGAATTAACACGTATTTAAAGGTTAACCCCCCGAGAAGTTCTATTCTGAGATATTTTCAACCGTGATCATAGTATTCGTTCTAATTTTCTATATTTTTTTAAAATAAACATTTAACTTTACAGTATTCCTTGCAGTAGTAGTATTAATTTATTTATACTAATATATAATATGAAAAACGTGCCCTCTTTATTTCTATCGCGTTCTTTGTGTCAAGTGTCAAGTTTTTAATTTCATTGGAGCGGCGTAACGAACCACCCCTTGGCAATAAGGGGCACTTAATGCGCGCATTATAGGCACTTATCGCGCGAAAATGGAGGAGCTCGCCGGTCGCGAGTGAAACGACAGCGGAGGCGCGAAGGCAATTATACAAAACGCGCGAGCGGTAAGCATGTATGTCGCGCGACGAAAAGCCCCGGGAAGGGAGCAGCGCGACGGATTAATTCTGCTCACTTTACGGCAAGCCGAGCGTCCGGCCTCTGAAGGCCCGATTCATTGCGCTTCTCGCTTTAATTATAGATCCGCAAAAGCCTTTGACCCGGCTGCCGCGCTTTGATCGCGCCGATTGCGTGTGCAACTTGTAAGACTGCCACGAGTTTTTTTTTTTATTTATTTATTTATTTAAAGGGGTCTGGGAGTCGATTAAAAATTCAAATTTCGCGCTATAATGTAGTAGGCAAAAAAATACTTAATTTGCTTTTAAAAAAAATGTGTAAATAAAATAAATAAATTGTAACTATGAAAGGGGTTTGAAAAATTCAAATTTCGCGCTATAATGTAGCGGACGAAAAAATACTTAATTTGCTTTTAAAAAATAGTATAAATGAAGTATTGAAAAACCACGGGACACTTGTTTTCTAAATAAATTTAGACAAGATCAGAATTTGCTATACCAGCAGGATAAAATTCTAAAGGTTTGTACGAAACTAATTATTCTCTCGGAGTAAATTAAAAGAACAAAGGATCTAATTCGCAAAGCTTCTGGTGCCTCCACTAGAAATCCAGGAAGTAGCGCCTCTAAATTTTCTCTCTAAGGGGGAATTTCAGTATATTTCCCTGTCTACCCTTCTTTATCTAGTCCGAGACAATAATTGCTTCGGTCAGACCGTTAGAGTCTTTTTGCTCTCTTACAAATGTCTGGCAATTAAATTAGCCATACCTATTCTCAGACATTTTCCTAAATATTTCGTCAGACTGAAAAGTCTCTCCAGCGAAGTAACAAAAACATAGATTGGAATTTCTTATCATTAATATTATGTGTAAAAGATGTAGTTATATATTTACAACATATTACGAGTGATGCAAAGAACTGCATTACATAAAAATAGAAAAAGAAATCTCTACTAAAAATTTAACAAAAAACAAATGTTCTATAAATATAATTACAAATTCTATGGCTGATGCTCTTTGAAATTTAATAAAAAACTGTATATCATAATTTAAAATTCAGTACTTTTTAGTAGATCATTTTACGTATACTCCCGTCAAAAGTTTCGTTTGCATATCGTTAAAAAAAATTCTGTCTACCGAAGCAATAACTTCGCGGCGAACGCCAAGATTCTTTTATTTTTTTTTTCAATTTGATAGAGATTGCGATCTTAAAAGGCGTGTTTTTTTTTTAAACGACTTTTAAAATCTTGTAAATGAGGAGATTAAAATTTTTCGATTAGATAAGGTGACGCGCGCGCGGCTGCCTTGTTTCGCTTGAGCAAATATTCGACATTAAACGCAAAACTGTCACATACCAGTGCCCTCCCGTGGCCTTTTGTGTACCGGGAAAAAAATAAAAAAAAATTTGCCTAAATGAATTTCGACTGAACTTCTCCCCTTTCACACACACACAATGTATAAAATCGTGATTAATCATACTGATTAATTAAGAAAATATATAAACAATATATAAAAAACTAATAATTAATCGTAAATGAACATAGTGAAGATTTCAATTGACCAATAGAGGTAATTAATAATTAACTATTCTATTCTTCTACATGTACCTTTCGTTAAATTTGAGGAAAATCTTCAAAATAGACAGAGATATTTTTTATCCTTTAAAATTCTCATATTTACATATACATAAATTTACATATATATATACTCATATAAAAGCGTGTATCGAGGCGTTCAATCTTAGCTACTCGAAGGAAAGCAAATAAAAGGACACATCGATTAGCTCGTGTGTTTATATTTTATCTAATTGAGAGATAACCAGGGTAGATAGTGCGTTACACTCGTGTAATAGATTATTTCTAATTCTGGTAATCATTCGTGTAATGGGCCCGTGGCTATGTGTATATAAAATCGCCGATCGCAGTAGCGTATAACGTGTATGGACAAACCGGCTGGGACTTTAAAGGCTGGCATTAGATGCTATCAGGACAATTATCTGGAATATGATTGAACGCGAAACGTTATACGTACAAACTGCCGGCTGCCAATGAAAAATTTCTGCATTGTTAGAAATCGTGGAGAAAATCGCTCTTGTGTAACCAATGAAAGCAATGATTTGATAATTGGATTGTTATCGAGATTATTCCACCGCTCGGTTTTGCATGCTGCGTATAAATACTTTTCTTTTTTTTTTTTCTTTTTTTTATGCGTCAGAGGAGCGACTTCTTTTTTTTTTTTCACACCGAAATTGAAGTGTACTCGTTGCGGCGGGTATGAATGACTCCGCAAAAATTTGTATACCGCGTTTTGTGTGTTGTGTAGCAGGGAATTATAAACATTATGTTTATTCACACGTTAAAAAATTAAATTAGGATAAAGTTTAGCCAAAGTTCATGTTTGGCGGTCGTTGATATGCGGGTTGTGAAAAAAGTAATCTATGATTGTTTATACACTTTATTGAGAAAATGTCCCGATTCAATTGAAATTTGCTATTTCAGCTTTATCAAATGAAAAAAAAAGTTTAATATTAGTTACTGTTTATACGGATTAAACAGCCTTTGAAATTTTAGAATACACAAAACTTCTAAAAGTGATACTTTTACCTCAACTGTCGACTAAACCTAAATATCAAAATAGTTGTACACTGCTTTCAAGTATCACACACGAATAATTTTTTTTACTCCAATTTAAATGCCTTACGAACATTTCTCTCTCAATAAACTTTTACAATCCCTTTTTTTTATACAGCACGATTCTTAAAAAATTCTCAATCTCGATCAAGAAAAAAAAAAACAAGCGTCGATAGATCTTCGCCTACAGCACTAATAAAAAAATGAAGAAACAAAAGGAATCCTCGCACTCCGATGTATAGAAAGCAGAGATCGGTGGAGAGCGGTAAAAAAAATCGCACAGCCTCCCCCGTCGAAGCGCATCTCTAATAATTATCTCCGGGTAATTTGCTTATCTAAAATTTAGCAGCGGCTCGTGCGAGTGTACTTACGTTGCTGCCCTCGGCGCGTCTTCCCTCGGCGAAAGAAAAAAAATCGGCCGCGCCGGTTTATATCGAGCCGGCCGATCGCTCCTCCTTGACCCTCCCCCTGGCCTATCCCACTTAAGGGGGTACACAAAAAAAAAAAAAATCGCGAGCTTATTCGGGCCCTGGCGCCGGCGCTCGGCCTTATCGGGAAATCGCGGATCGCATCGCGACTTTAATGACCGCGCGAGGCCGTGAAGGATCTCGCGGGGGCCAAGCCGCCCGTTCCGGAGACTCGACCGACACTGAGCGGTACGTGTGCCTGTACTGGGCTCCGCATCCACGAGAGAGCCGGCCGACATCGCCTCTTCCCCTCCCTCGCTTCGAGGTTTCCCTGCCAGATCCTCTCCTCCCTCTACTCGACGTTTTTGTACGCGCGGAGTCGAGCGTTCGGTTGCAAGCTTTTATTTTATCGTACGTGTAAAAAGTATATATATAAGTATGTAGCTTCTATTTTTATGTCAAGGGGATGATTTTTTTTAACCCTCCGTTTCTAGAAATCCCGTTCAGTGAAATGTTCACTAATTTAAAGTGTGATTACTGTGTCATTAAAAATGTTTTATTTATTTCCTCTATTGCAAAATGAATGATCTTTGTTGTATTTTCATTTATAGGGGGTGGTTTTTTTCTAACCCTCTATAATTCCATTCTGTGAATTTTTCACTAATTTAAACAATGATTGTTATGATCACTGATTAAGTAACATAATTTTACGGATTTCCTCTCTTAAAAAGTAATGGCTTTTGTTATATTCTTGTTTCTAAGAAGTGACTTTTTTTACAAGAATTAGAAGAGATCCTCGACTGAACAAAAATAAGAGGACTTTTGCCTCCACTCATGCCTAGTCTTTCAATAATAATGCACAACATTCGCAAACACCCCTAATACATACCCAGTGTCGAGAATCAAAAAAAAACCAATCCCTCATCCCCTACCCACACGCAAATTTGCTCGGCGCCAACCGCAGCTCCCGGGAAGTCGTCGCCGACCTCGCGGCCGTAAATCAGAGCGCAGCGTCCACGCACATTATCATATACCCTACCGCATAGGTCACAGCTCCCGGGCCTCGCGTATAGTTCCTTTCCCTTTTTCCCCACCCCCTCCTCGAGCGAAATTCAAATGACCCGCCGGGCCCTCCGCGGGCGACAAGTTCAAGTTTGGAAAGCCGCGCACGAAGTGCACGAAGGAGCATTTTAATGCTCTCCGCGGAGCCAACGGGTTCACGCCCCCCACCCCCTTGCGGGGTCGCTCATGCAATTCAAATGACGGAGAGGTGGATATATATTGTGTGCGCTGAAATATGATTTCGCGGACGCGACGAGGAGCTCGGTAGCGACGGGACGCTACTTTAAGTGGCCTCGGATTTATGGTCCGGTCCACGGCGCCGCTCTCGCGAATAATTGTCCCATTATCGGGACGGTCGACTCTGCTTTTCACTCTTTTTTTTTCTTTTTTGAGAGGGGAGGGTATATACGTCGCTTTGAATTGCAACTGAACTTCGCTTTTGTCCGCGCACTACGAGAGCTCGGAGGTGTGGGTGTGAACATTTGGTTTAAGGAGCGTATTATGGTGATTGAAATCGAGTCGATCCTCAAGAGTGGACTTTTTCTTGCGATATGAGATTTTATGCAGCTGCTTTTATTTATATTTATATCTGAACTCTTGATGATGTGTAGTTTTATTCATTTATTTAATTATAATTATTAAAAAAAATATTATAATAAATAAATAAATAATATTTTACAAAGTAGAAGTCCTTGTATATAGTAAAAATGAACAATAGGAGTGTTGAACTATGAAATAAAGTAATAATAAAAGTGAAATTTAAAAGTTTATAAAACATGAGCGGAATGAAGGTTTTTTTAGTTAGACGATCAAGTGTTTGTGGTAAAATTTGTAAAAAAAAAATAAATTCTATTGTTAGTAAAATAAAGAAATTATCATATCATTTATCAGTGCCATTGATTGTAAATATGAAAAATGAAAATATAAACTTATTGCATTTCGATTTTTTATGATTCACTTTGATAAGTAACTTGAGATATATCTTTGCAAAGCGTAATCAATAAAGTTGTAAAAAAATTAAGAAGTACAAATTCCAAAAATTATAAACAAGATTAAATTGTAAGATCGAATCGCGAAAGAAATAACACATCTCATTTAGTATCGCGCGTTTCAAATTTTATCGTAACAATTATTATATAAATTTATTTATATATAGATTCTTCGCTGCACTGCTATTTAACTAAAATAAGAATTTTATTTGAAGGGCTGCAAATGCGCATCCCTTTAATTAATAATCGTGAATGTGCTTATTTACGCTAATTACCGATCAGAGATAAAGGTTCGATTTAGTCCTAACGCGAGCTTAAAAAAATGAAAATAGACAAGGATGCCGATATTTCCGTCGTGCACAAGCATCTACTCTCGGCGTGAAAAGCGTGACGACTGCGCGTCAAAATTTCGCGCCGCGGTTCAATTATTATTAAGTTGCTCGATTTGCTTCGTTCGCCGCGCCGTCGCCTTAATGCACTCGCTTGATGGTGAAAAAATTTTCAGAGGAAAGCATGCCGACCGTTTTTTTTCCCCTTCTTATTCTTGGTTTGTTTGTTTGTTTTGAATGATTCAATCATTCTGCTAGTGATTAAATCTCGATATTTTCCTTTTTTTTTCTTTGGTTATGACGCGAAGCATAAGTTGATCAATTCAGTGCACTGTGTAAAGAAAAAAATTAGTAGTTTCGACTGAGTATTTATTTATGAAGCTATTTTATTATTTGAAAATTCGTTGATTCGAAAAAATTGTGAATTTTTTTTTATAGGATAGAGAACTGATATTTGTAGAATTCTTATAAGAAAAATTTATATACTTTATAGTCACTTTTACCCTTTGGTCGTAAAAATTTAATTAATTCGATCGCCTTGTTAAATAAATCTAAATAAAAAATCTAAAATAGTCTAAATAAAAAGTTTAAACAGTCTAAATTTATATTTACCCTGTCTATTTAGATTTTTTTTTTTAAAGAGACGATCGAAGAGAAAGTGTAAAATTAAAATTACGAATTCATATGTATATATAAATGCAATAAATCTTCCAATAATATTAGCATTTCATATTTTTCGGTCTAACAAAATATGGATTTTCGGGGTCAGTTTCGATTAGACTCAGGGTTCATCTCGATAGCGCATCCAATCGATAATCCAACGGATTATCTGATCTCGCGTAATCGTTAATCAAAGCACATACCCACGCGTGAATAATTAATTGTTAAATAATGCGCGGGTCTGGTTTTTTTTTTTCACCGCTCGTCGCCGTCCCAAAGGATGCCCTCGAATAATACAGTTTTAATTGAGTGAAAGAAAGAATTAAGAAGAGAGAGAAGGAGAGTCTCCTTTTTGTTACGCACTTCGTCGTCTCGGAGATTCGGGCAGTGTGCTAATGGACGGCGCGCCGTCGGGAATCGAAATTCAATCGAAGATAATGCGACTGAGGCTTTCTAAACTATTAAAAGTGTATACTGCTGACGTTTTTCGTGCGAGCCTCGTTTAATCTCGAGGAGAAAGGTTTTTCGTATGTCTAGACCTTCTTTGGCTTAGTTTTTGAATTTTTTTTTGACGCTCCCTAACGACCCGTTAGGTCGTCTGCTGTCGATACTCGTCGAAGCAGAATTTTTCGCCCGGTTTTATAATTTTTTTTTTTTTTTTTTTTTTTTTGCGGACACTATATAAAATATATACAAACGTGGATACAAGAAATCCCTAAACACACAAATATAAAGTATATAAAAGCGGGTGAATATTGTAAAAATTAGTGTTCTTAAATTTGATTTCGTCAAAATTCTAGCAATTTTAAAATATTTATCACAATTATTAACGTAAGTTAGAAAATTAATGAAATTTCGTCTAATTTTTTTATATATACGGTCTTATGAGTGCGCGTGTGTGTTCGTGAATTTCGATGCGACGATTATTGACGTTCTCGACGTTAATCTATTTTATGCTCCCTCTAATTTGTTCAATTGCCCCGATGTGCCACTTAATTCAAGTATTTTATCGCTCAGCGCAAACACCGATAAAAGTTACAGTTTCTTAATTTCAACTGACGCGCCGATCAATTTTTGAGCGAGCGCATCAATTTTTTTTTTATTTTAAAACTGAATGGTTTATACATTTCGTTTCATACGAACAATTTTTATAAACAATATGACCATTTGCATTCAAAAATTTTTATCTACTTTTTAGGGTACCTTGCAATTCTATAAAATCAAGCTTATGAATTTAAGGGGGGTTCCTGTTTTACCGATCGATGTTTTACTCATCGCTAGCGCAATTCTACATTTGCTTTGGAGTACATCTGCAAAATTTTACATGATTTTATGCAGTTATAATCGATGAAAAAAAACGAAAAATATCGATCGGTAAAACAGGATCCGATCACTCCATAACTTTATAAAAAACAATAAAAAGAATTCTACTACTACCTTATGAGCCTCGTACTCCCGAAGTGTCGGACATAATTAACGAACGCACACTCACATAATCCAACGTCTAAATTATTTCGAGAACTCAATAGCCCTATGATTTTAAAACAAAAAAAAATAAAAGAAAAAAAAGAATGCAATAAGGAGTAGTAGTAAAAGGCGTTTACCGCACGATGAACCGTAATGCCAGGCGGGGCTCGGAAGAGGAGGCACACATAAAGGAGCGCAAGAGGGTCGTATCGGGCCGATCTGGAAATGCGTCAGTCACGTTGATTGGCCGGGGCCGCGACAAATTGACGCGAAGCGTTAACCCGCGGCTCGGTCTGACATTGTGTGTGCATCGGAGTCGTTAAAGGCGCGCCCGGCAACCTTGAACTTTGTGCGCCTCGCGCGCGCCAACGGGAGACCTTGAGGGGCCGCTGACGAAGCGCCGCGTCTCTTAAAATCGCATAACAGACAAGCGCTATGGGTTCCCTTCCACGGGGGCGGCACTTTTACGCGCCCGGCTGCCCCCTCCCCCTCCCCATGCCACCCCCGTTCCGACCGAGAGGTGCGCGCGCACGCTCCGATAATTTATGCTCGCCGTAAATTCACCCTCGGTGCACGCCTTGTGTACGCGGTTGTTGCGTTTTTTATTTTTTTTTTTATTTTGGACTTTTTTAATGCGCTTTTTAACAGCTCTCGCGGATAATTTTCTGGACGCCTCTTTTTCGACGGCTGTCAATAAGCGGACGATGATTTGCGATCCGACGGTTTGGATATTCTTCTTTTCTTTTTTTTTTTTTTTTTGTTCGATTTTTTTTTCGCTCATTTTGAGACGATTGAGCGGGATTGGTACTTACTGCTAGTGGAATTCACTGGGACTCGTTGTAGATACTCACCTGAAACAAAAAAAAAGATGCTTGGTTAGGATATAATTACTTTGTTACTTTTAATTGTACTGGAAATGTCGGGAAGATAAATGTATATACATTGTATATTTTAGTCATTTTTCTATTACGTTTAATTAATTTTATTAAGTCTGTATATTTATTGATGTCATTAAAAAATGAATAATTCATATAATTAATTCGCTTCGACTTTTCGTAAAATAAATTAGATATTTAAAATATTTAAGTAAATTTTACGTACATTTGTATCTGTATACACGGTGATCAGAAAACACTCAGGAAAATAGTGCAGTCGTGTAGGGGATTAAATTCTAAGCACTTTTTGTCTTTTGGTATTTTGCGCAATTTTGGATAATTACCAAGTTATTCTTAATTATAAACTAAAATAATTATTCATCCAATCAGCGCCTGAGCTGATGACGGTGGGCGGGACTTAGTTTTTAATTAACAATAACTCAGTAATTATCCAAAATCGCGCCAAATGCCAAAAGGCAAAAAGTGTTTAGAATTTAATCCCGTACACGACTGCACTATTTTCCCGAGTGTTTTTTTGCTCACCGCGTATGTACATGTACACGTACATGTAATACGAATACATATACAGACACCAGGCTTTCACCCTGCCGCTCGCATTTCAATCCGCTTTTTACATGCGCGCACGAAAGTCAAAGTCCCCGCGACGTGCGGCCGAAAGTCGAGCATGCAAATGACGCGAGATAAGCGCCTCCCGTATAGAAAGTAAAGAGACGCTCTCCGCGTGCCATCTGCGCGCGCGTCGTGCTGCAGCCGCGTCCTCGCGGCCCTCGTGACATTTGAAGGAGGGGGACGCTTTTCCCTTGCAGCCGCGGCGCTCCATTTGATTATTTGATTATTTTGCACGGGGGAGAGCACACCCGGGCACCCGACAGCCTTTGATTGCACGCGGGGCACGACCACTGTGTGCGCTTTTTTTTATATATATATATATCTATATATTTTAACTTCGAAGCTTTGCTTCTTCGTGAGGCCACCGTTATAGAGAAGACAATTGTCTTCTGAATTTTTTACCTGACGCGTAAGGCTTTTGTTGTTGTTTGTATCGAGGAAGAAAAAAAAATATAAAAAAGACTATAAAATAATATAACTCGAGTTACATTTGCACGTACTTATGCGAGAAAAAAATGCATTTAATGCGTTTAATCGACGAAAGCCCCATTTTGCTCGTGCAGCATCCATCGCTCTTTATAGATTTCAAAGTTTTCAGATTCATTTCGATAATCGCGGTGAGCGCCTGGCAATTTCGCGTTAAATAATGTGCGCCGGTCAGGGATAATTGACGTGACGTAACGAGGATTTTAATCGAGTCCATTTGCACGGACTTTTATTTGACAAAAATTTTGCGCTCTGCCTGTGTGGGTCGTTTTGAAACGGCGATTAGCACTCGCGCATATAATACTTTTTTTTTTCAGCCGCAATTATTTATGCAACTTTCATGCACGCATTCGATTTCGCATTCTTAATTATGATTGAAGATAATTAATTTCAATCCGCGTAAAGAATTGGCACGAATTTTGCAATCGGCTTAACTTTGAGAAATCAACGCGGAAAGTAGAACGTAACGGTCTTTAATACCCCATTCGATCGGTAGATTACATCGCGTTATTTACATGCTTAATTGAACTTTTGTTCGCGAGGGCGAGGCGCTGCTAATATTATTTTTCGCCATTTTATTTGACGGAGAAAAAGTGAGTTATTTTAAAAATCGCGCGCCGGACAAAGAAACGCGCTCGTCTTTTTCTAGTTGAAGGCGTACGTTACTCTTTCTACTCTGCAATCTAATGTTTTTTCAATTATTGTACTTTTTGTTTGAATAATTTTTCTGCGTAATTTATTTTTATTTCGTTGCCTCGTGCGTCATAGCGTCGGTTTACGAAATTGTTTATTCAGGATGCGAAATTATTTACTAGAAAGTGAATCTGGTTGGAGTAGTCTGTATCCGGTTTTAGATAAAACTTTTCATAGCTGTTCCTGTAAAAATTACTATATTTTCTAAGTCATACTAAAAAATCTGAAAAAAATGCCACTTAACTACTTTATTTAAACAGTCTATAAAATATTTATGGAATGATACTGTAAAAAGTATTTTGTCCAAAATTAAGTAAATTCCGAAGACAATCAATATACATCAATCAATTTTTACTCGAACATTTCTCCGCGTGCTAAAAAAAAACTTAACAAAGATAAAAATCGATTGTCAGTTTGAGTTATTTAACCCGGTGTTTCATCGCTTTTTATCGCCGCCTTCGTTGCTCAGAGTTCGCCTAGATTCTACGTCTATAACTACATAAATAAAACTACAATACGTACTCAATTAAAAAAAAAATAAATAAAAAAAAAAAAAATAAAACTGCACGGAGCAGTCGACCCACCTCGTAAATTCCCGCGGCATTTTCAATTATCAACGTCGGCCAATGATTTCTGGCGCAAACTTTTCTCGACTCCCGTGCGGTACGCCGCTGCAGGAGCTAAAGGCTCGGGTGCACCACTCGCTAATTGCGCGCCGCGGCGTTGCAACACGGTGGCGGATCAAAATGAATACGTGTTGATTACGGTAAATGGGAAGATGTGGGGGAGAGGCCCCCGAGTGGCGGCGAACGTGACGAGAGGAAAAATCGTTATGAGAACCGATCCGGGACGAGATGCGCCTCATGCTAATGATATGTGTGTAAGTGGCTAATAATTGATCTCGAGGTGCGCGCCAATTCAACGGGAGATTTCAATTTTCTTTGTACTCACTCGGGACACTTTTTCTTACATTAGTAAAAAGCAAGAAACGTAAATGAAAATTTTGAAATTTCGAATGGTACTATTAATTTATTGTATAATGATATGTGTGTAAGTGCCTAATAATTGCGCTAATTCGACGGGAGATTGAATCTTCTTTGCACTCGGCTGCGATTTTTGAATCGGTAGAGAACCCCAGGAACACTTTTTTAGACTAGTACAAGAAAAGTAAAGATTTTATTTATTTATTTTTTTTTTGCTCTTTTGTTTAATTGTTTTATGCGCGATCGAAGTGCTCAGTGCGCTTTGATCATTGATACACGTGAGAACAGTTCAATGTTTTACATTGTTCTGTGTCTCTTCGGTCGATCTTTTAATTTTTTTTTCTTGAAGAAAAACGGCCATTCATTCGTCTCGGGATGGGAATTGTGTTTGGAAAAAGCTGAATACAAGAAGCTAATTAATTTTATGTAAAGTGCAATCTACATGAAATCTCTCGGTACGGCAAGTGTACGACTATAAATCTTTTTCCAACGCAAATCTTAACATTTGTATTTGCCAGGAATTCTTTACGATTCTGTTAACTAATGCAAGTTTGTACGAAAAATTGTGAATGGAATTTCGTTGCTAATTGGCGCGAACATTCAAAATGCGTATTTAATATTTGAATCTAAATAATTATAGATTCATTCATTTTTATTCACGGATTAATTGAATTATGCTGACAAAAGTTTTTCAGAAGTGTGCTAATAATAAAGTATCTAATATTAAAAAATTAAACCCTCGATTCACGTAAATTTTTGTTCTAGTGTCATCAAAGTTTCATCATTGAACGTCACAAAAAAAAAACAAATGGTAGTTCGAGGAAAAAAAATAACAAGTGACAACTACAAAATAGGAAATTTCGAAAGCAATGATTTAACGTACATCTGTTGTATCTTTTTTTTATATATATATATGAAAAATATTGAATAATTAAATACAAAAAAAGAAAGCAAATTTAAGGGAAATCACACAAAACGAAACTAATGAAATTTAAATTCAAATTTGCGAAGTTTTCAAGAACCACTCGTATCGTTTACAACATTTCTGCGACTTGAGTTTCTCAGAAGCGAGCAAGAAACTCGCAACGTCCATCATTCGAATCGCGCGCCATAATTTTAAAAGCCCCGGCGACTTTTTTAGCACACACTCTGCATCTCACGGATTAGCTCCGTGGCGCGCGTCAATAAAATCCGTCAAATAGGCGTTAAACGAGTCTGTTTTCCGCCAGCGAATCCTCGACGGACTCTCGAAAATCTCGCCTTGTAAGATCGGCATTGCGCAAACGCGATAAGCGCGCGAACGCCGCGATTCAAATGTATTCGCACGGCCGAAAAAGGGGAGAGGGGCCAAAATAAAAAAAAAAGAAAAGAAAAAATCAGGGGGGAGACTATATACGGGCACGGCGCGGGACTAATGGCCCCCGCACGCCGCGTCCTATAAGTGATATTTTCATTAGTCGGCTTGGGAAATCTCAGCGGTGGCCAATTTACGATGACCGCGCCGTTAAAAGCGCGGCCGGTAATAATCGCGATAATTATCCTGTTACGTTGCGTGCGTTTTGCAGTTGCGGTATTACACCCGACAACTTTGGAATCGCGCAAATACATATACATATATACACATGTACATGTACGTGATATCTGGAAATATATGTATATATATAGATATGTGTGTAGTCGGTGAAATCCTGGATTTTACACTCGAGCGTGCCCCGGTGGTATCGAATTAAGAAGATTTAGCTGGGGAATGGGGAAAGACGCGTGTATTTCTTTTTTTTTCTTCAATGTGCGTAATAATCGATCCAACATTGATTGTATTAATTCCCATGAGAGTGAAAAAATCACTCCAGCTGATTTAGCGTGTAGCAATAAATACCAAACTTATTTTCCTTCAAGATTTAAATAATTCACTTATTTTCTTATTTTATATGAACACAATTGTAATATTGACTTCAATAGAGTGAAATTTCACTCCAACAGTTTTAGCTTGTAGCGTGGCATGATCACACGATGACGGACATCGATCAACCCCATTCGAACAATACGGGCAGGCTCGTCGATCGATCGATCTCTCGCATATATCAAGTAATCCGCGCGTTTTAGCGCGGCGATGTTATCTACAGGCGCGCGCGTGTCGTTACGGATCGACATCTCGGGAAATTGCGCGCGATGATGTGGCTTAAGGGGGAAGGATTTTTTTTTTTTTTTTTATTTATCGTTGATTGGAAAAAAGTGAAAGTGGTGTTCACCTTCTGTTTGCGCGCGTTAAGACTGTGGGCGGGGGCGCGGGTTTGCTCTTACGATGAATCATCTAAGTGCCGTCTGCTGTGCGTCAGGTAAAATTGTTCCGGAAAAACTTAAATTGCAAAAGTGCGGTTCATTTTTTTGTGCGAGATCGATAAGAATATTGCGATCCATTAGGTGTTTTTTTTTTTTTTTTTTAACGAACGAATGATTTATCTTCTTTGATTAGAGATGAAAATTTGTCTTCGTAGTGTACTAAAAGTTATTTGATTCAAAGAAATATTAAACAAGTGTATGTACTATTAAAACTAATTTAAAATTATTAATTTTTTCTCTGAACGAATAAATATTAATTGAAGTATTAGTGTAGTCTGGTTCAATTTTCGATTCGAATGGCCAAATAATTCTGCATAATTTCTTGAACAAAACAGAAAAATTTAATCTCCGCAGATGATAATGAACGAGCATAAAATTGTGTCTGACCGGATCCGGTCCTTTTCTACTGCGCGTCAAAATTTAAGGGTTTTAAGTCGATGAGATACGTAGAATTGTGCTAAATTCTCCAAATTTCGTAATTATAAATACACTGAAAAAAAAATTGTTAATTTTAAGGTACTGATTTACTTCAATAGTATACTTATTAAATATTTCTTTGAATCAAGTAACGATTTCATGAATTTATTCGTTTCTAAATAAATTTAGTAGTTTAAAAAAAAAAATATTTTTTTCGCTCGATAAAATATTTAACAAGTATACTATTGAAATAAATATTTGCTTAAAATTAACAAAAAATTTCTCTCAGTGTAATATTGCGCGAGTTCCAAGCTTAAATAGCTCCGCCGAGTCCAGCCTTGCCTCGCGAGGCTCGAGGTACAGAAAAGGGCAAAATGAGAGGTGAAAAGCGTAGAAAATGTTAAGGAGCGACATATGTAGCTGTCCTGACCCTTTTAAGTCGTTATCTCCGTCCCTCCGTTTTCTCTCTCTCTCTCTCTCTCTCGCTCCTTCGCGGTGAGACGCAAGTGCGCGCGCATGCCCTTTTTGCGATAAATCTGCGAAATACGGTGCGTTTCTCGCGTGATTCAAAGTCTTGTTTATTGCTGCAAATGGAATTTCTCGTGTTAGCGACAGTAAACGTCAGCTCCTATCGCCGAGCACTCGCCCGTGGCTCCACTTATATTTCTCGCGAAAAATTCTAAATTTATTGAATATTCCTTTAGATACTTTGAACGTGTTCATTTCCATAGTCCAGGCTACACTTAAATTATTTTACTGCACGGCGCGCCAAAGTTTTGCTCGAGCAAATCGTCGATTCATTAATGATTGTTAACTTTACGCTTATAAAATGTACATTTATTATTTTTTATGTAATTTTTTTTAACAATATTATTGTATGTTTAGTTTGAACAATGTGAAATCAAGATTTACTCCATTTTGTCGAGGATGGAAGATCAATACAGAAAAGACATTTACTTTTTATTTATTAGTGCACTGATTATTATTTATTTAAGACTTTTTTAAAATAATTTTAAGACATTCCATTAACATTCTATTAATTTAATAAAAGATTAATTCGAATAGGCATCGATTGAAATGTCATAAATACATATCAAAATGTTAATTATCACTTAATTAGCAAAAAAACTTATTCATTATCTAATTGAAAATGCTTTCCCGTTGAACTTCGAAATCCTGGCGCCGAGCTTAAATAGGAGAATTTATGAAAAGTTCAGTGGCTCCTATTTTTTTTACAAAATTCACATTTGAATTAAAAAGTCCCAAATTTTTCTCATCACACTTACACCCCAATTTCACAAGCATCAAAAAGCCGAACGGTACTATACCCTAAAAACTGTAAACGTGGCTTGTGAAACTCAGTAAAAAAAATGTTATCTTCCTCGAACAAACAAAAGAGTAAACAAAAAAATACACAAAAAAAAGTCGCAGCAGCCACGCTGTGCGCCCGGTCAGCGCTCCGCTCCCTTTTAAGTCGCTATCTCCTGCTGGCGACTTATGACCGTCGGCGACGTCCCGCGGCGCGTTTCAGATCCCGAGGTACGCGCGCGCGCCCGAGGGGTCGAAACGCGCACGCGGAAATGTCTCGCGAGTGCTGTTTTTTTTTCTTTTCTTTTTTTTTTCGTCGACTCTTCTCCCACACCCGATCCGGGAGCCTTTTATTTTTTTTATCTCGTTAATTTTTGCTTGGTCCACTTGCACGCGCGGACAAACCCGTTCGCGCGCATTATGCAGGGCGAACGCAGCCAACGGTTTTCGCCGATACTGCGAAACGCATCCGAGGTGATTTTTTTTTTGTACTCTGAACTCCCATAATATATTTTTTTTAATGATCCTAGAAGTCTGCTGAAATTATATGATGCCTGTCCAGAATTACTCGATTAAACCATGCAGAATAATTAGTGGAACGTAATGATTACTCCTGTTAATTTAAAAACGAATTAAAATCGTTCTACCTACGCTTTTGAATATCCTCGACGTACTAGTAATCATTCGATAGCGTAGGAATTAATTAAATGAAAATGTAGACTGATTTAAAATTCAGGCTTATTCTATCTTCATAAAATTACAAAAATCACACGCAAACATTGTATAAAGTTTCAAATTCACCTCGCTATGGTAAAAAAAAATTTTTTCAATTTACCACAAGTCGATTTGCACAGGTATTACGATATCACCCGATAAAATCTTTATATTGTCAAAGACACGTCGACTTACCGTCGCCTCGGACACGCGGTGGACTGCGCACGAAAGCGCGACAAAAATTGAACGAATTATTGCATGATAAATCTGAACGGTATTTTTATATACTCAAGTACATTTGACACGAGGTAAGGGGGATTAAAATTATCTGGGTATAAAAGAAAAAAAATTTTTTTTTAGCGATGACTGAGTGTCGCTTTATCTGTAATCTTGTCAATTCTACCGGTGGATAATATGGGAGACAAATGGGGCGCGGATACATTGTGTAAGCTGCCGACGCTCGCGATGTAATAAATGACACTAAGCTCCGAGGATATCAGCGACAAAATTTTCTGCCCCACATAACTTGTAAGCTACTGCGGTCAAATTTTTTCTATTTACGTTTTTTTATCAAATTCCGAGACAATAAAATACGCGTTCCTGTTCTAATGTGAAAATAGGGTAAACCACTATTGAAATCTTTTATAAAAATAAAAAAAAAAAAAAAAGAGGTTATAGGATGCTGTAAAGTATTTTAAGGAGGAATTCAATTAAAGTGTTAAAGGATGAATTTTTTAGATCAAATTCGTCGAAGTGCAAAAAAAGTTTTTATATTTTTTAAAATTTTACTCTTGTACTTTAGTACAAGAAAAATATATTCCCCAAAATTTATTACTCTATTCACTATTATCACTATTATCGCTATATTAATTTCTCGAGCACAAAATCATGAATTTTGACACAAAATTCTTCTCTGCTTAACTGCATCTGCCTTAAAATATTTTTCGAAAATAAATCAGTCGTTCGAGTGTGAACATTAAAGCTACACCAGAAGAGCGGAAATTCCATCCGCAGCAAGTGCCCCGTTTTATCAATGCGCACACGAGCGACAATTGGCGAAAGAAGGCGCGAGCTTGTAAATCAATCGGCCGCGGCGCGTTATTATCCGCCAAACCGCGCGATTAAGATTTCAATGGAATAAACGCGCATAAGTCAACGTCGCGCGGTACCGCCATTGGCGCTGGGAGGGGTACGCAAAAACGCGCGGAAAGATAAATGCGCGTGACTTTTCCTGCGGCTCGTGTATATTTATGCACGACCGGGCTTATCGTCAAAATTTTACCGTTAAAAGCTAACGCGCCGAGAGAAGTGCGGTAGCACTTAATCTAACTTCTGACGCCTGATTGATCGTTCTAAGCCTTCGATTTTTAATTTTTGTAGTTATTTTCTCCAAATGAAAGTGCATTCTTCGTCGTTAATTTTGGATGATTTTAGTGAAATGTAATTAAGTGCTGATTTTTCAAAGTTTTATGTTTTCTTGTTTAAAAAGTATTTTTAAGTACACTGGCGAGGTAAAAGGAACCGTTACCTGAAAGTTACTTAGATTTTTTAGAAGGAAGCTGGTGCAGTCTAGTATTAGAAAACTTTGTACTAAAGAGATAGTAAAATTATTTTATTAAAATTGATTGTACTTTACGCAAGAAAGTTACTTCAGTTATAATTCTGATAAATTGTTAAAATCAGGATTACTAGAGTGTAGGAAGATTAAAAATTGACTTTTCTCTCATTCTACGTTATTTTTTATTGCAAATTTTATTGTAAATTAATTTTTCATTGATTCTGAACAAAGAGGTTCGTTATGTACGTAGCAACTGGATAAAATAGCTTTCTTTAATTTATTATTCAAATTTTGCTGTTTAATTGCTGCGTACTTTCACACCTGCAGCGATAATTGAATTGCGTGTACAAAGAGCAAAAGTGCAATTAGTATTACGACGAAACTTTTATTGTGACACTGTGAATACTGACACGAGGTATTTTCTTTCATTGTATCACTAATGTAGAAAGATAATAGCCGCGTGTATAGATTTTCGGTTGTCACTCTGTTATTATCATAATACTGGTTCTAGCGAGAGTTCATTTGTCACTCGGTTGACATAACTCAACAACTCAACTTTTCAGAGATGAACATTGACACGTGTAATAATAGATTTTCACTTCCTTTGTAATATTCAATTTGATACACATTATTTTTTCCCCACTTATACCTTGTGTATCACAGTAACCTACCGATGAGCCTTTTAAACAGAGGAAAGTTCCATTAGTCCCTTAAGGGGAGGTCAAATTCGACGGCATTCTTCGGTTTTCTCATCAATCACTGTACAGAATCATGTAAGATTTTGCAGACATATAGTAATCGATGAGAAAAACGAAAAATATCGATCGGTAAAACAGGATCCGATCACCCCTTAACATTATAAAAAACAATTCTACTATATCCTTACGAGCCTCGTACTCCCAAAGGGTCGGACCCAGTTTAGAAAATATTTAAAAAATCATAAAGAATAGAATTGAAAATCGGTAAAGTAGGACTCCGACCACCCCTTAATGGGGTTCTTCAGCTCTCAGAAGGTATTGGAAATGCACCAGGAAGTTTTCGCCCCAAAAAATAAAATCGCACACCACGCGAGCAGATTGACTTCTCTCCCAGAGATAACCGCGACCTACGAAGATTCCCTCCGGCATCCAGCCGCTCAAAGTGAATCGTTCTACCAAAGAAGAAAAGAAAAAGTGCATCGCGGACACGAGAGAGCCGAGAGGCCAGTTGTAAAAGTGTATCGCCGCGACGTCCACCTCGGCAATAAAGCATATCCCCCGGCGGTGCTCCACGCGCCTCTCCTAGTACCAGATACACAATGGCCAGTATCGGCGGCTCGAAAGGAGGAGGGTGGCCGGGGGGAGGAGGCGCACAAAGCGCAGAAACGAGATACGCCAGAACGCGGAAACGACTCGGCGAGTGACGCCGCCGCCCATTGTCGTCGGGGAGCTCCGCGCGCCCCATGTATTATATATACCCGGAGGGACCCGCGGAGGGCCCGCGGTGTAGCGCGTCGTAAATCGGCTGTAGCCGGAGCCCCGGACTCTTTGCGCGCGACGAGTTACTTCGCACCGGGCGAGAGCCACGCTCGTTCGGGCTTTGTGCCTCGAGTCGATGGCTTTCCGCTGCAAAATAGCCAATCGTCAAAGCTCCGCTTTTCAAAAGTCCGGGAGAGTGCGATTGTAAATTTTGCCTCGCCGAGTGCTCCTCCTCGGCGACGGATGTGTGGAGATTCCGGTAAATAAAAGAGGAGAGGAATGTTTACGCGGGGAGAGGCTTTGCACATCGTTCGAAAGTGTTTTTTTTTTCTTCTTTTTTATGGTCGCTGGCACTTTTGCTTATTGAGGTTCTATTTATGCTTTTTGAATTTTGACGTTTTTTTTTTGTTTTTTTAAAGAGGTAATTTCAATAATCTCCATGATTGCAATATGATTTTAAAGTATTCTTGTATGTTCGTGCGAAAATTGGAAAATTCACGTTCGTGAATTCTAACTATTGTGTAAATGACTCGTATCTTGGCGATCATGTGGGTGACCAATCTGAATTACTTATAAAAATTGTTTGATAATAAAGGCTTTTATAAAAGAGGATGTAATATAATCACAACAATAATCACGTCACAACAATTTATATTTATTCAAAATTGAAAAATTGGCGTTTTCGCATCCTAATCCTTATACGTATAAAGACCAAGCGATCAATCATGTTCGCGAATCTTGAAGACCAATCAAAATCATTTATTAAATTCTTAAAAAAAAAATAAGTTCACTACTTGTTTAAGAGTTGATGATGTTTTATATATTAAAAATTGTCTTCCAATCCTACAATAAAACAATGGTGACCAATCACACGTTCTCGTATCTTGGTGACCAATCAAAATCATATACTAAATACTTGAAAAAAAAGAAGTTCACTACTTGTTTAAGAGATGATGATAAAATTTTATATATCTGAAGGAATCCTCATCCTAATCCTCGTATAAAAAGAAAACAGGTGACCAATCAAAATCATGTATTAAATTCTCGAAAAAAAAGTCTACTACACATTCAATACGAGATGATGACAATGTTTTATACATTCAAATTTGAAAACTTCGCATTTCCTCATCCTAATTCTCATATAAAAAAAACAAGTGACCAATCACGTTCTCGTATCATGTCGACCAATCAGTATAATGCCCAATAAAATCCACGATTATTTTTTAAAGAGACGAAGAGTAAGTGCGTGAGATACGTTATAATCGTCATTAAAGGGTAGGCCAAAACAAACGAAAAATAAAAAAAATCCTGATTTTTAAAAGCTGGCTGTTGGTAATCCTGCGGCAAAAAAAAGTCGAGCCTCGTCTTATACCCGCGGCACGTCTAAAATAATAAGCCAAAAGGGAGTAAGATGAGGAGCCGCTCTTTCTCGCGAAAGGCGCTCGTAAAAGGAGCTGCGGCCTCTCTGCGCCTCGCCGATTTCTTTTTTATCAGCAGCCGTAAGCGCAGCTGCCTCCGACGGAGGGAGTCTCCCCTCGCGCTCGGAGTTAAATCCGATCCCCAAGTAACTGCCAAGCAGAGTTCGGAATCGCTGCTCTTTGCCCTTTTTACCTTTTCTCGCAGAATTTTTTTTCCGGTTTTTCAGAATTGAAAAAAGAACCTTTTTTTGAAGTGCCTTTTTTATCTGCGGTTGCGTTTTCAACGATGCGGTAGATTGTCTCAAAATTTTTTATACAAAAGTTGCTCACGATTCGGTAGAGAATTTTTACACTTCAATCAATGAAAATACTTTTATTCGAATGCAAAGCGTCAAAGGGATGAAGCGAATTTAAAAACTGTCGACGTTTCAAAATTTGCCCGCGAAAAAAGGCCATTTAAATTCTGCAACATTTCCTCATTAGCGAGACCAACTGTTAACGGTAAAAAGAGGAAGAAAAAAAAGAGCAGCGGAAGAGCGCCTGCGAAGGAGAGGAGCAAACAGCCCCAAATTGAGTGAGGCGATGGAGAAAAAGGCGAACGGAGAAAGCTGATAAAGGAAACGGGAAAACGAGAAGTTAAAAGGGAGCGAATGTTTGAGGAGAGAGAAAGACACTGGACACTCACTTTTATCCTGTTTCTTATCCTTCGTACCGCAGCCTCCGTCGCTTCGCCTCACGCAGTCCGACTCGTCGTCCCCTGCTGCAACGAGAAATAAAAAGGATTTTTATTTTTCGCGTCCTCCTCTTTTTTTTTTCTTTTTTTTCTCTCTTTCGCTCGGCGCCTTTAAAATGTTGCGTAAGAGGGCGATAGCGTTCATTAAAGTTTTCGGCCAATCTGCGTTTTCTTTTTCTCCGGCGGAGACGCAAAAACAAAAAGGATTTATGCAGATGTTTGTATTGCGTGTTGAGGCGTTACCGTAATTGGGTGTTAGGCTGTTTTTCTCCTCATTAATTTAGCCGGCGGCGAATTTTTTTCACTTTTCTTTTTTATCTCGCTCGTTTTTAGTAATTAATGTAATGGTGCGACGCGTTTTTATTTTTAATTTTTTTTGCCGTTATCCGTCGAATATTTAAAGTCTTACTAAATTTTTTTTCTTTTTTAAACGAAGACGGCCTGAGATAAGGATTATTCGATTGCAAAAATGGAAGGTAAAAAATGGAGCGTGACGCAAGAGATGGTGAAATCGTGATAAAGCCTAATGGAACTTGACGTTCGCTATCGATCAACTAATAAAATAGAGAATTCAATCGAGCCTGGTCGCAAAACTCTGGGGAACAATAATTTTCAATTATTTCAATTTACTGAAAGCCTGGAAAATTCTGTTGCAAAATTTTATCTTGACGATTTCACTTGTCATCCTGATGCTGTCATCCTTGTTGCTTTTAGACAAACTGACCGTGAAATCAGTAGAAAAGGGTTAATGCGACGTGCTAAAAATTAAGAATTAAAAATTCTAGTTAAAATTCTTTTGCCCAGGACTTTTCACACGTATTGCACTAAATTTGACCACTCGTAGTTTAAAAATTGGAAAAAGTGCACAGAAGCTACGCAAACTTGTCCATCGTATATTCCGCGATGAAAAACACACCAAGACGATCGCAAAGCTTGGGATCCAAAGCCTAATAATGAGGGTCAATTGAAGTCAAGTCGGCAGCTGCATGAGCTTGCGATTTCCTCGAGTCCTCGCGGTTTCATTATGCCTCATCGACCGGATTATCTCTTTGACTCGCGGCTGGGGTACAGCAAGGACAACTCGCGGATGTAAAATTGCATCGAAGATTATTTGATTTAGGATCATCGTGTTTGACAGTTAAAGCTTTTTTATTGATCGCGCGCACTAAAATCTTTACGACTGATTTCTATTAATCCACGCGTCCGTTCAATTTGTAGGAAATTTTTTTACGATTTACGTCCTTAAACGCACTCGCCAGTTAACCTTTGCGCCCCTGAATTGTGCTTATTTAAAATCGCACGATTAACGAACAAAGTAATTTGATGTAATAATTCGAATCCACCAAATTTGATCGATCGATCGAAACTCACTGAAATGGAAAAATGAGCAAAATCCTACTTTCTCACGCTGGTCTCGAAAAAATCGTCAAAAGCCTCATTACTAATTACACAAGCGCACCCAAAAAAAATCCACGGAGTTTTATCGGACCTCGTATAAATTATTGCCAGCGGAATTTCTGTCGCGCAGCCGCAGGAGTGGACGAAAAGGGGAGCGGAGGGCGGTCGGCTCCAACAGAGAGATAAAAATCGCTTGAATTTGGCGCGCGTCTCGTTGCCGAGTGCGGGCACGTACATACGGGAGGGTCCAAAGGGCCTCGCGGCGGGAGGCGGGGAATACCCAAAAGGAAACCGACGTTTATGTTTGGCGAATTTTCGGGGCTCCCGCGCGCTCCTGCAGTGCTTGACCGATAAGGAACTGCCCGTTGGACGGAAGGGGTGGGAAGGGGTGGCGAGCGCGGGAGGTGGAGGGGAGAAGGACTACCGCGTTAACGACTTCCAGGAGGGATTCAACCTCCTCAGGAGGTCAGGATGGTGATGCTAAATTTTCATAAAAATTGTTATAGTAGATGAGAAAGGAGTGATAGTCTTAACAAACGAGAATTTTTTGTATATTAAATTAAATATTGTATATTAAAAAAAAGTACGTTTTTCAATGGGGCTGAAATTTAGTAAATTGTAGGTTAGAAATATAAGGCGCTGAAAGCGTTGTACACACGGCAAATGAGGAAATGCAGATACGTCGGTAATTTAATTAGCGAGCGTAAATTAAAATTACATGCAATCTGCGTAATCTCCACTTCTTGCTTTCCTTCTCACCGTTTAAAGTGACTCGCTCCTTCATCAATTGAATAACATTTCAAATGCCTTACATTTCAATGAACAGCTTGGAAAAAAAATTTTGCACAGTTGCAAAGCTTCTTAAATAATTTTTCCCCCAAAATAATGTATATTACCACTGTTTTATTGTTTCTACATTATCGCTCGAGCAAAAACGAACTGCGAAATCCTTATACGAATAAATACTTTAAAAATAAGTGAAGTTTGAATACTGTAAAAAAAGAGTACTACTAGCAACATATTTTATGTGAAAAATCGCGTGAAACATCTATTCACTTATGAAACGTCACTATTCACATTTTCCAAGTGAATCTCACAGACCCTTAACCTTTTAACGCCGCGCGTATCAAATATGATACCATAACCTAGATTTATATTTCCATGTTACTATATTTTCATTTTGTTAATTTTTTTTTTAGAATGTCTTCTTGGAAGTACAAATAAGTACTATTCGATTATTATTCGCCTGTTTATGTAGTAAAAATTTATTAACAACAAATAATTTGTTTTAGTACTTTCTCTTTATTTCTAAACAAAGAAATTACATTTAAGATCAAAGTGTGCGGCATCAAATGGCGAAGAAATTCCTCCAAAGTAGCTGAAAAATCGTAAAAAAATGTTTTCCAACGAGTCCTCCGAAAAAATCCTCCCCGTTAGGATCGGGTCACGAAAATCCGGCTTTCCCAAGACTCCGCAGCAGCTTAGAAATCCAAAAGCTACGTGCACGTAGAGAAACGAGAGTCCATTGTCAGCGACCTAAAGGAGAGCCGGTGCTCACGCTCCTCGGGGATCCGTCGCGCCCGGAGAAATTCGCGCGCGCGCGCGATCCCCATAATGGCGCTATAGAAAATATATGGAGTAAAGGAAGGCCTGTGCTCGCGGTGCCCCGATAGAGGCCAAAGGGGGGGGGGCAAAGAGAGCAACTCAGCTAATAAGAGTATCTTTCTGGACGCTCCGCGAGGTGAGGGGAGGGGAGGGGGTACAGAGCTCCGGACGGGGGGAGGGGGGAGGAGGACGCGGGGGAAGCGCCGAGGATGGTAGGCTCGAGCGGGTGGCCTTGAGCAGGTCATCACCTCCGGGGCCGTCGCCGCTGCCGCTCGCGCCGGACCATCTTAACTTCTTACTCCTCGGACCTCGTTCTTCTTCTTCTCTCCCTCTCGCGCCGGCGCGTAGCCCGCTGAGGCGCGCGCGCTTCGCTTTCTTGTTCCTCTTCGGATTCTTCCTCTTCTTTTGCGCTCGGCGGCGGCGTCTGGCGCGCTGCTCCTCCGAGCGTGTGTGTATAAATAAATATATACGTGTGCATGTGTAGAAATAAATATATGTGTGTGTATGTGTAGAAATAAGTATGTGTGTATGTGGGTATGAGTGTAAACGTGAGGCCACGCTACTCCGGGTGTACATGTACAGGCTGCTCCCTTTTAGCCAGCCGGCCCTTTCTCCCGGACTCGCGCGTTCAAGCAGCCTGCTGCAGGCCAGCACATACACACACACGCACACGCGCATGAACACACATGTATATTCAAGCTCCCACACACTGCACCCACGTACATTCAAGTTCCGAGACATAAACAAGCACTTACACATTCAATATCGCACAGACATACATACTGAAGCTCGTACACATTCAAGTTCCGACACACAAACGCACGCATCCGCACGCACGCTCAAACTCACACACGTTTAAGTTCTGTCACACAAACGCACACAAACGCAAACATTCGCACGCACAAAAAACACACAACACCCAGAAATGCGGATTGCATAAACTTGCTTTGAGAAAGCATCTTTTTGATCTCGACTAATTTACTCATGAATTTATTTATTTATTTATTTAACTTTTAATTTATTATTGAGTCTTCCCGTACGCATTTTATTTATAAGAGTGCACATCCTCTCTTAAAAAAGTGATGAGCGGATGTTGCTAAGCCTCAGAAACGTGAACTTGATCGGTTTGTAGGTTAATTCCGGACATTGAAAATTTCTAACCTCAAAAATGAATCTCGAATAAGCAGTAAAGAAAAGATAATTTTGCTAGTGTAATTTATTAGCATGAACAGTGTATGCAAGTGCGTTTTTTTTCTGTAAATTCTATTGTACATTTTTATTATAGTTTACAAATTGTTCTAGCCATTTCGATCAATTACCGACTATATTTTTACTTAAATACGCCTGTGACGTTATATTGCACTCGAACATTGTACATTTATTCTCTTATAAATTTATCTTCCATCGCGAATCCTTAACTTTGTGCAAATATCGCAATTTACAATAAACAACCATTCGATTTTATTACACACATACACATATACATAAATTCACACTCGAAGCACCGCTCGGCGAGTGTTGGCGCTTGGATAAATAAAAGCGAGAAAGAGAGAGAAGGAGAGGAAAGCAAAGTGGAGCGGAGTACAAGAGAGAGGAGGGACTTTCCGGCGAGTAAACGCTTTTACGATTGGCGCTTTCGAGCGTTAATCACTTCCGATGAGCTTTCGTTTTTACTTTCGCTTTTGCCGCGCAGCCTCGTTTGCCGAGGCGAGCGCTGTTATTAAGGGTTGCTTCTCTCGCTCCTCTTTTATCCCGCCAGCCGAGGGATTTTCTTGCCTTTTAAGCGAGCGCGCGCTATTTTGCTTCTTTTGGCGCTTGGGCTTGCGCGCGCGCGCACGCGCGTTTGCCTAAACAATTACGGCGCGTTACCTCGCCGGCGCGCCGCTGGAACGGCGCTTAAAGTGGCCATTCGCAGCTGAGAACACACCGAAATTGATTCGAAACTAGTCATTTTGCAAGTGCGATTGGAAACGCTATCTTGGCGTTATGAACCACTTTATGCGCTTATTTGTTTTCTAATTGTCAAATATCAATTCATTTTTTTATGTATTGGCTTATTTCGTAATATAATAAACATGCTTTTATTTATATAGCATTTATTATATTCATTATATTAGGATGAAAATGACTTTCTTTAATAGTTCATGCTGATTATTAAAACTTTATTTAAAAACTTGCATTTCATCAAAGAAAATTAGAGGTAACTTCTACTAGACGGAGATAGTAATCTATAAAAAATATTTTTGAATTTTTTTTTTGTTTTTGGTAATATTTAGTTACACGATTAAAATTGTCTTGTAATTTTTCAATAAAGTAACTAAATAAATAAATAGAGTCCATACTCCATTAAACATCATTTCTACATTTATTTACAGACAGAAGCAAAAGAAAAATCGCAACAAAGAAGTCCGCGCGTATATATACACATAAGCATTTATCATAATATTCTCTTCCTGCGCAGAGTAACAATTAAAATTTTTCTACAAGCCGTAAGAAGCTGCGCATTAAAAAAGGCGCACTCTCCGCGGCAATGATTGCCGTTCATTTAAGAGCAAACTGGTCTGAATCACTCCGATACATAGAGTCCCGTCCCCGACGCACGTCGCACCTAAGAGCCGTGAAAAATGGCGCGCATTACGACTGATAAACGCGGCGTCGATCCCCGATGACAAAAAAAAATGAAAAACTAAAAAAAAAGTATATAAAGGACAGAGGAAGCACATCCTCCCCGGAGCCTTCCCCCGCTAAACGCCGTCCGCTCACGTCCTTGCCTCCCTCGTCCGCTATAAATACGAGCGCCCGCCCCCCCTCGAGGCAGGCCCAACTAAAACAATATTTATCATTATAATTATAAGTTGGCCATCCGTGCGCGGCAGCTCACGAGCGCGCGAGCTCGTGCCCGCCTCCCCGCACGATCGCGACGCGCGCGCGGCTCTTCCCCGCGGCAGGCCGTCGCCAGATGCGCGCCGGACAATTTATATCGCGCGCGAGCGCGGGGGGATCCCTCGGAAACACTATACTTTCGGTATTTGCCCGCAACAATGTCGGCGGGGAGATTCGCGCCGCCAGTGAAAAAAGGACGCGGCGGTGACCCTGCGGATGGTGCGCGTGGCCTGCGCCGAGAGAAAAGTCTAGTGAAAATTACTAGGCTGTTTTGCAATGTAGGGACCGACGCGAAAAGATAGAAAATTTTACTAGGGAGTGCAGGAAAATGTTCTAGATTTACTATTAATAATTTTAACGCGAGTCTAGTAAAAGTTTCTATACTTTCTAGTTAATTTTTTTCATTGTCCAGTCTGGCCCTGCGTTAGAATGTGGTATAGTAACTTTTACTAGAACTTGCTTATGCTTTCTAGTTAAATTTTTTCATTGTCCAGTCTGGCCCTGAATTAAAAAAACTAGACTAAGTTTACTAGACTTGCAGTAAATTTTTCTATTGTTTCTAGTAAAATGTTTTGATTGTCAAGTCTGTCCCTGCGTTGCAAAATAGTGTAGCAATTTTTACTAGACTTTTCTCTCCCTGTATGGTGCAGAGAAGCCTCCTCGCGGGCCGACGACTTTTTTCTGACGGGGATACTGTGTACGACCGCACTGTGCGTTTAATTGGAGAAAAACTTTTACAGGAAGTTGTCGGATTTTTTTTATTTTATTTTATTTCATTTTACTTTCGTGGACGATGTGACTCGCGAGGGAAGAGATTTATTTCATTGGCGAAAATCTGCTTTGGCACGCTATGTTGCCTTTTATGATAAAAGGCATTTTGTTTTTTGCTTCTTCCTTGAATTGTAAAAAAGTTTCTATAAAAACATATTAGAAGCTTGTTTTCCGTCTTTTCGAATCGTTTTATGATGCTTTTTATGAAAATGTCAGTATGTACGTTTGTGTGAATGTGGCCATCTATTAGTAACGCGATTAATAATTGCTGCACCGATCGATCGTTTAAATTTTTTTTCTTGTTTTTACAGTCGATGAGACTTGCGAAGAAAGTGAAAACTAGTCGTTTCGTTGGAGAACATTTATTTTGCTACGTTGACACGTTGCATGCTGAGTTTAGTAATAAAAGGTTTAATAATGAAAATTATTATTGTTCCGAGAAATTTTTCTGTAAAAGTTTATTATTTTTCTAGCCGATGAGACTTGCGAGGGAAGAAATACATTTCGTTAGTCAAAATCTATTTTTGTAACTAAGGATGCTGCGTGCTGCGATTAGTAATAAAATTTATTTTGCCGTTTTCTGTAAAATTATTATTTGCAAGGTTTTTCTACAAAATTTTTTTTTTGAGACTCGCGAGGGACGAAATTTATTTCGTTAGTAATAAAAGTTACTTTGTATTTTTTTAATAATGGAAATTATTGTTGTAGCGAGGGATTTTTCTCGCGGAATTTACGAGGATTTTGCCATAAAAGATACAGGGGGGAAAAAACGTAATAGTGGGACGTATAACCATAGTACTTGATTTTTATGGGAAATCTCGTAAAAATTGCCGTGATTTCTCAAGAAATGTGCAGTAACTTCCCGTTAATTTTCTTAAAAAGTTGACAGTCCCACAAATAGTTCCTCGATGACGCTTTTTTACGGGGAAAATTCACCGGTGCATCAGATTACTTATGAATTATTTCTACGAATTAATCCGTTAACTTACTACGTAGACCAAATTTTATTAACATTATATTATAAAATTGCATTTGTTTAAACAATTTAATTTAATTTATATTAAGATTACCGTAAACATGTAAATTATTAATAATTCATTAATAATCATAATTTACGTACGCCGATGAAATTCGCTTCCAGTATTTGCATTAAAATTCATGCAAATTTTTTTACAGTGTAACTATCTTCCCTATTCGGGGGGAGGGGGGAGGGGGAGCGTATCTACTTAGCGAGTGGATGATTAATCCTCGGCCGAAGTCGTACGTGCGTATATACCCTCGAACAAACGAATAAGGCGGCCACAAATCACGCCGGAGGATCGGGGGCGCGCTGCACAACACCTCGGCCGGGAAGAAAAATTTCCCGGCCACGCTAATTACGCCCACGCGCCTTATCTCGGTGCATGCGCGCTCGCGGCGAACTTTTAAAAGCGCCCGCTTATAAATCAGCGGCGCGTGAAACAAAAAAATAAATAAATAAAAATAATGACCGATCGCGTCATCGTTAAACTAATGGCCACCGAGAAAAATGCGCGTAATGCGCGCCGAGATTAATTAGCGAATAGCGCATAGTGAAGAGAATAGCGAGAAGGGGAGATTCGCGACATTTTTTTTTGTATTACGTATTTTCTATATTTCATCATTTAATTATAACTGATTCATGCCCTTAAGTCTCTTGTTAACGAAAATTAAATTCGTCACTTAATCGTACATTATTAACCAAAAAAAAAAACGCAGAATTTTTTTTCACCAATGCTGATAAGAACTGATAAGAAGTCACGTAAGAATTTGATTAAGAAACACGATTTCACGTAGGCGTAAAATATATATTTTTTTTCCATTCAACATCTCACTTATTCACGCGTAGGGAGTGAATTCGTCAGTCTATTTTCCCAGCAGAAAATTGTGCAAAAGGGAACGTGTGCGTACGGCGAAGTGTACACACTTGGGAAAGAGCGTGGAGGGCTATTTCAAAAGAATTTAAAAAAAAAAAAAGAAAAATTTGTAATCGCTCGAAAAACACCTGGCGGTAATCGTGGCAGTGGCAAAACGCCGGTTAATTAGTCGAAATACATTGTTTTCGCGGAGCGAAAAAAAAAAGCGAACGAACGAAGTTGCGCGTATAGGCGAAACCGCGTGCGTGCGCGAGTTTGGCCGAAAATAAAAAAAAAAAAAAAAAAAAGCAGCGAAAGGACGGGGGGAGGTCGTTCGAGTTAGAGTAGCGACTTAAGTGAATGAGAAAGATAAATATAATAATTACGGCAAATTGCGGCCTGCCGCTGAAAGACGAGCCGGCCGCGAGGACGAAAAGAAAAGAGGGGAGGAGGAAGAGCGGACCTTTTACCGAGCTATGCGGAGCCAAGCGCATACCTTTGGCTCTTTCACTCTTTGAATATCCGATCTCTTTTTTTTTTTTTTTTTTTTCTCTCTTCCTCTTCGTTTTATCTTTCTCCGTGTTCTCGGACTGATTGGTCCGCGGTTCCACGGTTTTTTTTTAGGAGTCGATTTAGACAAACGTTTCTGAGGATTATTTGTGTTTTACAGGCTTCTTCTTTTTTAGCAGAGTGTGGTATTTATCTTAATAATTTTTATTTTCAATTAAGAATTGCAAAATTCAATCATTGTTAGGCTTAATTTTTTTTTGTAAGCTTGCTCGCTTCAATGAACACCGAATGTACTCGAACATTTTATTATACAATCGTTACGTTGTGGTCGATAGATAGATATAATCGGTAAATTAGAATAATTAGTTTCTTTAATACTGTTATTATGGTTGTAAAAGAAATGTTAAACATTTTTCTTTAATAAAAAAAAAACATGCAAATTTGATTGCTAAAATAGGGTGCAGTTTTGTATGATGTTCCCATTCTCCCACGCAGCATTGGCTAACTTACGCAAACGCAAACTAATCGGAAAGCGTAAATATAATAAACTCTCTCAGAAATACTTGACTTGAGTGTTGTTTACGAGGAGGTCAGAGAATAAGAAATTTTAGCTGACTTATTGATTACTTACTATTTTGCAATTCAAAAAATTCATTGAATTCCTTTTATTCATAAAGAAAAAGTGTATTTAAAAATGTAGTAAAAATGTAATAAAAATAAGAGGATATAATTTTTTTTAGATCATCAAAAGAACATCTTTTATATATATAGTAATAATGGGAATATAATTAGTGCATTTACACCCCTATAGCCGAATTTCGAATTTTCTTAACAGGAAATTCCGACCAAATGTGGAAAATGTGAATAGTGACATATTTTATGTGAAAAATCGTTCACATAATTATCATGCGAACGACTTTTCACTTATTTAGAGAGTAAATTAATCTTCCCACTGAATCAGTAAACGATCGATCTACCTAAAAACCAGTAGCAAAATTGCTCGACTCCATCCCCCTCGCCATAAAAAAAAAAAAAAAAAAATCTCATCTCCGCGGATCATTTCGCGATCTCCAATAATTCGCACCGCTTGAAACAATAGCGCCGATGACTTTTTACAAGCGGAGCTCCGTCCGTTACCATCGGCGATTCGCCCGAGCGGCTTCGGTCGCGCAACGTGAGAAAAAGTCATTCGGCATAAGGCAAACTCAAAGGCGTATTCTCTTTCGTCATCCTCGGCGGCGGCCGCGTCCATTATCCCTGGCAGCCCCGGGACTCCTTTTTTCCATCCCGCTGCCGCCGCTAACCCGCTTTTTTTTCTCGCGCGCTCGCGCGAGCGGAATTACCATGCGCCGCGCACGCGAGAGCGAATGTAGGCTAGACGGTTTATGGGCCGTAATTTTGCGCTCGCGGGGAATCCCCCCTTGCGCGCATGCGCCCAACTTTCCCGAGTTTTTTTTTTTCTTCTTCTTTTACCCGCTCGTGCCCTGTAAACGCCGAGAGCCTATATGGTGTGCGCATCGTCGGCAGTTGGAAGATTCTTCGATTTTTTTTTTTTTTATTTAACGTTGCTTTATTTGGTGCTAATCAGCGATGGAGGTCTGCGATGTGTTTGCGAACAAAGTGCATGTGAATGTGCAGAGGCGCTTTGCGTGAATCGGGAGGGACCGGGATTTGAAAATTCGCGCTAAATCAGCTGGAGTGGAATGGAGAGAAAATTTAATATTAACTTTATTAGAGTCAAATTTTCACTCTATGAAATATTAACTTTATTCGAGTCAAATTTTCTCTCTATTAAGTATTAACTCTATTCGAGTATCGCAGACGCGATTAATTTTATTCCCCACTCAATATTAAAATTTGCCGGGCGTTTCGCGTCCCCCTACTTCAAACAGAAAACTGCCATAAAACACGGTAATCGCAGTAATCCGACAATAATCCCAAACAAAAAACTGGAGCACCGGCCAGGTTGCACACGAGAAATTCTCAAAACTATAACTCTACGAAAAAAAAAAAATATATCGCTCGTCGATCGTAAAAACATTTGACAAACAACACTTACGGTGTACAGGTGTACACGCGCTGCCACCGTCCAACTGCAATCGTAAATCAGGCTCACCTGCAGCGCGGCATCGACTTGACTTTCCACTTAAAACGCAATACGTCAAACGCGGCTGCGCGAAAAACCCGCCGAAACACCACCTCCAATCCTCTGCGATTCGCGCGCACGCATATATATATATATTTCTTCGCGCATATATATAGTCACGTATACGCACGCATACGCACATAATTCGCAAGAAATTTTATACATGCAACCACTGTAGAAAGTTAAAAAAAAAAGTAGCTAAATTCGAAAAAAAAAATTAGAAAGAAGGGAAGAAAGGAGAGGATTGCCGCGCTCATCTCACTCGAGTGCTTTTGCTTGTAGCCCGGCGATTTGGGGTGAAAATAAAGGCGCGGGCGCGCTATCGGCAGCGACACGAAATGTGACTTAGAGAACTCGCGCGACTAATCGCGCCCGCGCATCGGCCTCCTAATCTTTACGAGCCTCTAACCCCCCCCCCCCTTGGTTTTAGATTTCCCCCTTTCTATCTTTTGTTTCGGCCGCGCGAAATGATTTACGGCGCTCGTATATGCGGGATTAGACGCGACCTGCTTCCGGATTTCGCCTCGCTCGATTCGCTCCTTCGATTCTGGTATCCGTGCGAGCTTTTACTTTTGGCTACACGGAGAGAAATGTTACAGTAAAAATTACTATGTTCCGTAGGAACTGTGGGATATACTTAATTTATGAAAATTTTTACTATAAAAAATACTAATATACAATTTCTACTATATGAATAGCAATTCTTAGTTTTAATGAAATCATTACTTGATTCAAAGAAATATTTAATAAGTACTATTGAAGTAAATCATTTCCTTAAAATTAAAAAAAAATTTTTAGCGTACGGAGTATAGTAATTTTTACTATAAAATTTCTCTCCGTGTAATCCACCGATAAGGGAAATTCGATTTGAGGTGCCGCGCCGGGCCGAGGAGGAATGCGGAGTCCGCGGGATTCCGCGTGCGCTTTCTAATGCATCGAGAGAGCGGCTTTGGGATATTTTTCTAAAAAAATATTGTCAAAAATAGTTGAATTATGCGCCGCGGCGCGCTCAGATAATGCGAGCGTTTCTCGGCAATAAATAGCTCGGCGGGCGATTCTTGCGTAATGCCGGGATATTTTCTAAATTGTTCGCAAACATTTCTGTGGAAATTGTATATGCAAAATGCGCGGGTGAAAAAAAAAACAGGCGCGAAATTTTTAATCCGCCGGTTGAATTATGCTAATTGACTTTTGCCGGAAGTTGCAGCTTCGTCCGTTAAAGTCTGCGCGAGTTTTTTTAAAACGTAATGTTAGGGCCAAGTTATGGGAAGCATGCGGTGCGCGTTTAATTTAAATAAAGTGCCGTCGCTTTAAAACTGCGTATAATTACGTAAATTTAATTAAATTTAAAAAAAAAGGGAAGAATTAAGACAGTTTACTTTTGGACTAAAGAGCAAAAAAAAAAAAAGAAATGAAGTTTAGCAGCGGACAGAAACGCGAGACTGGCGATAAATCGACGCTTTATTTCGTAATCCGTGTATAAAATATTGTTTTATTGATTCGCGTGTAAAAATGATTCTTGGAAGATTATTATTGCCCTAGTTTCGCATGGTCGCTTGAAAATATACGCTTTTTCCGCGAATTTTTCGCGCTTGCAAAAGTTGCGTTACCGTTTGTCTTCAACTCGAAGTACCGAGAAGATCATTTTCTCGAAATACAATCAAAATTTATTTTGAGTGTGCGGTAAATTATCGTCCCGAGCGAGTTTCCACCTTCGTAAATAAGTTTAACCAAGTGCTAAAAAAAATAAATGTGCATTCTTTATGGAAGTATCATTTCGCGCTAAAGTAGCTAAATCGTAAATTTTAAAGTGTCATAAATGAAAGTGCTCTCTCATTTCACGCCGACGCCAAAAAGTGTAAACATCCATGAAATTACACATCATTGCACAACACAGAATCAAAAAAAAATCGTTTACTCAAACTCCTTAATGAAGTCCTCAAGCGCTCGCCGGGCGGGACATAAAAGATTCGGTGGCGTCGATCCATCAACTCAAAAAAAAAAGAAAAAAAAAAGAAAGTCGCTCGAGGACGTAAGGATCATCAGCGATCGGAACAAAAGGACCACCTCGCGGAAAAAGACTTGAAAATGGAGCTTTCGCAATGTCGCAAGGATCCCGCCGGACGCGCGAACAAAAGGAGGGAGGGGGCGTGGGCGAAGGTCGATGTCAAGGGGCCAAAAAAAAAGAAAAAAATGAAAAAGAAAGAAGCCGCGAAATTGTAGAATGGCCCCGTGGACCGCGAGTCCCGTTTTTTCGCCTCCGCCGACGCGGCTATGACTAATTTTGACGCTCTCTTCTTTTCTCTCGCGAGCCCCGCGGTGAATGGAGACGAGGAACTGGTGCCGACTTTTTTATTTGAGCTCCAGTCGCGCTTGTACTTCTTTCTGTTTCGCGAGGGTCACGGTTTTCTTTTCTTTTCTTTTTTTATTCATTTCGTCGTGGCCATGCCGAAAGTAATTGGGTAATAATCGTTCTCGTCGTATAGTGTGTTTTGTAATTTTGGTGAAATTCGGTGTCTAAAATTTCTCGGAAAACAATCAAATTTATCATAGTAAATATTTAAGATGAAAAGTCTTATTTAGAAATATTATAAGATTTTGAGATCATTTTAACATATCAACGTTTTAAATTTTATTAAATATAAAGATCAGTGTTTAAGAACGCATTAAACAATCAAACAAATTTACAATGGTCAATATTTTATTATTTTTATTTGTGTTTTAGTGTAATTTAAGATGAAAAGTCTTTTAGAAATAATAGAAAAGTTTGAGAACGTTTTAAGATGTCAACATTTTAAATTGTATTATACGTAAAGATCAGTGTTTAAGAACACATTTACCAATCAAACAAATTTATCATAGTAAATATTTCAATCCCTTGCTATGGGATGTGAGACCTTGACGATGGTAGTAGTACCGGATTATTCGCCAAATGATCTGAAGATTTTGTAATATCTTTTAAAAGACTTTTCATCTTAAATTGTACTAAAAAGTGCCATAATTGTGATAAATCTTCAATTGATCTCATCTTTTTTTTACACACGAAAGAAAAGAAGAGCAAATTAACTTGATTGCATGCGCCTAATTGCGCTAATGCGATATTGGTCAAATAGCACTTACCAATAAGTAGCATCCGATTTTAGTTATAATTCGGCGAAAAGTAAGCGCGGAGCATATAAATGCAGTGCCCATTAAAGACAAAGGCATTTTTCCGGTAATTACATGTCACTCGCGTAGGAATGCCCGGCAAGCAGCGCGGCGAGCGGTCCATCGTAATCGCGCCAACAAAAACATAATAATCCTAATTAAACGATTTTTCAGTTTAAGGATCCCGTTAAAAAGGCGCATTATCTCGATCATTGTGGAAATTCGATGAGCCTCCGCCATGTGGCTGGGAAGGCGCATTAGCCACAATGGGGAGTACTCAAATCGTGCCCAATCACTTCTAATAGCCTAACAAACGACTCCATCGGGCCGGCGCATTCGGCCGAGATTAAAAGAGCGCTCGCAGCGAGCGGCGCTTCTCGGAAGTGGCGAAAAATCATTGGGCGCGAAAAAATCGGCTTTTTCGCGCGCGCCGTTTACGTTGCCCCGGCAAGACGTCATTACGCCCGAGAGCGAGGGCTTTGCGCGTCGGCGCTGATTGGGAGCCCCGATCGCCCGTAATTACCGCCAACGAGCTCTGCAATTGCACGAAACAAAAGCTTTATCGCCGTGGCTTCTGTAGATCTTCGTGCGACTTCCAGAGACTCGCCGAGATTTTTTCCTTTTTTTTTGACGTGGTGCACCGACCGCTGCGGTCGCTTCCTTCTTGGGGGAAAGCGCCAATGGCTTTTCCGGAAAGTCTGCACTGGCGGGCGCTGCTTATGCGAACGGCGTATTAACGGGCTACTTCTGCCGTGAAAAACTGGTGGATTATTTTTTTGCGAAAATTTTAGAGCCGCGAGTCTGCGCCAACCTTCTGTTTTTATTGAAATCTAACTTTAAGTGACAGTCGTTGAGCTTTATTTGTAAAATACGCGTTATTAATTTTTCATTCTCGTCGAAGTGAATTTTAGATTGATTAGAACATTAACGATTTTTTAATGTTGCCTTAAATAAATATTTTTTATTAAAAGTTTATAGTAAATTGCATTTTTTTATTAACTAAGATTATTCATATAGGGATTTAAAAACTTTTAATTCTACCTGACATATAAAAGATGCAAAATAGTACTTTAAAAAACCTATAAAAAGAAAAAAAAGGAAAAAATTTTATCTTTTAAATTGTACGATCAAAGCTCAAAATCCACGGCGCACAGTGTCAGTTGAAATTACCTATGCCCAGTCGACTATCCTGCGCTCATTACCCCGCACAATGACTCCGAATGGAAGTTCCCAAGCCCGCCGGAGAAAAGAAAAATTTTTGCTTGCGCAAGAAGCTCACACCCGTCCGCGAAATTTTTTTTTCCTTCCGTCGGCGGCGAAAGCGCGCGGCCAATTAAGGATTCGGCGCGCTTTGCTCGCGCGAGCAAATGAGGTGACGATTCGCCCGGGCATAAATCGGCCGCTCGATTTATGCGCGAATTCGCCTCTCGCTCGAGCGTTTGCATTTCAATTAAAAGGGGCGCGCTCTAAATCAGATGCGCGCACGCGATTAATGCCGCTCGTCGCGCTGATTTACGGTGGAAAACGATATATATCGATCGAGGCGTTACGCAAGAGGTCGACCGGTAAAAAAAATCGGGGGGGGGGGGGGGTCGCCTATTTAAGACGGGGAATAAATTTTGCGCAAATAAAGTGCCCGGACGATGTGTATTTACGAGCAGTTTCTGGGTTGAAAAGTGTGAATATGTTTTTTTATTTTGGTTGGGGGAAAATGTGAATTCCGATTAATCTTTGAAAATTAATAAATTTCACTTGAGGCGCTTTTGGATTTAAAAAAATCGGTAATTTATCGGTGTCTATTTGCGATGTTTGGTTTTTAAACGATACGTTGGTGATTTATCAGGCTTAGACGTACTTTCGAGTTAGATAAATTTAATAATGAAAAATTTATCGGGAATAGATTGTAACGTTCCGCTGGGGATCGGAGCTGAGAAGTACTAAGAAATGCACTATTTGAAGAATAAAGAAAGAATTAAGCACTTTTATAATATAAAGATTTCTACAATTCAAGTAAATTTTCTAGTAAATATTCCTAGAATTCTAGTAAAATTTATAATACGGAATGGTAATATTTCACTAAATACAGTCTGTGGCTCCACTCTCAGTTTGGATAGTAATTTTTACCAGAATTGCTAGTAATTTTTCGAAAACAGTTCTGTCGGTGCAGTGGGTCGAGGACGAGTCCGGTCAGACAGGTGGGGGCTTCCCTCCCCAGCCACCTGCGCGCGCGAACCGCTCGCGGTAAATCGGCTCGCGTGCGAAATCGTCGGGGGCCTTAAACAAAGCGGCGCAGCATTATCGGGGCTCACGCGCGGATTTGCATGTCTCTCCGGCATTTTCGGAATCCTCAAAGGCACGCTCCCCTGCGCGCCGCTCACGCCCGTCGGCCGATTGCTTAATTAACGAGCCTCATTTCTCTCCGCTCGCGGCCTCAAGATTTCCAGATTCCCTGGGGGAAAATTTACACTGATGAGCGCGGCTGTAAAACCCGATGACGACGAGCGCCTTCGATGCGTTGATTGTGCTCCGTGAGCAATTTAAATCTGAAAATGGGAAATTCGCTTGCTTAATGTGGATAGTGACAAATTTCGTGTGAAATATCGTTCGCAGAAGCGTGACAAATATTATGTGAAAAATCGAAACGCGTAAGGAGCTTTTCATGTATTAAATGTCTATTCACATTTTTCAAGTAAATTTCACTTTTTCAGATTTATATTATATTGTGGGCGTATTTTTGTATTGGTAATTATCTTAAATGCAATAAAATTACTTACGCAACGGAAGATTAAAAAGGGAAAATACATGTCCACTGTGTTTTTTTTTTATTTACCTGAAACAAAAAGAAATAATATTATTAGTATATTGAATTCTGTATTTAAGTTATTTGGAATCTAAACATGAAAAAGGATTTCGCAAGTATAAAATAAAAAGCCATCAGACATCAAATGAAAGTACGAAGTGTTTTCAAACGTACACTAACATTAAAATCATTTTCTCAAAAAAAAAAAAAAAAAAAGAATGCTACCAAGATGAAAATTTCTCGCTAAATCCCCTTGAACTGCCCGATTTCCCCCTACGAGTATATAAAGAGGTCCGCGCGCTCGGAGGAGCTTCTCGCGGATCTTCGGGCTCAGGGGGCGCAATGATCTCCCCCTCGCATTTACCTGGAGCCGACTGACATTTTTCCGCTCTAACGAGGCGTTCGGGGCCGCGCTTCGCGGAATCCATCTCTTAATCGGCGGCTTAGCGTGCCGCTCGCGGAAAAAACGAACCCCCCCTACGGTAGGGAGAATTAATGCGCGAGATACGCGTGGATCCGACATAAATAGGAGGCTCTCGACGGACGAAGGCCAAAGTGCGCGCACTACGCCCGATAGGATTTTCGGCCGACTTCTTTACTCGCCTCCGGCGCGGCCTTAAAGTGTCCCCCTACGTTTCAAAGGCCGCATCCTCCGACTCTTACTTTTCGCTCAGGCTCCCCCGACGCCGATTTTCCCTGGAATGCCGCGGATACCTCGGCGCTGAAACGATTGGAGTGTAATTTGGTTTTGAGTGATATTTCACTCTTAGTTTGAGGTGAAATTTCATTTTTAGTTTTGAGTGAAATTTGCCAATTACCTAAAAATTACATGTTACTATTAAAATTACCCAAAAATTACATTCGACCACTCGTTGAAGGAGAAAGAGTCGATAATGCTACAGGACGGGAAACTTCAATGCGCGCGGTACTTATGCAATTTTGCGTCTCTTAAAACTAGTTTTTGTTTTTTAGTCGCTAAAAAAGTGTGTATGCCTATAAGTACCTATAACTCGCCGATTGCGCATTAATCGATTTTTTTCTCATTCGCCACAAGTATATAGGTATACATGAATGTTTAGTTTGTACGTATATTAAATTACGTATCGAAATGGATTGCATTTTTTTAAGCCTTTTAAGCGCATTCTAACGCACTGACGAGGCCACTCGGCGTTTCGAATTTCCAGCGTAAGAGCTTAAACCGATCCGTCGTGATAATAATTAAGCAATCATATATTCAATTAGTTTAATTCGAGCTGTCGCCGACTGAATCGACGCTCGGAGTGTGTGCGCGTATATTTATATATACATACATATACGCGTACACACTCCGAGCGTCGATATCATTTATATATATATATAATATTTATATATATAAAATGAATTTTAGCTTGTATATATAGCAAAACTGAGAATTTATCAAGACTTGAAAATATACACAAGACTTGAGTAAGATCTCAAGTCTTGAGAATTTACCGAACACTTGAGAATTTTCAATAGACTTTAGAATCTACTCAAGACTTAAGAATATACACAAGACTTGAGAATTTATACAAGTCTTGGATAAGATCTCAAGTCTTGAGAATTTTCAATAGACTTTAGAATCTACTCAACACTTGAGAGTATACACAAGACTTGAGAATTTATAACAAGTCTTCAGAATTTATTCAAGACTTAAAAGTTCATTCAAGACTTAAGAATTAATTGAAGAATTAAGAATTTATTCAATACTTAAAATTTTATTCAAGACTCAACAATTTCATCGAATTATAAGTGGACATTTTGTGTTTATTTCTGGACGGATTTTCAAGTGTGTATGTGTGGTCTGATGCTCGGGTGCATCGGAGCCCTCGCATATGCGTACGCGCGTCGCCGCTCCGATGAATGAGCTAATTGTGTTCGAGCGTCGTTTCCTACTTGCGTTGCGGTTCTCTCCCTCTTCTCTCTCCTCAATCATTTTACACTGACGCGTCGGCTTACCGCGTAACGCTTGAAATGTAAAGCGCCGCTGCCAGACGGGGAAAATCCGTTTCTCAAGCTTTTTTCTTTCATCGGAGACACCCTTTTAGTGTACTTGACTTTGAACAGCTGCTTTAAGTGTTGCCCGTCTCTTTTCGTCTACTTTTTATTATGCAACTCATTTTCACAGTTTTCCCTCAGTTTTAAATTAACGCACACTGAGAAAAAAATGGTAAAAATTATTATATATTCATTACGGATTGCGATCACAGACTAGGATTTGTATAGTTATCAATGAGTTTGAAATTGAAGGGACATAGAGAAAGAAAAAATCGCGAAAGGTACTACGTCCATCTGCAACACTAAAAAAGGCACTATTTTAAAACTGCCGCCATTTTTAAATTAAGTAGTAAAAATCCAACGAAACCGATGTGGTAACCACGTTTCAACTGGTGAAATTAAAATTTAGAATGGAGGCTACTCCAGAGCGCTAACTCCTGAATTTTCACCTCCAAGTGTACACAAATTGGCATTGAATCGATCGGCGGGTGTACAATAACGATGGAAATGCAGTATTAATGGAATCATTCAAATGTAAAGGCATCCTTGTAAGTCCCATCAAGCGCACAACATCTCCGATCGTTAAAATATCTGAATATCTCCTGGAGAGGGGGTTTTCTCTTTCATCCGCGGCTCCCCTCGGCTCCTGCGCTCTCTTAAACTAGAACACTATTTTTATCCCCTTCTAAAGCACGGCTTACATACTCTAATTCCTTCCGATGTTACTTCGGTACACGCGCGGCTCTCCACTTTCCATTTTCGTCCCGCGACTCCTCTTCGTTTATTTTACGCTGTTTCACGTTTTATCGCGTGTACTTTGGTTTTTAACCACTTTAATCGCTGGACGACTGCTTATAATTAATGCATTCTCGCGGAGGAGCGTCGCTCGCTTTAAAATGCAATTCGATTTTGTTAATCTCCAGGCAGCCGGGATGATGCCGATGACTTTCTAAATCTAAAAATATGAGTTTCACATAGAAATTTTGAGTAGTGACATTTTTTATTTGAAAAGTCGTTCACATATTTAGCATGTGAACGACTTTTCACTTATTAAATGTCACTATTCACATTTTCTCATTTAGAGAGTAGCATCATGAATCATATACCGGTCAAAAATTGTATACAGGGCTTTTTGAATACTTTTTTCTATGGAAAAATTTTCAAAGTACGACTTATGGACTTTTTTTTTGTTTTGTGTGAACAAATTTAATTGTGAGTTTGTTTTTCATTTATCGTAATAAATATTCCCGAATTTCCAATGAAATTCATTAACAATGTGCTAAAATTATTTATGCCGTTAGTATAAATTACGGGATCTCAATAAAAACATTTTAAACGCCGTGAAAAATGGATCCGGGCTTGGAGAAATTATTGTTATACAATTCTCTTGTAGGAGATGATATTCCTCATTGAAGATTACAACTCGCGCGCGCATAATATCCGGAGTATGTACAAAATGTGTAAATCATTAAAAGCATAAAACTACGCAGTGTAATGATGAACGAAACATTCAGTGTAGTACACATACCTCGTAAAACTCGCGTGTGCATAAAAACATTATGCTAAAAGTGTTCTCAAATGTATACCCCCTTGATGGGAATGATTACGCTGATGAAATAATTTTCTTTAATATATGCCTACTCCACTCATTAACCACTCGCATTCTACTCCAGCACTTCGGACGATACTTCAAACTAATTGACCGTTCAATTAAATTTGTTGCACGCGGCGCGATTATTCTTTTTCGCGTAAAATATGCGCCGGGCGGATCTTTAATGAACGCCATATTTTTTCTTAACTATTCAATGAAAATCATGCGGGGCTAGTCAAAACGCGAATGTTTCGGCATTTGTTTCAATTTAATCATAATGCCTTCGGCGAGTGTAAAAATACTTGGGATATTAGAGGCTTGTATAAGCTTTTCACCGCTTTGTACATTGGCGGCATTCGTTTTAGGGATTGATTTCGATTTAAAAAATAAATTGAAATACTTCCTAGATTTTTTTAGCTACGAACTTTAGTAAACGATTTTTGACTAAAATCTACTCCACTAAATCAATTATATTGAAGAAATAAAAATGTTTATATCAAATGCTGTGACCGACTAGCCAAAACTTAGTAGATTTGTATTGTAAAAATTGTAATACTTCTATGTAGAAAAGTGATTTTGAATCTCACATACTTCCGCGCACAGGTATCGAATAAAAGTTTTTGAAAGAAGGTGTACAAGATACGATTTTACTCAAGCGTATTTGATGAAGGGTGAGCAAAATCGTAGCTTTACGCACTGCGTGTAGAAAAGTGACTTTCAACCTCGTGAAATATTTGAAATCACTTCCTCACAAAAGTATCCGATCAAATTTTTCGAAACAAAGTGTGCAGCATACGATTTTATACAAGTTGCGTGCGGAAAATCGCTCCTTTGCGCACGGCGTGCAGAAAACTTTCTCTGCAACAATAGCCACCGAACTGTACGCACACTGCGGAATGAAAATAACGAATATAAGGACGTTAAATAATGTCGGAAGCGAAGGTATGTCGCTGAATTTTCTCTGCTGGATGCGTTTCGATCGCGGCTCGCTGCTGCCAGTGGCTGCGGAATGCGCGATGCGAAAAGAAAAGCCGAGGGAGAGAGACAGAGAGAAAGAGAGAGAGAGTCGGCTCTAACGAACGCCTCCTCTGTCCGCGAGGATGACGCGGACGATTAAAATCCGGCCGTGAGCGGTGCGTGCTTTAATGGGCGAGCCCTTTTTCCCGTGGCTCGGCTGTAACGGGAGCCGACCCTTTTTCTCGCTTTTCCGCGCGCCTCTACCGCCGACTCGGACTTTTACGGACTGTCATCGGCCGAGTGCCGGCGTCGCCTCGCTTCTTTCCTCCGCACTGCGCCGGCCAGCTTTTAGGAGCCGCTTTGTGACGGCCGCCGCTACGAAATGCAGGGACAGAGTTGACAAATGAAAAATGTTACTAGAAATTCTAGTAATTTTTGCTAGAATTGTAGAAAAAAATTTACGAGAAATGTAGTAAAATTTGCTACAGTCATAGTGAATCTCACTAGACTTTCTAGGGAAAGTTACTGTTCGGCTTTGTAACGTAGGGACAAATTTTACTAAAAACTGTAGTAATATTCTCTAGAGTTATAGTGATTGTCTTATACTTTCTAGTGAAAATTATTATTCGGCTTTGTAACGCAAGGACAAATTTAACTAGAAATTCTAGTAATATTAATAGTGATTTCTACTATACTTTCTACTAAAAATTGCCATTCTAGAAGCTGCAGTAATATTTGCTATACTTATAGTGAACATTACTTCACTTTCTTTAGTTTTTTAATGCAATAATTTTACTAAAAATTGTAGTAACACTTTTACTTTTATTTATCGAGTCTGTCGCGGCTTTGTAAGAAGTTATATGCACCATTTTTTACTAGAACTTTTCTTTCCGTGTATATAGTCACCAGACGATGCTACACGCATGACTTTAGCGAAAAACGCGTCAAAGAAATTTTATCTTTGATGCGAGTGCAGCTTTTTTTGTCGTTAGAGTAGTGCGTCTGCAGCTCGTGCGAAGTGCTGTGGTTTTCAGAATTATAAAGCTGCTGCCTTGGCAAAAGAGACAAGCGGGAAGTGTTATTTGAGGAGTGACAAAACATTTTTTGCTGCGGTTCTTTCACGATAACACCATGTGTATACTTGATCAGCTTAAATTATTCTACGCATTGTTTTTTTTTTTGTTTTTTTTTATTTATATAGATTAACGGAATCTGTATGCTTGGACTCGACATTACTTTTTATTAATTCGTGCTTATATAAATGCTTGAAAAATATGATTAATTATGTATTTCACGAATCTTTTAATAAATTGAACAATGAAAATAATATTGAAGATATATCCTTTAACGGATCTAATTGTTGACATCCTGCCGTCGTTATTTCAAGAGAGGATATGCATTGCACGTAATAAATGAAGAAAAGTTTTTTTTTTTAATGTTACACAGTCATGCAGTAATGTAATCTTTATAGTCACAGGAAATCATAAAGGAACACATGTGAGATATATATGCTTGAAATTTTTTTTTAAGTAACGCTGTACTACCGTTAGCGATGTTTCGAGTTTTAATCCCCGAAGGATGCTGCACTGTTACGATAATGACCCCAGCTGACAAAGTGATAAAGTGTGGCAAAGAAAAGAGAATCTCCATTAATGCCTTTTTAAAATTTTACTTAGAACGCAAGTGTAATATTTTCTAGAGTCACTAATTGACTATTAGTAATATTTTCTTTAATCTGATTTTTCTAAAAATTATTTTGTCAATTTTTTCGATTAATTTTTACACGTAGCTTTGCGTTAGAACAGTTTGCTAATTCGCAGTAAATATTTACTGAAGGGATAGTACTTGTTAACTATTTTTTTTTAATCAATTATTTATTGCTAATTTATTTAGAAACAAATATACATTTATTTTGTTTCAAAGAAATATTTAACGAGTACTATTGAAGTAAATTTTTACTAAAAATTATCAAATTTGTCTCTCAGTGTATGTAATAATAATTATTATACAGAATGATCCAATAGATTAATTTTTATTAGATCGTTTCTCTCGGTGTATCTAAGAAATAATTTTTATTGTGCATCAATATAATAATTTTTATTAGATCACTTCTTCTCGGTGCATCGAATAAAAATTATTACACTCGAATAATCCGCTGAAAATAAATAAATTTACAGCACGCAATAATCGGCGATATTGGTAATAATACGCCACGATTATTTAAAGAAAAATAAAAGAAATAGCCTCCGATAAGAATTTAAACGCGACGTTCAGTCTCGATTACAGCCGGGTAGACACGAGAGTCTAAAAAAAAAAGCCCCGAGAATTTCTTAGGCTCAATCGAGGCTCCGAATGCCGATAAAATTGGATAAAAAGCGACGCTGCGTTTTCCGCGAAGCCGCGCATCAAGATAGGGGATTTTCGTCGGGCAAATATAAATATGGGAACGGTGCGCCTCGGCCGGTTCGGCCAATATTTGCAAATCCCACTTAGGGATCGTTGCGCGCAATCAAAGTAACGTTTCCTCCTTCGGCGCGCGGCCACTTATCTGCCTCTCGCTCGCGCGGCCGCCGGGACCCGCGGAAAAGAAAGGCCGAGCGAGAAGTGGGTGAACGCGCCGCAGAAAATCGCCGATAATCCTTGCGAGTGGCAAAGTGTTTTCCGCGTAGATACGAAATCGGGATGCCCGGGAAAAATGACACGCGCATGCGCCTGGGACTCAACCCCCTTGGACAATGAACGGCGATCCTCTGTTCATTTTCCTCGATTACTTTATCTCGCCCTTCGCATCTCGGGCCTTTTTACGTGGCTTTGTAATCTTCTTTCGCCTTTCTTTCCATCTTTTTAACCGGCAATAACATAAATTTAAGCCCACTTCGCGGGCGTTATTTAAGGCGTTACGTTACTCGCTCTTCTTTCTTATTACCAGCGTGCTGTTGTAAATGATACCATTGGCGAACGCTAAACATCCTGTTACATCGTGGGCTTTTAACGAAAAACAGAATGTATCAGAATTTTATTAGAGCAAAGTTCATGTTAATATTGTTTAACGAAAAAACAGATGTATCACAATTTTAAAAGAAAATCGATATTAATATATATTCATTACTAATTAATTAGTATTAATATTTACATACATTTTACTATAGACTGTTTAAATTTGATGACTCACTTTTCGCGAGAATTTATTATAATACTTTTAAATCTTCAAAGAAAAATCTCAAAAAATCTTGAATTCATAACTATTCTTTAAATTTTTAGCAATAACACGATTTTTCTTTGAATATTTTCTTTCAAAATAATTTATTATAGTACATTTACATGTTCACAAAAAAAAATCTCAAAAAATCTTAAATTCTACACTTTTTTATATTCTTCAAATTGTTAGCAATAAGAGGCGATTTTTCCTTGAAGACTCTCTTTAAAAATTTACGCGCAACGAGCGTATAACCACTAGGAGCAGGGTTCGAATTTTAGTCGGAACATTTGCCGAGACCCAAAAACTAAGCTCGTGCCAAAGGGTCCTCATTTTTCAGTTTACTATACAACGGCCACGGGGGCCCGGGGAGGCCCGAAAAGCGTTTTTTGCCTCGCCAGTGGCCGAAATTAAAGGCGGCCGCTTTTAAGGAGCTTAGCGACGTGAGCGCCTAACGATCGTCATTGCCCTTTATGCGCGCATAAACGTAAAAAAGAGCCACGGCCCGTTTGTGCTCCGAAAACGAGATTCGGTGCTTTGATCCTTATCCACGCTGCGCCGCGAGTTTTATTAGAATCGCAGCTTTGAATGCCAAACTGACTGGAGAACTGCATTTTACTTTTTTTTTATTTTTTTTTTGTTTTAAAGAGTACGTAAGTATACACCGAGAAAAAAGTATTGGAAACATTTGTGTTTTGTATGTGGAACTAGAGTTTAGAATAAAAATTATTTTAGATCGAGAGGTCAGTTTCTGGTCGCATTTCTATGTACAAATAGTAATTTTTATATTTTTTATTTCTTTGGAGTACATATACATTTTTTTATCAATTATATTTGTAGTTTCTATATTCTGGTAATAAATAAATGATCGATCGAACGTATAAGAATAAAGAGCCATTCATAAGTTACTTAACAATTTAATATATATATATGTTGTATAAATCAAACATCGACATTGAATAAACATTTTTTTTTTTTTTTATAATTTTAATTTTATAGCACGGGCAAAGAGAAAGAGCAGTCGCAGGGAATTAAAATTGGCACTAATTCCGCGAAGCGGTCGGGGCTCCGCCTCCGTTTAAACGTTGCCGCGCGGAATACGAAAGATTAGCTAATCTTTCCATTTATACGTCTAATAATGATGATTAAATGCAGCGAGTTCGACAAAGGACAGTAAACTCCGCTATGCGACTATTACATTACGTTAGATCGCATAATGTGTTTGCATCGTGCAGAGCGCGGCGATTTTAAGCGCGTAATTCATAATAGGCAAATAATAAAGGGCAATAAAATAGCGCGGTGGGAGTTGCGTGGGATCTGGATTAGAAAACGTCACAGCGCAAGTGTACTTTACGACATTTTATCGTTAAACGCATTTTAAGCCTGGTCTCGTTGCAAAATTGCGATTCGAGCTGCAATTTTGTAACTCCCGCGGATTAATCTCGAGCTTAGAGTTTTCCAATTTTTAAGCTCCTTCGAATTTCCATCTATAGGCAAAACATTTTTTGTTAAAAGCGGCAGACAAATTCCCACGATTTACGTACTTCAATTTTTTAAGTTCAGAAGAGAAAAAGCGTTCACTTATTTAAAAATCTAAAATTTTCACTATCTCAAAATTGAAAAATCCTTCACCTCTACAAAAATAGAAATTTTCGCCAAGAACTTTTAAGGGAGTAAACAGCCAAATGAAGGAGCAAAAATGTATTATCGACGCGTTCTTCGAACCAGGCGTGCAACAATCGAGTTTTCCACCCCCGTCGCGGCCCCCGAAGTTTCCGCCCGGCGAGTTCCGATTTCCCCGGCGGGTTGCCCATGAGAATTTATGGGCTGCAATGATGGCCTCGCTAAAAGGGGCGCGGCATTTTTTAATTCCGCTCTTGCGCGCTCGGACTTTGAAAAATAATGGGTACGGGCGCCGAGCGAAAATTTATGCTTGCGTTTCTTCGTTTTTCGTCCCTTTTCGCCTGCGAATAGACGAGACGCAGCCTCGTTATCGGCGAGAGTCAGATTCTTTCGCGCTCGTATTTCTCTTTTGACGAGCAGCGGCTTGTTTTTCATTTTCAGTCAAGCGCCCGCTAAGTTTCCCCCGTTTTTTTTTTATTTTTTTTTTATTTAGCCTTGGCGCGCCAAGGGGATGGGAGAGGTTTTTCCGCCGCGAGCCTCGTCGCGTCTAGCCGAGCGCAGACTTTGGACAAAAGGAGGCAGTGATTAATGCAGGCTGCCTCGATTGGCGCGTTAAATTAATTGCGGGAGAAAAATTTTTGGTGAACCTTTATACGAGGATCTTGATACTTTTAAAATTTTTCTCTTTTTTAGGTAGAATAGATCCTTCTAAAATCAAATAATTAGATGCATCAATTGATATTTTTAAAATAATCCTTTAGTTTAGATAGAAGAGATAGAAAAGATCCTTGTAAAATTGAAAACTCAGATAGAAAATTCTGAATGTAATTTTATATTTGAATTGAATAGCAAATCGAAGACGATAAATGAGAACATTATTTTGTCAATTAAGACATTTAGCAGCTTACCAAATAAATAAAAATTAAAACTGGTATTGAGTTCAAAAGATTTATAAATGCTTATTTTTAAGATAATATTTATGTGAATTTTCTGGTTTAATAAATTAAATTAAATTCAATTTGAAAAAATTTAAAAGTCTGTACGGAGAAGTCTTGTAATCTAGGAGATTTCGTACACTATTTGGGAAAGTAGTTTCCAACTGGCGGCCCGAAAAAAAAAATGATTATATCTTATAACAAAATTAACTGTACGTGTAATATGAAAATTTACAAGATTATTAGATAAATTTTACTATATGCAACATTACTGTACTTTTATTTAGGCATTTTTTTCGGTGTACGAATCTGCAAAAATTACGTGCAATTAGCATATGTAGTGTTAATTTTATAGAATAATTGAATTCATATAAGTTAGTCGAATTTTTTTTTTATTATACGCATTTCCGTAAAAGGCCGCGAGCTTACAAACGAGTCGTTAGATTTTATTCATGAAATTAAGTAGTAGTTTAAAAGTCAAATTACTCTAATTCAGATTCACTGCATTTATAACACTTGGCGAATAAATCTGAATATTTATCGATACCATTAATTAACTTTCTTAACGCGTTGGTCGTCAATAAAATCGATTGTCATTTTTAATTCCGTTGACTCTTTACATACTAAGTTTAACCTCGCGCCCTCAGCGTCAAATTAACAAGTTGCAAATTTTATTGCTATTTTTATCGAACTTCGCATAAAAAGAAATTTTTTTTAAAGTTATTGCTTGTAAAACATTTAAACGAATTCATTATAATCTTTTAACTAGTTTTTATTAATTACTTTTGAATAAACTTATCTTAATTCAATTCGGTGCTGTTGTTGTTTTATCGTCAACGAAGTGAATCGAGTAAATTTTATTGACCCATTCGGCGTGTCGTTGCGCAATGACACGTGTATTGAATTTTTTTCAACGTAATTTTTACCTATGAAATCCTGGATAAATGTCGAATCTTTGTAAATTTTATAGAAAAACAGAAATCCACATAAAAATTACAAAGCTTTTTTCATAAATTTATATACAAAGCTTGATCGAACGTTCAGCATTTCAAGTAAAAATTACGTTTTTTTTTTCCCTAAAAATTTAAAATATTACGAACGATCCAACGATTGCCTTTTTCACAGTAACTTTTACGAAAAAATCACGATAGTTTCTCCAAGAAAATGTTCTCAGCGTGTATTTAGAAAATCAAACGGACGGATCGAGGTAAAATCAGGCAAGAATGATTAAGAGGCGATACAGTGTATAAAAGCAGCACGCCGATTAATCATCGGAGATTATCAAAACACGAATTCCCAATGGTTAATTTGTCGTAACTCCTCCGGCCGCTTAGCCGGCGTATCTCGCCTGCGCATTATAAGCATTCCGCCTGCTCCGGGCGGAGTGTCTTACGATTCTTGAATTTACACCTCCAGCGAAGGAAATAAAGGCGAAAGAAAAAGAGGCTCGGGGGAGGGGGCAGGGGGTATCGAAAAATGCGTCGCGAAGGAATGCGATGTACTTTTAATTAAAACCTTCGGTCGGGAGCAAAAAACGGGCGGGGAGTGAAGGAGGAACTGGTCGATGCAATCGGACGCGCGCGAGCACCTGGAATGCGCGTCCTCGTACAGATATCGCCTCCAGTTGACGAAGATTTTCGTTGCACTTTACCTGCCCTTCCAATCTTTTCCCTTCTTACTATCGAAACCAATTTTTTATTTATTTATTTATCTATCCATCTATGTATCTATGTATCTATTTATCTATTTATCTAAAAATTTATCTAATTTGTGAAAAATATTTATTTTCGTTTTAATTTCTTTTTAAAGAATCATTTTCTGTTGAATCGATCGATGGGCTTTGATATATCAATCGTACTATTGAGGTTCGCTAAGAATTAATGTGTAAAAATTGTAAAAAAAAAAATTTTTGTTTACTGAAAATACCTAAATACCTAATACTTATTTTTTTCAATAGTATTTGAAATTATCGCTATTTCAAAAGTGAAACCCAGTTCACTCATTCAAAAATTAAGATTTTCACTATCTCAGAAATGAAAAATCGTTCACTTATTAAAAAATCGAAATTTTCACTACTTCAAAAGTGAAAAATAGTTCATTTATTCAAAATTTGAAATTATCACTACCTCAGAAGTGAAAAATCGTTGCACTATTCAAAAATCGAAAAATTTCACTACCTCAGAACATACAAAAATTGAAATTGTCACTATTTCAAAAGTGAAAAACAGTTCGCTTATTGAAAAATCGAAATAATCAATAAGTGTACGGATTCATTCATTCAAACAGTGAAATTTTCACCGAGAACTTTTAAGAAAGCATTGGATCAAAAGTCAAAAAAAAAAAGCGTCGCAGGGTCGATGCGTGACGCACATGGCGATCCTCGCGGGGCTTCTTCCTCCGCCCGTAGGAGCAGCGGCAGCAGCTGGCAATTACGAATGACCAGCCCGCACCTGCACCCCCTCCCCCCCTCGGAAATATTTCGCGTGCCCCGATGGCCTATCTAGCCGCGCGAATTTCTGATGCGATCGTTTCGCAACTGACGCATGCTTCTTCTCGACTCTCGAGGAATTTCGGTTGGCCGGTTTGAATTTCACTGCCAGCCTGGGCCATATTTTGTTTTTTATGGTTTTATCATCATTTCGGTGGACCGTGAGACTGATGATTCTTTGTTTGAGGCTTGATTGGCTGGATAGGTAAACGGTTCGTTAGGATTCGACGAAAGAATAATTTATTTTATTGGTCGATGAGTCACTTGTCTGTCCATTGATGATGCAAAAATTCAGAAGGATGAAAGGGAAAGATGAAACATAAAATCTGAAGCGTACGGAGAATTGCAGTGATTCAGAAGGGTAGAACGCTATTTTCCTTTGTGTTGTGCTGCGGAGCTGGACTGAGTATTTGGAATATTCCAATTTTTTAGAGAAATAAAAAGGAAATTGTATGTACAGAAAAAAGAATTGTAAAAATTTGTATCTGGGTGGGAACGCAGCTACAGATTAGACTATTAGATAAAAATTCCATACGGTAATGTTTAAAATATTTCTCTCAGTGTGTAAATAATTATTGAATTGAACTTTTTAAGAAATTTTAAAGTCCATTAATTTTCTACATTCGCAGGGTACGGTAATGCTCAAATTTCGAAACGAACTTTGACAATTCAATAAATTTTAGATAAGTGAAGAAATTTCGACCTAAGCTAATCCAGGAGTCACTCAAAGCTTTATTGAACTTCGAATGCTACTTTAAACAAAAATCATATAAAATCTGACCATAGTCATGATCGAAGGGATTTAAAATCAATATATAATAAAAAAAGTTGAGGAAATAGGTTTTCATGTCTGTCAAATAAATGAGCGACTACATAAAGAATCCAATCAACGCATATTTATTTTCTTTTTCAATGCTCATAACACATGGATTTCAAATATTTCAATAATTCAGACCGTAGACTTTTTACAAGCATAAATCGCGAAGCTTCTGCATGATTGCATAAATTTCTGTAAACAAGCGACAAGGCAGATGAAAAAATTAAAAAGTTTTTAACAAAAGATACTCTGCGTTTCCCAATTCCGCAGATTTATTGCACATTTGGGCCACCAAAATTTATCGCCTATCGTCGGGCTTTTCTCTCGCGCGGCACGGACAATGCCGAATCGCCACTACGGTCTCCTTCCTATAAAAAGAAAGGCCTCGGAGAATGAAAAAGGAAAAAAAAATTTGGCAGTAGATGCTGGCGTCCGATAAAAAGCTCGACGGTCGACCGGAGCCGGAGGAGGAGGAGGGTGCAGTCGAGTCTTTGGCTCGGCGACGCGGCCGAGAGCAAAATTCCCATAAAGCGCGTCTATTTCCGACGCACCCTTGGCCCTCGCCTGCACCGCGTCCAAATTAACTTCCCGGTGACTCAGAGACCCGAGCGTCTGCTGCCCTCCAGACCCACGGGCGCCGCGACGCCCCCTCTCTTCCGCCTCTCTTTTACTACTTCTTTCTAATATAGTAGAAAAAGTGAATTTTTTTACTCATTTTTTAAGTCACTTTATGTTTTTCACTCATAAATAAATACAATTTTCACTCATTTTTCAAGTTACTACGTTTTTCACACATAAAAAAGGTTTTTTTTGCTCATTTTTTAAGTGACTACATTTTTCACTCTTAAAAAGTGGAATTTTCACTTATTTTAAAGTCACTACATTTTTCACTCATAAAAAATGAAATTTTCACTCACATACAATAAAAACTTTAATCAAGGACAATAAAAATTTTATTTACAAATTTCAAGTTTAGGGTAGCACTAAAGTTCCTGCCTTCTAGTGTACACAACATGGATTTTTTTATTTATTTAATTTTTTATTTTATTTTATTGTTTGTATCTTCTAAGATTTTAGATTAGACGCGCCTCGTCGAAATCTTGGCCCCGAAAAACAAAAAAGGAGGAGCTCTCCTAATCGCTCGTTTTTCCTTTTTTTTGTACGAACGAGCGCCGTTAAATTTTCCCTGTTACGTGATTCACTGCCGCGCATTTTTTTTTATTTTACTCGCGCTTTTATGCGGCTATAGGCTGATGAGCTGCTCTTTATCGGTGAGGTTTGCAATATTTTTTCGAGATTCTCCGCGAAAAAGAAGGGCAAAGAAACAAGCGAAAATGAAGTAGCTGGTTTTACGGCGCTGCGAAAAATGCCTGCATCTTTTACTCATCGCCGTGGAAGTATAAATTTTCAATTTTAGATTTATCGCCGCGCAAGTGGAACGGAGAGAAACATTTTTCTAACGATGATCAGTTTACCGGCGCTTAAAGCCGGAGCTTTATATTTTAAAAGCTCCCTTCCACCTTTTTTTTTATTTTTATCTCCCTCAGCGTTTCCAATTATTGCGCTGAAGGAATTATAAGGAGCTTTTATTGCGCTATTTTTTGGACGAGAAATTTAATGAGCCTTCTAAATAGGAAGTCGCGAGGTAAGAATTATATTTACACTTAGTCGGAACTTGTTTCATTAAGACGATAAGCGAGCGATTTTTGCTCCGGAGTAAGGTGATTATTGAATTTTAAAATGAACTCTTAATTATTGTTATTTGCACGCGAAAAAAAAAATAAATTATTCAATTTCTCACCACTTGATAAGTTCGACGTTTCTGCGGCTGATATAAGTGTGATAGCGACATATCTTTAAGCTTGACGTACGAGATAAAAAAGAAGTTTATTGAGAAGTCGACTACTCAAGTCCGCTAATTAAGGAGGATTTTGCGCGAAACTCTGGTCAGTCTTGAGATTCATAAAATAATGTCGTTTATGAGATAAAATCTTGATTGAGGTAGTCACTTCGAATTTGCAAATAAGTCTATTTCAGACATAAAGTCACTCGTTCCAGTCTAGTCCAGCTGTACTCAAGACACGCGCGATGCAATCCTCAAGGAAATTATTATTAAGGAGTTCCTGCAGTGAATAAATTATTTATCGAATCAGGCTAAAATAATCAAATTTGACTAGAATTAAAAAGATTCTACAGTCTAACTCAAAATCAAAAAAATTCATTTGGTCCATTATCATCGAAAAATAATTCGACGCAAATGAAAAAAAAAAGGACGGAGTAGGTATCGGCCGTTCAAAACACGGTGGTGTCGGCAATCGGCAAAAAAAAAAAAGAGAAAAAGAAAAAAGTGCGCCCAATTTCAACCGGCGAACGTATATCCCGAGCGTATCAGCCATATATAACAACACGCAACATTAAATCCGCACGGTACGCAAAATCGGCCAGGCGTTACACGGGCGCATAAAACAAACCTCCGAAAAGGCTCGCCAAAAGAAGAAGAGAAAAAAAAAGAAAGAAAAAAGAAAAGATCGACCTCATACGCGCGCTCCCCCCGCTTTTGGCGCAACGTTTCGAGCCATAAAAACGCTCGCCTTGAATTTTGGCCGCCGCGGAATCGGACGCGCCCGTTGAAATTCGCGTCGATTCCGCGATCGATTTGCTTTTCCTTTAAAGCGGCCCGTAAACCGGACCTTAAAACCGGCCCGAGCGTGCGCTTACATTTGCACGTGACACATCCTCCTGGCCTGAAATCCGCGGGGCTACTGTGCGAGCCCTATCGATCCGCGGATCTACGGGGGGTATATATCCCTCCGTTTCTTCTATTTATTTACTTTTTTTTATTTATTATTTTTATATATTTATATTTATATTTATATAATCTGTGACAAGTTTACCCACGTAGGTTGGTAATTTTTACCAATCACTTTTTAAATTTTACCCAGGTGAGTCTCTCAGTGTAGATATTGAATTTACCAGGCAGATTACTTGATAATTTTAAGTAAATGATCTTAACGAATTTATTTATTTATTCATTCATTCTGTTACTTATTAATCAATTATATATATAAATATATATTTATATATGTGTGTGTGTATTTATTTATTTATGCGAGGATAAAATTTCTGTTTTTCTGATGCCGATTATTGGGAACTTTACTTTAAATTACTAGTTGTATACACGTGTTATGCGTTTATTTCTAAAAATGTAAATCTCGTCGGGGAAGGGCTTTTTATGAAGGAGCAGTGCAAATCGTAGTTAATGGCGGAAATTTAATGGTGCGTGTTTTTTTTTTCTTTTTCTTTTTTTTTATAAGATTACACTTGTACGTCTTTCTGATTTTATCGCATATGAAAACTAAATAAATAAACTGAGAAATCAAGTTGGCCGAGGTGTAAAGAAGCTAAATGAGGAGATCGTGGATCGCTCTGTGCAAATATATCTTCGACTCTTTTTTTTTTTTTTTTTTATAAAAAGAAATTGTCAACATATTTTTCTGTAAGTTTTATGAAAATTAAAAAGTATTTCTAAAATATAATAATTATTAAAGAATATTTAAATTAAGAAACTTCAGTAGATTAATATATCGAATGTACATAAATTCATGCCATTTAACAGATTTTATCGTGTGCAAAAAGAAAAAAAAAACAAACAGAGAATTCAAGTTGGTCGAGGTGTAAAGAAGCTAAATGAGGAGATCGTCGATCTCTCTGTGTAAAAACAGCGTCGATCCTTGTTTTTTTCTTTTCTAGGGGGCGCGCGGTTTAAAATTGAAATTCTAGGGAGTAATTTTCTTGCTCGCTTTATCGGGCAGATTAAACTAGTTCATTAGACACAGTTAAGCATAGATATACGGTTATTATTGCTTCTTTATCGCCTATACTAAATAGTTTAATTAGTATTCACAGGCAGTCGCCGGGGATAGAAAAAAAGGCGACTGTACAGCAATAACGAGTAATAACAGGTATCCTAATCTATTATTATTGAGTTAGCGGCTTTTAATCTCATGTCGAAACATTTTTTTCTTGCGCGGAAATAATAGCGATAGTGTACTTGCAAGTGCGTATGAAATGGTGTTAAAAAAAATTGAATTTTTTATGTATAAAAAATATCCGAAAGAGTAGTACTTTTTTGTTATTGCAAGAACCGATCGTGAGGGCTTTGTTTGGTCCAAATACTGCAGACTAAATTTTTGGTCAAAAAAGAAAAAGAAAAAAGTAACTGCATCTTTTACTCATCGCCGTGGAAGTAAACGATCGTCCGAGAAGATTTAAGTGCTTTTTTAATGCCCACTAGTAAAATTCTTACAAGTTCAAGCTTAGAAAATGAATAGCAAGGTTATTCATGTTTTATTAGTACTTTACGAAAAAGTTCTGCAAATAATATGCAAAAATGTTTTATAAAAAACAATTGTCTGTAGTTTCTGCGTATCTTTTCTGTAGAATTCGTGAAAATTCTAATTTTTTCGAAAATATAATTTGTCAAAGAATTTAAATACAGAAATTCTATACTAATCTTCAATCAATTCAATCATCATTTTTAAAAATCTTTAGTAGCTTTTATTTTTTTCTCTAATGTTCTTTGTTAAATCCAAAATTTATGTTCATCATTTTATTAATATTCATACAAGTTTTTTAAACTTGTTGATTTTCTCAAAAAAAACTTTAAAAAAAAAAGTTGAATATTGAAGAGTATAACACTTTTACTATGATTTTAAAATTCTTTTTTTTATCCACAAAAATTCTAAGACAAAATTTAATTTATACCAAATAAAATCGCTGACGGATAAATAGTTTTTAAGAGACACTAAAAATGTTTGCTTACAACTTAGTTTTCTGCACAGTAATTCTACAATCCACCCATCAGTGTTTATCCAAGGTACAACCGTTAAAAGTCTACTTTTTGTCGAACGAGTGCCTCTAGTCCTCCAATAACAGAAAAAAAAAGAAGAAAAATTCGAGTGTACTCCTCCGGTAACAGAAAAAAAGAGGAAAAATACGTAGTTGGTCATTCACGACGTCGAGTGGAGCCGCGGAATTTATGGGGCGCGACTTTTCGGCAGCGCGGAGGCTCCTTTTCGGCGGTTTCGCGAGCCTCTTTTACGGCGCGACCCGCTGCATCGTAAATTGTTCGTCGGAATTTTTTTTTTTTTTTACCAGTTTTGCATAAGTGATCCAATTTGGATCGCTGAAGGGCTACCGCACGCCTTTTTCACCTTTTAATTGGATGGAATATTTAGTGGGTCGTTTCGCGATTTTCGACTGATTCACCGTACGATATTGTAATATTTCTACTTCGCTTTTTATAACAAAAGATCCGCGTGTATTTTTTTGCACAAATTCATTATGGTCGCGGCATGTTTATACCGGAAATTTAAATTTTTACGATAGCCGCGTTCTTTTTTTTACGATCGCACGGTCAAATTTCAATTAATGAAATTAACAAAAGATCGACTTTCAGCACAGACTCTTTCAGGTTTTTTTAGTGCACTTTGCCTTATTCTTTAGCAAACAAAATAATAATAAATTGAAACTTTAAAAAAATATTTCCTTATAATTACAAAATCACTCTACAATAATTTCTTATCACTTACGCAAAAAAAAAGTCGTAAATTTTTATCCACATATTATTTAAAGTAACTTTAAAGCTCTCGAACGATTCAAAAAGTGTCTCGTGAAAACACGCGATTGACTCCACGTGTCAGGCTACAGTTAAAGAAAAAAAAAGGTGCCAATCTGAGGAACTGAATAATTCGTCCAATCAATTCAGAGCGAATTCGCAGTCCACTTCTCTCTTTCTTTCTCCCTGCTCATCTATTCTCCGTGCAACTCGCCTGACGAAGGTGCGCCGGCTCCTTTACATTTGGATTTCTGTGTTTCGAGGATTCCCGCGGAATTCTTATGCGAGCCGAGCGCATCCCTATAAGCCGATAAGCCGACCCGAGTTCAAATTAGATAGGAAAATTTTTCAGAATTGCCTTTTACCTACTCTCTAAATAAAAGTAAGCGAAATTCACATGAAATAAGTGAATATGCGCTTTACAGAGTGATAAGTCGTTCACGCGTCGAGTAAGTCAGCGATTTATAAGTTAATGACTATTTTCGAGACTCCTCGAGTGTCGATTTTTTTTTCATCGGAGCGGGTACTTCAATTTGCGTATTTTCGTAACCTTAATTTCGTATTAAGGATTAATAATATAGGCCTGCGGTTCGAAAACGTGTGATTCATGAGTCTGCCCACGTGCAAAAAAAAAGTAAAATATTTATAAAGCTTGTTTTATAAAAAAATGGAGATTTAAAGTTTTATAAATTCTTTATTAAATGCTTTTTAGCTGGAAAAGAAATCGTAGCAATTGAATGGTCATTATGAATTTTAACTGCAAACAGACGAGGGGAAATCAATGATGGCTTTGACGAGGTCGTGGCTTCAGTCGTGATTCAGCCGACTTTTACGTGAAAATGTGACTTTTTTTTAGAATTCGTATCAGTGCATTTTGCATTGCGGTTTGGTAGTTAAGCTAACTATAGTGACTTGTGTATTTTTTTTTTAGATTTTTACATTTTCGGTCGGACGTACTTCTAATTCTAAGTAAGTTTAACCTCGGTAATCATTTAAATCTAGTTGAGAAATACGCAGCCGTGAAATATTCAGAAAGTTACTATAAAAGTAACATTTTTTTTTAGATTTTTACATTTTCGATCGGACGTACTTCGTACTCATAGTAATTTTAACGTCAATAATCATGGAAAGATTTGAATCCAGTTCAGAAAAATATAGACATGAAAAAATATTCAGAAAGCCTCTGAAAAAAACATCATGAAAGTAGCTGTCAAAAAAAAAAATTATATATGCTATATACAAATCCATTTACTTAATACAGTGTGCAAGTCCATTTGATAACCACATCCTCATCTGCCGTTTTCCAAGATTTATTAAAGCCCTCCGCGAGGTTCGTCGAAAAATCCGCGTACAAATTAATACACTGAAACGACTCCGATAATAAAGATTATCCCGTCGAGACTGTAATTGCAATTAACGCAACGCGCGGTCCGCGTAGTTTTCTTATCACGATTACCGATAAAGCTGAAAAGAAGAAGACGAAGAGGAGGAAAATGGAAAAAAAAAATAATAACCAATCACGCATCCGGTCAATAAATTGCAACATCAGGAGAGTCGAGGACAGTCGGCGGCGAAAAGCTTTTTTTCTGCGACGAGGCAGCGGTGCGTGTCGCTTTATCGCCTATTCGAAAATGCTTGCAAACAGAGGCCGTATACGTGAATCACATCGATCTCATGTTTATTAATGAACAAAACAAAGATCGGCGATGAGCAATCGCGAGCGCCGATTTTTTTTTCTCTCTCCATCGGCCCATTCTTCCTCTCACGGCTCTGCACTTGACACTTTTTATAACGACACAAATTTATATATATATATATATTGTAGAAATTTTATATATGGAAGTTTTTGAATTGGATTGGCCTACTATACTTTTAAGTCCAAATTACGTCCAGGTACTATCGAGTATCTATGGAATAATTATGCGCCTGACACTTTGTCGCTTCCCGGCACGTGCTCAATTGTTATTATTATTATTATTATTATTATTAACTTATGCAACGACCGAAAGAACTGAATAGAAACACAAAATTTGATATAATTAGTTGTTGTAATATTTTAACAATATGTACATTTTTTTAATGCATAATAATACTATAAAAGACAAATTCTTATGTAAAATTGATAAAGTTCGGTAAATTTTACCATCGCGTTGAATAGCAAATTTTTATAATTTATTAAATGCAATTTTTACTGGAATATTTATCTCGCGCTTTAAATGCATTAAATACATTTATGCAAATTCCCTGAGCTCCGAAATTATAATGCAAATTGAATTTTTGCATGTCTACTAAAAAAAAAACGTGAAATCGTTACAAAAAATATTCCGGGTATTTCAATAAGCTCCGCGCGTCCATAATTTTTCATTATCTTATCAATTCCCAAATGCAAAATAAGAAAATACCTTCTGAATTCGCATATAATATGAGTATGTATACCTAAGTGTTCGCAAAAAAAAAGCAGTACTAAATAAAAAAGAAATTAAAAAACAGTACGCTGAGAGAAATTTTTTACTAAAAAGACTACATTTAGTGAAAAAGTTACTATTTACTATTATACAAGTTACTAGAATTCTAGTAAATTTTATAATACCGAATGATAATTTTTTCACTAAATGCAGTCCGTGACTAAATATGGCTCCGCTAATTTTCCCAAAATGTGTCTCTCAGTGTACCACAATATAAAAAAAAGTAAAAAACGGTACCAAACTTTTACAAATACTATTTAAAAAAAAAGAAGCAACATTCTACCTTCTGCCTCATTCCTTCATTAGAAGACCAGCGCCGGTTCCGAAGATCCAGCAAAGCTTCTTCTCCAATGTGCGTACATATATATATACATATATAATGTGTAATATAATGTGTAATATGTATATATATATATAGTGTGCAACTGACAGCCACAAAAAGCACAAGGACGAGCAAGAGTCACCGGCGTCATACGATCCTCGCACTATTATCCCCTTCGAGTTCCATTGCGAAGGGACGTGTACCCGCGAAAACTTCACGTGTACTCGCGAAACTCGCCCATCCGAATTTCTTCCAACGAAGGAACCAACGATTTCAAAAAAAAAAAATTCGTCGATACCAAATTTATCAAAAAAAATATATATATATATGTATATGTATATATCGACGAAAGTTAAAAAAAAAATAAAATAAAATAAAAAAATTAATAAACGAGGGATCGATCGGTGCGGACGGGAGCGGAGGACGTGTCCGCTCGACGGCCGAGTGGAGACTGGAGCGTCGCCGCCTCGCGGAGCGCCGGAGCGCCGTGGCCGCCGCCGCTCTCCCCTTTGGCCGCGGGGACCAATGGAACGCGCGGCGGCGGCCTTTCCTTTTTGCTCCGCGGCGAGTTCCTTCCTTCCTTCCGTCCGCGAGCTTCCCTCGCCCCTCTTTCTCTCTCTCCGCCTCCGCGGATCGTTTTTCTCGCGGCACGAGCCGAGGGCCGCCGCGGTGCTTACCCTGGGGGGAGGGGGGGGAGGATTTTTTTTTTGACCAAGTGGATCATCAATCGTCGATTCCCCCGGAGATTTCGACGTGATAAGCGTTCGATCGTGGGCGCCGATCGGCTACCGTGCGATCGCGGGGGTGAATGACCCTTGAGTTTCGGCGGAGTGGATCGCGCTTTTTTTTACGAGGTATGGGAGCTTTTTCTGCGGTGATTATAAAAATTTTTGTATCGGAGCACTGAGAAATGAGTGTCATTGTAAATTTTGCGATTAAAAATTACTGGGAATATGGAATTATATTTTATGCTTTTTGATGAAAATTGCCGTAGTTTATGTAGAGTACTTATAAAATTTGCGTGGAGTGTAAAGCTTCAATTTTGTTTTCCTTTTTGAGGAAAAAGGAGAGTAAATGTAACTTTTTTTTTAGTGAACAGTCTGGTCTTATTTTTCAAATAAAAATTATCGTATTTTACGATATAATTTGTTGCATATATGACAAATGTTTATAATTTCGAGATATTCGCAATTTATTATTTATTATGTTATTCATGATGTAAAAAAATTAATAAAAAAATAATCTGACCTGAAAATCAGAATATAAAGAGTTAAACGATCCGTTAAACACTGAGCATCGAATTATTGCGCAAACTGGACCCCATTGGACTAAAATCGTGATAAAGAATCCATTTTCGCGCGCCGCGCAGGAACAATTAAAAACATTTCGATAACGACGACTCGTTACATAAAAAGTTACAAGCCCCCCATTGTTACGCAAATGATCGGAGCTGAGATTCAAGACGCAGAAAAAAAACGCAGCCGAGGAGAGAAAAGAGCAAAAGTATATCGCCGCAGCGAAATCATCCTTGTAAAAATCGTATCGACGTCGATCTCTCGATCTCGTTTCTTTTCCGGCGCGCATTCAAGCGGCGGAATAATAGAAGCCCGGGGAATCGAGTTCATTCATCCGGGCTCCTTTCAATTACGCAAATCGTACGGCGTAATCTGCGCCTGCGCCAAAGACCGCCACCTGCCATCCAGCCCCCCCCCCCCCTGCCTCCTATGAAATCGGTATTGGCTCTTCTTTGCTTTGCTCCGATCGGTGCCCGAATAATCGTGATTTCCAGAGCAGAAGGTCTTATTGATCTAATAAATGTACCGTAATCCTTCTGTTTGCATCTCGAGGAATGCACCGATCGCTTTTTTTTCTTTTCTCGATTACTTGTATTTCGGAGCAAGGTGATTTTAGATTTGTACGCGAAAGATTTTTTTGGTGCTGGGTAATGCTCGTTTTGAGTATTTTAAGTTCGATTAAAAGTGATAAGATACTTATGTTAATTTTTTTTAATCTATTCACGTGAATAGTCTATTTTCACTGGCATATTTTTTGTATATCTAGTAATTAATTAATTAACTATGGTAATTAATTTTGGAGAATTTTTTTTTAAAGAAAAACAAAGTAAAGACGAAACAAACGTATAGATTAAAAAAAAAACACGAATCCAACAGAGGAACGATATTATTTTACATCTTTGTCTTTAAGTACAGCAGGGCTCGCTCGCTACTTCCAGTTTGTTGTGCGCTTGAATTTTGTTTTCTTTTCGAATCGTATACAATAAGTTTCCCGCGCCCAATGGAAAATAATGTTACTTTCAGCGAGGAACCTGTTATTCATATACTAAAAAAAAACAGAAACAAAAAAATAAATAAAACAAGGAAAGATGCAGCTACGAGACCGAAATGTGTAAGGAAAGAAAAGGAGCTGCCCGTGCAACCGGAGTCATTCGCATTTTGACGATTTCCAGCGGCTATATCGGCGGGATGCGCATTAACCGTGTGTATACACGCGTACGCCAAGATTTATGGCGCTCGACCAATCCAGATAACTGGGGTGCATTGCAGAAAGAGAGAGAGACACATAGAATGAAAGAGAGAGAGAGGAACAGAATGAAGGAGAGAGAGAGAGTCAAAGAACGAGAGTGAGAGATACAATAAAACAGAGAGAGAAACAGAATGAAAGAGAGAGAGAATGAGAGAAAGGGAGAGAGAGGGAGAGGGAGAGAGAATGAAAGAACGAGAGTGAGAGATACAATAAAAGAGAGAGAAAGAGTGAGAGAGAGAATGAAAAACACCTCCTCGCGGTGATACGTGAAACTCGCGAAAAGGGGGGGGTGGAGGGGGGGAGAGCGAGATTTATAAGATACCATAGATAGTCTTTCAAGATGCCTTTTCGCGAGATCCACTATCGGCCATGCGGCCGAAGACACTTGAATATGACTCCCCGCGATCGAGGGAAGATCTGGCCGCCGCGCAGTTTATTGCATCGAGGACGACTTCACTCTCCCCCCATTAATTCCTCATTTTATCCTCCTCTTTTTATTTTTTTTTACTTATTTTTTCTTATTTTTATTTTATTCCTCCATTCGCGCCGTAGTCCCCGCACAAACACACACAACGAGGCTCTTTTTCATTCACTGCCTCGCTGGTGTCCACTCCTCTTTATCTCGCTCGACTCTTCCTTTTTTACACTCTGCTCTACTCCCAGCGCGCGCGCGTCCAGCTTCTCTCTAATTTGCTCTCCCTCCTTCGTCCTGTGTACCCCTCCCCCCTCCCTTTCATCGCGCACTCGAACGCAGAATAATTCCTTCGTTAGTCCGATTAGTCTTGCTACAGATACACTTATCTTATCGCGGCCAGCATCGTTTAATTACCATTCGCCCGCGTCCGCGTCCTTTTTTTTTTTTTTTTTATTTTTTTTTTATCATCCTCCACCCAGTTCACCCTCCCCCGTGTATCCGTTTCTTCTGCCTTTGCTAGGGGACTTACTTTTTTTTTTTTGTTTTAATACTGCGAAGGGGGGAGGCCCTCGGAGTTACGTGTACGTATTGTTCGGGATTTTTTAAGGTCTCGGCGGGTTTGTTACGGGGAATGAGCTAACGATCGGCCGATATGCCGCGGGATTTACCCTGCGAAATGTGTATAACCCGTGTAATTTGTTATCGCCTAGCGACTATATCGTTACCCGGGCTGCGCTGCGATTCGACAATAAAATCGGATGTCGGGGAAACACGTTTCCCTCGATAACGAGTTCTTTTCGACGGGATGGTGCTGATTTAAATTTCCCTGTGGCGGCGGCCATTTTTCTTCATTTGGAGACTTTTTTGCTGCCGGTAAACTTTGTATCTCTATTATTGAAGCGAAACTGCCGCGAGAATACGAGGAAGAGAAGATATTCGACTTTTTTTTTCTGCTTTACAGGGAGGGAGAGATTTTTTTATTTTTTTTTTATCAGTATGAGAATACCTGTGTGAACTCGTTTCAATAATTACGTGGAATGTTGGTCTGAATTTTGGTATCGCATGGGAAATTCTGTATAAAAAGAAAATGTTAAAAGTTGGCTAATATTCTTTTAAAAATGAAGAGTTTCCGTGGAAATTCGAAATATCGCGTTTCGCGCGATCGCCATTGTTTATTCTTTGATATTCTATCTGGCGGATGCAATGGAATTTTTCATGTAAATATCCGAGATAAAAAAAAATTAATAAGAAGGTTCAACTGGAAGATTTTATTTGATAGTATTTGACACAAGCGTGAGTACAATTTTTGCTGTTTCAGAGATTAATAAATCAATAAATAAATACAACCTTTAGTCAACGAGTTTTATTAGTTCCCCATCAGTTCATTGATCACCGTAAAGATTCTGAGCTAATATTGATTTAATCTTTGCCTTAAGTAGGGTTAAAAATCTCGTCAACAATGACCAACTTAATCATCCTTTCCCTTTTAGCATTATTTTAGATCAAGTCTTTTATAAATATTAGAAGATTTTCAAATCGTTGTAAGATATCAACATTTTATTATAAAGAAATATCAGGGTTTAAGAACACATTTAGCAATCAAACAAATTTATAATAGTAAATATTTTATTATTTTCATTTTTACTTTAGTATAATTTAAGATGAAAAGTATTTTACAAATATTACAAGATTGTCAAATCATTTGAAGATGTCAAGATTTGAAATTTTATTATAAAGAAATATCAGGTTTTAAGAACACATTTAGCAATCAAACAAATTTATAATAGTAAATATTTTGTTATTATTTTATTAAAATTTTTTATTTAAAGTGCCAGAATCTTCCTAAAAACAAATTCTCTTAAAATTTTACAATTCCCTTGGCTAAAATGTTCGCCCAAGCGCAAACGTGGCAGAAAAACAAAAGCGAGCCGTAACCGATCTGTCGCTTCGGAGCGAATTTCGGTCGTATATCACGCCCGCGCGCAGCGAAAACTCACTTCACTGTCAAAAGCACCTGCCGGACATCAACCTAATTTCGCCGGGCCCGGCGACTTGGAACGAGCGTAAAGGGACAAAGGGTCACCACTGCACCGAGCACAGCATTCGGACGCCGCGAGGATGACGAGCGCGGCGAGGAACAATGAAGAACGGAGCCTCGTATCTCTTACCTTCGCGCCTCGCCTCCTCGGCCGGTTCCGCCTTTTGTTGTAATTCGCGCTCCCTCTTTTTTTTTTTTGTACCCTCGCGTGTCACTCGTCGAGGTCTCCTCGATTCTCATTGTCCGAGGGCTCCTCCGCTCGAAGAATTTTTACACGGCGCTCGGCTATCGCTCGTCTCTTTATCCGTGTTTTTGCGCTGATTTTCTCTCTCTCTCTCTCTTTCATTTATTCACTCACTCACTCACTCTCGTGCTTTTACTTTTTCAAGTGATTACCTTTTTACGGCGGGGCTGTAAATGCTAAGGAATTTGAGGTTGAAAGTTGAGGTCTTAAATTAAGACCGTCCGAGTTAGATTAAGAAAGTCTCTATTTTATTTATTTTTATAATTATATTTCTATATTTTAGTTATTTTTAATTATTTTCATATTTATTTCTACATTTTTTAGTTATTTTTATTTATGTTTAAGTATCTTTATATATTTATTTACAAAAAAAATGTCGATATTGTACATAAATCGTTGACACTCTTATTTTATCCTCAAACGTCAAATTCATTCATTATTCATACATTTTAATATAAAGTTTTATAAAATTGATAGCAAAAAAAAATAAATAAATAAATAAAGAATCTATAAATCTTTATACGGTCCATTGTTTTATAATACAAGTTTTATAAGAATTGTATAAATATTTTACAATTTTTTTTGTCACGTGGGGTAAAAATCGTCATTACTCGAGTATGTTCCTACGGAATATAATAATTTTTACTTTAACATTTCTCTCCGAGCAGCATGGAGTGCCCAGCGGATTTTCGCTACTCGCGCGACGAAAAATCGCCGATAGCCAATCGCGCGCGACTCATGGAAAACGCGCGAGCGGATCGGCAGCCGCGGAAAGGCGCTTTGCAAAATTCGCCGGCGAGGACGAGCGGAGAGTCGATGGCGCGCGCTCCGGGGGAAGCGAATCCCCGCCGGACGGAGATATAGTCGTTGACACTGTCGATTGACTTTTTTTTTTTTTTTTCTCGCCGAGCAATTAATTAGCCCGCGATTCCGAGAACTATTTGTTGAGTTAATTGCCCCGCCGCGGGAATCGCCGTCGTTGATCCGCTGCTCTAATTGAAGATATGCACGCTGAATGACGGAGCGACTTTTCTTTTGTGCCCGCCGACTCGGAGAACGAGCTTTTCCACCGCGGCGCTTCTGCTTTCCGTTTCAGCTTCGATTGCTTCTTTTTCTTGTTTTTTTTTTTTCAGATGGCAGTGTTTCTCGTTTATTGAGTGCTTGCGAGCGAACTATATTATTATTTTTTTATTTATTATTTTCTTATTTTATTATGTTATTGTAACTATTATTTTATTATTTTTTTTTTTAATTTTTATTTATTCCTTCTACGTAAAGATTTTCTTCTATTTTGGTAGTTGTAAAAAGAAGGTTTGTGTAGGGCTTACTAGTAAATTGTTGTTATTAAAAATATTATTCAATTTTTTTCACATTTTTCATATACAAGTCACAAGACACTTTTTACTCCATTTAAAAAAAAAAGCTCGGCTACCCTTCAAAAGTAGGGTATACCCTAGAAAATTAGTTCATCACCGCGCTTTGTCACGGAAACTCGATACTTTTTTATTGTCCCATAAATAACGGAGTTTAACGAATACAAACACGCTGGAAGTTGCGAAAGCGAGCGCAAAAAAAAGAAGAAGCAAGCATGGAATTGTTTAAAAACGGTTTTCGTGTAATAAAAATGAACTTATCTCGGCTTCGGGCGAGCGCGGCTGATAAACATCGAATCGCCAAGCGAAACATCGGCGAAGTAGGTGCACCGACAGGGACTCGAAAAAACTTTATTCGAAGCAAAAGAGAGAGAGAGGAGGGAGGGAGGAGGGGGAGCGAAGACAAACGTTGAAACGAGCCTAACACGCCACGTCCTCTTAGCGAATTAATCAGAGATCGTCGCGCCGTGTGCTCGTTGCCTCGAAAATTTTCGCCGCAGGCTCGTGTGCACGCGCGCGTATTTATGCAGATGCCGAAAGGCCCGATCGGGACCCGATTCCGACGAGCCTGTTAATCAAGGAGCTCGTGCGAATTAATTGCGAAAAAGCCGGGGCAACGGTAGAATATATATATATATATATATACATATATATATATATATATATTCTATATATATATAGAGCTCACGATTTCAATCCGGATAAAATCCCATTGGTTCTTGCGGAAGGGAGGAACAAAAAAGTCTTGCACGTGGAGAGAAAAGTTTTGTGGAAAAATATTACTATATCTAGTAATTTGTAAGACTTACGTGTAGTAAATTTTACTGTTGTTTCTAGTAAAAATTAGTACTCTATAGTTTATGTAGCGCAGGGACAGAGTTGACAAATGAATTTTTTCTAGTAAATATTACCAGAATTTTTAGTAAAATGTTACATTCGTCGAGTCTGCCTCTAAAAAACAGAATCATAATTTTTACTAGAAAAAATTCATTTGTTTTATATATATATATACCCTCCACCCACGTGCGCGCCGCGAGACAAGCGTCCCTAGGCGAGGCGCGCCAGATGCGAATGTAAATTTACGTTCCTTCTCTCTCGCTGCGCCTGGCCTCCTCGCTGGCGGACGAGGAGCTTGGCGACTTTTTCCTTTTTCGAGGAGGCCTTTCCCGGACGCGTCCGCGGCGCATCGGCTGGACATTTTTCGACCGCGGCCCTCGCATACGCATTAGCATTTTAGCCTTGCCTCGTTGTTCGCCGCGATATTCGCCCATTCGATTGCTCGCCAAATGCTATAAGCTTCTTCAAGACCGGTGGCGTTAGCGCAGGAGAAATTCTTCTTTTGTGCGATCTTTTTGATTCCATAGCTTTTTATTTCTTCTTCCTCTTCTTTTTCAAGGAATGCTGGCGATAAATAATAAGTGTTTAGTCAGAAGAGGAAATGTTCTCGTTTGATTCGCGTGTAGTAAACTAAGTGATTCGTGTCTTTTTTAAATTGTTGAACTGTAAGAACCTCAAACTTTTTTAAAGAAAATGGGAACTTCAGAAAATGTACTTGCACACCATCCCTTAAACAAATTTATTGAAAAAAATCCATCGCGTACTTTAAAACCTCAAAAGGCTTTTTCCTTAAGTGCACTTCATTCTCTGACAAAACTACTCCACTCATTCTTTTTATTTCTTCATTTCTTCAAAAGTATATTCAACAAAATCCCTCACCTTTTTTATTTCTTCAAATTCATCAAACAAAATTCTTCATTTACTTCTTCATTTATTCACATTTATCTGATAACATCATTTACTTTTTTGTCTTCTTCATTTCTTCAACTGCATCCAACAAAAATAAAAAGCAGACAACAGTAGCGTAACAGCTGCATTCGCAATCTCGCTTGGTTAAAAAACCATCCGGCCCTTTTATCGAGCGGCCCGCGGTCGAATGCATTAAAAATAAAATTTCGAAAAGGTATATATACACGCGGAGCCACAAAAACGCTTCCTCGTTAAGAACTTTCTTTTCGAGGGCCGCGGCACTTAACGTCGCCGCTCTCGGCGTGCGCTGAAACAACAAAACCAGAAGGAGGCCGAGCACGTCCGAAACGGTGCGTCTTTATCCCATCCGAGGCGGTCTCAAAAAGTCTCGAAAAAAAAAAAAGAAACAAGCGGAGGGAGGCAGGCGCGCATCTTGCACACCAAACATGCTCGTTGCGGTTCGCCGCGCGGCGAACCTCGTCGCCACTGCCAGGAGAGAACGAAAAAAAAAAAGGAGGTGGCGAGAGCTCCGGACCGATTAGCCGAGCGCCTCCCGCGGGGGGTGGAGCCCCTCCGCCTCGGAGTCTTGAAACTGTGTCGAGGTAATGAAAGACGGCGATTTTCGCGCGGTGGATCCGCTTCCACGGGCGCCTCCTCTCCAGCTGATTGCCTCGAATTTCGAGGAAGCGATTCATAAATGGAAGGCGCTGTTATCTTTAAAGAGGGTAAAGTACTGCTCTCCGTGGTATTTGCGATGAAAGTTTTTAAGGGGGCACATGCTGAGCCCACAGCGAAATTTGCGGATGTGCAGCACGCGAATCTAGTTTTGCATAATCGCGGCTTCGTTCCAGCGGGAAAAGGTGAATCGCTCGAGCCACTCGCCGATCGTCTGGACTAGTTTTACGACCTGCATTATCGTTTGGGCGAAAGCTCACCTTGCCGAGTGGCACGGTTATTAAATGTTATCGTAATAAAATGTGATTTCTGCAGTTTCACTTTAATCGTTAGTCCAGAATTTTCTTTTTTACTGAGTTTCTGTACCAATTGTTGTAGCTTTTGAGGTGTTTTTACTGTGGAACTGATGTTTGAATGTGATCGACTTCTGTGGCTATCCGGGTAATGAATTTTAGATTTCAATGTTTAGTTCTTCGGTTACAATGATTATTAGTCTCGTTTACGACTACTTCAGACTGTCGTTAACGCCTGATTAGCAGCTACATTTTACAGGAACTAATAGAATTAGAGCAGAAATTTAAATGATCAAAAAACGCTCAGGAAAATAGTACAGTCGAGTAGGGCATCACATTCTAAGCACTTTTTGTCTTTTGGCATTTTGCGTAATTTTGCATAATTATCGAGTTATTGTGAATTAAAAACTAAGATAATTACCCAATCAGCGCTGGAGCTCGCGACGGTGAGCTCTCCCCACCCGAGTAAGTCCCGCCCACCATCGCCGGCTCAAGCGCTGATTGGATGGATAATTATCTTAGTTTTTAATTAACAATAACTCGATAATTATCCAAAATTACGCAAAATGCCAAAAGACAAAAAGTGCTTAGAATTTGACCCTCTACTCGACTGCACTATTTATCCGAGTGTTTTATTTTTTATCACCGTGTATACACAACTCCGCCTGGACTCAAGAAAGAGAGAAGCATCGGAAAAAGCTCTGCCACGAGTTTATGCACACAAAGCGCGTGGCGCCTGAAAGTGCAAGGCTCCGCTTAGCTTTTTACGCGCGTAATTATAGGCATCGCCGCGGCGCATATCTCAAAACGCGCATTAGCGGCCGCGCGAGATCGGCGGCGGTTGGCGGATCGGCTCGTCCTTTTGCAGCGGCGCGCAGACATCGCAGGATCGGGGCAAAAGAGAAATTAGCGCCGGGGACGTAGGAGTGGAAACCGGAAGGCTCCTCGCCACCGTCGCTGCTTTATTTAGACCAAGTGGGCGGGGAAGGGGGGGCACATACGCGAGTATAACGCGCGAGCGGTCGAGTCGTATAATTAGAGCCGGACGGTCCGCCACCTACTTAATGAAGGGGTAAGCCCCCCGTCGGTGTGTATAGGCCACAGTAACTCCCCCTACGATCGGTCATCGTGCGCGCGTGTCCGGCATCGCGGCATCTAGGACGGCGCGGCGTTTATCGCCGATTCTCCTCGCTAAGTCTCTTCGCTCTTTATACGTCGTCGCGCTTCTTTTTTTCTTTTTTATCGTGAGGTGCTATTTTCGTTTGGTCAAATTTTCGTCTTTTTTTTTAAGGAGATTTTCTTGACGTACGGGAGAAAGAGATTTTATCTTTCTTGGTGGGAGCATGAGGTTTTCATCAGAGTTTAGTCTCATTATTTAAACTTTATCCTACTTTTTATTTTTCAAGGTAGAAATATACTTAAATATTTAGTTAAATAAAATTTAACTTTCTTACCCAAAGTATTTGCACACCTCAGTTAAATCAGAAATACCCATTGCTTCTACTCACCTGAAAGAAAAGAAAAATAAAAATTAAATTAAAAATTATTCTAAATACATCTATTAAAAAAAAAACTTCAACATTTTTTGGAACATTATACAGTATTCATAAAACGTCAAATCGCCGAGTAAAATAAACCGTGCATAACTGCAGAAGGAATGCCGCGCTACCGAAAAAGTTGAATAACCTGAGGAGTGAACTCGGGAGCCCAGTCAAAAAAAAAAAAAGACTCGGACGATCGAAAAAGAAGAAAAAGAGGTGTATAGGCTAAAAGAGACAAAAAAAAGTGGCATAAGCGGTGCCTCCTTTCCGATGGCTCGGATTTCCGCGACCGCCCGGTCGTTGTTTGCTCGGCACTCCCCCATCCTTCTCGGCGGCCGTTCCTTTTCTTTATTGACTGGTTACACTGACTCAAGGGGTTTATCTTATACTGCAGTGCGTTAAGTTCGTTTCTACGAAGGTTAATTTCATTTTTATTGGCAAAATCTAGTGCTCCTTGTAGAATTCTGCTCTTTAAGGCTAAATTCATTTTGTTTGTCATAATTAAGTTTAATTATCATTATAAATTGATTTTATTTGTCGTAAGCCTGCTACAAAATTTAAAACGTTTAATGGCAATTTAATCGCCAAGGATTTTTCATCCCTTGGTGAAACACTTTTTATCATACTTCATTTTATTCATTACACTTAATATTCATCATACTTAATGTTATTTGTCATATTTAATTCTATTTATCACACTTAATTTGATTCATCATATTTAACTTCATTCATCACACTTAATTTTATTCATCATACATAATTTCATTCGCCATATTTAACTTTATTCAATATACACCGCAAAATTGTTAACGAAGGAAAGAAATTATAAAAGAACAATTGGCTTTTATATAAAAAAAGGAGTGCCCTTTTTACGATAATAAAACGTCGAGAAGGAAAAGCTGCGGAATATGACAATCTGCGCATCGGACGATAAGAAGAGTCACGATTTCTCGGTGCAACCTGTCCCAAGGCACTTGGAAATCATTCGCAGGCAGTTTAAATCAAACACGCCCATTACCTTCGTTTACAAACCTACCAAGTGAGAAACTCACTTAGCCTCTCGTGCCGCGCTCCTCCCTCGGCACGAGCCTTTATAACTCTTATAATTTCCATTAGAAGCCACGCTGCCCATTCTTATCCAGTGCATAATTCGCGGCCGCTTCAGGGTCGACTTAAAAGGGAGCGAAAAACGAATAAAAGCGCAGCCTGAAAAAGTGACCATTGTCGCGCTTATGAGGACTCTCATTCGTGCGTATATGGCGCTTCGAAAAGCTTCGAGCGCGTCCAACTTTATTTTCCTCGTGTTTTGCATGCGCCGGTAAAAGAAAAGTAATCGACTTTTACTTTCTTTTTGCGCAGTAGGTAACTGTGAAATTTAGCCTTCCGAATTTTCAAGGGGAATCCCCTTTGTTGCTTTGCGATTGAAAAGGTGTTGAAGCTTCTTTTTAAAAAAGGATCGAGATGATTCTACTTTTAGGAAAACTTGTTTCTGCTGATACTTTGAATTATTTTAAGGGGAGCCTATCTTAATCTTCGCGCTCTACTATACCGACGATTTTCTATATTCTTTCCTAACCTTTAAGGCAAGGCTTTAAACAAGTTTTATAAGAATTGTATAAATAATTTCCATTTTTTTTCACGTGGGATAAATATTTTAAATTTCTACTACTATCTCGCATTTTTGCCGTGTCAAAAGGGTGCGTATTTACTTAGCGTGGCGTCAGAATTTCCGTAGGAATTTTACTTCGAAATTTTCATTTGAAATTTCTCGCCGCGCGGAGCGCGCAGCGCACGGTAGCGGCCGAGGAGGAGGATCAGCTTACGTTATAATTGGCCGCGGCCGCGCGCGATCTGCGCTTTCTTAATGGGCCGAACTCTCTTGTCTCGGCGTAATGGCCGGGGCAAATTACACGGCCGGCTCCGCGTTATTTAGGCCCCTCGCCGGCGATTTTTCGCGCGCGCCGGAAAAATATACCCCGGGCGCGCGCGCCGGGTAGGCGAGAATAACTCATCGGAGCCGGTTATTATTGGGCGGGAGGTATGTATCGATAATTTCGTCCATTACCGGCGGCTCGTCGATAAATTTAATTTCCCCCGGCGCACCGGAGGGCGGGATGGGCCCGAGAGACGCCGCGATTGTCTTCGATTAAGGGCCGCGAGTGACGCGACTGATTCTTTATTTTTTTTTTTTTATTTTAAGGAGGTTCTACCGGTGTGTAAGTAGTCGAAAGCGTGGCTGAAGACTGATGCATGTGTACGTCGAATAAAAATTAAAAGACATAGTTGCGCTGTCTCGTTCGTACCTCGGGATACACAGTGCGCTAAATGTCTGTTTGTATTTTTTTTCTACGTTTTTTTGGGTATGTGAAGTCTTGATAAAGTTTTTCAGTAATTTCTCACTTTTAGTTTCTTTAGTTTTGTGATAAAGAGGTCAGAATGCTGGAGGTAAGAAATAATACATTTTCTGCTTTTTGAGCTGATGAAGACTTCCAAAAGTTTAATTGTAACTTCGTCAAAATTTTATTTATAGGTCTCATTTTTTCATAAAATAAAATAAAATGAAAATACATTCATTCTTTTCTCAAATTTGTTGTAATATTCATTCGCTAAAGAATCACGCATTATTCACAGATTTTCATCATATATTGCATGTGTCCACATATCCAATGTAATCTTCACCTAACGTTAATTTCCTTCTTCAAATATTTCCTAGTATATTTATAAATGTGCATTTTACATCTATCCATTTGATGAATATTTAATGGATAATTAATTGCAGCCATAAATTACCCTTGTTAACATTGATGGTGGACTGCGCTAATTACCAGAATCTGGTACGTACCTGTCTAAAGTCAAAGTTGGTCGGAGGGTCGGGGGTAATTAACCGGAGGGGGAAGGGGTGGGGAGGGGTGGTGCTATGATGAACTTTGGGGGGATTATGCACCTGACTTCCCATTGGCGCAGGTGAATTCGGAACCACCGGATTGGACGGTTGGTGAAGTTAATCTACGATTGGCTTAGAAAATTGCAATACTCTGTAACTTGGTGGTGGCCGCATTATAAAAGGAGAGCAAACAGTAACATTTGACACTAGAAGTCCTTCGTCGGTCAAGGAGTACGGATACCTTCTGAAATTTCTTGAACTCAGACTACTACTACTAGACTGCTAGATTCAGACTACTGCACAATGGCCGAAGTCAGCGAATACATCGACACGAGGTTCTCCAGGATCATGTGCTTCAAGATCACTCTGACGTACACCAAGACCTCGAAAAACTTGGTAAGTTACCTATTCTTCTTTTTATCCACACTTTTCTCGAATGATATTCTTCATTAAATAATTAAATCTCATTTTCATTTCTGTTACAGATGGAATGTATGAAGCTGTTATCGGACATAGAGATGACGGAGGACCTGCTGAGGAAGACCGGCATCGGCATAAAGATCCAAGAAATGGCAAACACTGACGACGAGGTTGGCGAGGCTGCCTTCGACCTGGTCAACAAGTGGAAAGCGATGATCACGGAGGTTTACATGGAAAAGCAGCGTCGGTTCCAGGCCGAGCTGGAAATAAGGGCGAAGCGAGCCAGAGAAAGCATGAAAGCCAAAGAAGCCATGCTGCCCAGTGCCAAAAGGGTCAAATACGACTACAACGACAACGAACGGATGGCCAATTCATCTTCCCCGGATTCTGGCCACGTGAGCGGAGATTCGTCCTCGGAAGCAACCACCGGATCATATTCGCCAAAGGACTATGCCAGCCCATTGGGTGGCCAAAGGTGCCCGACGAGACCGAGACCCGTGGTGACATCGCGACGAGTGGAGAAAAATATCCCTGCGCCGGTTTTGGACCAACCGTTGCCTGCTAATCCTAATCCTCCAGCGGCCAGGCCTCAGAATCGAAATGCTGCGCCTAACACCGTTAAGCCTAAAAATAAGAAGCCTGCACCTATGATGGCTAAGTTGCTTCGAGCCTGCAAACACTTGCGTTGATTTTGCTGGATTTGTTGGAAACAACATTTTTTGATGATTCTGTTTAAGCATTTGACATTGTAAATATGAATTATTCGTGCTGCTGGTGTTATAAATTTGTAATACTGGTTTTTATCTATGATATATTTACAACAACAAAAAAATTAAATAAAACTAAATAATCTATTGCTAAAAAATACTCTTTTTCATTCGATTTTATAAAGAACCTATCCTTTTGTTCCCAAGCTTCTTTTCAATTTAGAATAGTTAATTAATTTTTAATTATTATTCTTTTCGTTAATTTTCAATACTTCCGTTATTAACTAAAGTTTGAAAGAATTTAAATTTTAAATAGTCTTATTTTTTAATTTAAAATGTTATATAGTCGAATTTTTTACAAAATGTTTCTAAATTCATTTCATGTTAAGATTATTTTTGTCAACTACTTGCTACACATAACAAAATTTACTATTTTTATAGCAAACTTAATTACTATTCATTTATTTTATATATTTTATTTATGCAAGAAGCCAATCTGCAGTCCCACCCTCCTACCGATGAAAAAAATGCCGCAATAATTTTTTGCCGGTGTGACTTCCGAAATTTCGGACGAAAATAATAAAAAAAAATGTCGAAATTTTGGAGAGTATGTAAAAAGACGAAAAATCGCCGGACACTTAATTTCGCGCTCCTTCATTATCCGCGGCGAGGCTGCCTCGATTTTGTCGATCGCGCACTTCTCCTATACCATTTTCACATTATGCAGATCCGCGTCGCCACTTAATGAGGGATGAGGCTGTAGCCGCGCAACTTTCCGCCTCATTTTTGCGCCGACTGGAAATACACGCATAATAAATGCAACTGCATAAATTTCGTCTCGTTTCTCTCTCGCTCTTGTACGCTTCTTTTTCTTCGATTCACCATTTTTCAGAAGGGGGGGGGGGGTGCGATGGGGCCGCAAAGTGCTTTTCGCTGTGTAATCAGGTTTTTGTTTTTCTGCATTTTAATTGATTTTAAAAGGTGTCGTTGCCACCTCGTTTCAATTATGCCTGTAAAGAAATCTTCTCGATTAGTTTCTACGTTTCAATTTGTTTAGATTTAAAAAATAAAAAATAAATAAAATAAATTGTACGACACTGAAGCTCTGAGTAAAGGAATCTTCTCGATTAGTTCTTACATTTGAGTTTATCTACATTTTTTTCACGTTATAACACTAAAATATTCTGAATGAATTTTTACGTTTGAATTTGTTTAGATTTAAAAAAAGGCACTGAAGCTCTGCGTTTACAAATTTTAATCGTTAAATGTTGCACAATGTTTTATCCGTTGATTTAAGAGGCAGGGGTAATTTTTTTTTTCGTTGCGCACGAATCGACGGAATTTTAATCGGCACATAAGTTTACGCTGTTTTTGTTGCGTATATTGGAAAAAAGGATAAAGCAATCGATATGAATTTTTTGTCTCCGTAAAAAATGGCGGCTATAAATACTTTACGGCGTGTGCCGGATGAAAATTATGGGTGTACAAGACTGACTGTGTAGCGCATTATGAATAAGGTAAAAGTAATGCAAGAAACTTATGTAAGACAAGTGGAGCAATCGTATGCAAAATTTTTCAAGTATCTGCTTCTTCTGCTCGAAATTCTTTTTGCCGCCTTTACGAGCGCAAAAAATCCCATTTTGGAAATTTATTTAAGATCCTTCTGGGTAGGAATACTTCAAATTTATTGAAATTGGTTCTAGAAAAATTCGGTCGCGCTCCTCTTTTCTTCGGAAACGAGTGTAGAGTGGTAAAACAGTGTTAAATCCTTGTACAAGGTAAAATTCTTATAATTGGAATTCAAGGCGAAGGAGACTCTCGAGCGAAACCGGAAATTCAATAAATACCTGTATATGCTTGACTGGAATACGACTATGCTTCTACGTATTATATTAAGTTAATTTAAATTTGCCACTCTTTTTTTTTGGTGTACTAATAATCGTATTTACACAAAATTATTTAAATAGCGATTAATATGAATAAAGTGTAAATAACTTAGGTATTTGTTGAGTGAATATATTTTTTAAAAAATTAGATTTTATTCGTAGTTGTTCGTTGGGGAAATATTTGTGCTGCTAAACAATTTTTACTGAAATTTGAAATTCTAAATTTAAGAAAGCAATATTTGAATAAAAACTTTTTAATTGTTAAGTTCAAAAACTACTTTAAATACTTAATAATCTACTGATATGATAAAATTGAATTATTCTATTTTAATTCAATTTTGTCAACTAGATTATCAGATATTTCCCTTAATTTCAATTAATAAATATTGCTTCAAAAATTTAGTACAATTAATTTACTATACGCGAGAAAATTTTATGTGTGACTACGATTTCACTAAACTTTTTAAGCAAAATTTATTTACAATTTCATGGTAAATTTTGCTAAAAATTTTCCCCTTAATAATCGCGAGCGCTTAATTAACGGCGTGGAATTTTGGCACGACGGAGAAATTCGGCAGCGAGCGGATGAATGGGAAACGGCGCACAGTGCATTAAATTGTAACGTGAATGAAAGTACCGAGCGTGCGGTGACTCTCCCGAGCGATTTGCATGCGGCTCGCGCGACGCCCGCGCGGTTCTTCGAGATTAAATTAAGTGCGCCCGTAGTTATGGCAGTTATTTATCTTCTGCCTTCCTCTGTCTTTCTTTCTACATTTTTTTTTTTTTTTTTTTTTGAGAAGGGGTAGGAGGGAGGATGCTGCTTTATGCGTCGCGGTTAATGGATAAAGAGGTTCCCTCGCGTAATTGAGTTGTAGATGTTTTTTTATTACGCAACTATTCGTCTCTCCTTTTTTCTTCTTTTTGAAATGCGCGAAAGTGTTAAAAATAACCTTTGCGCGCGTTGTTTTGTATCGTGGATGCGTTTATTGTTTTTTTTTTTTTATTTTCGCGGAGAGATATTGTAAGCACTAATTCACTTCGTTAATTAGTTGCGCGTTGTTACATTGAGTTAGTGTACTTTCTAAAGGCGAATGCGCGTGAAATGGATACTTACGTGCTTGGATGCTAAAAAAGTAGTGATAATTCTGTGAAAATTATTATTTGGCGTGAAATTGTAATTAATAATTGTAAAATTTGCTAGAAAAAAGGAAGATATAGTAAATGCTGTTTAGAGACTTCCGGCAGAAGAAGATTTAAGACAAGAATAAAAAAGATAATTAAAAAATTATAAAAAACTATTATGAATAAAAGTATCAAGAATTTCTACTTGCAATAGTATATGAAATATACACTCGCGTAATTTTTATTTTAGTTATACAGTACCTTAAGCTACTTTAATATTCTTTACTTAAATTTTTTATTAAGGATTATTTTAGTTCGTTGAATCATTAATAAATGAATATCCCCATTTCTTTCATAAATTTCTCTTTTACTCTTTTATTCAAATAAATAAGTAAACGAAGATGACAAATTTCCTACAACAAACTTAAAACTAAATTACAGATTTTACATAAGTAACTAAGTAGTAAGCTAAAAATTATTAATCCGTTGAAATTTTGCTTGACTTTATATACAAAAAAAAAGAAGATTTAAAATCCAGTTTTTCCACGCGCGAAGCAACGTTTCTTGCTAATCATAATCTCCTCTTGAATTTCATCGCTAAAAGTGTACACACACGTTGCTACAGCAGAGACACACTAAGAGGCAGAGAATAAGGCAAAAAAAAAAGAGACAAAGAGAGGCTCTCGAAATCTCGAGCTCGCGTTAAGGGCATAAATCTGCATGCAAGCAGTCCAGTCACGAATATAAGACACACACACGCGCGCGCGCATACATACACACACACACACAGACGCGCTCAGCCGAGGCCGTACAGAGAAACCCATCGATAATTGGATCATTTCCATATCGATATGTTATAACAACGCGCTCGCCGTTTATGCACGCGGCGACGAGGACGGGGCCCCGGGTATGCTCTCTCGCGCATGCGCGGCGGGCCTTTTAAAAACAAGAGGAGCCCGCGAGCAAAAGAAGCCCGAGAGCCGGCGAATTAAATGCGGGCAAAAGTGTTTTAATGTACGACCGGGATAAAGTGCCCGATAATTGAGGCGTTCTGTGCCCGGTGCTTGAGGGGGGGGGGGGTATGCACACAGGATGGAGAGCCGCGAATAGAAAAGGCTGCGCGGAGTATACTCGCTAACGATTGTCGCATTGTGTCCTCCTCCCCTCTTTTGCGAACAAATTTTATGCCTGCTCCCACTTGTATACTTCTATTCTATTTGGCATCGATTTATTCTATGCGCGCCGCGGTGCGTTCTTTTTTTTTTTTTGTCTTCTTTTTATTTTTCGATGAATTATTGCGGTTTAGGGATGAGTGAAAAACGTGGATTTTACACTGAGAGAAAAATTTGGTTAATTTTACCCGCGTAAAAAAATAATAAGTAAGATATAAACAAGTTTTTCCGTAAACACGTTTAGACAAGACAGTACAAAAGTCACACCTGACAGGGAAATTTTGAGAATCGACTTGACCGTAATTAACTCGACTTACATTAATTACACGGTTACTACATTAATGATTTCCCCAGAATTGCTTTATAATAATTTATTGGCCCTTTGAAGGTAAACAATACATCAATAAATTTTATGACCTGCTTATAATAACCATTCAGAACTTTTGTTCTTCCATTTAATTGATGTCATTAACGACTTTTCGATTACAGTAGCATATTGCATTTAACGAGCAGTAAGACTCCCCACGGTCAGGGACTCCAATTGACTTCACTACCTGCGGGTCATAAAAGTTTGCGTAATACTTTGGGGCAAGGATAAACCAACGGGGAAAATCCCGTCTGGGAGACAGGTTTCGTCTAGACATTTTAAAAACTATTGGGTAAATAGAAAATAAAACTATTTATATTTAAATTAATAAATTAAATTAATAATAAACTTTTTTTAACAAAATTAACGTAGTCGTATGAAATTTATTCATGCGGCAATTGTAAATTATACTCAAGTATTTTCATCAACACTTACTTACTTGATTAAAGCAAAGCAGATGTAGATTAAAGCGTCAAGTAAATTTTGCTTAACAAAATATTTAAATATTTAAGTAAAATTTACTTGACACTTTTTTTTAAACATTGAAGATTCTCTATGTAAATTACTTTTTATTTAAATATTGAACGTTCTCTTTAAATATTTAAGTAAAAATCAGTATTTTTTTACTAGAAGCCTGCAAGTAAGTTTTATTAACGATTTTTCTCGACGCATCAAAATTAAAGTAACAAACGCAGCTTCAACTAATCGATCTCCTCCGTCAATTTCGAGTGGAAAAAAAAATCTTCGAATAGCAGGATCTAACTGTCCTGCTCGTATAGAGTAGATGAGGAGACAGAGAGGGGGGATTCCGTTTGAAATTCGGTTATCTCGCTCGGGGTCCCGGTCCGCGCGTCGACAATGACGAGGACGGCGAGGACGTGCCGATGCAATTACACGCGGCCGGGCCTTGTAAGACTGACAATGCACGGCGGGGCCTACAAGGAGGCCGCGCGACGGATCTGCCGTTATAGCCGGCGCGCCGGGACCTTAACGAGATTCCGCGGGGCACCGCTGCACGTACGGAGGCGCGAAGCCCCCCGTTTAAAATGCATCAATACTCTCGCGTAATTGCACAAATCGTCCCGACGTTTTTTTTTTCAAGCGTAAAAAAATTTAAGTTAGGATACTCCGTAAATCTGAAAATGTGAAATTCACTTGGAAAATGTGAATAGTGACATGTTTTAACGCCTCAACGGATTTCCACTTATTAAATGTCAGTATTCACATTTTCAGATTTACGTGGTAAAGTTTAGCCAAAGTTCACGTTTGGCGGTTGATGATATGAACAGACTTTACCGAAATTGATTTTTATATTTTACTAGCCCGCGTAAAAATAATTGAAAGTAGACGATAAAAAGATTCATCTTTATTATGTCCGGATTTAAGATTTAAAAAGATTCTCTATTAACAAGCACCTAGAAAGTGCCATAATTTTGATAAATCACTTGTCGCTCTTTATTTTGTATAAGGAATGAATTTTGTATTAAGAACTGTTTAGTCCGTAGAATTAATAAATATTGTCTGGTGAAAAATCATTCGGAAGGGTAAACGAATTTTTTAGATCCGTGGATAAATAAAGTAGAAAAGCATCCCCGCGATTTTCGAAATCGATTTAACAGAAAAACAGCCGCACATGTAAAAAAAACAAACAAGTAGGAAAATATCCGAGCAATTTTTGAAAAATGCGAATTCTTGCTCGCTCATACGCGAAAGAAACAAATCACTCGTCGAAATGAATTTAGCAGAAAAACTGCCGCAGTCGAAAAAGGAGCATAGAAAAACATCTCTGCAACTTTTGAAAAAGGCGAGTTTAATTCGCTCACTCGTCGAACCCGATCGGTTGAAAAAACAAATAAAACAAAAACATCCCCGCAATTTACGAAAAAGGCGAGTTTTCGCTCGCTCGTAGGCCAAAGAAACAAATCACCCATCCAAACTGATTAATGGAAAAACTACCGCAGTCGAAACAAGAAATGAAAAAACATCCCGGCAATTTTTGAAAAAGACGAGTTTTCGCTCTTTCGTAGGCCAAAGAAACGAGTTGCTCGTCGAAACCGATTTAACAGACAAACTACCTCAGCTGACAAAATGAACAAAAAATATCCCTGCAATTTTTGAAAAAGACGAGTTCTCGCTCACTCGTACGCTAAAAAAAACGAGTCGCCATACCAAATCGATTTAACAGGCAAATTATACCTCGATCGAAAAAAAAGTGAAAATATCATCCCCGTCGTGTAAATCTGAAGATGCGAAATTCACTTAAAATATGAGATGAATTAAAGATCGAAAAGTGATTTATCAAAATTATGGCGATTTTTAGAATTTAAGATAAAGTCTTTTAGAAATATTACAAGATTTCTAGATCGTTTAACATGTCAACGTTTTAAATTTTATTGTAACAGAAATTACCAGAAACATAAAAATTATGAAATATCTACTATTATAAATTTGTTTGGTCGTTAAGGGGATGCCTCTCCTATTGCTGAAAATACCGACTTATTTTTCAGTAGGAATTGAAATCAGTCAAAAAAGAAGTTTACAAAAAAGACATTTCAAAATTATTTGAAAAATCAAATTTGCCTTAGAGGTTAGGAAAGAACATAGAGAATCGTCGGTATAGTAGAGCGCGAAAATTAAGCTAGGCGTCCCCTTAAATGCGTTCTTAAAAACTGATAATTATTTTTATCGTTTTATTTTAGTCTGAATTATTTTTACGCGGTATTTTTATGTAGCTTGAATTATTTTTACGCGGAGATCGCCTCCAATTGCACTCGGAGCACAAAGATAAATAGTTTTAAACGTTCGTACGGCGAGCGCCAGCGAAAAAGGCGGAGAACCGCAAGACGCGCGGCGTCGCAAAATCGCCGGCGAGCGATCTCCGCGCGACTGCCTCCTCCGTCCGCGGGTGAATTTCGAAAATTGGCGTCGATCCCCGCGACCGCGTTTCCGCCTCCCGCAAAAGGGCACGAGTCGCGCGTCAAAGTCGCTCCCTCTGATTTATCGGCGCGCCGCTGATCGTCGCCTCCCCCCACCCCCGCGATTTCATTCTCGTTTCCGTCTGGCGGCGGCGACGAGGAAGCGAATGAATGAATCGGAGCTGCTCGGAACGGAGGGAACGACTTGGGGATCGAGATCGGAGGATCGTCGCGGGGAGATAATGACGCCCGGTGGAATTCGCGCGCGAGGGCAGGATCGCTGCGCCCGTCGCTTTTTCACAATTAAGTACGAGCGAGCGAATTAAACTGGCCTTTTTCGAAAGTTGCAATCTCTAAGTCTGAAAATGTCAATGGTCATGTATTTTGTCGGAAAAATCCTTCGCGCGTTTCGTTCAGCATGTGCGCGGGCTTTTCGCCTTTTAAATGTCACCCCGCCTAATGTGGGATCAATTAAAGATCGATAAGTGATTTATCAAATTTATGGCACTTTTTAGTGTAATTTAACATGAAGGGTCTTTTAGAAATATTAGAAGAGTTTGAGATCGTTTTATTATGTCCGAATTTAAGATTTTTTTAACATCCAAAAAGATACAATTTGTTTTTAAATTTGTATGTATTAAACTAATTTTAATACTGTATTAAAACCAATGATCTCGAAAATATGTTAAATTGATTTTTAGCTGCTTGTTAATAGAGAATCTTTTTAAATCTTACGAAATCTTAAATCCGGACATAATAAAGATGAATCTTTTTGTCATCTTACTTTAGTCTCAATTATTTTTACGTGGGGGATTATTAAACTTGCGCGCATCTCACGGAATATAACCAACCGCACTCGAGCAAGAGCAAAAAATTTATTTTCTACAATTCTGTCATAAAGGTCCTAACGACGATCGCTCCATCAAAAAAAAAAAAAGAAAAACAAACTCGCCATTATTTGAGAATGCGAACCGCGCGATTTAATCTATCATTGCCACCGGAATAGAACAAAACCATCCGAAGGCATTCGAGAGCGCAGGGACACTCGCTTATCCTATGACGAATAGCGCGGAGAAAGAAGAAAGAGCGAGAGGGAAAAGGGAGGGAGCCCAAGCGAGCAGCCAAGTAGCATAAGGCAAAGAAGCGAGATTTTCTCTCCCCCCGGTGGCTCTCGGGCGAAAGAAACGAGCTTCTAGGCATGCGAGCAATGTCGCGGCCACGGGATTGTCGCTTTAAAAATGGCCAAGCCCTCCCCCCTCGCGAAGCTGCTCTTTTTCTCGCGACGCTGATAGCCGGCGGCCGCGCGCGCGCGGCCTCGTTAAAGCTTTTGAAAGTGCGCGCGCCGCGGGGAAAAAAAGCCCGTCGCTCTTCGAAGTACAGTTTAGCGATCGGGAAAAGAGGGAAGAAGGGAATGCGCAATTTTTTTTTTTTGTCAACGATTTAATTGATCGGGAGCAGGTTGGAGGCTCCAATCTTTTCGCGATTGATTCCGACCGACCGATCGTTATATGCGTGTGTGCGTGTTACTAATTTATTATTTTAATTGTATCGGTATAAAAAATCGTAGTGTACTGTACGGCAACATCGATCGTTTAAAAAAAAAATTGTTGCAATGAATTCTATACCGATTTCGAGATGTACGTAGTCAATTACGTAAAAAGAGGGAAAATATTCGTGCGTGTCTTTGTGTGTTTGTAGATCATACTGCATGAAAAAAAATAAAAGGGTAACATTTTCTAATAAATTTTCTATATATATTATTTCATATTGTGCATGTGTCTATGATGAGTTAAAATGATTAAAAGAAGTTTCTGTTGCTTCTTTCTTTCCACGAAGATCCGACCATTAAATATTCACGAGTACATTTTCAGTTGATAAGCAGTCGACGTCTTTAAATTGACACAATTTTCAGTCCCGTCGATGCGAGTTCGTGCATTTCTCCTTAATTATTGGCGAGAAATTCGTGACACTTCTTACCAGGATAATGACGTTTCAATCAATTTCAAGGGATTTCTATGATCGATGAATGAAGTTTCCCAAAAAATTACCTTCACCCAGGCCAGACTTCCTTCAGCAGCATTCGATTTTATGCAGTCGCACGATTTTACCGATCAAAGTAATCGTTCCAACTTTCCTAATCATTTCCCTCGACTTCTCAATTTCTCCTGTCGTTTCGAAAGTCTTCAAAATTTCTAGGTTTTCCAAACTCGCGGCTTTAACCCCGATTCAATAAAAAAATTGATAAACTGTCGTTATCTAAGGCTCAGCATCGACTTCATTCCTCCCAAGAAAATCCGTCGATCATCCGTGGCGAAAGTTCGGCCCTTCGACCCGGAGGCTTTTTTTTCGTCAGCCTCGTTCGCGTCCAGAAATGAGCGTAAGTTAGCGACCAGCGGATGAGGATGAGGAGGAAGAGGAAAGGGGGCAGAGGAAGACCGGAGGCGGCGCTTTTTCGCGGTGCGCGGCTTCTGGATTTACGAGGCGGCGCGCGGCTTAATGAGACGCGCGTGTGGCCGCCGCCGCAGCTTTTCTGGCGGCTATTAGCGTGGACATCAGTCGAGTCGTGCCGCCAATCCATTTCCGCGATTCATTGGCCGTCGCCGCGCGAAATTGCCCCGCGGGACCTGCCGCCGAACCGACGATTTGTTTAACGGGTAATTGCCGCTTTGAGGCATTAAGCCTGCGCCCGAGATTCGAAAATAAATTTCGCGCGCATGTGACAGCTGTACTCTTCTCTGCATACACCGAAAATGAAAGAAAAAAAGAAGTTCTGTCGTGTTTTGTACAGTAGGAACATCTGCTGCACGATTGGAGAAAGTAAAAATGCTTTGCAAAGCAGTAAAATATTTACATTTTTTAAAGCAGATCTATTCTAAAGAAATGTGCAGATAGAGTAGATCTTACTCTACAAAAAAGCAGATCTTACTACATAGAAAAGTAGATTTGTTAGATTTGAAATGAGGATCAGAGTAGACCTTACTACACAGAAAAGTAGATTTGGTAGATGTACAATGCAGATTAGAGTAGATCTTACTACATAGAAAAGTAGATTGTTAGATTGAATGAGGATCAGAGTAGACCTTACTACACAGAAAAGTAGATTTGGTAGATGTACAATGCAGATTAGAGTAGATCTTACTACATAGAAACTAGATTTGTTAGATCTATTATGCAGATTAGAGTAGATCTTATTCTACACAAAAGTAGACTTAGTAGATCTGCAATGCAGATTAGAGTAGATCTTACTCTACAAAAAAGTAGATTTGCTAGATCGGCAATTCAGATTAGAGTAGATCTTATTCTACAAAAAGTAGACTCAGTAGATGTGCAATGCAGATTAGAGTAGATCTTACTCTACAGAAATGTAGATTTGGTAGATCTATAATGCAGATTAAAGTGGATCTTATTCTACAGAAACTCAGACTTAGTAGATCTGCAATGCAGATTAGAGTAAATCTTACTCTACAAAAATGTAGATTTGACAAATCTGTAATGCAGAGTCTACTGAAAGTTAAATTTAACATCGACACGCATGATCATCGATAACAACTAATAAATCTACGCAGCTACAATCACGAATACACATTATAAATAAATAATACATGGCACTTCTCTTGCGCAAATCTACACGAGCTTCAGAATAAGAAGGCATCAGTCCGAGCAAACGACAAAGCGGAAAATCGCCGGCATGTAGCAGTCGGTGCCGACGATAGATTGATCGAACATTTTGATAAATGGAATTTATCGCTGGATTCGCGCTCGCGATGCATCCGCGCACGCGATCCCTCCACCGAGGATAAATTCATCCCCCGGCGCGCGTTGTTTACTCTCGCGCTCGGGAATTAATTTCGCGGCGCGTGCGTGCGATATTCCCTCGCCGCGTTTTGCCCCCTCCCCTCCCGCCCTTCATTGATGTATGAATCGCATTAGGTGGTGCCGAGTTAATTTGACCGCGGAAAAAAAGTGCAAAATTTCATCTCATTAGCTCGGCGATTGTTTAATTAATTTACAAGGAGGGCGCACCTGCGCCTCATTGAAGCCCCTGAGAATCGAGCGCTTGGGCAAGATTAAAAATGGAAATCGCTTAGGTGCTAGAGAGAGGCTTTAAATAAATAGTCGAATTTGTAAAGGTTTCCCCCCCTTTTTTTTTGTTAATTTGCTCGTCGATTGTGGCGCGTGATTTATTTGAGAAAAATTTTGAAGAGGGAGGATTTTTTGTTGTTGTCCGGTCTTGATGTATTGAAACTCGCGGTTTAGTGCTATGTAATTGATTTATTTTCACTGCGTGAAAAAGAGTGGTTAATTAATTTTCTGTGCGGCGTACGCGCGTACCATCAATTCGCTTGTAATGATAATGAACTGAGGAACTATAAAGATGTTGACTAACGAATTTAAGAATGCTGTACGGTATGTTTTTTAATGGTGAAAACCTTTTAAAGTTATCTTTTACCCTTTAGCTGCCTTTTTTATATCGATAAAATCCGCGAAATTATGAGTAGGATTGCAGCTGTAATTAAAAATTATGGTTAATAGTTTTTCTACATTTTTTTTTAAATAACAAAAAAAAATCATTTAAATAACTTCTAAACACGGGGCACGATAAAGTAAATGAAAAATACTTGGAAATAAAATAAGGAGTTGCTGAAAGCTTTTCTAGACGTCAAGGAATGAAAAGTTCATTCTCAGTAGAAAATACTTATTTTCACTTCAACTTAGTCTTTGTGTGAAAAAAATTATTTATTTAAAACTACTAAATTTACTTAGAAACAAATAAATTCATGAAATCATTAATTAATTCACTGAAATATTTAGCGAGTACTATTGAAGTAAATCATTTCCTTAAAATTAACAATTTTTTTATCAGTGTGTGGATATAACTGTGCCGAGCGATGCCACACACGATCGAACGCACCTAATCGAATCAAATGATTCAAACGTTTTCCACGAAAAATGGGAGTTAATGGCCGCGGTAAAAAGGATCGACGTAACGGTGATCGCATGTAAACGAAAAAAAAAATGAAGAGGATCGTCATTTTTCAGCCACTTCGTATTTCGTCGGTAAATAAAAAAAAAGGCCAAGTCGCGGCGAAGAAAAAAACACCCCGAGAGCCCGGCCGGGGTGACAATCAAAGAGTCCAGTCACACCCGCTAACAGTGCGCGAGGAGCACCCATGTGTGTAACGGTGAGGACGCGAAGTCCGAGGAATAACAAGGGCTATCGTTTATCATTCCTCGATCGTCATCGCGCTCCTCGATCCCAAGCCTCGATGCAAGTCATTCTCGCTCTCGAGGTGATGCTGGATCGAAACGAGGCGATTTTGGACGTCTCCTTGCTGTTAAGATTTTTTATGATTTTTCTGGGTGTAAATTTATTGCATTTAATTTATAATTTATAAATTATTTAATTAATTATTGCATAAACTTTTATTTAATTTATAATAATCGGCTTGCGATTGATTGGGTTTATTGTATATTTTTGATTATACGACGGTAGAGAAAATAAATTGAATTGTTTTTTAGTTTAGTCATATACTTACAAATTTGAAGGGGTTTATTTATCCATTAGAGGGATTTTTTTCAACGTACCTGAAAGAAAAACAAAAAAATAATGTTGAGTTATTATTGAGTACGTGTCGTTATAAACCGGTTTTTATTAATAATAACAGCGTTTTACTAAGTCAATTATGCAAGTTTCTATGCTGATTACTAGTCTTTCAAATAACAACTTTCAATTGTATCTATTTGAAGTTGTGGAGTTGTTAAGTCATTTTATGATGTAAATGATGTATATACTTATTTAAAATATAACATTTTTATTAAAATATATTCGATTGCTTATCGAACAAATATTTGGATTTGTTTTATACTTCTGTTTTAATTGCATGCTTGTCAATACAAGATTTATTTTTAGGGGATAAAGAAATTTATTATGTGATTGAAGAAATGAACAAATGAAGAACTTATTTATATGAATGAAGAAACAAAGAAACGAAGAAACAAAGAATTGAAGAATCGAAGAAACGATCGATATTTACACTTCTCCATATGTTCAATTTAATTGTTTTTTGTCTGCTACATGGTGGCGCGAAATTTGAATTTTTAATCGACTTTCACCAACCCCTGAAAAATTATTTTCGTCCCACATTCTTTTTACAGCATTTTAAAGCACGCCTGCACCCCCGACGTCCCATACGCAGACTTTGTCAATAGAATCGCCGGCGGACGCAGCAACGCACGCGACTCCGGCTCAATTATTCGCCGGTGTATCTCGGCCGACTCGGCGGCGGCACGCGAGCGACACACGCAGGCCAGCCGAGCGAACGGAAGCCGGCGACCAGTCATCATTGGGTCAGTATACTAGCGGTCGCTCGCGTGCTCCGGCCCTCCTCTCGCCGCGATCGCGTGCATTCTTCCGGCTGCGATGGAATGTCGCCCGCGCCCCCCTCCCCCTCCCCTCGCCCCCTGCGGTGCGAGCGCGAATATTGAGATGCCGCGGAGATAAGGCGAGATACCGTAATCTCGCGGGGGGGGGGGGATGCTCCTTATGCCAAGGCGCCGCGCCAAGAGCGCCGTAAATCTCCGGCGCTTTTCCGATCGGCCGAGTTATGCGGCCCCTTATCGTGCGCCGGCGACTCGTTGTAAGTGCGCTCGCGGGAACGCGTGTAGATCGGCATTTTTTGACGCTGCTCGACAACGACGGATAATTGCCCTAGGAATCCCCGGGACGCGATACCCGGCGTCTGAGGCTTCTTTTTCCATCGTGTTCGGATGGTTTGAGGCTGTTTCTTTTTTTGGTGGCATAGATAGTATCGTAGGTTCTCAGCTTTTTTCTTTAGTTTTTATTTCATTTTGTTGTTTGAATTATTAATTTTTAGGTTAGGTGCGAGGTGGAGATTGCGCATTGGCTAAACGATGAAAATGAAAGGATGTCATCCATTTTGTTTTACTCTTCAAGTTAATGATTCGCTAAAATGTTCGTGATAAAAACGATTGGAGTGAAATTTCACTGTTAGTTTATAGTGAAATCACTTGACGAGTTAAATTCCACTCCAATGGAGTCAATTTTTATTCTACAGCAATAGAGTGATTTATGTTAACTCTAAAGTAAACTTCCTTTCGTTCTACTTGAGAATAAAAAAATGACTCCATCGAGGAAAATTATCTTTGAACGCTAAAACGGTTGGAGTGAAGTTTCACTCTTAGTTTATAGTGAAACCACTCCACCGTCAGGTAGAGTAGAATATTATTATTTAAGCCCTAAGCTTTCGCTCTAGTTAAGAGTCAAGAAATTACTCTACTTCACTCCATCAAGGGAGTTAATGTCATTATAAAATTAGAGCGAACATTTTCACTCCCTTTCACTGCATCTGATTTAGCATGTAAAATTAGAGCGACAATTTGACTCGAATAGAGTTAAACTTTCGCTCCATTTCACTCCGGCTGATATAGCGTGTAAAATTAAAATCGTAAAATTTTCACTTCAATTGACTCCAGCTGATTGAGCGAGTTGGAAGAAATTCTTGAATAAATCACTTCTAGCGAGGTTTTCGAGGCGACACTAAAGGAGGCTAAAGAGTGGGAGGAGGTAGCCGAGCCTCGGCTATTACGTGGCCGCGGGTAATGCGCGCCGATATCGGTGCGCTCGATTGGGAAGGGAGCGCGAGTGAAAGATCTCGAAAAGGCTGCACCGGGGGAGCTCGGCCGAGCGCGCGGGAGACCTTGAGCGCGGTCAGCCACTGCGAGGGCCCGAGAGTCGCCGGCCGCCCGGCGAATCCCGGAGATGAATAATCCCACCGGGGTGACTCTCTGCTGAGGGGAACTTTCGCCAAAAGGGGTACATTTATGCGCGAGGAGGCGTTTCTTTCTATTGTATGTCCAACGCGCTAAACCAGCTGGAGTGAAATAAATAGAGTGAAAATTAACTCTCTAGGAGTGGAATTAGAATTAGAGGAAAATTAACTCTCTTGTAGTGAAATTAGAATTAAAGTGAAAATTATCTCTCTTAGAGTGAATTTTTGTCTGTGTGAGAGTTAATTTTTACTCTAATTCTAATTTCACTCCAAAGGTGTTAATTTTTACTCTTATTTTATAGTGAATTTAAATCCCTTGATCGAGGGATTTTTTACTTTTGAGTAGAGCAAAAAGTGAGGACATATCTTGTAATATTCTACTCTACCTTGGAGTGAACATAAATCACTCTATTCATGTAAAGTTAAATTCCACTCTATTAATAGATTTGATTCTATTAATAAAATTTCACTCTACGAGTAAAATTAGTTTCACTACAAACTAAGAGTGAAATTTGACTCCAGCCGCTTTAGCTTGAACTAAATTTCTCCTTATACAAAATTATTTACTTTTTATTTAAGCACAGACTCCAGTATACTGAAATTTCTTGACAAAGTGAAGCAAATCAATGAATTACATTTAAAGGTAAGACGCTTTGAACTTTTCTTTGTTTATTTCTTATACTTAAACGTTAAAAATAGATAATCTTTTAGAAATATAAGTTTAGCTTATTTCTTTTAGTTTATAAGTAGAAAGTTTAGCGTTTTCGAAAGAACAATAAATATTTTCTGCCGTAATCACAATCGCCGATCGAATGCTTTCCCAATACTGCCGTTAATAAACATTAATTAAATAAACAAATAAAAAAAAATCTTTTTTGATTTGCAATTATAAGTTGAAGCCTCAGTTTAGCACAATGTCCAGTGGCTTTATTTCGACGTTACATTTTATCTTACTTTATAACAAGGATAAATCTGCTCGAAATTATTATACAATTCCATTCTTCCATTGCGCTGCATAAGCAGTATAATAGAATTAAGTACAAGACTCCTCGAGGCCGAATTAATTCTCGAATCTTTTTTAATTCGTTCTCGAATTTGCCCATGTCACTCTAATGCTCAGACGTAACTTCGCTTGCGTAATCCGCCTCTAGTACACTTCTCGATATTCTCGCCGCAAGTACGAATCAATTACACAATTGACCCAGACTTAATTAATTCTATCATATCACTTTGTCACTGCTCCATTAATTAATCAAGAAAAATACACATAAAAATTAAGATGACAAAAAAAAAAAACAAAAAAAATCGTCTGAAGATGTAAAAAGAAAGAAATCGATAAGAACGAATAAGTGAATTTCATATTTTTTATTTATTTATTTATTCAAGAGTAAGATAAATAAAAGAACTAGAAAGTAAAAAAAAAGAATTTTTTAGAGGAAATTTTCTTTTACTATTACGAGCAAAATTGAGTTCCTTTCTTTACTGTTTATTCCGGGCTCATTTTTGAGGTTAGAAATTTTGAATTTCAGCGCCATTCCGGCATATACGTACGAACCAATCGAATTCACGTTTTCGAGGCTTCACAACATCCGTTCATCACTTTTTTAAGAGAAGATAAAGCTTTCCTCTACCAGGAAGTAAACAAAAAAGAAAATTTTTTTAGAGAAACTTTTTTTTTTATTGTTATAAAGCTTCCTCTACAAGGAAATAAAAACAAAAAAAAAGAAAATGCTACAGTCTCAATTGAGCGGATAAATAGGCATTTCAGATGTTTATTGAATAACAAGGATGGAAATGAATTAAATACCAGCAACTAATAAGGCAGAACCGGATTTAACGTTTGTTCAAGCAGTCTAGTTAGACGAGGAAGGAAAAAAAGAGAGAAAAGCCGGCCAGCAATAAAATGCAAGATAAAGACTCGCGCCGACTAAACACTCAAGTATCTTAAACCTGTATTATGACGTAAATCTTTATTCGCGTAATGTTAGGCACAAATCGTCGTTACTTAGTATTATTTTAGCGCTGCCCGATGTGCAACAGTACGTACCCACGGGGCTCTTTAAAAATAGGCATTACACGCGCCGAGATACTCAACGTTTAATTTCCCGCGGGCAATTAGCCGAATTAAAAAAGCCCCGCGAATATTTTCGCGTCTGACCGAACAACGCGCACACAAATAAAAAAAAAATAAAAAAAATAAAAAAGAAAAAAAACTGCTCGTTTAATCGATCCGTTATTCGGCAAGCCGCTCGAATAAAGTGACTCAGCGCGAATTTCATTCATTTAAATACACAATCCATTAACATCTTTTGTCTCCCCCCCCACCCCTCCGCCTGGAATCGCTTCCGCCACAAAAAAGGACTACAGCGATCGAGAGGAGCGAGAAAAAATAAAATGTGAAATTCAAAATGCAATAAAAAATTTAGAGTAGAATAAGATTCAAAATAGAGTAAAATTCAAAATTCAATGAGGTTCTAATTTGTTTTTAGTTAATTAAATTTTAAATAAGATAAAATTGAAAAAAAAAAATAAATAAAATTAAAAAAAAAGAAGATAAAATTGAAAAAAAAAATAAGAGGGAAGGAGCGCAGCGTCAATATAAGCGGCGCGAATAAACTGGACTGTCAATGAGCGCGAGGGGGCGAGAGCGTGTGTATACAGGCGCAGGAGAGCCGGAGAGGCGCTCGGCCGTTGTGGTGGGCAACGTTCGTTGAACCTTGGCCAGAGAGCGAGCCCGGAGAGCCGCGAGAGAATCACAGCCCGGAAATGTTTTTCTGATCGGAAGATAAGGCCGCCGAGCGGCGGCGCGGGGGATCGCTATGCGAGTCGATTAATTGTCAAGAAAAATTGCCTTCGCTCTCTCTCGTCGTGCCGTTGCTTCCCTCCCCCTCGACCTCCTCCCCCGCTTCGTACCCCCTTTTTTTTCTTTTTTTTTTGGGCTGCGATTTCTAATGGCATTGTGTCGGACTCGTTCGACTCGCCAGGATTGTGTCTTTTTTTTGCGTCCTCCTACACACCGAGAGAAAAAATTGATAAAAATTGCTGTTGTGATTACAGAAGGAGTGGCAGTTTTGACAAGCGAACAAAAAATTACTATTTTAAAATATATTTTAAATGTCTTTTACATTTGCCTCTAGTTTTTCCTTTATACTAAAGATTATCATAATTTTTACATATTATGTATGCAGGTAGCGATGTTTAATGAGTCAAGGAATTTGTAATGATTTCTGTAATCTTGAGACGTTTCAATTAAATTAAAATTATTTTCATCACTTTAAATAACAATTTTCTCTTATACTTTATTAAAAATATACTTTCAATATATTTATTTATTTATTTTTTTTTTGAATAAATAAACTAAATTCGGTCGGCAAAAACAATAAATTTAAAAAAACAATAAAATATTGAATAAATTAAGAAATTGAATGTAAAAAGAAAAAAAAATGAGAGAAAACACGAAAATGCAAATTTTATCGATTAAATTAAATATTTGACATTCTAAAATATCCACCTTTCAAAGGTAATGTACATTATCAGAGACTCGCACAAATTTTAAACCCTGAACACTGGCAGGGTCGCTGGAAATTATCTCTCCCCCAAGTTTCTCATTTTCAAAGTATGTTGTTCATAAAATCTTAATAATCTTGTATCTAATTAATTTTTATGAAAATTTCAATGTAACTAGACACGCGCGATTGGCAAATCGCACAAACTACTTAGTCTAATTCCGGATACACTGAGACTTAATTATAAGTATTAGATGAGTTATTGAACTCAATTTGTCATGTATATAAAAAAAATTTTTTTTCAATAAAGAATTTCCACTTCGAAAGTTCAAAATGTCGCAATTCAATAAATTTCCCCCATACATGCGCGCGCTCATTATTAAATGAACCTTTGCGCAACTAAGTGTACAAGTGTAAGCTCTCATTAGGCTAATAATGAATTTTTCAGCATAAAGCCCGAGATTACCGTAAACTGTACACAAGAATATCGCTTTTTCCCTCCGACCCATCGCTGAGGCTACATCTCAATTTATAATACCCAACATAACGCAAGGCTACTTATTACGCAGGCATCGCATTAATGACCGATAATTTTCGAGTTTGAACACAAAAAAAAAAAAGAAAAAACTCACGACCGAGCCTCCGCATAATGAATTCCTCGTGAGAAGCGCGGGAAAACAAAGACACCTAATCAAGTTTTTTCCCTGATAAAACGGCGGATTTATTAAATTTACGCCGTTTTCCTCGGCCAGGCGCAAAACATTCGCGGAAAGCAGCCGCATTCATGTAAATCAGTCGAAGCCCTTCACCTGTTATCCGCACGGTTAAAAATCCGTCGAAAAATAAACACAAAAAGTGTGCTAATTCGATGAATTTGGCAAAATTCTCGATTTTTGTGGAAAAAAATAAAATTCTGTTCACTTTTTTTTTGTAAGTTTTTTGTCTGCAGAATTTTATGCAAGATTTTTGCCTTCAGATTTTTCTGAAGAACTTTATGCAAGATTCTTGCCTTCAGATATTCTCAAGAACTTTATGCAAGATTTTTGCTTGCAGATTTTTCTGAAGAACTTTATGCAAGATTTTTGCCTGAAGATTTTTCTAAAGAACTTTGTGCAAGATTTTTGCTTGCAGATTTTTCTGAAGAACTTTATGCAAGATTTTTCTTAAGAACTTCATGCAAGATTCTTGCCTTCAGATTTTCTGATGAACTTTATGCAAGATTTTTGCCGGCAAAAATTCTTGTTTGTAGAATAATCTTGTAGATCATTTTGCAAAAATTTATCTTTAAGAGAAATTCTGAAGAATCAACTACAGGCGGAAAGCTTGCAGAAAAATTTTGCGGAATTGCCAACTTCTACAAAATTTTCTATAGAAAATAATTCTTTATAAACTTTTTTACCTACGGGATTGAACAAAGTTGCACAAGTCGCAATATTTTTCACCGCATGATCGCGTACTTAATTATGCAATCACGGGAGGATCGCTCGGCTTTAAAAGAAGAGGGTGAGGGGTGGGGAGAAATTTTCGAAACGGCTAAGCGCGTGTAACGGTCGGCATTTTTTATGCTCGAATGTGCTTCGCGTGCGCCTAGGCTCCTTTATATCCTTTAAAGGACGTTTATGCCTCTTCGAAAGTTACGAACGACCGTCGTAAGGACGCCAAATTGATTTCCAATACTGAGCGCGCCTTTCGATTCGCGCGGATATCAGGATTTTTCGCCGCGATATTTTAAGAGCTGCGCTGGAAATTTTTTAACGGTTGGATGATAACGAAAAAAAAAGAGAGGAAATTTCGCATTCCGCGAGCTCCTTCGAGATATTATGTTACGGCGCTGTTTTCGCTGCTCAGCGCAACCTTCGAGCGACGAATTAATGCAGTTTTCAGTGTGCACTTTCGATTTCCTTATTTGAGCGCCAAAGTATTTCTCAATTTCTTTGGCTTGTTCATTAATAATAATAATCTTGTAAAATGTTATCGTGGTCTGTGTCATTTGTGCTCTTGTAATTCGCTGATTATTCGGAGTATTGCGCGTACAAGTTATAACTGTAAGTAGTAACGATGCGAAATGTTGTTTTTATTGTGTTTTAAATTTAATTGTTTATACAATAAAATTTTAAGTTTAATTATTTGTTTTTACCATTAAATGAAATTAGCGAATATCTACAAGCATATATACATATACATAAATTATTCACACTTCAAAATAGTGATAAAACAGTAAAAATCGTATGTTAACCCCTCCTCGATCGAAAGTACGGTTCGGGGGTGGGAAAAAATGGCCTACTGGTTACCACCCCTTAGTTTCCTTTTCACGCCCCTTTGGGCAACTCCACCCCTCGCCACGCCCCATTTACTCCCCTCGATTTTTCTCTTCTTATTAATTCAGTATCATAATAACATAATTTTTTATTTATTCAATATTCATCGCAATTTTACATTTTTTTCATTAAATTTCTTATTATTAAAAAAAAAAATTTCACCACCATCCACCACAATTACATCCAATCCCAGAGACTTCATAAATGCAGAAGATTATCTACTAATGTTTTTTTTTCCTTTCACGTATTTACGGATCAAATCATTTGTGCCTCGAAATTTTTAAGTACATTGCATACATGAGATTAAGAATTTCTTGTATTTTCCCACGTGAACACAAATTTAAGTCTTATTTTATAAAATTCTTAAGAAAAATATATTTTGTAAAGAATCTATAAAACTTTGTGTGTCCATTGTTTTTTTCTAAAAGTTTTATAAAAATCTTACAAATTTTTTTGTAACGTCGTTGGAGTACATTTGCCTACACTGCTTATATTTCCGCGCGAGTCTGGAAACGATGAGCCTCCCTACTTTTGTGCTGCGTTCGATAACGAACCTTTATGTTGGTGATTTAAGGAGGGGGATAGTAGCAAAGTGCTAAAATTGCGCGGCTCTTATCACTTACTTTCAGACAGTTAAAGTAAACGCTCGGTTTAAGCGAGTCAATTGATAATAATAATAATAGTGGTACATTCATTTTAAGTAGTAGAATAAAACTCATTATTGTGCGCATCTATTTATTGTGTATATATTGTATGTACGTAACTTTCGAAGCAATAAAGATTTTTTTTATCGCTAAGCCCTCTTGAATCGTTGGACTTCTTCTCGCTATTTTGAATGAAGTTTATAGATTTTTTCGTGGAATGCCGTTTTAGAGAAAAATAATTGTTACCCTCTTAGTTTACCCTTTGTTATATTACAATTTATTTACTTATTTACTTTTTTTTAACTTAAAAATAAATAATTACAACAACAACAAAAAAAATCAGTGGATTTTAGTGAATACAATTCTGATAGAAATTGGATCATTAATAGAAGTTTTATTACGAATTAGCCAGTGACTACTTATCACTTCTGAAATTTCTACCAGAGGACTAGAAAACAATTAGAGATCTACTGTATTTAAAAAAATTGAGTTTCAAATTTTACTAATTTGACTTTTTTGTTTCATATTTTAGCTTAAAAAAGCAGTTTCTAAAAATTTAGTACAAATCGTATTTCGAAAGTGTCGCGGCGCCTGCGTACAATTACCGAGGCACAAGACCCACTGGTTCACAGTGACCGATTCCTTCCTTTTACGATCGCGCGTTTTTCTCACACCCACGCCCGATCGCTTTCCCGACAGAATTTCCGCTCGCCCTCGCGGGGTCCGATATCTAGGCTAATGCAGTTCACGCGATGCTGGACCGATCGTTCGATAATAATTAATTACCCCACCGAAGTTATGAGATTACTTTCGAGGATCCTTTTGACCTCCGGTGAAAATCCATTTATATTTATTACCGTAGTTAGGAATTTTAATTGCGCGAGAGACAAAGGACATCACCGTGTGATTCAAGATTTTTTTTTGGCTATCGATTTCACGAGGAAGAGGAGAATCGTCCTTTAATAATCTGCAGGAAAGTTTTCAAAAAGTTGATCGGAGAAACTGTTTTTATTATTTAAAAAATAAGTAATTAACTTTTTCAGACCCCAATGTACGACATTTTTTGATTTTTCTTAAAATTTCGCAAAACAATTTCATGATATGTGTACTAGGATACTAAATTAATTAGTGTTTTCTATAAATATGTAAAAATGAACGCATAGATCACTTTCATCGCGTTAAATTATTCTGGATTCAACACAGCATGAGAAAATTACCATTGAAGAAAAAAAAAAGAAGATGAAGATTCAAAAATTGAAAAAAAAGTAGACTGTTACATTCTTTTCAGAATTTTTTCACGCAGGCGAAAGTTCTTTAACCTGAATTTTCTTTAAGTAACAACACCCGATCGCCGTTTCTTGCAATAATCCTTTTTATCCAATTTAATTAACATTCAACGTTCCACCTAAAAAAACTCGATGAATAATCGACACATAGACAAGCCGTGAACTTTGAAAGATTAAAAAAAAAATGAAAAAAACGTTACCACCACCAAGGAGTGAGGCATCTAACCATTGTGTATCTAACAATTAGTCAGCGGCTTGTTACGGTAATGTCAGAGCTCCGGAAAAAGGTGCAACACGCCGGGGCCTCGGTGATCAATCAAGAAATCGGAGGAATTGGTGGGGGCCAGGGGAAAGCTCTTCTCACCCGGAGCAGGCCTACGTACACCCGTCAGCGTGATTAATTCGTCGCTCACTGCGTTTCCGATAAAGTCGCGCGTCAAAATCCCCAGAATGCGGGAATTTTGCATCCGCGCTTTTTTCAAATGGACCCGAAGTGAAATTTATCGATGGCTCGCGGGAAAAGAAACTAAAAAAAAAAGAGTCGATTTCGATGGTAATGCGGAGTAATGCGAGTAATTTTATCGGGGAATTATGCAAATGTCGCGTAATGATGCTAATAATCGATCCATCATCTTGTGTACTGATTGCGCAATCCATTATAAATTATATTGACCGGGAGGAGGGTTTTATATATATATATATATATAACTACGACACTTTTGCAATTTGATTAATTGAACTTAATAATTAATCTTATATAGTATACATAAAAATGGAAAGATACAATAAAATTGTTAACAAACATAAATTGTAATTGATTTTATAATTAATTAACTACGACCCTTTTGCAATTTGATTAATCGAACTTAATAATTAATCTCACAGAGTATATATATATATATATATATAATTTAGAATAAATAGTTAAATTTAACAAAAAGAATGTAAGTACGACAATAATAATTTTAACAAAGCCAAGTACCACTATTTCTAAAGAGCAACTGCAACAATTGCAAAAACCCAATGGTCCATTAATTCCAGCGGCCAAATCGCTTTTCTAAAACGCGAACGAGCGAACGAGCGCGCGTTTAAAACAATCAGCGCGCTCCCCATTAAAATCGACCGGACAAATCGGCAAATCCATAATTTCACGATTTCTCCTCGTTGCTAGCGAGCACCGCCGAATGCGCGATTTCCCGCAGCCTCATCACTCCTCCTTTCATCGAAGCCAATCAACGTCGCGCTCGTCTCATCCATCGAAAAGGCGCGCCCACGCGGAAGAAATCCGAACCGCGCCTTCCGAGGTCAGGTGTACGCTTCTTTCCCCCCCTCCCCCACCTACTTAAATTTTTTTTTAACCCAGTGCGCACTAGTTTCTCTTATGCCTGGTGAGTTGACCTCTAGAGGACTGGTAAATAAAATATATTGGCTAAAAAAAGTTTTTTGTGGCCTGCGGCCGGGAAGTGTCAACTTCCCGGCGCTGCGCGAAACGCTTCATTATTATATAGGGCTAGTTACGTAATATATTGTTTTTTATTTTAACTTAAACAAGGTTACATTGAGGATTTTAGAGTCACTGATTGCGAATGAGCAATTAGATTTTCTAAATTCAAGATGGCGGGTTCAATATGGCGGACAGTATTCAATATGGGGGAATAAAATTTACGGTTTCCTCGTAATTGGTTCTTCTTTTATTCTATTTTATTGTTTACACACATTCTTATAGAGGAATCAAAATTACCCAATGCCGGTCCTCTAAAAGTTAACAAACAAAAATTTTTTTTTATCTCCCGCCCACGGGACATAATTGAATAACGAGCGAAACGAAGGGCCGCCATGTTTCGAAATTCACCTTTCTTTTCTTCGCGTTTCCTTCTTCTTTTTTCTCTTTCTCTGCCAGAGGGCAAATTGCGGCGGAGAAACGTCAATTCGGAAGGTGCCAGAACGAGGAGGGAGAAAAAAGGTAACGACGCGGGGTTCGCCTTTTACATCCCGCACGTGAAAGTCGAGCGCAGCTTTTGACACACTTCGAATATTCTGCGCCTGGCGTTTTTATCGGTCGAGGGGATTTCCCACGTGACGCGTTAATTATTCTGCGGGCGATTAGATACGCTGAAGTGTTGAGAATTTTTTCGGGGGTGGAATTTCCTTGAGTAACGAGCTTGTGAATGGAGCGTGTGTATAGCGAGCGTAATATATTGTATTGCTGGCAAAATTTACTTCCTCGTTAAAGCTCGTTTATGAGACTTTTTATTTTTTTCCTATAAGAAGTTTTTCTGTAGGAAAAAGAAAGTATTTTTGATAAGTGATAAATAATTTAAACATTTTTTTTAGAAATCACTCGATTAGTCTTTTTTTCCCTTGAAGAATCATTCCTTTAAGACCTGATTTTTTTCAAACTTTACACCATCGCTATATCAAGATCATCGCATCGCATTTATTTATACTATTTACAATTTTATCGCAGTCTAACGCAACCTAACCTAACGCATATTGCAGCTTACTAAACATATGCATAGAGTTTTTTCAACCATCTAATATACAAACTGAGGCCAAACCTATCCACTTGCGAGTATGTACGATAGTCGTGACACCATCTAGTGGATAATTATAAATTAATTTAAAACAACAAAACAGTCGGCACACGCGTTCCATCTAGTGGATATTTATAAATTAATTTAAAACAACAAAACAGTCGGTACACGTGGTCGCGAGAGATCATTTCTTAAATTTTATCTAGGTGGGTCTCTCAGTGTAGGAATACTACAAGAAAGGATCCTGTAGGAATTTCCAATAGGATTATTCCTTTAGGATTTTAGAATAGGATTACTACTACAAGAAATGATCGTATAGGATTTTCTAATAAGATTATTTTTACAACAAATGATCCTATAGGATTTTTTAATAGGATTATTCCTACAACAAATGATCCTATAGGAATTTCGATATAGTCATGCTATAAATGATGCTGTTACAGATGTACTGTATACACATTAAACTTACTTTCTTGTCCCCCTTCTCAGCAGTACTTCATTTGACTTCGAAATACCAACAGAACCTCCTTGAAGGTTGAAAGGAAATAAATGAGAGATAAAAAGAAGTCCACACTTCGCGAAGCAAACTCACCCTCGTTATTAAACGCCTCGCATTCACGCCCGCATTCACACTGATCCTAAGAGACAGAAAGAGAAAGAGAAGAGGAAGAGGAAAAGGAAGAGTAAAAGACAGTCATACAAAGGGCATAAATATCCCGGCCGAGGCTCACAATGCGCACGCAAGTATCGACGCGTACACGCCAGACATTTGAAAAGCGCGCGCAATAAGTAACGGCGGAGGGGGGGGGGGGTGTCGCGATAAACGGCCGATTAATCCGCATGGAAATTAAAGGGCAGCGGGCGATTAATTATGGGTGTGCGCCCACGCGCCTTCAAAGGTTACGCATTAATCTCTTTGGCGCGCGAAGCTTGTGCCCTTCTTCTGGCGCCCCCCCCCCTCTCCTCCTTTTATCGACGGAAAAATCCGGCGCTCCCACCCCCGCGTGAGATAACGCCGCGGATGTTATTATCGATGCGGCGATAGCATCGGGGCTGGTTATAGAATTTTTTGTTTTTTTTATAGATTCTAAGATCGATACTTTTTTTTTTTTGATTATGTTTTGTGTTGGGTGGTTCGAGGTTAGGTATGCAATTACCTTAGAATATTTATTTGTTTCTGTTTTGTATCAGGGCGTGGAAAAATCTGCGGGACTCGTAGTTATGCGCAAGCAAATAATTAGTTACTAAACGTAAATTAAATGAATTTGTTTAAAGATGTAATGCACATCGATGTAATTTACAATTTGATGCAAAGAAAAATGCATTTTTTTTTATTTGTCACATTTTGTATTATAAAAATGAAAAATGTACTACTTTTGTATACTTTTGTCAAGAATAGATAAAAATGTGTAAATAATAAATATAATAAATATAAAAATATGTGATAAAAATTTACCTTTCTCATCCGAATCCTCTGAAGAGTTTTCGATGACTTCTTCAATGTCTGGAGTCTCAATTGGCTTGTTCACAGGAAAAAGAGGATTTTCGTTGCTAAAATAATAAATCAGTCGATTAATGTCATAAAAGTGATTGCAGTTTTAAATTATATGACGTTCGATAACAATAATTAACTTCGTAAATTTGAAAGCTCACTTTAAGTTTATGAAGATCACTGTTTTACCATTCGAGTCTATTATTTAATACTAATGCTAAAAATGAATAGTTTTACAGTTAAAAAAATAATTAAACCAATGTGATAAAAAATGTTTACATTGCAAACAAACTTTAAATTAAATTTTAGTACGAAATCATTTTTGTTATCGATCGAGTCAATGTACAGTCGAAGATTACAGAATTTAATTTCTCTTCTTTAAGTTGGATAACATTTGTTAACAAAATTAAAGCAGAGACAAATTCGATTACAAATTTTCTTAAATTACATTCCACGAATTGAAAACCACTAGCACAAAATGAGAAATATATAAATCGCGATAATATATGCTTCATAGGTAAACTTAATTTTCATTTTAATTGTTTATAAAAAATTGACTCTTGACATTTATTATGTAAGAATTTACTGTATAAAAATAAGTATTTGATAAAAAAAAAATTGAAAATATCTTGAAATGCAGATATAATACAAAAGTAGATAGAGGCGGCTTCAGTAGAAACAGCCGGGTATGGCAAGACAAGAATCTTCCTAAGCTCTTATGCAAAATTGACTTAATATTATTAGATTTCGATAATTTCGTTCATCTTTCTTGAAAATGTCCTTTCAGTATTTGTACGATTTAAAGTCTAATAACAGTTGGATTAAAAAATTAACAGTAAAATATACGCATTGATTTTAACTTTAAATTTCACTTGTCAGCAAATGCGAATTGAGTGCAAAATTTTGTTCAAAATAGTTGTTCTTCTATTTTTTATTTAACTCTTTATAAATTGTTGATGTCTAAGAACAACAAATATTTTAACAATAATTTAAAAAAATACATATTACATTCAGTAAAGACTAGAGCGGACAGATTTTCAAAGACGAACAAAATCTTTTCAGAATCTAATCAAATTTAAAGAAAAATTCTGATAATCATTTCGAAACTAACGCATTGTTGTACTCCAAAGAATTAGTCTCTTCTTCCTCTCCGATGGTGGCCAAGTTGCTCTGCCAGTAGTAGTCGTCGCCATCGCTTTCGTCGGAAACATCCTCCTCCTCCATGGATTCTTCCCTTCTACCACGAATATCCTGACTGACCCGAGAATCCACAACGTTGAAGGCCTCGAAAGTGATCTCATCATATTTCGCTTCGATATTCTCATCCTCCTCCTCCTCCTCTTCAACCTTTTCATCCATCACTTCGTTCTCCTCGTCTTTGTTTTCGTTCGTTTCAAGACAATCGCATCCCTCCACGTTGCTTTCGTCCACCAACTTTTCATCCTCTCCGATTGATTGAGTATCATCGTTTCTCTCATCAACCATCAACTCCTCCTCCTCCTCACCACCAGCAGAATCTTCCGCCCCTCGTTCAGGCACTTCGCTTTCGTCCGAAGTCCTCGAGGGCGTTTTCTGCGTCGCCTTCGTAATCCCTACGACCTCCACTGCATCTTCAACATCCTCATCGCGAACGCCTGCTTCAATCTCTGCGCTACCTTCCCTCACCAGCGAATCTCCTGTCTCAACTTCATCCACTCGCTCGAAAACGCGAGCCTCCGGCACCGGAAGTGGAGGATCGCGTCTTGGTGGTGGCGGGGGTGGTGGTGGGGGCCTCTTCCTCTTGGCCTTCACGTCCCTCCTCGGCATCGGCTTCGGCGGCAGCTGCGGCTGCTCCACCTCCTCTACCTGATTCACCGGAATGCGGTTGACGTGGTTGCGCTGGGGCAGAGGAGGTGGCGCCCTCCTGGTGGCGTCACCGTTCACGACCTTCTCGACGAGCTCGGCATCGTCGCTGATGGGCCGGAAGTGGGTGCGGGAGTCCGCGGCCAGGTCCGCCGCGTAGAAGATGCCCGGCCTCGGCTCGTGGCCGTAGCTCAGCGGCGCGTCCTGGAAGCTCAGCGGCGGCTGCAGCGTCGGCGTCTCCTCGATCAGGACAGTGTTGGGCGCCACCACGGCGGTGACGCGCTCCACGTCGCCCCGCGACTCCACGTGGGTGCGGGCCTCCGAGGTGGCGAGTCGCGCCAAGAGGAAGTCCGGGCTGTCGAGGTCCATCAGCTCGGCGGGGACGCTCTCCAGGTGGACGAGCCGCTCGGAGGTGGTCGAGGCTGTCGAGGTCGTGGAAAAGCGATCGGAGCTGGAGAAACGGTCGACTACGGTGGAGAGCGAGCTGCTGGTGTCGTCCGAGGTGCTCCCGTGGGTGCTCGAGCCGTCCTGCGAGCGAGCGTCCAGGTAGCATTGAGCCTCGGCTGGTGATTCCTGTCAGAAAAGATGAACTTGTTTTATGCGCCAAAATGGTTGGAGTATACATTTTATTGCACCAAAATGGTTGGAGTGAAATTTCACTCTTAGTTTGTACTGGAACCGCTTTTAGAGTCAAACTTAACTTCAATAGAGTCATATTTGAATATACATGAATAGAATGGTTTAAGTTGATTCTAATGTGAGCGGAAACTTGACTCCACTGGAGTGAATTTTCACTGTATTTCATTCCAGCTGGTTTAGAGTTGGCTTGGTAGAAATAAAATTGATACCTGTTTACTTTTGCTAAGCACCGGCGATACGTGCGCTTTCGGCGAGTCCTTAGGACTGTCAGTTTTAGTACCAGGGCAGATTTTAGCAGGTGACGAGGTGCAACTTTCGTAGGTGCTGGATTTTGCGCTGCTCGCAGCGCTGCGAAAACTGGCCTGAGACTGTGGTGAACTGTTTTGCGATGATCCGTTTGACTTTGGATTATCCCAGCCCTTTTTTGTACCTGTGAAGCAAGGACACTTTAGTAACGATATTCTTTATCCATTCACATACTGAAGTTTTCAGTGATTTCATTTATGTATGACAATTCAAAATAAAAGATGAACTTCAATATTTCTTATATTGAAGAATTTTCAATTGTAAAGAGCAGTTTTGTTTATACCTGGACTAGCCTCGCCATCAGCCAAGCCTCGGTTGGCCGCAGCCTGTCTGAGCTTCCGGGGTGGTACGGGTGGTGGCGCGCTCGGAAGCTCCGGAGGCACTTTGGTGCGCGGCTGCTCCTGAGATGGCTGCTGACCGGCAAGTTTCCTCTCGGCACTGACGACCTCGGGCCTCAGGGCACCGCGACATCGGACCACCAGCTTTATCACCAGCTGCGATTCCTTCAATCGACGCACGCAGTCCAGTCGCGTCATCTGCGTCACTGAGACTTCGTCGATCGACAGCACCTGTAGGACAGTCAACGTGGATTAGAGAGTGTTTGTACATTGTCAAAAAAAAAAAAGGAACTTCTATTTTTATGCAGTGATCACTGTGGAATCGATGATTCTTTTCCAAATCTACTTTTCTGTAGAGTTTAAGATTTACTTTATAAAGCTGCCGAATCTACTTTTCTAGGGGATACGAATCTTCTATTGAAAAGAGAAAAAATGTTTGAAGCGAAGATGTCTTTGTGCTATTGATCATTGATAAGAAGCTGAAAACTTTTAATGAAATTACAAAGTATCCACACTTCAGCTTGAAGAAAATTTAAGTTCGTTTACATCACGCAATGCCAAAATTCTGCCAAATATGGAATCAAGTTCAGTAAAGCCTCACTGTCCTCGTTGGTACACGAACGACCGTGAAGCGAAAAATATGATTCATCACGAAGCACCACGTACCTCGTCACCCTCGCCCAGATGACCCCAGGAGCATTTGGCGCGACTAGCGGGGCTCTGCTCGGCGCAGCTCTGGATGAAGAGTCTCCTGACCCTCTCGGACGTTTTGTTGCCCCCCTCGAATTTGAGGCCGAAGCCTAGACGCTCGCCCGGCAGCCGGTAGACCTCGACCTCCTCTTCGGGGTGAGCCGGATCCGGGCCGGCGGCGCTGCTGACGCCCGAGGTGCCGATCGACAGCACCGTGACGAAGCTCTCGGCGGAGGGGACGCCCTGGCCCGGCGCCGGCGCCGGCTGCACGTTCACCACCGTCACGAACTCTTCGAGCGCGCAGCCCCCCTCCTGCGCCTCCATCCTCGGGCGCCTTCGACGGTGCTGCTCACTGCAGGTCGGCTGAGCTCATCGTGTAGCTTCGCTGGAGGCCCTCCGGCTGGAATCTGCAAATGAGATCCTTTGTCAGCAAATTTTATATCGAAGATCTATTTATTGAGACGAAGCCTTCGTTTTTATATTTCTGCATGATAAAACTGTTGGAGTGAAATTTCACACTTAGTTAAGAGTCGAATCAGTCGCCGAGATAATTGTTACTCTCTTGGAGTCAAAGTTTACTCTACACGAGTAGAGTGACTTAAATTCACTTTTAAGTAGAGTAAAAGTCACTCTAAGCTAGAGTTCACTTTACTTAAGGATTAAAAATCAAATCTACTTCATATCATCACAGACTCCATCGAAGGAGTTGATTTCACTATAAAAATAGAGTGAAATTTTCACTCCAATACGTTTCACTTTACTTAAGAGTTAAAAATCAAATCTACTTCATATCATCAAAGACTCCATCAAGGAAGTTGATTTCGCTATAAAAATAAAGTGAAATTTTCACTCCAATAGAGTTAATGTTCTGTTTATTTCACTCTAGCTGATTTAGCGTCTAAGAATATTTAGAGATATTTAATGACATTTAATGAGTACTATCCAACGAAATTATTTACTTTAATCAAATATAAATTTTTTTTTTTAAACCAATAAACTTTTCTCTCAGTGTACACTTGCGCATATTCAAAAGTGGTTTCACATGTTTATACGGACTGCAAGTAAACGTCAACGTAGCAGCAGCAATTTTCTCTCCATAAGAACTGTGTAGAGCGAATAAGTTCTTATAAATTAAGAATATAATTTTTCTTCGCCTGCTTTCTGCGGACTTATAGTCCGCAAATTGCAGTGGGGGCACGAGGATCTCGTACAATAACATACTTAGAAAAAAGTTGAATCGACTTCTTTGTACTCATTTCCACCGGACGATGAAAAACAGTTTAAGCAATCGAGAAAACTTGAGCTTCGTTCTCGTTTCTCGTCGATACGATGAAATTATGATTTTGCGGGGAATCAACAATTTCCGCGCGGCAGTTCACGCATTAACATAAAATATTTTTTTCTCCGAAAGTAAACGCTCCACATCGCGGAGTTACGAGAACGGACGTCACTCATCGTCAGAATGAATAATTTTCTCGTGATTATTTAAACATCTGTCCTCAAAGATATTGTATCCCTTTGTTAAAAAACATTTGTTTATTATTTTTAAATAAAAATTATAAATTTACATTTTAATTAATGCTAATAATAATTCTAGAAAATTAAGGGTCTCAATCAATATTACACATTTAGATAATTTAACTAATTAATATAAATGTAAAGTTCGTCTCGTATTTTTGTGACATTGATTTACTGTTAAATAATAGTAGAAAAGAGTATTATTGTTTTATGTTAAATATTCTACATTGAGATTTGTTAAACTAATTTTTAAAATTGTATCTCGTCTTATATTTTTATGACATTAATTTAAATGTAAGAAATAAATGTGATAATATATTTGATTGCACCTAATAAAATTCATATCAGTACGAGTGATATGAATTTTATCAATAACTTTTTTACGATAAAATATCTACCAGTTTCAATAATTACTGTTCACCTCAAAATCTGTACATTCGAAAATAAATAAATAAATAAATAAAACTTTCATTTTTCTTTTCTCTTTCCACGATCACTCATCTCCAAATCGAGAATGTCGATATTTTTGAAAAAAAAAGAAAAGGAAATTTTACGCGTCGAATAGAAAAATAATCAGCAGTTCCCTAAAGAGAAAAATCGTGCGTAGAAAATTTACGACAAAGTGGGAAACTTTCGTACGCGACGATCGGGAGGAAGATCAATCGATTACCCATCTAAACGTCACGAATATTTAAATTTCTCCTCCTCCGCTCGCCCGTGGAAATATAAGTCGTGAGAAGGCCTTTCCAAAGCATCGTAAAATAATTAGGCACTCGCGTATGCTCGTGCAAACTTTCACGCATGTTCATAGTCCGCGCGTAGGTTTTGCGGTGTGAATTCATTATGGACCTATTGACACTGCAGCCAGCAGCTTTTCACCCATCGCCTAATGTCAGAATGACCTCCAAAGTATATACTTAACATTTTCCAAGTGTCGCCATTTTTTATTCTCCGGCCATTTGATTATGCAGCTAATGCGTATCTTTCATGGAGTTACTGCTCGTAGTTTAAATTGTTGATAAATTTTTATTTATGAAAAATATGCGTTTTTTTTTATTCTATATCAAATACAAAATCTGCAGACTATGAGGATACATCGTAGTTTAAATTGTTGATAGATTTTTATTTATGAGAAATCGACGTTTTCTTTATTGTATATAAAATACAAAATCTGCAGACGGAAAGTAATAAATTTTCAAAGATATTTTGTAATCAAATTTATTTTATGGAATCTTCGGTAATCAAGATGTTCGATGTGTGGGAATAAAAATGTTGATCGACTCTGTAGTATTAATTATTTCAAATTTTTTTTATACTTATATTAGCTATATTGATTGAATGTCGGAAAATTAATCACGATAGAAATGGAGTTATAATTATTAACCTGTCAAAGTTTAATATAGCTACGCGTGATTTAATGTTTACGAAGGATTATTTAATGTTATTTGATATAATTATTTTATGTAACAAAATAATCTGCATTTTTTTATCTGTTACTTTATAATTTTCTTACAAACTTCTAATCATTTTGTACATTTATTTAATTCATCCAAATATTGTTAATGTCTACATTTTGCTCTTAAATTTTTTTATATTAAACACTTTTTAAATAATTCATTGTACTTTTTAGTTATGAATAATTTTATCACGCGTTCCTCTTTTCCACTCCAAAGTCATGATTTTGACCTGCGCCTGCTGAATACTACCCGACATACACTGCTGTATTTTCGTTTGCAGTTCAAATTCATTCTACATAGTGACTAAGTTTTTTCGTATTAAAAATTACTAGAATTCTAAGAATCCTAGTAAGAAAAAAAAATTTCTAGAATTCTAAGGAAAAAATACTATACGCTAATTACTCTCGATTGGCGAGATTGCAATCAGTTTACACTAAGTATCGAAATTTTTGCTAGATTTCTACTATAAATTTTACGGCAAAATTTCCCTCAGTGTAAAATAAGAATAAAAAAAAAACAAATTAACATTAAAAATTAAAGTTTAAAATGTAGTCACTGAAAATGCGATACGCAGAAGCGATAAACGATTGAATTTATATCTGCGCGGAGAAAAGACGCAGGGATAGGCTCTGCGAATAAAAAATTTTACAGTAGAAAGTATAGTAAAATTTAATACGAGTTCCGTAAAATTTACTGTAGGCTCCAGTACATTTTACTATATGCACATTCTGGTAAAAATTTTCATTTTTCGATTGTGTCCCTGCGCTATACAAAACAGTACGGCCATTTTTACTTGAACTTTCCTCTCCGCGTTCAGATGCGTAAAATTGTAATTGTAATAAAAAAAAATAAAATAAAAGTACTTTCGAGAAGACAATGAAGAGAGATAAGTGTAATTAATAAGGAAAAGTTATGGCGCATACCTCGAGAGGAAAATAGCACAGCGATGGGGTCAGGAAGTGTTTAATCGCCAATCACTTGGGAACTGTGTCAGCGTGGCTTGTGGCTTATAAGACCACGATCCGCAAGATGGGATCGAGATTTACTGCGTACAAGTTCGAATTCACTCGATAATCTCTCCGTTGTTTCAATTACTCTTGTCATTATCTTTCGGGACGCTCAGTGGTCTCGATTAGTGTCCTGATGGGTTTCATATTTTAGTGCCTCGTAGGGGATCACGTTTTTAGTAGCCTCTATTAACGACCAACGGATTTATCGCGTTAGTTGCAAGATTTTTTTTTCAATTATTTACGAGGTTTTTTCATTTATTTAAGAATTTTTTTTAAATATTTTAGTGCGCTGTTTTAATATATCTAGAAATTAAATGTTTTGTAGAAAGTATCTGAAGTATATCAAACTTCTACTAATTTTGCTTGAAAAAAATCATTTTTGAAAAATATTTAGTGTAGTTAGAAATTTGATAAAAAATATTTAATGTGTTATTTAGTATATCTAGAAATGAGAAAGTATTTGAAGTATATCAAACTTCTACTAATTTTGCTTGAAAAAAATTGAAAAATATTTAGTGTATAGTTAGAAATTTGATAAAAAAAATATTTTAATGTGTTATTTAGTATATCTAGAAATGACATGTTTTGTAGAAAGTATCTAAAGTATATAAATTTCTACTAATTTTGCTCGAAAAAATCGAAATTTTTAAAAACATTTTAATAACACTGTTTAGTGAATTTAGAAATGAAACTTGAAGATAAAAACCTTGCTAATTTTGTATGATTCATATGTATTCTCCCTTTGGTGAAATATAAAACAATAAAATTAAAAAAAAAAAACAGATTTTTATTTTTAAATTTAATTATTTAACTTTCTAAAGGCTATAAATCATCGTCAAACTGCAATTTTCGTACATAAAAATATCCACAAAGAAGACAGTAGCAGGAGAGAAAAGAAAAGTAGTCGTCAAACTCAATGACAAGTACAAAAGAATAAATATTGCCTTTAAGAACGCGATCGACCTGCGATTCGTTTCTTCAAAATTGTTCTCCGAAAAAAAAGAAAAGCATGGAGGTTTATTTATTGTTTTTGCGTTATCAACTGCGATTTACTAAATAAATGTTTTTCAGCAGAATCTCATTTGAATTATAAATTCGCCACCGCTTGTCACTCAACGTCGAAGCTGCAGCTGCATAACTGAGTATTATGAAAACGAAGGAGGCATGTGCAGAAAATTATGTAAGGACTCGCCAGTCATCAAACTCGATGACAGCGATAAAAGAGAAAAAACTTTGAAATCGAGGAAACGATCGACATTCGATTGATTTTGTAAGCATTTCTGCATTGAACACTGAGAATACGCATTTATAAAAATTATTCCACATAATTATGATATTTATTTATTTTTTTCAATAAATATGTATAAAATGAATTTTAATTATGATCTTTATAATCAATAATAAAAAAAAGCAATTTTATAAGTAAATATTTATTTTGATAGTATACTTGTTAAATAATTCTTTCCAAATTGAATACATTCATTCGTTTGAAAAAATAATTACTCGATTAAAACAAACAATTCGAAAAGTATTATTGAAGTGTAAAAATTTACTTAAAATTATCATACTTTTCTCTCAATGTAGAAATGCTAAATCTTGAGCTTTTCATCATCCACTATAACACTATAGTTATTGCCTATTTAGTAATTCATTGAGGAAAAAGCGTAGGCCTACACCATCGCAGTAAAAATTTTATTATCAAACATACTTTATTGTCAAATAAATTACGACCATTGATGAATAGGCCATTTCGGTTAGTTTATTTTTCACCATAGGCTTCTAATTAAGAATAATAATAAAAAGAAATAATTTTTTTAAACCAAGTCACTGCGAAATCAATGATGAGGTCCTCGCACCTTCCTTTAGAAAATTGCAGGGAAAAATAAAAATACTCAAAGGAAGGCCATCCCTTCGACAGATAATCGCGTGCAATAAATTGCAGTTGGACTTCCCCCTGTATCTCTCTCTCTCTCTCTCTCTCTCTCTCCCCTCTATTGTCTGGCACCTGTCATTGTGCAGTCAGTCAGGGACCCCCCGTTTCGTTCAATACGAGAAAAATACTTCCGAGGATCGCACGAGAATTGCCTTATGCCGGGATTCCGGAAAATTCACCGTTTCTTAATTTCACACGATCACCCATCGACAAAATTTTACACTGAGAGAAACCTTTTGAAAAAATTACTATTATTCCAGTAAAAATTACTATCGAGGATGAGAACGGATCAAAAGATTGCATTTAGTGAAAAAATTACCATTCTGTATTATAAAAGTTACTAGAATTCTAGAATACTTACTAGAAAAGTTGAAATATTTACTAGAACTGTAAAAAAAAATATTCACTAGAATTCTAGTAATTTTTTTTACTAAATGCAGTTGCCCCCCTCAAGTCCCCTATTTTTAAGGCAAAAAGCTTTCTACCGTGTAAATCTGAAAATGTGAAATTCGCTTAGAAAATGTGAATAGTGACGTTTGATTCGCAAGAAGCCATTCACATGCTAAATGCATTCCCGACTAAATCAGAAATTTGCCAGTGAAAGAGATAACCAAAAGACTTGAACAACATTTTACTTTCTATTTTTATTTTGTTTACTTTCTGCTTAACCTTTCACCCGACGACAATTGAACTTTCGTTTATTTTTTCAAACAAGTACATCTCCATCCTTTACCAAACGAATGATGATGATTTTTCCTAAGACATGAAGAATTAACGAGGCTGGGAATCGGGCCCGATTAATTCGCGCTTATAACTGGCTCTCGGTCGCCTCGATGTACGCGCGATTAGGCACAGATTGTAGTCTGTAAAAAGGTTGTGGTCTCTATACACTGGAATATACGAGAGTTCGGATCGAGCCTTTTTTAGTCTTCGCAGTGCTCGCGGGCGTCTCGCCAATTTCGAGCCTCCACGACGTACTTATACTTCTTTTATTTTCTGTTTGTGCCTTTCTCCTTCGTTTTTTTAGCCCCCTCCCCTTTTCTCCATCTCGTCTACTTTATTTATTTTTATTTTAATTTTTTTTAGATATTTATTATTCTGCATGCAAAAGTATAATTTTTTTTGTCTAATTATTTCGTAGATATTTAGACTTGAGGATTGAGCTTGTAAAAAATTGAATTGATTTTTGTTTTATAAAAAAAATTGATCCATATTCTTTTTTACAAGGTTAAGGTCCTGTTCATTGTAGATATACTCTCGTGTTTAAAGTCATTTATAGATTTCATTTTTGAATATTAATATTTCAATTTTATGGGATTCTTGGGACCAGCATTTTCTTCTTAATTATAAAAAATAAGAACGTGATGTTTAAAAGAAATTTTTACGATACCGTATAAATTGGGATTTACAAATTAATGCAATTAGTGGAATACTGACCCACTTTCGGAAAGTTACGTAATAATTTTATGCATTTTTTTTTGCCGCTTTTTTTTTGCGATAATTACACGGCGTAATAAATATTTCGTTATAAAAATGTGAAAAATATCATTTCTTATTACCAGAAATGGATTTATCTAAATTTTTATGATGAACTATTACGAGCAGCTAAATAAGTAGCTTTCATAGTTTGAACACAACAATGCGTAATTTCGTATAAAATTGCCCGAGGAAAAAAACAGTAATAAGGATAACAGCAGTACCTTTACCGCTAGTCGTTAAATTTAACGAAAGTGTCATTTCCAGCGAGTTTCACAGTATTAACGTGAATTTTCGAATGGTAATTTTTTTTTGTAGAGTCGGCTAAGTTGATAATTACGCCGCAAGAAATAACTGCCATTTATGTCTTATTTGGCGGCTGATTACTTGGTATTGCATATTTACATCGATGGTTGATAAAAAGAAGCAATTAACATTCTATCTAAAAATAGTTTTCTGTTTTAAAAAAATGTGCTACGAAGTATCTCGTTTATGGTTGAATTTTTCCTGATTTTCACTTGACATGTAGGTAAAAACGTATATATTGTAGGTAAAAAAAAATACTAAAAAGTTTACTAGAAAATGTACTAAAAAGTTTACTAGAAGATTTACTAAAAGTTTACTAGAAACTGAACTAAAAAGTTATCTAAAGTAGTTACTAAAAAGTTTTCTAGAAAATTTATTAAAACTTACTAGAAAATGTAGTAAAAGTTACTAGAATATTACTAAAGTTTACTAGAAACTTACTAAAAGTTTACGTGAAAATTTACTAAGAAGTTTACTAGAATGTATACATTTGTTTTGCATCTAGTTTTGCTTCTGAATAATATTTACAAAGTAGTTTAGTACAATTAACATTAAACATTGGTAAAAAAATTGCCGCATGGTGGCGTCGTAGGTTTGCATTATCAGTTAGTAATTTTTACCGCTCCTTTTAGGGTAATGTTTGAAGGGTCATTTTCTCCGCATATAGTAACTTTTACTAGAACTTTTTCTACCCGTGTTCCTCAAAAAAAAAATCGGCTGCATGGCTCACGGAAGCCTCCGCCTTTATCGCCGATTCAAATAATGGGACACCCACGCTCGGCAGGTCCGGCGGATTCCGCGGCGGGCACATAGAGGCCCCATATGTAGGTGCCCGCGTGAGAGCGCGGCCACTGGCCGCCGAGCAAAATGTGGCGCTCGCTTCTCCCCGAGGCTACGAATTCCGTTACGCGCACTTGTACGGTGTCGCCTCGATCCTCCTCGCGCGCGCTTCTCTCCTTGTGTACCGGCAAAACTGCGGGATCGACTCTCTTTTTTTTCCCCCTTTTTTATGTCCTTACGTTGCTCGTGGGTTCGAAGTAGGAAAAAAAGGTTAATTTACTGCTTTTTTTTCCCGATGTGCGAATTGAGGCGTTTGGCGTACGGGGAATTCGACGGCGAGTGGCTTTACAAGCCTAAAGTGAAACTGCATACGGGATAGGTTATGTTTATGATGTAATGTCATAGTTTGGGGACTTTTTAAGGGAATTAAAACCCTTCAAATCTTGGCAGTGAAATTTATGAAAAATTTAGTAAAAGTATAATTTTTTTAAGTTTTTAAGAAAAAGATTAATTTACTGTTTTATTTTCTGATGTGCGAATTGAGGCGTTTGGCGTACGGGGAATTCGACGGCGAGTGGCTTTACAAAGAGTCGAAGAGAAAAGTTCACGTGAGTGTGATGAAAAGCCTCGTACGTAGAAATTAACCGATCAGAAAGTGTCTTACTTAAATTTATAGGCAAACATTAACGTTAATCACGGAGGCAAGGCAGAGAAGAATGATTCCTCGCTGAAATCCATCCTGAAGTTGAAGAAGTTGACTCGCAGATACATCGTATGTAAAATCCCGACGCGTCATCGCTTTCATTAAATTTAACGGCGATGGCTCACTCGAAGCCTTCGCACAGAACAATGCAAAAAGTCCCATCCTCAAGAGCCTAATGAGTGTACGTACACTTTCTCGTGGATCCGCGAAAGCAACCCATCGACAGGATAATTGTTTTCTCTTCGATCGACGCGCATTGTCGTTCGAAGGGGGCAACCCCCCCTAACCTCTTCGCCCCTTTCCCCTTTGTCGAGTATAAATTTCGCCAAGACGAAAGAGAGTATAGAAAGTCTAGGCGATGCTGACCCGCACCGATTGTCGGGTCAGTGTCGGCGGCGGACGCTCAGCTGCGCATGCGCACGTCCACGATTAAGGGAATTTACCTCGATAGAAATTTACCTTGTAAGATGCCTATGTAAGCATGGGTAACTACTATGTAAATTTTAATCTGGTTTCAATAAATAAAAAAATATAGACAATTGTCGGTATAGTAGAGCACAGAAATGAAGATATACATCCCCTTAAGGCGAGAAACGTGCATTCTTTCCACTGGATTAAAGCTCCGACGAGCCGAAGATACGCGGCGAACATATTTTTTTTTTTCATGTTCCTTCAGAGGCTAGTGCAGTGTTTATAGTATAGTTTTGAGGATCGAGCTTCTAAAAATTCCATCCAGGATATAAAAATTGAAATTTTTAAGTATCTTTTATAGTAAAAATGTTCATTTTTATTAAAAAAATGTTTAAAAAATATTCCAATTGACTGTGAAGGTAAGTAGCGGAATGAGAGGGGAAAAAAAGAAAGAAAGAAAGTCGCTGAATCGAGAAACTGTCCATTACATTCTTGGGTGAATGCACCATTCTTGTGAGCGCCCTATCAGCATACGAACGACAGGTTCCGACGAAGGTAGCAATTTTTCTTCTCCCCTTTAATCAGCAACGGACTGGAAGGGCGTATCTTCCCCGAATCGGCCGATCGGCCCGTCGTTCGACTTTTCGTGTGTAAATTTGCATGAATCGCACGCCCGACCCCCACCACGACGAATAAAACCGGAGGCTACGCGCCCTTGCCGATTTATCCGATTTCACTCTGTACTTATTACCGTATAGTCTGTAATTTTTTTTTAAGTCGTTTACAGTTTCTTCACTGCGTCATTCAGAGGAGAAAATCTGATAGTAATAGTAATCAAATTCGTTATCTTTTTATTAATAAAAGTAGCATAAAGTCGAATTAGAAATCTCGTATGAAATCTACTATAAACACTTAAATTTGTTAAATGTGTTATTATGACAGCACAATCCAGCTTAATTCCCCTTCTTTACTGTTTATTCAGGATTCATTTTTGAGGTTAGAATTTTTGAATTTCTGCGACATTCAAGAATTAACCTACGAATCAATCAAATTTACGTTTTTGAATCTTCACAACATCCCATCATCACTTTTTTAAGAGAGGAGATCAACGTCATTCCGGAATTAACCTACGATCAAGTTCATTTTCAAGTCTTCACAACATCCGGTCATCACTTTTATTTATAATTGAAAAAGGATTGTAAAAGTTGCAGTAATAATTGCAGTCTGAACTCGCGTGACATTTCCGCTGGACTTTAACAGGATTTCAAAGGTGGAGATCTTATAAGGAACGACATTAAATATCCACCTCGTTCGTCGACGAAACGAGAAGCGACAACTTGGAATCTCCAGTCTGGTCAGCGACGCGTGACTTGGGCGAAAAAAAGGAAGAAGCGCTTCCGCGATAATCCTTTGCTGGTCACCAGCTGGTCCAAATTGATTTTTCGCTAACCGAGGTAGAAATAACCTACTTCCGCTTGTGCCGCTTTAGGCTTCTTCCGCCGAGTATCCAGTGACCACCGTGAAAGATTTAACAATCACAAGATTTTTCGTTGCTTGCAATAAGAAACGAATGCTCAAAAGAAATGTAAATGATAAATCAATGGAATGCTATAATTCAGCTGGAAGTAAAAAAAAGTTCATATGGAAGTATGTGGCTTAATAAAAATAATATTCTCACAGTGAGGGACTATTACTTAGGGATCGGTTAGTACGATTGTTCTCTCCACAATGAAATATCTCACGAATTCTTTTCTCGGTCGTAGACGCGGTAATAAAGTACCTTGAAGCAATTGTTCGGGAAAAAATAAACGTTCCTGGCTTAACAAGCTGACAAACGCAGATTAATGGTAATTCCATGAAAAGAAATTTTAACAGTTCATTTTTTTTCCTCTCATTTGATCCAAACAGCTTAAACTACCCTTCAAAATGTTCCAGAATTAAATAAATGTGAATTTATAAAAATATAAATATGATATCAATCTAAATTTATATCGCAGCATCCACGGAAATAAACAAACGATCGATCCCCGATCAGAAGACGGTCGCGGGTCATCGAATCCTAACCGCACTGCTCGCGTCCAAAAATAAAAGTGCGGGGTATAATTAAATCGCTATCAGCCGTGTAAATCGTTGCGCAACGGCGAGCGAGTCGTAAATCATAAAACCCCTCCCGCGCGCATAAATTCACGGCGCTATGCTCCTCCGGTTGAAAAGTCGTCGTCGATGTCTTACTACCGATGCGGAATCGCGAGACTCTATGCACGCGAAGGTAAACACACTTGATCCGAAATTTCGAGGGACACACACACATATTCATATATATAAAATATTTTTATAATATTTTTTTTATTATGGTATGATCCATAGAACACGAAACAAACAATTTGAGAATAAGTTTACCAAGACTTTTTTTCTAGGTGAGCCCCCTAAAATTTTTTCTATTGTACATATCACAATATCCGGTCATCACAGTTTTAAGAGTGGATTTCCTCAGAGACACAATTGAAATGTGAAAAAAGGCGCATCTAAAGCCTCTATTGTACAATGAATTTTTTTCCTCTTAAAAAAAGGAACAATTTGAAAAGTGTTCATAATGAATTTAACAACCAGAAGTCAACTGACGAATCAATGTCAGAATGTCGGAATTACAGTATATAAATTCCAATATAATGGTTTAAATAAATTAGAAATGACGTCGAAAATATATTCATATAATTTTAAGAAAAAAAATTCAGAGATCCATGAACAATGGATTAAGCCTAAAGTGAAATTGCATATGAGATAGGTTATGTCTATGGTATGTCATAGTTTAGGGATGTTTTACGTGAATTAAAGCCCTTCAAATCTTGGCAGTGAAATTTAAAATAAATTTAGGAAAAGTATATTTTTTTTTAAGTTGTATTCACCAAGGGGGTTGACGAACTGACCGAATGGGGGGCATCCCCCCAGTATTTATATATACGTGCCCTGAGAGGCCAATTCGATAACTTTCAGCAAATATTTGCTTAAATAATACTTGTCTAACATTTCTTTAAAAATAAATTTATTTATTCATTTATTTACACTATTACTCCCAAAATAAATAAATAAACATAAATAAATAGTAGTTGTCGAACACTTCTTTGAAACTAAATGAATTTATCTTTGTTTCTAAATAAATGTAGCAGCAAAAAAAATTAATCGATTCAAAGAAATATTCAGCAAAGCACTATCAGTAAATATTCGCTGAAAATTGCCAAATTGATCTCTCAGCGTGTATATTACGGAGCTCAGGCGCGCGCCAGTATTAATGAATGAAACTGCGGCGCGGAGGGCCCCGAAGCGTGTCAGGAGAGCCGCGCGCGCGTTGCATAAGCCCTTGCTGCGAGCGTGTCGCGGGTATATAGGTATGATATACCTGCCGCGCCTGGGAAACGCGCGCCGAGCTCCACGTCGCCGCCAACGCGATTTGTCCCACTCTCCTTGCAAATCTTTTTTCCAGTCGGGAGATTATTTACTTTTTTATTATTTTTTTTCTTTTAAATATTTTCTGCCTTTTTTATTTTCTATTTTTCGTCGAGCGGAGAATGTATAGTTATCCAGTCCGCCTGGAGATTGAGGTTATGCTAGATTTTGTTTATAAAAAGAAATGGTGCTATTGAACAATTTTTTAGAAAGGTTGAGCGGAAAATATGTTTTAACGAGATGATCGTGGTTCGTTACTCGCTAGATTTTACGCTGGGTAAATTTTTAGAGGAACAATTTGGTATGAGGTCTATTATAAGTGTATACTTTTTTCTTGTTTTTATATTTTATTTTTTATTATCCTCTCTTAAAAAAGTGTTGACCGGATGTTTTGGAAGCTTCGAAAGCGTGAACTCGATTGGTTCGTAGGTTAATTCCAGAATGGCGATATATTTCAAAATTTCTAACCTCAAAAATGACTCCGGAATAAACCGTAAAGAAAGGAAATCGAACGCATTGTATTTTGTTTTTTTAGTAAAAGTACGTGAATGAATTTTACTCGAAGACTAAAAACTTTTAGAACATAATTCTGCAGAATTTCGATTAGAACAATTGTAATTTCTTTTGTAATACATATAAGCATAATTAAACTTTTATAAAATAAATAAATAATATACACGTTAAAAATTTTGTTCCATTTCTTTTGAAACCTTAATTTTACACCTTCTGCCCTTAATTTTACACCACCAGTGAAAAATGCTCATTGTCAACATTAGAACTGGTTTCCTAATTAATACGCGTCAATGCGATTACTGAGGATCGGACGGGAGTTCGTAGGATCGTTATCCGGAAGATCGAAGATTCTTTCACTCGGATTGACTTGCAAAGTAGATTTAGTCGAAAAGGATATATGCGAGGCGCGCAGCCTGCTTATTTTTGAGATCGATGAGTTTTTTGATGTGGTAAGCGATTATTATGCAAACGGTAATATTGCGAGAGGCCGATGAACTTTTCGAATCAACGATCTCACTTTTTACCGTCGTAACGTTTTTTTCCCGCGGATCCGAATGAAAAATATCGCCCGAAGAAAGCAAAATTCATTTGCAACGGCAAAATAAATAAAATTAAAAAAGTACCGTTGAGATAATTATAAACGTTGAATTGTAAATTTCTAATTCCGCGTACAGTTACTCGCTGCTTTCAGAGTCAAACGTTTTGTTTCTCTATTTCACTTTTATATTATTGTTTCAACAAAGTTAGAAATGCACAAGGAAAAGTATTAGTACTATTAATTTACGATTTGATAATTTATTTTCTTTTTATTTAAAATTTTTAAAAGAAAATTAATTGTATTTTTGTCTGCTAAATTACGGCGCGAAATTTGAATTTTGAAAGTCCCTTAACATCGTACACAGTAAAAAAGTCCAGAATAAATAGTCATTTATATACTTGGAGTAAAATTAAAATTTACATTTTTTTTACTATCATCGTTAAAAATAAAACCAGTCGAATAATAGGACCATGCGTAGAGGAGGAAAGTAATTTTTGCTTTGAAACTGGACCCGTCAAACTCGATAATTTTCTCTTTGTACAGTCGAACGTGTCGCTGAAAACAGTCGCGGAAGCGGACCGAACTTCTTTTCTTCCTAAGAAATAACTTCCGGGTAAAATACTCGGTGCGCATACCTTACTGGATTCTTGCTATAATTTCACTCATAATTCGTAGGAATTTGAACTCGCTTCATTGTGAACTCATAAATTCGCGGGTCCACCTTACGTTTAATGCAGTTTTACACGCGATTATTAACTTACATTGTAAATTGTAGTTTAAGCTGGCGATATTAAAGATCTAACTTTTATTTCTTTTTTTTTTTTAATAATTTTATCAACGTGATTTGACGTATTTATCTCTTTACTTGTCATTATACGCATCTTGTGTACCTATCCATGGTACACGATTTTATATCTGCAAGTCATAATCTTTTATTGAGCAGTTTGTACTTTTAGATTCATCATTCTCAATACGAGAAAAAAAACACACATAGTGAAATGTTAAAAAGATATAAAAAATATTTATAATGTGAGAATGATTTTGTTATATTATACATTTTTTTGGTATTACAATCTGTAAGAGATTATAAGCTTCGCATTACACTGCATTATTGTTATAAAAAGTTCTTGGTTCTCTTTTTCTTTTATATCATTTCTTAATGTGCTGGTTCGATCAATTCTTTGGAATAAAATAATAATACTAAAATACTTTTTTTTTATAAAAAAAATTAAGTTAAATACAATATATTACCTATCACATCACGAGAAATACTGACCACAATGAAACCTCCACTGATCTTTTATTTATTGATTTTATATCACACACATACATAAATAATTATATTTTCGTCTTTCTTTTCTTTCATAAAAAAGTAGCTCACCTGCGCAATATAAAAATCGCATCACCCTTGCCAAAATTCATCCAAGAGTACCAACCCTACAAAAAAAATTACCCAGTCCCCTCAAAATATTCGTTTTTCTTTTCTTTCATAAAAAAGTAGTTCACCTGCGCAATATAAAAATCGCATCACCCTCGCCAAAATGCATCTAACAAGAGTACCAACACTCCAGAAAAAAAATCTCCCAGTCCTAAAACTTCAACTGCAACAGCGCCTACCGTCAAAAAAAAAAACAAGGGAAGCGACTGAAAATAAAATACAAAAAAAAATCCTGCGCATTTCCTCTATACGATACCCGAGGCGAAGGCAAAATATCGAAGGCAAAGGCAGGAGGCGGCGGCGTCGACCGCGGGAACAGGTTTCCAGTCGCGCATACTGGACCGCCGACTCCTCTCCCTCCCTCCTTCCCTCCGGCCCACCCTCCCCCTACCTCGGCGACGACCGAGAGAGGTTTCCGTACAATTAAGGAGGTCGAGTGCGCCTGTCTTCCACGAGGCACGCGAGGCGCGCCGATTTTTCTTTTGTCGCGGGAGTCGGTCGCGACTGGCCGATTTATGGGCAGCGATTCGTCCCGCCGGCCGGAGCCTCAATGAAGGGGCGACGCGCAAAAAGAGCGCCGATTTTTTGCCGATTGCCGAGGTATCCTCCTTTCTCGGCTCATGCTCGATCGATTTGCGCGGCGCTGCCCGAGGCAAGAGCCAAATCCAAATTTTCACGCGATTCCGTAATGGCGGCGATCGGTTGCGCGTTGCTAATTGCGCTCTTCGCGCAATGTTCGCCGGGGAAATTTAATTTGCCACCTCTTAAGGGGTATTTAAAATACTTGGGTAAGGATTTATTGCGAGGCGAAAAATTGTAGTCCTCGCCTCGATGTTTACAATTTGTCGTTGATGGGGTTTAATGGCTGCTGCTGTTGCTTTAAACGCGCGATTCTTTCAACGAGACAAGACTCTTGAGTCTTCATACTTGTTTTTTTTTTTTACTGGAATGGAAGAGTCTTATTAACGATCTCACTGAACAGGCATAAAAATGTCTATATATATATATATTTATGTATGACGTGTAGATTATCAGGCCTGTTTGCCGTTATTATGACACTTTACTTTTTAACGGGAAAGGTTATGAATAATTTTACAACTTGTCGAGTGGGATGTCTCTTTTTAGAATTTTTTTTATCAAATATTGGTTTCTACTTCGTGGTATAAGATGATTAAAAAGGGAATGACATTAGCTGTCTTTGAGCAACAAGACTTATTTCGCTTATATCGATCAAACTGTCAAGAATTTATCAAGTAATTATTAGTTTATTACCGAGATTCTTACAAAATTTTAATGTTAAGGTTAAGATATTTCTGTATTCTAATAAACAAATAAATAAATAAATGTAGGATTATATTTATAATCACTAAATAAAAGAATTTTTCAATCGAGTTTATTTAACAACTAAAAATCTAATGAAATGCACCTCCATTATATTTTGAAATTTACCGTAGCTTGGGAACATTGGAATTCAGTGAAAAAATAAAGTTTCCTAAATTGAAAAGATTTACAGTGAATAAATAATGCAGAATCTTGTGGTGAAATATTCAAAATAACTTTTAGTAGTTCCTTATAGCATAAAAAATTAGAATCTGTTGTCTGGCTGAAAAGTGCATTTCCTCATAATAAATGCGTCTATTAATTATGCAATTTGTCAAGCCTCCTATTTTTCTGTGCAATTCGAGAAAAAAAAAGCCTCCTTCGGAAAATATTGTACTTCGCCATTTACAACGTCTGCAATTACAGTTACAAAATTAATTATCCAAAGTTTATTATAGACATTTAGAACGGTTCTTTAAAGAATGTCCATTGCATTTTTCAAACGTCAAGATTTACCCAAAATGCCAATCAGTCTTCTGTTTTAAAAACATTCAGACCCGTGATGAGATTCTAATGTGGAGCTTCAATTTGCCACAATTTTAGAAAATTTAATTACAAAATCTGTATTTGATTTTGCAAGTCTATTCCTCATCGTAAAAAATTTATTATAAACTTTACCCTGTTATTTATTTTTCTTAGTGTAATCGATAGCTAGAGGTTCGATACGCCCTGCTACCCCATTTGTAGGCGATTTCCCTCGGCGCAGCGGACAAAAAACGAAGGCGTCGAAAGAGACACGCAGCAAATACTGAAGGTAATGTAGCCGTACACGTGCCCAGACTTTGCGAGCAGTTAATTAGCCGACGGGCACGTGTTTCTTTTCCGCGGATGCGCGCTGAGTTCACGCATTATACATACAGTCTGCCGAGAGAAAATCAAGGAAAGAGAGAAAGAAGAGGGAAAAAGTCTTCCACTTCCCGAGCCGGTGTAAGCATCGGGGACGGCGATTCCGCGATTACGCAAACTGGGCCATCTCAGCGCTGGAAAGCGGTATATACACGGCGCTCGTAAAAACGTTCCGGAAGCCGATGCATCCTGTAGAGGATCGAATTCTAAACACTTTTAGTCTTTTGACATTTTTTCATATTTTGGATAATTATCGAGTTATTCTTAAATCAAAATTAAGATAATTATCCAACCAATCAGCGCTTGAGCTTGCGACAGTAGGCGGGACTTACTTGAGTGGGGGAGAGTTCACCTTCGCTGATTCGGTAATTAGTATAATTTTTAATCAATAATAACTCAATAATTATCCAAAACATAAAAAAAATGTCAAAAGACAAAAACTGCTTAGATTTCAATCCCCTACGCGATGCAACAGGTTCCGGAATGTTTTTACGAACACCGTATATACTTTGATGGAAGTAAAAAATTATTTTAATACCCCACTAAAAATTCTCAGGTGAGATCTAATGCCAAAATCTCATGTCACTTTTAAAATTAAAGTTGCACTGTAACTATACTTTCCTATTTCTTTTAGTGTTATTACACATCTGAAATCAAATTTGAAAAAATGATGATCTTCATTTTAATCTTCACTGTGATCTCGAATATGGTGTTAAATCAAGGTCAAATTTTTGTTTCTTCGAAAAGTTCAATAAAGCCTGAATGGATTCCAGGTAAAAGTTATGCACTTATTATTTTTTAACGCTTACGCAAGTATGTTAAGTACCAGACTTTGAAACCTTTTATTGAGCACTTTCTAAGCTACGCATATATACACAATGCGCAAATTTTATGGGAAAATTTTCAAGCGCTTTTTCACGCCGTTCAGTTGAATTTCACATTTTCATTCATTGCGTCCATACAATCCGGCACTTTCAGCAATAAATAATAATCACAAGTACTTGGAAAGCGTATAAAATTGCAACCTAATTGGGAAAAAAGTGATTGACATGCAAACTTTTTTTTTCATTGTCAAGATAATCAGATTCTTTTTTGATACTCTCAATTTGCCGGCGCCTAACTGCCTCTTGAAGTCTACTTTCTAATGAAATTCCAAAATTTTTTTACGTCAATCTCGATCACGTTTGTAATTAACAGACTTTTGAATTAAAGATTCTTGCTGCTGGACATTAATTTATTGAGTCTCGGCCCAATTCTTCAGTTACGGAATTTTCTTTTTTTATCTTTAGACAACAATTTTGCAAAACATAATATCTGAAATGTATACCTTCACCAAAAAAAGAAATAAATAAATAAATATACATCCGCCCTAAAATTATCTCCGCCTAAACGAAGTCACTGTTGGATGTCGAAAGAACGAAGCCAAAAAAAATGCATAACTCGATCCTCGTGCCTCGAAAAGTGAATTAAGCGCACGATCCGTTGGCGGATTAGAGCAACAACGTTGACTCGATCCCGCGACTCTGCAATCTACATTCGATTGCGCCAGCGGACCGTGAGATTAACTTGCACTTTTTCTCCCGCGCCTGATTCGTTGAGAGGAAGCTACAATTGTTTCCGAATAGCCAAAAATCCCCGAACCTCTTGCATATTCCCTATCAAATTTTTTATAATCTTCTACCGATTTTCTTGCCTAGTCTTTACCGATCTATCGATCTTGTATAAATACTCTACCGATTCTCTTTTCTAACCTCTAAGAATGTTCTATCGATTCTCTATTCTAACCTCTAAGAATCTTCTACTGATCTTCTTACTTACTGACAATTTATCGATCCTCTACCTATCTTCTATCAATCCTCATCAATTCTTTTGACTATTGATTCTCTATTCTGTATTAAACTTCTACTAATCATTTGCCGATTTTCATGCCTACTTATTACCGATTCTCTATCCATCTTCTATACAGTTTCTAGCATCGATCTTCTGGCTATCCTCGATCGATTCTCTTACCTATCCTCTGCTAGTTGTAAAACGATCCTCCATCGATCGTGCATCTTCTATCTATCGCCAATCCACTACCGATCGTCTATCAGATTTCTTACGTTTACCCTCAAAATGCGCAGGAAAATGCAAGTGCAACCGGGAAATATTTTGCAACGGTGTTTCCGCCATTATATACACCGCCGAAAAATCGCCGGCGAAAGATAGCAGGCGACCTCGCGCGTGAAAGGCACCGGCTTCGCTCAAATTGTCGGTGTGTCCGCGAACGGCCTCGCCGATCTCGCGGAGTCCGGTCCCGCGCACGAGCAGGAAGTTTGCGACTTTTTTTCCTCGACGCCGTTGCTTGATTGCCGGCTTCAGGACTGCTGCACCCAAGCTTCAGCGGTGCGTTGATAACGAGTTTACTCGTAAATCTTCGCATGCTTCCTTTTAATGGGTCACAGCGATAATTTTCAAGATGCGTTTATACTCTTTTTTTTTTTATCAAAAAAATTAAGTAGAGTTTGGAGATTCCTCGCTTCGGGCGATGTTCTGAAGGTGTAGCGTTGTATTCAGTATTCTACCGGTCTAAGTAAATTTTATTAGCTAATTTGACTATTGATTCTCTATTCTCTATTAATTTTGTGCTATAATCATTTACCGATTTTTTTTGCTTACCTACTACCGATTCTCTATAGATCTTCTGCTCAGTTTCTTTCACCGATCTTGCCTACTCTCTATACTGGTTGCATACCTATCGTCTACTGGCACTTTTATCGCTTTTCTATCCACATGTTTCTTTTTTATTACGAACCCGTTACCGATCTTCTGTCAACTTTCTATTGATCTTCCTATTGTTCTACTGATCTTCTGTCAACCTTCTATTGATCCTCTACCGATCTTCTAACGATCTTTTATCCATCTTCTTTAATTTTTTACGAACTCTTTACCGATCTATCCGTATATATATACATCGTATCTACATATACAAACACACATTATGCATCCAGAAGTAAGTACATATGTACTCGTCGATAAATATATGTATACGTACGCACACATCGGCGAGGGCAAGACGAGCAAAATGAAGCGGACGGAGGAGCCGCGAGGGAAGAGGAGAAGATCGCGGCGAGGGGAGGCATGGAGGGAACGTCGAAATTCGATAACCGGTGGGAGCGGGAGCCTGGGAAGCGCCGGCGGAGTCATTTTTATTTTTACGCCCGCGGCTCCTGCTCCGCGCGCAGGTATGCGCGCGCGCGCCTCCCGTGCTTACTTTCCGTTATTATGTTAATTGGGACTGCGAGTATACGACTATATACGTATATGCGACGCTGCGGCTCGTCGTCGAATCGTTTCAATTTTCGAAAACACGAGACTCTTTTTTTTCCCTCCTCCTCGTCCTCCTCCATTCTCTTTCGGTATCTTCCTCGCGAATTCCTCGGGTTTGCGCGTCTGTTTAGCGCCGATTTGAATGCATTTTCCCTGCCTGCAGTTTTGTTGCTATTGTACTCTTTATAAAGCTGAGGATATGTGAAATTCGCATAAAAAACGAATTTTCAATGTGTCAGTGTTCAACTTGCGAACGTCACTTTTCACATTTCTCATCTTTTCAGATTTGCGAGGTTAGTTTTTTAGCGATCGGTTTAGATTTTTTTTTTGGTTGTACTCTTTATGAAGCTCTGAGGATATGTGAAATTCGCATAAAAAACGAATTTTCAATGTGTCAGTGTTCAACTTGCGAACGTCACTTTTCACATTTCTCATCTTTTCAGATTTGCGAGGTTAGTTTTTTAGCGATCGGTTGAGATTTTTTTTTTGGTTGAAATTGTTAGTCTATTTTTGCAGAAGTGGTGTACGATTTTTTTTAAGCGAACGCCGTTTTAGGCTGTACACTTGAAGTTTTAATGAGCGAGGGATAAGATAACAGGATAAGATACGACGTAATTGCATAAGTAAGTCGCATCGATTTATAATAAATGAGGCTGTAATGAGGAGAGTAGATAAGTTTAATTTTATAAAAAAAAAAAAAGAAATGGTCAACTTTTAGTTCGCGTCTCGTCGGGGGGATAAAATTTAAATGTGTATTTACGATTTACTTTTACCCTCGTTCCAAATGAGTTCGAAATGCTTCGTAGTTTATTTAGCGCTAATTTGTTGCAAAGGATACTTCAAATAAACTTTTTATCGAATTATTGCCGAGCCTATAATTCAACGAAGGATACGATCTCGTAATTAATTGACATGGCATAAATTAACTTTACTTCAAACTTAAATTAATCGAAGCATTCTTAATGTTTTATTCAATTTTGTTTTCCATTCATAAACAAATAGATTCTATAGAGCGTTGAAGGTATCACTTGAACACATTGAAAGGGTCTTATAAAACTGCATAAAATGTTGTAAAAACCCGATAAATAGTTTATATTTTTTTAATAGTATTTTATAAGATTGTTTCGACAGAGATACGCGTGCGTTTAACGGTAAATTCAGCATAATTTCACTGGCAAAATTGGAGATTAAGATATTCGCAAGGTGCGACGGTGGTGTAATGGTCAGCATAGTTGCCTTCCAAGCAGTTGATCCGGGTTCGATTCCCGGCCATCGCACATTTTTTGCCTTACTTTTGTCTCATTCATCTGCGATTGCCATTGGAAAAACGAAGAAATCAAGCTGAACCTCATTAAAATCGGTTTTATAGATCGTGAGTTACGAAATATTGTACACCGCATAGACCTTGCAAATTTATTCTTAAATAAAAAGAAAATAAACAATTTCTTCCTCTCGTCGTTTTTTTTTTTTTTATAAGTAAATTTAATCAACCTTCCCTCAATTCCTTCTTTAGACACTTCGCAACGTTTTACCATCGTTTTTTTAAATAAAATAATTTAAGAACGAAGCAGAAGTTCATATATATATTTATTGCAATTTTAATCCGCATGATTAATATAAAAAAAGGTTACCATGGAGTAAAAATAGAAAGGAATCACTGGTTACGCTTGCGCTAAATTAGCTAACAACAAATAAGTCGCGATCGTTTGTGAAACGCCGGAAACAGAATTGCGAAAAAAAAGCAAAAATAGGAACTACAGTTTCTGATAACGAATGGCGTGATCGTCGGAGCTGAACTCAGTGAAAATATGCAGCTGCTAGATTTTTTCAAAGCATTAAATTATTATGAAAAGTTCGTTAAACAATCGAGTGATCAGAAATTGTTTAATATTTGAAAAATTGCGTTAAAATAATTTTATCGACCAGCCTGTTTAGAAAAGACGTCAAATCATGGTGCGATGGTGGTGTAATGGTCAGCATAGTTGCCTTCCAAGCAGTTGATCCGGGTTCGATTCCCGGCCATCGCACACTTTTTTTTATTTACGTTTTACAATTTTTATTGTCGAATATGTAACCCGTCATTATCGAATAGTAAATAAAAAATAAAAAATATTTGTTAAATTTGTTTTTAAAAACTTTATTACTCTGATTTGCGTCAGACCATGACATATATATTGTCAATTTTTTTTTAATCATATCAATTTTTTTTTTACAGATCAATACAAATGTGAAATTCACGAAACAATTGTTGCTGTAATCCGTCATTATCGAATGGTAAATAAAACATATTTGTTAAATTTGTTTTTATAAAGTTTTATTACTGTGATTTGCATAAACATTTTCAACATTTTTTTAATCATATCAATACAAATATGAAATTCACAAAAAAATTGTTACTATTATTGATTTTTTAAAAATTGTTACTATTATAGATTTTTGAAAAATTGTTTAAACATGTGTACTTTTTGAAATGAAAAAATTTTTGCAGGGTAGAAAAGAAGATCAGAAACTGTAAATTACATAAAGTGAGATGTTCATCCCAAAGATCCATTAGAAAAGTCTATCAATCTTCACTTTGGAGAAAAGCGGAGAAACCGGTCCCTTCGAAACTTGAACCCATCAACTATAGTATTTTTGTAGTCATCGTTATGCTCTCCAATTTTTCCGGTGCATTAACTCACAGAAAATACATTAATTCTAAATAAAAGATTGTCCAATGGAAGAAACTACAAAAATTAAATTGCTCCTCGAATGCGGATAAAATAATTTTTTTTTTGTAACATCAATTGTTTATGATACACCAAATCATTCCTTTTTAATGATAACAAATGAAATAAATAATTTTAATTCTCTTGTATAACTAAAGTCTTGAAATTGTAATTTTTTACGATAAACCTGATTTTCTCCGCATTGATAATGCACAACGTTTCTAATAAAATTTAATCCTCCCGTCGAGCGAAAAATTGTGTTATTCCATTCATTTTCTGCTAATACCGTCGATTAAATATAAATTGCGAATGCGAACCCATTGAATTATGATTTCTCCAAACATCTCGTGGCTTATAATTAAAAAACGATGCAAACATCTGTTTTCTATTCTTCGACGTATGGAAAGTCCGCGCAGTAACGAGAATCTCGTTCCTCGTGAGAAATAAAATGAAGCCAAAATTTATAAAATTTTCCTTTGCTCGTGTATACATTCACATTTGAATAAGTTAGAAAATATTGACAGAACATTCCCTCATCTTTTGTAAAATTTGCCGAGTGTAACTTTTCTCTAAATTTATTTGCGTTTATTTAAATTTAGAGAATATAATATTTTGCCTAAAACTTGCATCTTTATTTTCTTTTTTTAATTTATTAATCTCTCAGAATTCAGAAATCGAGAGAATAAAAAAAAATCATCGAATGCAAAATGAACAGTTTGCGTTGGAGAAAAAAAGCGCAGTGTAAAAAGTAGGCCATTGCGCACTGTTTCTTTTTTTTTATCTTTCCGCAAACGGCGTTGTAAGTAAATCTTGAAAATTTTACGTCCTCAAGGTGCAGGCACGTACACGGAGAAAAATCAGTAATAAAACTTATCGAAATAGTGACTAAACTTTGCTTAGAAAAAATTATAAAATTTTGCTCGTACGGTATGTATAGTTAAAAAAAATGATTAATTTTTACTAAAATGTTTACTAAAACTTTTTACTAAAACTCTATTAAAAATTAGAATAAAAAATAGTAATTTTTCTCTCATATCAAGTACAACCTGCACTTATCAACAAACCTATAATAATTTGAGCATAAATCTTTTCTCCGCGTTTAAGTATAAATTTTCAAAAAAAAAAAAAAAAAAATCCGCGTATAGAAGCTGGCGGTACTTTGTACACCGGTCGCCTCTAAAAGTGACATAATTCAATGACCCGCCGATGAGCGAGAGCAGCAACGAGACGACGACGAGAGAGAAAGAAGGAGGCGCGCGCGCGAGTGAATGGTTGTTTCGTCTGACCTGGAATCTCGCTCCGAGCGCACCGGCCTCCTCTCTCTATCTTCTTTTTATTAATATTTTTTTTACCCCCTCCGTTCACGCGCTTCTTCCTTTTTTTGTTCTCCCTCTAGAAACGAAGCTCATTTCCGTCATTTAATTCGAGATATTTATCGACTCGCGCATCGCGCGTCTAAGACGAATTATGGGAAGCGTCGCGCTTTCGCCGAACGGTATGTCCGCCGGTATGCGAATGTGGCGCGACCGTTTTACTTTTTTTTTTATTTTTTTTTTGTATCTACCATTTCCAGAACGATTTTACTTGTTTTAATTGATTTTCGCGGTCAAAGTAATTCAACGCTAATTTATTTATCGGAGGGATCGTTCGTGGAGTTTTAAATAAAGTTTGCGCTTTTATTTGGTGCGTTCGAATTGTTTTTTCGAAGAACACGATGCTTTGAACTTGGCGTGATTCGTTCGATTTTTATTTTGGCTGGAATAGCAGAATCTTCTGAGGTTAGCGCAAGCACTTGCAAATTTTAAAGGTTCTAAAAATTCAAAAGAATTGAAATCTATAATGAATTAATCAATAAAAAGTTAAGGAACTTAATTCAAACGGCTGATATTGACTTTTTATGTGTGTTATTCAACTTATATCATTAATTTAAGGATACTTAGAATATTTCAAAAAATTAACGGTAATTAATCTATTAATAAGATTAAGCGAAATGTAAACTTGTTAACCTGCAGGATGCGGGAATTTATGAATGGGACAAAATCAGATTAATCGTTTTTTCGTCTGCTACATTATGGCGCGAAATTTGAATCGTTAATTGACTTTGGGACCTAATTTAACTCTGGCGCGCCTCTTTATTTTTATCAAACTGTGTGTCACACTCTATTGGACCAAATAGTAGCCCCTAACAAATGTTCCCTACAAAATCCACCCTAATTTCTCTTCCTTCCTCTCTCCAGTAGGAAAATCGGCAACAAATCGGCCGTCGCATCGGACTTCCGGCGTCGCATCAAACAAAATTCGAGGATATCAAATCGAGGCTGCGGCTTGCGCATATTTTCACTGTTTCCGTGCGTTTACGAACCCGCCGAACTTGCGCATACCGCGCCGGACGATCGGGAACCGGCGTTTCTCTCCTCCGTCTCTCATAGCGCAAGCGCGAATTTCTCGACCCCGCATTGTTTCTCTCTCTTTTTCGGACGGACGGGCGTCCGTTACGTTCTTTATTTCATCCTCGCTCGAGCGGAAAACTGCGCGCGAAGAAAACGCGCGCAGCGCCGCGGGTACAGTTATGCGCGAGCCAACGGCGTGCGCGCGTATATATCGCGAGTAGCTTTCGCGGGGACTCCAAGCACGTAGTTTATTTTCGCTGGTCTGTTTGTTTTTTTTTTCTTTTTTTTGCGCGCGCGAGGAATTCTGGACGCGCTCGAATGCATCGCGATCGGAGGTACTGCAGGTGTTCGTAGCTTCAATGTTTTTATTTATGTTTTTTTAATATTTTCGCGTACAAATGCGTTTATAAAATAAAATAATACAGTTTATAATAGTTTCTCTGACTATAAGAAAAATGTGAGTTATTAGAATCTTATTAGATTTTATGATTAATATTTTGAAATCTTTAATTTCTTCAGATTTGTAAGATCCTCCATTATAATTTGTGAGCTGGAATTCATGTATTTATTATCATTATTATTTTTTGGATAGCGAGATGAGATTAATTATGCTCCCTGCACTTAATTAGATGGAACTTTTTTTTAAAAAGCGTTAAGCAGGTCACCTTAATTGACGCGTAGAGCAGTTGAAGTTCTAATGTTATCTTGTGAATTGAAATTAACTCGAGTCAAATAATACTTGAATCGTGTAGTTTAATTCGGAGAGATAAAGATCGTAGTCTTTCTCTCAACCTTGAACGCTACGCTAGAATTAACCGAGTGGCAGATACAATAAAGCGAAGCATTCAAATTATTCAAATGTTTTCCTTATCCGACGCACGTGCGAACTGCATTATCTCCCTCGAAATTCAAAAATGCATCGCTGAACGCGGATGTGAGAGTGACGTCACCCTGTCGGAAAATTTAGGAATTACATTGCCAATTAATAACTTGTCATGTGAATTATTGATTAAGAGCAATTTAATTTATTTATTGTTTATTCCGAAGTCATTTTTGAGGTTAGAACATCCGGTCACAATGTCCGGTCGTCACTTTTTTAAGAGAGGATCCATTTTTGAGGTTAGAAATTTTTAATTGTCACTTCATTCCGGAATTAATGATCACTTTTTAAGAGGGTATTGTTATCAAGATTTGCAATATTCAATTGCAATATACAAAATAATTCAATACGTAAGTACAATATTAAAGTTTCTGAGGAATTTAAAATACTCATTGGATATTTAAATTTAAATTAAAATAGAATTGAACAAATTTTGGTCAATAACTTGTAAATTTTTCGTCAGAGCAGTCTAAATCTCTTATTCCTGAGAAACTTGAGGCTTTCGCGAGTGCCGTGGATCATTAATGAAAATCCAACGGTTAACCGGCGAAAATCCGGTGTTCCCAATTGAACATCCCTTTCTACTCCGTAAAAGAGCATCGAGAGTTAAGGTCAGCCAGTGGTACACATTTATTTTCTCCGCCTCGGATTTATAATGAAAAGGCGAGTTACAAGAGCGTAACGCAAAAATCACGGCGGCACGTGCACGCGCCTTGCATGTGTGTCAATGTCGAATTGTCGGGCTTTCTCGCGGTCTAATGGAATTACCGCAGACGAGAAAAGGGCGAAAAGCTCGATTTAAAAAAAAAAAAACATCCGTCCGACGGGCTTCTTCTGCGCGCCGAAGTTTAACGCGAACGTCCAAAAAATATTAACAATATGCATAAATTATAATTAATAATAATAATCGTTGACGATCGTGATGAAAATCAAGATTACGATGATAGTTCCATCAAATTCGGCCAAAATCTCATGCCACTAGTAGATTCCATATTAAAGTGACCTTTAGAATGGCGAGAATTTTCGTTTCGAAGAAATCGGATTCCTTCGCAGTATTCACAGTCGTTATGTATAAAAATAAACGTGCCGAAAAAAAGTGTAAGTTTGTCGTTAATACTTAATCACCCCCAATAAAAAAAAAATGTTTTTAACAAAAAAAAGTGAGAATGCATACACATATGCAGGATATAACCTCGTGGCGCGTCACCTACCGGTATGTAGGTATCGAGCGCGGCCCTGGCGGCGGCGTCGCAGCAGCTGGGGATCCCGCGTTCGATTCTCGGCACAGCACTCGCCGGGCGAAAAATGGCGGCGCTCGGCGGAACTAAGGTGGCACTAGGAGCGGCACTCCGGGGCGTAAACGCGCGACTCTTCGCGGCGGTGCGGCATGTCGCGGGTCACGTGCGGCGCGCTGGAGCCCACGTGCATCCAGTCGGGCGCGCGATGCTGGACTGGCCGCTCTGTGAGCGCCGATTCCCCGCCGCCCGCGGACCCTTTCTCTCTTGCCCCTTTCCCCTCTCTCTCGGTCGCACGGTCGTCGCGCGAGCCTCTCGCTCCCTCGCCGTGCGCTTTGATTACCGCCGCGCGCGAGCCTCGTGCACATGCACGCCGTGCTCCTCCTTTCGCCAACCCCCTCCTCTTGTACTCTCAACCCTTCTTAGTCGCGGCTGCCTCTAATGCCGCCGCCGAGCACAGCTATGTTAATTCCCTTCTCTCTCTCTCCCTTTCTTTCTTTCTCTTTTCTCTTTTTTCTCTGCCGGACCGGACAGTCTGCCTGTGAATCCGTGGGCAATTTTGAGAGGTCGCTGTGGGTGGAGATGGATTGATAGGGTTGGATCTTGAGTCTTGAGCAAGTGTACTTTGGTTGATGAGAAAGGTGGTGATACGGCTGTTAGATTTGCGATTGGTTGAGGGATCATGAATAATTGATTTGAAGAAGTGAGTAAGGTGAGTCACAAGTGTGAATACCAGACCAGAAATTGTGTAGCATTTCTGCACGACTTTCAATAGAATTCTGATTTGGTCTGGTATTCAGGTAGATGATGCTCCAATTGCATCTTCGAGGAATCTATAGGATCATCCACTTGTGAAATTTCATCAATGACAACCAGGGTTGATAACTTGGCAGTTGTTTAAAGCCGATATTAATTATTGAATTGCATCAACTGATGGAATCGTCAACGACTACTCTCTCACGATGGCAAATAGTCTGCAGGTATTAAAAATTTGCACTTGGTTTCAAAAATTTTGATAATACTGCAACTTGATCAAATCGAAATTTCTTGAGAGTTTATGCTCCAAAATGATTTTACAGCAACTGGGATGCCGAAGTAATCACCTGCCATAAGCGATATTTCAAGTTTGTAACAGACCATTACTTTGCAATTTCCTTCCTAATCGACGGTATGCCTCACCAGTCATTAATAACTTGACACCCATATTTTCTCGATTATCGTAGGTGCTTTCTGTGTCGATGAAGAAGCTGACCCGACCGTCCAATTACTTGTACTCGCAGAACTGCTAGAGGTGCTATGATGCTACACGATAATAATCTTTCGTTTTTTTTTTACTATTATTATTATTTCTCCCTTTCCTCTGAGATAAAGTCTTTGAATAAATCGTACGCAGCTGAAAATCTCTCTGTCAAAAACATTATTAGTTTCGAAGGGTACACACCAGGTTTAAATCAACAGAGTTAAATTTGAAAAAAAACCATCACTTGGAAAGCTAAGGTTTGTACAGATGCTAGCGGAGGAAATTTCTAATCTCAAGCGCCGAGTTGATTTGCTAAAGGCAGACACGCGTGAGGAGAGATCGGAATTTTAGAGGCACGATCCAGGGAGACATCCTTGGGAATCGCCGAGTGCATTATACCGACGCACAAGTGCACGTCGTCTGTACTCCGCCGACTTCCATGGTGATTATATACGCGGGGAAGAGAAAAGGGGAGGAGTGGCTATGAAGCCAGCCGGAGGCCAGATCGCCGGTACACTTTTCGCGCGAGCGCCACGCATTGAAGGCACCGGCGGCGACGCGCAGATTGCCTCCTCGGACGTCGCATTACGCGCGAGTTTAATTTCGTCCGCAGTAGGCCAGAGTCGGGAATCGATTTGTCCGGTGATACCAGCCGCTCTTGTATATTTTTCGCCGCAGATTGGGTATGCGCGCGCGAGGTATTGGCTATGAACGATTTTGCGGGAGGTCTGCGTGAAATGACTTTCGAAGCTCGCGCTAAAAGACCATTATTAAAATGAATAGCATGCAAGTGAATAGTAAACTGATGATTTTGTAGATTAACAGCAGTGCAGTAGTGTTACTAAAGCTGGCTGTACTTGGTAATAAAAGTTTATGGGATCGAATTATAAGGGGGTTTCACTTATTCATAAAATCCGTGATCCAGAATGAATTTTGATCTCCTGGACTCTGATATCCTAGAATATGATCTTCTGGACTCTGATCTCCTGGATTATGATCTCTTAGAGTATGATCTCCTGGACTCCAGATCTCCTGATCTTTTGACCTCTTGGACTCCGGATCGCCTAATCTTCTGAAATCTTGATCTCGTGGACTCCTGATGAATTAGGAAATAATGAAACAGAACTGTAAAATACTATTGAATTGGAAATTGTTTAGAGCAGATAATAACTTGGAAATCGGTGAGAGAAGATGCTAATTCTCAAACAGGATTCACATGAGTTGGCATGTTCCATCTCATTTTCGAGCTAGCGTTTTCTTCGAACGATTGTCATTAAAATCGAGAAGAAAAAACTCATCTGCGCGTAACTATAAAAAGAAGAAAAAAAAGTTAAATCAAGGCACAATCAGAGAGCCATTCTCATCCATCCGCATTGTAAATGAAAGTCAAAGGCCGGGGCCATAAATATAAGTCCGCTGCGGGACTGAACGTAGCGCGGGCGCGCTAAAAAATCGCTGACGTCGTGTCCCCTCCGCGATGGAAATCTCCACCACGAGCGCAAGGAAAGCGTGGCTAATGGCTCTGCGACACCGGCTGGGCGTGCATGTATATACTGCGCCGGTCGGCGCGTGCACTTTCATCCGCGTGCACAGGCTTCGGACGTGCGTGAGACCGCCTAATGAGAGATCGACGGGAGGGCAGAACGTGAAATCCTGAGGCCTCAGAGGCTTCGACTTTTTTCTCATTGAATGAGCGACGGCCGAGGCAGCATGCATATACATGTACCTGTCCTATTGACGTCGAGCGGATTTTTCATCGGTACCTGGTCGCGTACGCGCGAAAACTTTAGTTGCACTTCTTCAAATGCGCTCGATTGTTTATGTCTTTTATTTTCTTCTTAATTAATGTACTCTTCACTAATTAAGGGGATGCCTATCATAATTTCCGCACTCTGCTATACCGACGATTCTCTGTATTCTTTCCTAACCTCTAAGGGAAATTTGATTTTTCTGATTACATCAAAACATTATTTATAATTATTTATAATTTCAAAAAAAGAAGTCTACGCACATTCTACGAGTTATAAATAATGTTTTGATGCAATCAGAAATGCCATTAAGAAAGTCGTTTCAAAATTATTTGAAAAATCAAATTTGCCTTAGAGGTTAGGAAGGAATATAGAAAATCGTCGGTACAGTAGAGCGCAGAAATTAAGATAGGCATCCCCTTAACGGATCAATTTAGTCTTACATAATTTTTAGTATTAGTGGGGAAATAGTCACATTTCAACACACCGTGCGGAAAGTACAAAGTAGAATCAATGCAAGAAATTTTACATAAGAAAAGATTCGCTAGTGGCCATCCTCGCGACTAAAAGGTCTACAAAAAAAATAGCTAAAACTCAGGAAGCCTTATCAGCGAAGAAAATACTTTATCTATGCGCTAAACATAAACTCCGTCCGCACGCGGATTAAGCGAAGGACTTGTAACGTAAATACAAGCTTACAGATTTCCTCGGCCGCGAGTAAAATTAAATTAAATCTTGATATATTGAACTTTGGCGCAAATAAAAGGTTTTCGCGGGCTCGCGGTCGCCGGGCAAAAGGAGAAAAGAAGTCGGCGCGACGAGCGGATGATACGAGCCGGGCGTAGAGCTCGTTTGCCGGGACTCGCGTCATCCTCGTCGTCGGTGGCACGAGCGGGTGCCGCGCGCGGCTACCTTAACGGTACAGTCGCCGGGATCTGGGTTGCCGGAACGATGCTAGCAACGCGAGCATCTCGGCGCATCCACCGCGCATGTGTGTATAATGCACTTGTTGCGCCGCTGCCGCCTGCACTCCTTTGCCACTGCGCTGCCATGCACTTGCACGCGTCGATTTTTCATCCTTCCGTCATCTCAACATATCAACTTAACTACATTTTCAGTTTTCTTATCCACTCAATTTAACTTATTTATTTAGTTATTTAGTTATTTAATTATTTAGTTATTTAGTTATTTAGTTATTTAGTTATTTAATTATTTAGTTTTTTAATTATTTAGTTATTTAATTATTTAGTTATTTACTTATTTAGTTATTTAATTATTTAGATATTTACTTATTTAGTTATTTAGTTAATGATTTTATAATTTAGCTTGAGGTCTCAAGCAAAAAAACTTGATACTTCTCGATTTTTATTCTGTATTTAAATAGGCGTTTCTATCGTGCTGTTACAATAGGAGGCTACTCATGAAGCTTGTCTAATTGTCAAGTTATTGCGAAGGAGAAAAAAATGGCGCCTAGAAAATGAATAGCGTGCATGGCGCACATCTCAAAAGTGGATTCGATAAATATATTAAAGCAAATCAAAATTTTGATCTGCACACTTGGCGTCAAATGTCCCCGTGAAATAAATATATAAATATATAAATATAATATGAATATATATATGTGTTGAAGCTTCAATCGCATCTGAAAATCCAAAGCGTCGAGAGTCAGGCGGACGAGTAACTGTGAAAAGTGACAAAATAAAGCGTAGAAACAAGAAAACGGGTAACTTGTGCAAAGTCTAAAAGTCCGCATGCCTTATGCATCGTCCGCCGATGAAGGTAAGTGCACTGGCGAACGGCGGAACAATGACGACGGCGCTCGGTGTAGTCCCCGAGACTGATCGCTGCCCCTGGGAGCCGTTAGCCGGCCGAATAACCGAGGCGAGTCCATCTCAGCGGGATTTTTCACTGGGCATTAATCAAAATGACTTATCGCGCGAAATAACGATGCGCCGCTGCCCGGCACTTGGCATTTTCGCGGAAATTTTCCCTCTTTTTCGCGCAGCGGCGATCCAACTGATGAAAGATGGATGCGGCGGACTGATCGTTATAACGAGGATCGGCGGCCGATTTTTCCACCTACGAGGATTTCGATTGTCGCAGTGCCGATGATTTCTCAGCGTGTCGCTGAATTTCATTGGGGATTTAAGAAGGCGCGTACGCTTTAGAGGAGTCCTTATTGAAAAGGATCTTGTAACACTCAGTAAAACGGTGCGATAATCGCAGATAACCGGATAATGAATTTATCGGACTTTATAATGCGTAAGAATTTTTTTCGAGTAGAAGGAGAACTAATTATAATTTGGAGTTTAAAAATTTTTTTATTTTCTTTTATATTGAGGCAAACCAACAAGAAAAGGAAAAATAATTCCTCTACTGAATTACTTCTTTTCTGATGTATATTAAACCACGAGGAAATTTATTTTGTATATTTTCGTACTCTATTTAAATAAATAATTAAATAATAAATAAAGAAATAACGAAAGAAAGAACGGAATAAAAGAAGAAATAAATAAATAAATATAAACTCTGATAGATAAACTTTCCTCGTAAAAATTGCAATGCACCTTTGCCCCCATCGGCCCCAAATAAGCGGCAGATTTTATTGTAGGACCGTAAGAGGCGTTTAATGCGGGGAAAATCCCGGAAAATTGCGTTGACTAGTATCGGTATAATTGAGCGTCGGTGGGTCATTATAATACTTCGGAATAATCCGGACATTCAAATTTTATTGCAGGGTCGAGGGACCAGACGATACAACGAGTGACACTCCCATTGAACGTCACATGCATACAAAATATTCTAAACGCCTTGGAAAACTTAATCCCCATGGATTTTGTACCTGCGAAATTCATGCGAATTATTGAATAATAAAATTATTATATAAATTACTGGACAATAGTGTGGCGGAAATTTGGGTTGATTTAAAATGACGAGGATCGATTTCGACAGTCTGTGGTTTTATTATCAAAAGTCAATACAAAGAAAATTGTCATTTCTTTATATTTAATTAATTATCATTGATTTACGATTGACAAATAATTTAGTTTATTTGATAGTGACGTTAATAATTAAATTGAGTATTAAAAAGTAATCTTATTATAAATACGAAGACCTGGAGGTTGGTTAAAAAATGTTTCTCTACAAAATACATTTTACCTCGATATCAAATTTTTTGTCTATATAAAAATACATTTTACAATGTTTATACTCGAAGAACGTTTACAAGTTAAAAAAAAGACAATTTAATTGTTATTATCATTAACTGGTCCGTAAGTTAAGATTTTTCGATTTGTATTTTTAGCAGAATATCACAATTATTTCGATTGATCACTGTACTCGTATAGTCGACAATAAATTAATTAAAATTACATACAGATAACTAAATTAGTATAAGTACTCAAAGTGTATTTATACAAAATTCCATTAGAACTTGGTTGAGTAATAATGAGATTTACATAATAGTTTACTTGGCATTGCTGTTTAACCCGTTAAGATCCCGCTATCAAATAATTTTATTAATTAATTCTACTGCGTGTCTGATAAATTAAAAAAAAAAAACAATAAAAATGCCTAAAATAATGCATTTCCTCGCAACTCTGAACTTCAACTCGAGTGACGTTTATCGCGCGAGGATACGAAGTTTTAAAAGTCAGAGCGATGGGAAATATTTTTTCTTACTTCGTGTAGTCGCAAAATTTAATAATATTATCACCCCTTTTTTTTCAGGTCGCAAAATAATTAACCGTACGGGTAATCGATCGTACGCAATATTTTATTTTGCGAGCTAAAATGTTACACTAAATTCGACGGTCACGATAACAAAGACAAATTTACACCGACGGTATAAATGTTTACGTAGCCGTTTGCAAATTTTACCCTACTTAACAATCGACGGTAACTATTTTCTTGGTAAATACGGAATATATAAAGTGCACGTATAAAAATGTCGTAGAAAATGCATTTACATATGAACACTGTAAAGTAAGTCAAAAATTACATCGTACAGTCTTGCTTAAAAATGAAAATCTACACTGAGAGAAATGTTTCGAAAAATTATATTACAATCTGAGGGTGGAGCCGCAGACTGCATTTAGTAAAATAATTATTATTCTTTATTATAAATTTTACTAGTATTCTAGAAAATGTTTCTACAATTCTAGTAATGTTTCAATAATTCTAATAAATATTACTAGAATTCTAGTACGTGTTTCTACAATTCTAGTAAATGTTTCAACAATTCTAGTAACTATTACTAGAATCTTTTCACTAAATGCAGTCTGAGCTTCTGCTCCCAGGCTATCCAGTAATGTTTACTAGAACAATAGTAACCTTTTCAAAACATTTCTGTCGGTGTACACTTCCTCGACTCAAAATCTCTCTCTCTCTCTGCGAGTATCGCACGCATCGAAGTTACTACAAATAATCATAATAAAAAAAAAATAAAAAAAACAAAGAAGAAAGATTCACGCAAGACGATCGTCAATAAGGTTTCTTAAGCCTCCGAAGCATTAAGAGGGACTTGGCCCTGAACTGTCAGGGCAGCGTCATGGACTTGAGAATCTCCTCCATGAGGTAGGGGTGCGTGCCGGACACAGTCTTGAATCCGGGCGTCTCCATGACCTCCTTGAGGTGCGCCCTGATGAAGGTCAACGCCTTGGCCTTGAGCTTGTCGGCCGCGTGGAGCTCCGCCAGCAGCAGGCACTCCGCCGCGTCCTGCACCGCCAGGCACTTGCACAGCACCCGCTCGCACTGGGCCTTGAGGCCCTCCAGGGCGTACTTGTCCGCGGCGCCGATGAGCTTGCCCGCCTTGGCCTCGATGTCGTCGACCCGGCCGGTGTACAGGTAGCCCAGCATCGCCCAGAGGGCGTCCGGCTCGACGTCCTGGATCTTGACGACGTTCTCCTGACTCTCCTTCATGTCGTGGCCGAACATGGCGGCGAACACGGGGCTGCGGGCCGAGAGGATGTTCTTGTGGGCGGGGAACTTGACGCCGCCGCGGGCCTCGACGGTCACGTCGCTGAAGCACTCGCCCTCGAAGAGCTGGCGGAGGTCGTCGGAGAGCTGGACGAGGAGGGGCTCGGGGCTGGTGCGCCCGGGCTCGGCGTCCTGGCAGGTGCGGACAACAACGCCGGTGGCCGAGCGGATGCGGCAGACGATGCGCAGGCGGTCGGCCTGGAGGAGGCCGTTGGCGGGGTCCAGGAGGTAGTCGCGTTTCACGAACTTGGGGAAGCCGGACTGCCGGCCCTGGAAGAACTGCCACTTCTCCGTGGTTTTGCGCTCGTTCACCTCCCGGCCGTCCTTGTCGAGGATGCAGAAGCGGAAGTCCACTTTGATGGCGGGCTTGTCGCAGCTCACCAGGTGCAGGAACAGGGAAACGTAGTCCTTGTTCTCGGCGTTGTTGCCGCTCGGGTAGAATTGCATGCGCCACTTGAGGATGTTGTAGGATGCCGCTGAGAAGACCTGGGGAGTCAATTTTATTTTTTATTATTTTTTAACTTCGTTTCTTTATGGTAGAGTGGCCGAAATCTGGACTCCTTGCGCAACTGGAGCGAAAGATGGACAAGAAAAAATTACTATAATAAAAGATTTATAGAAAAATTACTATCCGGTGTTTACAGACTCCATTTAGCTAAAAAATTATCATTATTTATTATAAATTTTACTAGAATTCTAGTAATGTGTATCTACAATTCGTAAAAAATATATAAATAAATAATAAGTGTTTTTGACTGGAAGACGGGTTCATAATTTTAAGTTAATTTGATTTAAAAAAAAAGGTAATTAATCTTACCGTCGATTCGAGGGCCTCCCCTGGTTTTTCATTGCAAAAGCTAAAATTGCTTATCGTCCATGTAAAATTTGCGTCAACGACGTTCACGTGTGTCTGGCACCAGTTGTCAGTTGTCAGCTTATTCGTCATAGTTTTCAATTTTCTTATCTCTCTAGACAAGAAATTTCCAAAAGAATCTGCAAATAAAATCGGTAAATCGTAAAAAAAATGTACCTGAGTCGTTTTACCTAGACTTGATACCGTCAATTGACAACAGAATATGACCGTCATTATCGAAGTAATTTAAATCTACAGTTTTTTTTAAGACTCGGAGTAAATACTGTAAAAAAAACAATAAATTACGTACAATTTGTGCAACAATTAACATTGAAATGATCATTTCGTCCTTTAATGTCGACTGAAAGAGGCAGCAGTAAATGCCTAAATACAACAATTACATGTATTTATTTATTTGTAATATACAATTTAAATGTTAATGCATAAACTGTAACCTCTATTCTCGTGTTTTTTTTTTTTAACCTTTCGAGAAATTACAATGAACGACGTAAAAACGTAAACAACTTTAAACATTTTTGCAGGTTATTTTTAAAAACACTTTACTTTCTAACTACAAATGCAACGCGACTAGCAAATTTCCATTAAAATTTGAAAAAAAAAGATCAACGATAGCACTAAAAAATTACTAAACACTCTACACCGCGAAATATAAAATTTATTTTTTAACGCACGATTTTACGTTAAAAAAGTTTATTCAAATCGAACAGCAACAAACAACGTACAACAGCCGTTTAAACCCACAGCCAAGATCCGTTAGTCAATCTACGCATTGGTAAACGTTTATCGCGTGCGAATTTACTCGACCGCATGATCGTCTACACGCACGTTGATACTCACACGAGATTTCGTACGTTACGGCGTGTAAACAGCAGAAAACCCGACGAATCCGTCCTCCGTAAAATCCTTGGACGGGCGAACTGCGCGCTGCACTGGAAAAATGGCGGCGGCGTTAATTCCTCCTCGGTTTACACTGGCATTTTCCTTTTTTTTGAAGCGACGCCTTACGCCAGCGAGGAATCGTCGATTGACATGTCAAAACAATTTGAAGCGCACCGCAACTGTTGCTCCAACTGCCATAAGCGTGCCATTTTGACGCGTGATCGCTCCATCCGAGCCCCTGGCGGCGAGCGGGCGAATTAGACGGGTGGACGCGTCGCTCGGTTAGCGACCTGTAACGAGTCCTTACCGACCGGTCCGCGTGGTTTAGCGCGGCAATTTTAAATCGACCGATTTGGAGACGAGATTTTGAGTGATATTGAAAAAACCTGCAAATCTGGTTCTTTGTATTATGATTTTTCAATTTTTTTTCGGGGATAATATCAATCATCGTAATAATTTCATTGTTCGCTCGAATCATTCCTAAAGTCCAATTTGTCTTGAGAGAGTGTAAAATTAGAATAAACATTTTAGGTTCTGTAGACACATTTTAGCTTCCACAGATACATTTTAGTTTCCGCAAACAGATGTTAGCTTCCATAAACACATTTTAGATTCTGCGGACATATTTTAGCTTCATCGGATACATTTTAGTTTTTGCAAACATTTTTTAGTTTTCATAGATACATTTTAGCTTTTGTAAACATTTTTTAGCATTCACAGACTTATTTTGCTTCTCGTAATCACATTTTATTTGACTTTGTCACATTGTCTTAAAACTTTTTAGCGTTATAAAGACGTTTTGAAACAATTTTAGTTATATTTGATTCTATTTAGCTTAAGCGTTTTGAGAAAAACGATGTTAAAAAAACCTCTGAACATTTGTTGCTTTTTGTATAAATAAATTTTTAAATTCTCCTAAAATCTAGATAAAAAATTTTACGCACTTTTATTTAATAAATATTTAATTTAATGTTCTTTTTTTAAAGCTTATTTATATTTCTATGCAATAGTTCGTTCTATTATTTGAATAAGTGCATTTATACTTTATAAAATTATTTACTTATTTACGCACTTTACTGTACCTTATTTATTCTTTATTTCAACTAAAAGAGCATAATCAATACCAACTACTGTAAATACTAAATGACCGACGTTGAAATATTATAAAGTGAAACATTCAGGCTCCGTTAATATTTTTGAAATATTGGCTTTTTAGCACTTTATGATTATCAGAGAAAGATTATGATTATCACAGAAAATAATTTCCATCATTTTAAATTTATTTTACTTTAGTTTGATAAACGCATATGATATGAATTGAGACTTGTAAGAATCGATCGCATGTGCCTGCCTAATTGCGCATAATACAGACATTTGTTTAAAAAATTATTTTTAGCAGGAGAGTATCAGAATTTTAAATCACGGATTTTTTTAATAATCAAGGATATATTTTCGTTTACAATAAAAATGATGAAAACAAAATTTTAGAGCCTGTTACCTAATAATTTTGGTCCTAAAAAGTAGAACGTACGTATATCAGTCTTTTCTTATTTTATCTCGATGTTCACTGGTAAAAAAATGCGATCACATTTTATGACTAGTGATAAGTGTGTTTTGAAAAAAAAAAAGAAACACCTTTTCAAGCCATTTAATTAAAGAAATTATAAACTAAAATTCTTAAAATATAATTTGCAGCTATCATTAGGAATTGTACAACTACGGATGCAAACGAAGTTTTTAACGATAAAAATTATATTATAAATAAAGCTTAAAATTGCTAGATCTTTTGGCCTTATCAAAATAAGGCTGACAGTAAGCTAATTTACATTAACTCATGCGTGTAGTCCATAATTTATTTACGCTACTTACGCCGAAAATCTAGTTTCATTTATTTAGTAGCGTAAAAATAAATTCACCCTTTCAATGATTACGTGGAAGTCAGCAGGTATAATCCAGTAGCAGAGATATATTTGCAAATATAAAGATACCGAGTCATTTGTACAAAATGGTGACAGAGGAAGAACTTGATCAGACGTTCAAGCTTCCACATTTTAATTTTATTAAAAAACGTCAAGTGGCGATTGGCTTGTGGCCTTATCAGTCGTCGCACTGGGCAATTTGCGTTAGAATCATCGTATACTTCAGTTTAATATCTTTGTCGTCAGCAACCGTAAGTACCGTGAACAAAATTATTAACTTCTACTTTTTACACATAGTAGATTATACTAGCAAATTGGAAGTTAATTTAAGTGTCCAAATTTTCAGTAGAATCTGCTTTTCAGAACTGCCAAATCTACTTTTCTGTAGAATAAAATCTACTTTTCATAACTATCAAATCTACTTTTTTTGTAAAATAAGATCTACATTACTCTGCTTTACAAAACTGCCAACTCTACTTTTCTGTAGAGTAAAATCTACTTCACTTTGCTTTACAAACCTCCAACTCTACTTTTCTGTAGAGTAAAATCTACTTCACTTTGCTTTACAAACCTCCAACTCTACATTTCTGTAGAATAAGATCTACATTACTCTGCTTTAAAAAACTGCTAACTCTACTTTTCTGTAGAGTAAAATTTACTTCACTTTGCTTTACAAACCTCCAACTCTACTTTTCTGTCTCTATAAAAAAGAGTAAGATCTGCTTTAAGAGATGTTAATTTTATTGACTTTACAAAAGCAAAAATTTTTCTATAAATAAAATATTCTCTTTGCAGATTAATGGATGTAAAAAATTTTGCGGAGTTGATTGGTCCTTGTGCACCGAAAATATCGCAGCGACAATGTATACCAAGGCGATGTTTCTCAAGTACATCTGCATGTTCCGTTCAAAAAACTTAGTACGAGCGATTTTGTAGTATTGTAAACAACGTAACATTAAATCTTCTATTTAAACAATTTTCATTTATTTTAAAAAGAAGATTTATTAGTCAGTCGCACCTTTTTTAATGATGTCCAAAAGAAAATTTGTTATAGAATCGTTATTTTTATGATTTCAGGTAAAAGAATTTTACGAACTGATCGCAAGGAATTGGTTGTCGCTCAAGGATCCAGCCGAACAGGCTATTATAATGAAATACGCAAACATCGGAAGAATATATAGTATTTGCTATACGAGTAAGTTCAACCAAAAGGTGACAATAAGGTTTTTTTACAATGAAAATTAAAAAAAATTAAAATTCTTCAATATTAATCTATTAACCTACTAAAAAACATTAAGAAAGGTCGTTAAAAAATGAACACTTGTGATCCTGTATTTCAGCTTTGATAGTAATCGCCGGAATTTTATTTGCAATGGTGCCAGCTTTACCTGTTATGCTCGATGTTCTGTTCCCATTGAACCAATCTCGCCCTAAATTAGTGTCTGTTAATGCTGAATACTTAATAGACCCTGATGAAAACTACGCTGTATTTTACTTCTACTTTCCGCTAATAGCGACAGTATATGTGTCAATTATCACGTGTGTGGATAGTTATTACTGCATTATGGTTCATCAAATTTTGGGAATAATATCATTAGTGAAGTAATTGTGTATTTCCTTTGGAATATATTTTAACGATTCATCTATTATTAAAAGTTGACATTTTGAGGTTGGAGTGGTAAATATTAATTTTGCAATTCAAGAAAAATATTTCCTACATTTTAGACACCTCATTCTTAATGCTACAAGTCCTACAAATATAATTCAAGACAAAAGCAACGATATTATTTTTAGGGCTATATCCATACACCAGTTGTCGATAAGGTTAAGTTTTAATTGAATGAAAATTGTAACTTGGTAGTTCTTTGACACTGAGAATATTTATTATGTAACATTTTCTTGTTTAGGTTAGTGGATATACTTGAATCAATGTTCACCCTGTTTTTTATGGTGACTGTAACAGGAACGGCCGCCTTCAATAGTTTCGGTACACTGGTAAGTAAATAAAGCATTCTGATGCAAATGATTAAATTTTATGAGTCGAATGTCGCCAGCAGGGATTGGAGAATGCGCCGCATGCTTTAACTTACTTACCATTCAACGGACAAAAGAGATTTCGCCTGCGTACATTTTTAACAATTAATCCCTAATAAAAATTATATGTTAATCGGGCAACCTAACCTCAAAATAATTCTAAGTCTATTAGCCTATATACCATCAAACTTTATGTTATCCTTGTAACAAATACATTACCGGGACTGTACTCAACAATATACTTATTTGCAGATAATCTTAAATGCTGAATCAATCTTTGATGTAATTAGACAGGCGTTTATAGAAATAGGGGTTGTTTATCACGCTTTCTATATTTGTTTCGTTGCCCAGAAAATAATTGACTGCAGCGACAATATGTTTCTTACTATGTAAGTCACATTTTTTATGCATTTACGTATAAAGTAAAACAATATCAAAATATAAATGTATAGAATTGCGAATTGTTAGTTATGAAAGTCATTGGTATAACCTTCCGGCTAAGTCAAAAAAAATACTAAGATTTATGATGCTTCAAAACAGAAGACCTTTGCATCTTACCGCAGGTGGATTTAGTGTTATGAGTCTGCACGCTTTTGGTCTTGTCAGTACTTTTATTATTGTAAAAAATGAAGATTATAGATTTTGTAGCAAGTCTAGCTTCTATAATATTTAATTTCCAGATCATGAAGACTTCAATTTCATATATAACAGTATTATCTTCATTGAAGTAAGGTACAGTAGTTTTGTGAAATATTGTTACGTTGTAAAAAACAAAGGAATTTGACGAACGAAAATATGAAATGATAGTTTAAATAACTTTTCACGACGTACCAAAATTCCGCATTGTATTTGATACAAAAAATGAAAGGTAGAAAGGTAGAATAAATAAGAATCTAAAGTGATATTTAACAATTAATTTGCTTGTAACAAAGAGTATACAATTTTAATATCGAAAAATCAAGGGATACTTGCCCTCCATGAGGAAACAATTTAACGTTTTATTACATTCCAAAGTTTATACAACAATACCTTAATGAAGCTTTTTAAAGAATGGTATATACCTCTGCTACCCTTAACATCGAATTAAAAAAAATCACATTCTTCGAAGTTTGGGGTAAGGTTCTCATTGGTTTCAAATTGGAATAAAAATACAAGTAATAACAATAGAATAGGATGCTCTTACTAAGATTTTATTAGTAATATTCATAATTCATTTTTTTCACGGCTGTTAATTCCAGATTTTATAATAACTATACAGACGAGACTGTGGTAGTTTGATCGATTTGGCAAGGGTCGGGCGTTGTGCACTCACCTGGTAAAAAAGTATTCACATGTAATGTTTAATAACCAGTTGATTTTGGAAAAATGAGTCAGAAATCACGTTTAGCCTTGAAATGCTTTACATAAATTGCAATTAAAAAAAGTTATACTTACGTTGGCCATTAACGTGGTGATTTAAAAGAATCCCAATCATTACCAATGTAAAGACAGATATTTTCTTGAGAAAATTCATATCTATATTTTTATAAATGAAAAAACTCTCGATACTACTTGACTTTGCAACTGCAAAAAAGTAACTTGTAATACCGCAAAACTCCTCCGCTTTTTATATATTTTCAGAATTGTAAACAAATGCATAAATAATATTCATTGTCGCGCACAGAAAAACTTCTGAATATAGAATTGTCGAATTCATTTATTTTTCTCACGTTCAGACAACAAAAGCTTTTTCGGATAATTTTAGTACGCCCATCATTTTTTTATTCTACTTTTTCAAATATAGTTAAACTTATTCTAAATTTCAACGATATTTTGTTGTATAAGTCACTGATAATTTTATTTGTTTAAAAGTGGCGGAAATTTTCTTATATAACTACAGAATTTTCTAGTTACCAAACCAACACCTCACCTTGAACAAAAAAAATACACACGATGAGAATTACATAATTGTAAATATTGTTTTCAATAATACCTGCACACAAAAAAAGTGGTTACAACATTTAACCATTTTGATTTTGATTCAATTTTTTCATAATCGTCAGTCTGAATAAATTAAATCCAGATAAATCGATTGGATGGAAGGAAAAAAGTAATATACATGATGATAAAACACAGTGATCTTAGAAATAAATTTGAGATGAATTCCGATGTAGCAATGGTTGAATTACAAACACACATGATTAATTGTGTAAAATTACATAATAGAAGTATCCGGTAGGTTTTCGAGTACTATTCCATTTATTCTCACTTTTATTTTTATTATGTTAATATTTATATTTCAGTCTAGCTGACCTTATCCGAAAAATTCACGATAAGAGTTTTATGCCTTTGTTTGTAATGCTTCTATGTGGACTTGCAATTGCATTAGTCGAAGTAAAAATACTGCCTCGATTATAATATTGTAAATATTAGCGGAGAAAATTTTTTAGTAAAATTTACTTGCAAAAACACCGACATGTGTAAATTTTTGTTTACTAAACTTTTCTGTACGCAAAGTTCATATACCAATTCAGTAAATTCTGCTAATCATTTTCTCCGTGCAGGCTAACGATATTCAGAACGAAAAATATTATTGCAGGTTCTTTAACATGAATGACGTTCCAAATTTAATAAGAACATCCATCGTTTTCTTCGGAATTTTTATTCATTTCTTTTTTTTAACTTTACCTAGTCAATCGCTAATTAATGCAAGTTATGAATTGCGCAACGCTATGTAAGCAACTTTATATATATATATAATTTAAATTAAATAATAATTGAAATTGAAATTACACAACATATTTCTATTTAATACATTTTTTAATACATCTATCGGTATAAAAATGTTTTGAATAAAATTTAAAATATGATTTTAGTTATTTTTCTGAATGGTACAGCTTACCTCGACAAACGATATTTGTACTTGGCTTTATGATGATGCGGTGCACAAAATCTTGCAAAATAACAGCCGGTCCGTTGATAGAATTGAGTATGGAACAGTACGGAAAGGTAAAAAATTGCTACACTAAAAAAAAACGTTACAATTTTAAAATAATACAATTTAACTTTTTTTTTTATTTTATAGATTTTTAAAGTCAGTTTATCTTTCTTTACAATAGCGCGTTCTTTTATTTGAACAAATGCATTTATAAATTATTTTATCATTATTTATTCGTGTAATTGTTCGATATTACTGTACTATGGTAAGATTCTGATGATAAATATTAAATTTTGATATATTGATAAGCGCATTGACCAAAGACAAATATTAAAGGTTCAATATTTTGAAAATATCGTGAGAAAATGTTTGCTTCATATTTTTTGATCACTAGTTTTAATTGCAAATAAAATATTAAATAAACAATAATAGTTACGATTTTAGATTCTTAGGAGACCTTGGCAGAAAATTAAATAATCAATCTTTTCAGATAAAAAAGATTGAGTGAGAATTAAATAAGTAGTGCAAACCGAATATGGTCAGACATTGATTAAATGTACTCCTAATCCTGTATAAGCACATTGTACCTTAATAATCTTCTATTTATTTATTTTAAAAAAATGAAGTGCAAATCGCTAAAATAGTGATTATTAATGTACAATTGAAATATCAAAAACCAGTAGTGCAACTCGAATATGATCAGACATCAAACGTAAACTTAATCGGGGATTTTTTTTAAAATAATTTTCTCGAGAAAAAATTAATTTCATTGTTACCTTTTAAAGTAATTCGTCAAATCTGAGTGCGCAAATGTCTCACTTTTATTGAGATTCTATCAAAACAATTTACCTAAAATTTAGGCACGCGTGGAATTGCTATTTATGGGAAAAATGTTTCTCTTATTGATCTACATATAAAAAAATTGCCGTGTAATTTTCTCAAAGACTGTAACGCAAAAAACTTTTACTTAGAATGGCCAGTAAGCTGATTTATATTAACTCATGCGTGTAGTCCATAATTTATTTACGCTACTTACGCAGAAAATCTTGTTTCATTTATTTAGTAGCATAAAAATAAATTCACCCTTTCAATGATTACGTGGAAGTTAGCAGGTATAATCCAGTAGCAAAGATATATTTGCAAATATAAAGATACCGAGTCATTTGTACAAAATGGTAACAGAGGAAGAACTTGATCAGGCATTCAAACTTCCATATTTTAATTTTATTAAAAAACGTCAAGTGGCGATTGGCTTGTGGCCTTATCAGTCGTCGCACTGGGTAATTTGCGTTAGAATCATCGTATACTTCAGTTTAATATCTTTGTCGTCAGCAACCGTAAGTACCGTGAACAAAATTATTAACTTCTACTTTTTACACATAGTAGATTTTACTGGAAATTGGAAGTTAATTTAAGTGTCCAAATTTTCAGTAGAATCTGATTTTCAGAACTGCCAAATCTACTTTTCTGTAGAATAAAATCTACTTTAATCTGCTTGACATAACTGTCAAATCTGCTTTTCTGTAGAGTAAAATCTACATTAATCTGCTTTACAAAACTGCCAACTCTACTTTTCTATAGAGTAAAATCTACTTTACTCTGCTTTATAAAGCTCCTACTCTACTTTTCTGTAGAGTAAAATCTACTTCACTTTGCTTTACAAATCTCCAACTCTACTTTTCTGTAGAATAAGATCTACATTAATCTGCTTTACAAAAATGCCAACTCTACTTTTCTATAAAGTAAAATCTACTTTACTCTGCTTTATAAAGCTCCTACTCTACTTTTTTGTCTCTATAAAAAAGAGTAAGATCTTCTTTAAGAGATGTTAATTTTATTGTCTTTACAAAAGCAAAAAGTTTTCTATAAATGAAATATTCCCTTTGCAGATTAGTGGATGTAAAAAATTTTGCGGCGTTGATTGGTCCTTATGCATTGAAAATATATCAGCGGTATTGTATACCCTGGCGATGACTCTGAAGTACAACTGCATGTTCCGTTCAAAAAACTTAGTACAAGCGATTTTGTAGTATTGTAAACAACGTAGCATTAAATCTTCTATGTAAAAAATTTTCATTTATTTTAAAAAGAAGATTTATTAGTCAGTCGCACCTTTTTTAATAATGTCCAAAAGAAAATTTGTTATAGAATCGTTATTTTTATGATTTCAGGTAAAAGAATTTTACGAACTGATCGCAAGGAATTGGTTGTCGCTCAAGGATCCAGCCGAACAGGCTATTATAATGAAATACGCAAACATCGGAAGAATATATAGTATTGGCTATACGGGTAAGTTCAACCAAAAGGTGACAATAAGGTTTTTTTACAATGAAAATTAAAAAAAATTAAAATTCATCAAGATTAACCTATTAACCTATTAAAAAACATTAAGAAAGGTCGTTAAAAAATTGAACACCTGTGATCCTGTATTTCAGCTTTGATAGTAACCGCCGGAATTTTATTTGCAATGGTACCAGCTTTACCTATTATGCTCGATGTTCTGTCTCCGTTGAACCAATCTCGCTCTAAATTAGTGGCTGTTAGGGCCGAATTCTTAATAGACCCTTATGAAAACTACGCTATATTTTACTTCTACTTTTTACTAATAGTGATAGTAGATGCGTCAATTATCACGTGTGTGGATAATTATTACTGCATTATGGTTCATCAAATTTTGGGAATAATATCATTAGTGAAGTAATTGTGTAATTCATCTATTATTTACCAATGATTCCTTTCGTAACGGTTTTTGCACTTTGACCTAGGATAAAAATATTGTACATTACACTGAGAAAAATATCGCAGTAAAATATATTAGTAAAAACGACTACGATATTTTTTCAGTATTATATGACACGGATGCGCAGGTTGATTATGAATAGTCGCAGGAACTGAATAATCACTTACGCATCAGTTTCGTATGGTATTTTATAGCACGAGAACCAAAAACTGGCATTCAAGTTGACATTTTGAGGTTAGAGTGGTAAATATTAATTTTGCAATTCAAGAAAAATATTTTATACATTTTAGACACCTCATTCTTAATGCTACAAGACCTATAAATATAGTTCAAGATAAAAGCAACGATATTATTTTTAGGGCTATATCCTTACACCAGTTGTCGATAAGGTTAGGATGTAATTGAATGAAAATTCTAACTTGGTAGTTCTTTGACACTGAGAATATTTATTATGTAACATTTTCTTGTTTAGATTAGTGGATATACTTGAATCAATGTTCACCCTGTCTTTTATGTTGTTTGTAACAGGAACGGCCGCCTTCAATAGTTTCGGTACACTGGTAAGTAAATAGAGCATTCTGATGCAAATGATTAAATTTTATGAATCGAATGTCGCCAGCAGGAATTCGATGAAAGAGATTTTGCCTGCTTACATTTTTAACAATTAATCCCTAATAAAAAGTATACGTTAATTAGACCACTTAACCTCAAAATAATTCTACGGGTATTAGGCGATGTACCACGAAACTTCATGTTATCCTTGTAACAAATACATTACCGAGGCTGTACTCAACAATATAATTATTTGCAGATAATCTTAAATACTGAATCAACCTTTGATCTGATTAGATATGGGTTTCTAATAATAGGGGTGGTTAGTCATGCGTTCTGTATGTGTTTCGTTGCCCAGAAAATAATTGACAGCAGCGACAATATGTTTGTTACTATGTAAGTCACATTTTTTATGCATTTACGTATAAAGTAAAACAATATCAAAATATAAATGTATAGAATTGCGAATCGTTAGATATGAAAGTCATTGGTATAATCTTCCGGCTAAGTCAAAAAAATTAGTAAGATTTATGATGCTTCAAAACAGAAGACCTTTGCATCTTACCGCAGGTGGATTTAGTGTTATGAGTATACACGCTTTTGGCCTTGTCAGTACTTTTATTATTGTAAAAAATGATGATTATAGATTCTGTAACAAGCCCAGCTTCCATAATATTTTAATTCCAGATCATAAAGACTTCAATTTCATATGTAACAGTATTATCTTCATTGAAGTAAGGTACAGTAGTTTTGTGAAATATTGTTATGTTGTAAAAAACAAAAGAATTTGACAAATGAAAATATGAAATAATAATTTAAATAACTTTTCACGACGTACCAAAATTCCGCATTGTATCTTCTCTTAAAAAAGCGATGACCGGATGTTGTGAAGCCTCAAAAAAGTGAACTTGATTGGCTCGTTGTGGTGAAAATGATATCGACCTATCTCGGGAAAAATTGCGAGAATATCCTATACAAATGCTATTAGGATCTTCTTTTAATCTTCTGCATTTTACCAAATTAGGCCCTTTCATGAATGTATTTTTATTATTTGTATACGTTCGAATAAAAATCTATTCATCAATTTTGCTCAGGAATGTCTTCTTTTATTATGTAAAATTTAAAAATTTCAAATATTTACAATTTTCATCCATTAAAATTTTGGAAAAATATGAGCATCGGTGGTTCAGTGGTAGAATGCTCGCCTGCCACGCGGGCGACCCGCATTATTTATGTTTCATTTTTTATTAATATATAATTAGTATATATTATTTTGCATGAAATTACTAACGTATTTTGATTACAGATTACTAAAATTTCAGAATTATTTACTGATGGCATTGTACATTATTCTGCACGATGACGATCATATAAATAATTGTTAACACTTACAAATTGTTATATATACTTATTTCTATTATGTATATACTTACATAAATCTAACTTACATATTAAGATTTTTAATAATTAATAAAAGTTTACAAGTGCTAAGTAAAATACTCGTTAGAAAATGTAAAAGTTGCACTAAATGTCCGATTATTGATATAAACTCTTAAATACTTGCAAAGTGTATAAAATTATTCTACAGTCTCATAAAGTTCAGAGCATTAGCATAGTACACTCCTTGTCAAATACTGATATAAAAATTGATAAAATGTAAATGATATAAAATAAGATTCTCCGGATTAACATCTTATAGCACTCTAACTTAAAATTTTTGGTCCTTGTGCTATAAAATACCCTTTGAGACTGGTGCATAAGTGATTATACAGCTCGTACGACTTTTTGCCCATTAACTTACTATTTGGCACAAATACACTTTCTTCCTCATTCGAGATAGTCAGTTGAACTTGAAAACTTTTTCAAAAATCCACATCGATTTCCAGTTGCATCCTTATATCCATTGCTATTAAACCAATGACGATCAGTACTGGTAGCCTGAACCGGGAACGCCAACCAAGCTTCAGCATGAAAAGTAGAGCTCGATGAAACATCCCACCACATCCAAGAAAGATCTCAGTTGCCATATTCTGCATGATTGATGCAATTTAATAGGCTTTGTTGCCAGATTACGATTAATGAATTTCTCTTACAACCGTCATTTATTCCAGAAGAAAACTTAACCTAAAAATTACATACGCATTAATTTAGAAAATACTCTACTTCTATTTTTTTTTCTGTTTATGCATTGTTTAGAATAATTGTGTCGGTTATTTAAAGAAAAAAAATAGATTTTGTAATAATAACACGTAAAAGTATTGAATACGTACATTTACCTTTTTCTGTGAATAAATACACTTTCACCAAACTTCATTGTAAAATAACAACGTTTTTATTATTTCGCAACGTTTGTACAATAGTTCATATCCATATGAATCAATTTGAAGAATTCTATGTTTTTTATTCCGTGTATAACTAATTAAGATGTAATGTTTACGTTTACATTCTCATCTGTCAAGTATAGGTTAGTTTTGCCTACGGATTATAAAATCATCCGTTTGGTTGGCAATTGGCCATTGTGAATTTCGCTTTAAAAAGGCGCGATATTCAAAATACAAAAGATTTACAATGATGTACTTTAACTAGATTTTAAAAGTACGACGTTTTACGAATCTAGCAATAAAATAAGTGTAATAAATATGCATTTGACTAAATTCTTTCTGATAACAAGAAAAACTGAAATAAGAAACGTGAGTATATTTTCAATTTCGTGAGTCATTGATTGCCTGATTTTTATATCACGTATTATAAGGATACGCAAATGCAAATTTTTCAATTTTAAGTATAGAAAAATTTATATATTGCATACAAAATTAAAAAAAAATTAAAATAAGCATTAACTTACATTTTCTATTTTTGGCTAAAACCATCAAATGTAAGATAAGAGATTCCAGTTCTTCAATTTCACTGTAAAACGAGCAGATGAGAATCTACTTTAGCTTTAGTCCTGATCATAAAGTACAGAACAGCCTTTTGTAATAAAAATGAAACATTTTGCTAAACCTTTTTTCAGATAATCTATAAATATTTTTAAGGATCAGGCCAATTGATCGACAATTTATGTCCGGTTTACACATCAAAAGTAGAGAAACGTAAGTAAAGGAACTTAATTTAATGGTTAAAAAATGTTTATATTTTGCAATAATAGTCACAAAAATAATTTTTAATGGTGATCGCATAAGATTTACAAAATAGTTCACTGTATTCAATAATTGAAGTTGTGATTCTTTTCTACTTATTCATCCATTAAAAGATGCCACTACAGTGAAATATGACATGGCTGTTCTCAAAACCTGAAAATTAAAAGCTTTTCTATATATTTAAATTTAAAATTGTTTATACGCTGCAGACGATTCCATGAATATCGATAAAACAATTTTTGCGTGCCTTTGATCATTCCACATGAAGCGAATTGGAAATTTCTTTTTTTACTTACATTACCACATGTTGCAAAATTCATTTGTAAAATTGGACCTGCTGTCAATTGACATGGAGTAGTACAACGCATCATCAGGAATTTGATTAAAAATTGAGTTTTTACAGGCAAATTATACCATCCACAAGAATACCTTTAAAAAGTCAAGATTTTATCGAAGTTTGAAAATTGTAGAGGATCAACGTAGATTTATATTTGTTTTTTGCAAAATAATGAAAATATTATCTTTTTTCTTTACATACGCATCTATGAAAAGGGCAGAACTACTGTCCACCATTTTTTGACCGGGCCAGCTTACAAAAAATAAATAAAGTATAACTGCTACCCATACGGCTCCAATGCGAATTGCGTTTGTGGGATCATTCAGATTTATTACAAGCTACAAGATAATAAAAGGTAATATTAGTAAATAATACGTAAAAAAAACGCATAGGTTAGGTCAGTGCAAAAATCATGTGAAAATCCATCCGAAAACTGCACACGAATTTTCTTGTAACTTTGAAAGCGAAATTTTTTTTAGACACGTAATCTGGAAACAATTATTTTCCATGTGCTAAAATCCACGAATTTTGTAACAGAATTTCACATGAATGTTGAATTTTCTAAGGAATTATTTGTGGTTTCATTTCTACTGCAAAGATTTTAAGTAAAAAGAGTACAAATAATCATTTACTAAGAAAAAAAATTAATTAAACAAAATAAAATTGTAGCTTAAATCGATTTACATCGACAGTTCCGACACTCAACAAGAGCAAGATCAAGAAGGTAATAATAAAGAAGCAATCCGTGTACGTGGACTGAATAAGATCCGAAAATCTGCAAGCACAATATATAATTATTTTTTATATAAATAATATTTCGATGAAACAATTTTCAATGTTATACTAACTCGATAGCAGTTTTATGCAATTTTATTGAACGAACAACGTAACTATTTAGTAATTTGTTGTTTAAATTTTTATCAAAGGATCCTGAAGGAACTTTACACTTATCTAAAAACTCCAATATTCTATTCATTCTATAACTGCGAAAATAATAAAAATTGGTCCCGCAAAGTACTCTTTCTGCCTCATGAAATTGTCAATTGATCATTTTAAATAAAAATAATCAATTGACAATTTCGTAATTGAGTACCATTTTCTTTTGTAAAAAAAATCCCGAATATTTTATGCTGATTCAAGACTCTTACGCGATTATTTTGAAAAGTCCTACTGCATGATGTACAATGCTAACAAAAGTGCAGTCAACCGCACTGACTATTAGAACCGTACAGCCTACGGCAATTAAAGTGTGAAATACTAAGTAGTAAAAATATTTTTCTTCGTCAATAAAGTATTCAGCATAGTAGCACAATGCCACTGGGCGAGATTCATTTTTCGGTAATATAAGATCGAGTGTTTTTGGTATAATTGTAGGCGCCCAAACAAAAATAATGACGGCATTGTATGTATACGCTGAAAAATAATGCATTATTTAAAATATATTTTATGAGTATACATAAAAATGTTTAATATGCAAGGCAATAATAAACTCATTGCTGCACTCAAAAGAGGCCACAAAGTGTCCTAATGCTCTTATCGTGCATCAAGGGAGTAAAATAGGTGATTATTCCCGAGGGTGAAGTTTGCTATTTAAGCTTTAGTGAGAAAAGATAATAATCGTCCATTATTTCCAAGGTGCATATAAAAATTTTCACCCTAATCATTTTTCAGTATAGTTCATTTTACAAGACATTTAAAAAACATTAAACTAAAATATGTCTCTTAGAAGTAAAATATCTCTCTGTGCTTCTCCAGTCAGTAAAATGAATCTAGAGAGTAAAATATGATTTTACTCCCTTAGTCGTGGTGAATAAAGTAAACTTTATCGCAGATTACAACGATAAATATTATATACGGTGATCAAAAAAACGTTCCGGAATCTGTGTAGGGGGTCAAAATCTAAACACTTTTTACCTTTTGCCATTTTTCGATATTTTCGATAGTTATCGAGTTATTGTTAACTAAAAGTTCCGATAATTACCCAATCAGTGCTCGACCTGATACCCCCACTCGGGGTAAGCCCCACCCTCCGCTAGCGTATTTTTTTAAATTGAAAATAACTCGATAATTATCCAGAATATCGAAAAATGGCAAAAGGCCAAAAGTACTTAGAATTCGCCCCTCTACATGAATATATCGAGTTCCGGAAATTTTTTTTTATTACAGTGTGCAATACAGTTTAATATCACAATTTATACGTTACATATGTAAATCAGTGTGAGTAACCGAGCAAAACCAACGTGTTTTTGTAAAACTGCTTTTTCTCCCTCGTCATTTATGTTCTTCCAATCTCTTGTAACTTGTTCATAAAGAAATTGAAGCTGTTGTTTCGTTGAAGTTGTCGTAAAAGGAAAGAATTAATGAAACTTATTTAAAAAATCTTAAATCGAAGGAAAAATATAGAAGATGGAAAATTAATTCACACAAAGTAACCTTTTTTTCGGCAATGATATTGCTTACGTACTTCGTCATCGTTCCTTCAAAGTATATAAAACCAGCAAAATTTTCCACCATTACTCCCAAATCCTGCTCTCCGTAATATTCTTCATAAGCCCTGATCATCTGTTAATGAGCTTAAGATATAATCACTAAATATTCATAAAATATGCATATTTTATAAATAACAAATTGCAAAAATAATGTTTTATTGTTTTTTATTTCAATTATCTTTTCATATTCGACGTTTTTATTAAAAATCTAGAAATGTAAATTTTTAAAAAAAAGTTGTGATGACAAACAAATATTAAATGACTTAAATAAATATTAAATGCTTAGTTAATTTAAAAAGTTTAAGTTAAATTAGTTAGTTTAAAAAACGTTTAAATTAAGCAAAACACTATTTCGAAAAAGTATGCACTTACAAATAAGTAAAATTTCAAGGAATACCTGCGGTATCATCATTGTGTGTATGGCAAAAAGGATTGCACTTCTGACAAAAAGCTTTAATCTCTTAGATTGATAAGGCCAATTGCCGCTCGCTATTAACAATTTTCTGTTGTTTATAAAATAATAGTTATTAAACACTTCGTCGGGATCCATACTTTTTGAAATTATGTGAAATTAATGAAGGACGTCAATGTTCATTTGAACATTTATTTAATAAGTAAATAAAATTTAACAGACTGCTTTTTCGATCATCCGTCTATTCACAGAGACTTCCACTTCGTGACTGCTTTATATTTCTTTTCTATTATTATTGCACCCCCCTTAGACGAACAATTCTTTTCATAAGCAAACTTAATTACACGTAGCACGATCGAGTCATATTTTCTCATGAATTTTATATTGCGCTATTCTTTCGGATCTGCAGAGTTTTTTTTCCACTGATCGCGCAGAACAAAATTTATTATTTAAACGCAATGAAAAATATTTTACCTCGCGTCCGAGTCACATTTTTTTCATAAATTATTACATCGTGTTATTCGTTTGTACCCGTGGAGATTTTTTTTTTACATAAGACGTATAGAACAGCACTTATTAATATAAAAAGGCAATGATAATATTTTGCCTCGAGGCATTTATTTATTCGCCAAGTTAATCCCGTATTCAAATTCGAGCGCAATCCAGTCGTATTCTGCGATTAATATTGTATTATGTTTTCCTTTCGCTGCTATGGAGTTTTTTTTTCAGCGATAGTTCCTTATTTCCTCGTTCGTTAAGTTACTTACGCATTCACAATATATCTACGATTAATAATACATTATGTTATTCTTTCGTTGCTATGGAATTATTTCCATGAAATAAAATCTATTATAAAATCTTTTGTCTACTGTACTTTATCTTAACGTTCATTTTGGAATGACTTGCCGTGAAGCAACAATAATAAATTTTATAATCGAGTATAAAATTAAAGAGCGACGAATACTTTTTTTTTGTTGTTTTATAAGACTGCCTACAAATACCTCATGGCATTTAATTGGTAAAACTAAAGACATCATACATTTAATAATAATTGTATTTACATTACGTTTACATTCAAATCATCTCACTAGTTCCTTCATTTGAGTTAGAAAATGATAATCACTCTGACAAAGTTCATTAAATATCTGTTAAAAGATTTTTTTTATACTACAGATGCACACTGTGATCTTAATATTACTTGTACTGAAAGACAACCCACCTTACTTCTTCCTACCACCTCTTTCTTTGGGCAACAAATTGATAACGTTACCAGACATTAAATTATAATACGCAAGTGTATTGTTATCTTTGAAAAACATTCCCTAGAAAAAAAAGTACACATGAATTACACAAAAACGTAAATTTCGCAGATAATTACATAAATAAATAAATTATCATACCTCGTATTGTAACTTTTGTTTTCCAGGCGGCATGCCAGTGATTTCGTGGATACGCGCTTTCATGCTCGACACTGAATCCGTCACCTGCAGAGTAATATTTAACGTTTGGCCACCAAGTTTCCATTCAGCTTTCTCAGTCATCAGAGGAGTGATAATATTTAGCTGCACCGGACCCTGCATCAAAAAAGGATAAATATTATAAAATTTAATTGCAAGATTGTAAGATTGCTTTTAAAATTACTTGATGTCTGGCCAAGAACTGCTGCTCGGGAATCAAAGAGTCCTCCGTTCGCAATTTTTTAGTCATTGGCTCATCCTCCATACCCTCTCCAGGGTGCTTCATAGCCATCTACAAAATCAAATCAATATTAACATTAAAAATCATTAAACTCCTCTTAAATTTGTTTTCAGTAACAAAATAATGTAAATCACTTGAGGCGGCAACGGCGGCTGCATCGGTGGTCCTGGCATGAACGGCGACATTGCTGGAGCTGCAAAACAAACGTCGACAATCAGACAAAACATTTCAAGGGATTTTAAAAAAAAATGAAGGAATCGTACCGAGTAGAGGCGGAGGTGGCCTTATCGGTGGCATCGGGGCCATCATCATCATCGGCGGCTGAGGCATCATCGGCTGCGGAATTCCCATTGGCATCGCCATCTGAGGCGGAGGTGGAGGGGCTGGTGCGGGCTGCACTTGCTGCATGGGCTTAGGCACCGACGGCTTTGGGGGAGCCTTCAACGTGGCTTGAGGCTTCGACGCCACCACCGCCATGTGCGAAAGCTCTGCCACGCGACCAGCCTGCTTCGGTCCAATTTTTTCCTTCTCCTCGTCGGGCAGCAATCCTTTGACCTAACAAAAACAGAATTAATAAGCTTCTCTCGAATTTAACATTTATCAACACAATTAAATTAAAAAATTAATTACTAAAACATGACGATTACAAATAATAATCTAATATAATAAAAAGTTAATTACTAAAACATAACAATTACGAATAATAATTGAATATAATAAAAAATGAATGACTAAAACGTGACGATTACAAATAATAATGAAAAACAAATTGATAATCAAATAAAATTGAACTGCAGTTGACATTTTTTGACGAAGATTTCGAGGAAGCAAATGGGATCTTTACTTTGTGGATCTGATGGATTTGTTCCTCGAGGGTGATGTTGGCCCTGGCAGCGCGAGTGGCGGCTTCGACGCTGGACGTGTGCCCGTCCCAGGTGACTTTGTCGTCCTTTCTCTTGTCTTCTTCGCCAATCTTCTTACCGATGGCCGTTTCCTCGTCACCGACACCGAAGATGTCTGTTCGCCGCTCGGCCAGCTGCTTGAGACTGGCCTCGATGGCCGTGCCCGGGGCGAAGACAGTCTCCTGGGCGAGTTTGTCCAGGTGCTTGTCGCGCTGCTCGACCCATCGGGGATCCAGTAATCCAATGCGCATGTGCTCCTGAACTTTGCTGGCGGGTATCCGCTCTCCGGTGATCGGCGACACGAGGGTACTCATCAGGCGCCGCTGGCTTCGACACTTTGGCCGCTGCAATATTTTTTTTTATAATATTATTTCAATTTAATCGAAATTTTAATTAAACTGTGTATCGTTTTAGAATTAGGATACATTGACAACGTCGATATAGCGATTACCGTGCTGCTTGGGATCGTATCCCTTCTTGACGACGACGTTTCCAGGAGTGGGCGGCAGCAGTGGAGGCTGCATGCTGTCTTTCGTTTTCTTTTGGGAATCACCAGGTGGGGCCATTTCTTCCTCGTCGCTGGAGTCCTCCTCCATGTCTTGTACCTGGTTATTGTCCTTCGCGCGGTCCTTCTCCATTTCAGTGCGATTCAACATCTCGTCGTCACCGTCACTTTCTATTTGCATCTCCACCTCTTCTCCATCCTCAATGCGCTCCTACATATTGAAAAGATAAAAGTTCAGTCTTGGATATTCTTAAAATTAATTTGCAGTTCTTTTTGTTACAGGTGTGTGTTTACCTGCAAAAGTACTCTAGCACCGACTTCATCAGGGGTTGTTGGTGCTGGGAAATTTCCAACTTCGAACTGTTGATAATCGACAGTTTCTACCACAACAAAGTCATGCCAATCAATTTGAGCGTACGCTACCCTTTCACGCTCTAACTCTTCTTCTTCTTTCCTCTTCTGCGACTCTTGATACTTTTGCCATTCTGACCTGTACTTGATTTGTTCGAGAATATTATCCATATTGAACGACTCATCTTTAAGCTTTGGAATCAAATCTTTTGGTGGAATCAACACCTACAATTTAATTGCAAGGTATTAAATATTTGTTTGTTACTTGTTAGGATTAGTTAATTTAATCATTTAAAATTAAATTTTAAATTAATTTAAAAAAGTGAACTCACTTTTGTATATTGTTCTAACAGTTTTGTGAAATACTGGAATAAAGAGTGCTGTGGACGTAAGAAGTCAAATTGAAAATTCCTTTGTTCTCTGTTCATCAGATTTGTTAGAAACTGGCGACCGTTACGGGCTACAAATTGTGCAGTTAACTTAACTATATCTCTGCAATAAAAATAAAAGTATAAAAATTATAAAATACACACGAATAAATTACTTAAACTTGATTAATAAATTAAATGTATACAAGTCTAAAGCAGAAATTGAAGGTGGATCAGCGATGAATTCAAATTCAGCAGGTGGATCTTTTGGAATGAACGGTTGCTCCACTTGTTTAAGAATTTCTTGCTGTTTTTGATGTGCAGCCGGTGCGACTACCTTTTGATTAACACCACCTTCTTTAAATTCTTTAACTTTGTGTTGATAATACGAATGATATGGATCTCCAATGTTTAAAAAGTTAAATTTAGGATTTCCCAATTCATTCTGACGAATTCTAGATTCAAATTCAGGCCCATTCCTGGCCACAAAACTTGCAGTCTTGTCGACGATATCTATTCATTGGTTAAGAAAAATTCTAGGCTCTTAGAAACACTCTTAAACTTTTAAACTCTAAAAACTGCTACCTAAAAAGTACAAAACAACAACTTAAAGCATTAAGGTACAGTTTACACGTTACCTAATATACACACTGCTGTATTTGTCTCTTTTCTAAAACCGACGATCAGTTAAGTTATTAAAATTATTGAATGTTTACACAGTCAAGTGTATGAAACATTATTCCAGTGAGATAATCGATCCTCCCATTCAGAAAACACAAATTCACCAGTCCTTTTTCACACACTGCCTATGCTGCAGGCCACCGAGCGAAAAGCATTATAAACCCTTGAAGGCTTGGAAGAAGCTGCAGGTCAAAACGAATCAAAGTGCACTGTTAAAATTGAACAAACGCGGGGGGAAATTCGTTCGTTTCGCTTTTGAATCTCGATGCAAAGTAAATGTTTGGTAAAAGGATACTCCTAACCTCCGGCGGAGGGTATATAATGCCGACAACAGGCTGCGAGGACGGTGCACTTTCATCGGACTCCGTGCCCGGAGGTTGAGCTACGATCACCTCTTGCGCTGGCATTTTCCTACTCTTTGGTCACTCAATATTGCAATAAATATAAAAAAAATTAACGCAATATTTACGATCGCCGCATCCTGCGTCTCAACGAACACCAATACTGTTACAGTGTTACAGCACCGCTTGAATGTGTATGTGTATGAGTATATATACACGGAAAATTTTCTCCGTATATGTCTAGAATTCGGCTTGGGTATTATACTCCGAAATTTCATGTTGTTTATACTGCAGTTCAGTGGCATTCGGCCAAAATTTCTTGCCGAGAGTTAATAATAATCGATAGCAATTGGTAATAATAAATAGTCATTGATAAAATTTTGATTTTAATTTTAATCTTAATTTTAATTCATTTAATATTTTGGAGTATTGCACAATTATAAGAGGATGAAAAGACGTGAACAATTAAACATAACCTTCAACTTTTCATATTTCAGTATAAACGGGTTCAATCCATTGCAAAACATAATCAACGTCAAGCCACTGGATAGTTTTTATGCAGTTGATTCATTCTGCAAGTACTTGGTACAATAATAACGATGGGAAATAACGTAACATACAAAAAATAGTAAAATTTCTATTTTGTATTACGATTATTGGATACTTAACGTGTTAATTTTGTAGCAGGCGGCATTTTAAATCGTATGTATATTTGAAGTTGGCAAAACAAGACTAGAAAAATGCCTACAGTCATAGCTTTGGATGTTTCTCTTTCGATGAAGAGGCCAGTTGTTGGTGCCAAATCAGAAAATCTACAAAATGAACATCTCACAAGGCATCATTTGGCAGTTCATGGTATCACTACTATTTTGCATTATTTGCAAAATCATTCAAAACTTGAATTTGTCTCGTTGGTAAGGTATATTAAAGTTTCGATTACTCAACTTTGAATGGAAATATATTGAATAAATTGATCAATTTATGTTCTTAGATTACATTCTCCTCTCGTTACGAGGTTGTCTGCCCATTTACTAGAGACTACGATGTAATAAGGTCAAAATTGCAGAATATAGAAGAATGCGATAAAACTTGCATAGAAAGTGCTTTGATGGGTGTAAATAGTGTTATTGTTTCTGAGTGGGGCAATTCTACAGCATGCCAAGTGATTTTTATTACCGATGGAAATCCTGGAGTTGGTCCCATGTCTCTAGGCGAATCATTGAATTCTCTTAATTTTACAAGAGAAGGTAATCCATTTCCTCTTCCATTTCCATATCCAGGAAAATTAACTCTTGTTTGCTTAGCAAATCAAACAGGTAAATATTTGAAAATTTTGTGCATTTTGTTTTATAAATTGAAGAATGTTAATTTATTTTTTAAGATCCACAGTTTGTGAATGCATTACCCTTGTATCAAAAATTAAACTGATCTGGCTGGAAATGAGAGTATGCTATTGGTACCAGAAGGACAATTATCTAAAGCATCGGTTGCAAATTGTTTTCTCAAATTAGTAGAAAAAAACTATATTTCATTCCAAGGTTACTTGAAATGTGGACACCTTGGATCACGAATATTATTATTACCACCACCAACAGTAAGTAAAAAATTAATTGTATGCATTGAACACATAATATATTTTACATTGTTTATTTGCCTATTTATTATTATTTTAGTCATACACTAAAAAAGGAGATTTTGAAATTTTAAGTGGTTTAACAGTTTCAAAAACTATTGAAATATGTGGTTTCATATCTGTGGCGGACTTAGGTAGTCCAACTTCAATTTCAAGGCATTTAGTTTTACCTTTGCTCACTGAGAAAACACCCAGTACGCAAGGTATTTCACTAGAAGAGGATTCAGATATAGAGGATATCACTGACGAAGGAAAAATACCTTCTTTTTGTGTTTTATTACACGGTGCTTTAAAAGTAAATATCAATTAAAAGAAATTGCTTATAATTTATGCAATAAAAATTTATAATTTTAAGAATAATTTATATAATTGAACATTTATAGGTCGAAAACATGGCAGCCTTGTGCTTACTAAATACAGACTGGTATGGGTTTATTTATTCCTGGGCTGACACCAAGAAGAAATCTAATTTAATGTTGACAGTATTGGAACACGGAACAGACATTGTCCCTTGGCTTGGCAATTTTCGCAATTTAGGACCACTTGATTCCGTTAGTAAAAATAAAAATGTAGAATTATTAAGTTTCCCAGTTAGACCAGCAGAAAAAAGGAGCTATTCACAGAATGCTCCATCGTGGATTCGACAAGTTGGTTTACAATCTGACATTCAGAAAATACTTCGTCATGCCCGAAAATTGCCAGAGAAGACACAAAACTTTTATAAAGTAAAAATTCATATTTTTGAAGTTACGAATCACGATATCGTACATAAGATTTAAACCACTTTTTCCAATATAATTGCAGGAACTTAATAGACTCCGTCGAGCAGCTTTGTCATTAGGATTTATTGAATTACTTGAAGGCCTGGCACTGATTTTCGAACGGGAATGTACAATACTGCCTCCAAATTTACACCCTGACTGCACAATACAAATGGGACACGTTGCTGAAATGCTTAGGAAACCTTATTCACGTGAACTCAAAAATAACATAACACCAGTTAGAACGAAATTTAATCCAGGAGAGTAACAGGCTGAGTAATTATAAGTAAAATTTAAAATACTTTTTTATTACAAATTTATATTTTATGTATATTTGTAAAGTTGTACAGTTTTAAAAATATTTTTAAATAGTTAAAATATAAATGATATTTAAATTTAACTTTTATCATATTTTTTGCCAATGGCACAATCAATTAAATAGACAAGAATTTCTAAAAGTCCTTGTGCCGTCTTTCCACTGGGACATATACTTAAGTCATGAACATGAAACTTTGTAAAATATTATATCAATACCTAACAGAGGGCAACTATCTTTTGGTTTTTCTATATTTGCTTAATACTTTTTGTTATATAAGTAAATATAATATATATATAAGTAAATTAATTGATTTTTCATCTGCTACATGAGACCTCCTTAAAATATACAGTTAACCACACATAAAAAATTATAGACTGTGTTATAAATAAAAGTAATTCAATTTCATAGATTTTGCTTAATTATTATATTTACTATAAACGTGACCATATCCACTGTTTAATATTAATAAAATTCCTTACTACTTACAGATCGCATGACATTCAGGCACTAAAAGATGCCACTACAGTGAAATATGACAAGGCTGTTCTTAAAACCTGAAAATTAAAAGTTTTTATATACATTTAAATTTAAAATTGCTTATATGATGCAGACGATTCCATGAATATTGATAAAACCAATATTGCGTGCCTTTGATTATTCCACATGAAGTGAATTGGAAAATTTTTTTACTTACATTACCACATGTTGCAAAATTCATTTGCAGAATTGGACCTGCTGTCAACTGGCATGGAATAGTACAACGCATCATCATGAATTTGATAAAAAATTGAGTTTTTATAGGCAAATTATACCATCCACAAGAATACCTTTAAAAAGTCAAGATTTTATCAAGATTTGTTTGCAAAGTAATGATTTAAAAAAGAAAATATTATCTTTTCTTTTTACATACGAATCTATGAAAAGGGCAAAACTGCTGTCTACCATTTTTTGACCGGGCCAGCTTACAAAAAATAGATAAAGTATAATTGCTACCCATAATGCTCCAATGCGGATTGCATTTATGGGATCATTGATGTTTAGTACAAGCTACAAGAAAATATAAGACAATATTAGCAAATAATATGCATAAAAAAATAGGTTCAATTAAATCAGTGGAAAATCCATGTGAATCAGTGTAAAATTCATGTGGAAATTTTTTAAAGGATTATATTTGTGGTTTCATTTCTACAATGCAGATTTTAAATAGAGAAAAATCTTTTTAATTAAACAAAATAAAATTGTAGCTTAAATTGATTTACATCGATAGATCCAACACTCAAGAAGAGCAAGATAAGGAAGGTAATAACAAAGAAGCAATCTGTATAAGCAGACTGAATAAGATTCGAAAAGCTGCAAGCACAATATATAGTTATTTTTTATATAAATAATATTTCAATGAAACAATTTTTAATGTTATACTAACTCGATAGCAGCTTTATGCAATTTTATTGAGCGAATAACATAACTATTTATTAATTTGTTGTTTAAACTTTTATCGAAGGATCCCCGAGCATCTTTACAGTTATCTGTAAACTCCAATATTCTATTCATTCTATAACTGCAAGAATAAGACAAATTGATCACGAAAAAGGAGGGATATGTTACTTCTAATTTAAAAAATATGTATTAATACTTGAATGTACATAACTATAAAGAAAAATGATGATAATGTTTACAAGTGCCAACGTTTGGGTCATTTAATCTGATAGAAATTTGTTAAAGACAAATAAACATTTCTCAAAGAAGAAAAACAACTGACAATTTCATAATTCAGTACTTTTTTTTGTAAAAAATTCCCAAACATTTTATGCTGATTCAAGACTCTTACGCGATTATTTTGAAAAGTCCTACTGCATGATGTACGATGCTAACGAAAGTGCAGTCAATCGCACTCACTATTATAGCCGTACACCCTACGACAATTAAAGTATGAAATACTAAGTAGTAAAAATACTTTTCTTCATCAATAAAGTATTCAGCATAGTAGCACAATGCCACTGGGCGAGATTCATTTTTCGGTAATATAAGATCGAGTGTTTTTGGTAGGATTGTAGGCGACCACACGAAAAGAACGACACCACTGTAGGCATACGCTGAAAAGTAATGCGTTATTTAACGTAAATTTTATTATGTGTGCGTAAAAATGTTTAAATTTTCAGGGCAATAATGGATATTTATTCACGGCCCCGCTATTTGGGGAGTAAAATGTCTCTCTGTGCTTCTCCAGTCAGTAAAATGAATCTAGAGAGTCAAATATGATTTTACTCCCTCAGTTATGGTGAATAAAGTAAACTTTATCGAAGATTACACCGATAAATATTATATACGGTGATCAAAAAAACGTTCCGGAATCTGTGTAGGGGGTCAAAATCTAAACACTTTTTACCTTTTGCCATTTTCGATATTTTGGATAGTTATCGAGTTATTGTTAACTAAAAGTTCCGATAATTACCCAATCAGTGCTCGACCTGATACCCCCACTCGGGATAAGCCCCACCCTCCGCTAGCGTATTTTTTTAAATTAAAAATAACTTGATAATTATCCAGAATATCGAAAAATGGCAAAAGGCCAAAAGTACTTAGAATTCGCCCCTCTACATGAATATATCGAGTTCCGGAAATTTTTTTTTATTACAGTGTGCAATACAGTTTAATATCACAATTTATACGTTACATATGTAAATCAGTGTGAGTAACCGAGCAAAACCAACGTGTTCTTGTAAAACTGCTTTTTCTCCCTCGTCATTTATGTTTTTCCAATCTCTTGTAACTTGCTCATAAAGATCTCGAAGCTGTTGATTTGTTGAAATTGTCGTAAAAGGGGAGAATGAATGTAACTTATTTAAAAAATCTTATATCAAAAGAACAATATAGAAGATGGAAAATTAATTCACACAGAGTAACCTTTTCTTCGGCAATGATACTGAATATGTACTTCATCATCGTTCCTTGAAAATATATGAAACCAGCGAAGTTTTCCACCAATACTCCCAAATCTTGTTCTCCGTAATATTCTTCATAAGCCCTGATCATCTGTTAATGAGCTTAAGATATAATCACTAAATATTCATAAAATGACAATTTGCAAAAATAATGTTTTATTGTTTTTTTTTTTTTTAATATATTTTCATATCCGACGTTTTGAAAAAAGCAACAATTTTATACAAGCAAAACTGGATACGAAAAACTAACAGATGTTTTTATTTAAAATCTAGAAATGTATAAATGTTTAAAATAATTGTGATGATTCAAACTAATACTAAATGTTTCACCCAGAGTAAAATATCCCACTTTAAAGTAAACTAACATTTAAATTAAGCAAAAGAACATTTTGGAAAAGTATATACACTTACAAATAAGTAAAATTGCAAAGAATACCTGCGGTATCATCATTGTATGTATGGCAAAAAGGATTGCACTTCTGACAAAAAGCTTTAATCTCTTGGATTGATAAGGCCAATTGCCGCTCGCTATTAACAATTTCCTGTTGTATATAAAATAATAGTTATTAAAAACTTCGTCGGGATTCATACTTTTTCAAATTGTACGAGATTAACGGAGGACGCAAATGTTCATTCGAACATTTGTTTAATAAATAAATAAAATTTAACAGACTTTTTTTACGATCATTCGTCTATTAACAGAGACTTCCACTTCGTGACTGTTTTATATTTTTATTTTATTTTTATTGCACCCCCCTTTAGACGAACAATTCTTTTCGCAAGGAAAATTAATTGCAGCCAGCGCGGTCGAGTCATTTTTTTCTCATGAATTTTATATTGTGTATCTGCGGAGTTTTTTTTTTATTGCACTGAACGCGCAGAACAAAATTTATTATTTAAACGCTGTGAAAAATATTTTGCCGCGCAATTTATCAGCACTTTATTATTTCCAAAGCTGCTTATTTACAATAATTACTCACTTTTTTTACAAAATGAATCCATAAGTCTATTTTAATATTTCATTGTGTTATTCTTTTGTTTCTATGGAAAAGATTCTATTCCCCGACTGGATTTTAATTTCTTAGAAAACTTTTCAAGCGCAGAAAATGTTAATCTCACTGTAGGATTTCAAATAGAGCAGAACAATCACAACAAAATATTTGCAACAATATTATTGTGAACTCAAAAATAATTAATAATAACACCAATTAGAATTAAATTTAATCCAGAAATGTAACAGGCTGAGTAATAATTAAATTTTAAAATACTTTTCTATTACAAATTTATATTTTATGCATGTTTTTTAAGTTGTACTGTTTTAAAAATATTTTTAAATAGTTAATATATAAATGATATTTGAATTATTAACTTTTATCACATTTTTTGCTAATGGCACAATCGATTAAATAGACAAGAATTTCTAAAAGTCCTTGTGCCGTCTTTTCACTGGGATATATACTTAAGTCAGGAACGTGAACGAAGAGCACCATAGGTTCTTTTATACTAAGCGACTGGTAGTAAATATATTCACATAAATATCTTCCAGCATCGGTTGAAGTACAGACATTCACATCAATATTCGACAAACTTTTATTTACAGCTTCGCACAGTTCATGAAGATTGCACTTAGTTTTCAGTATTACTTCTTCATCGTCTTCTTCTTTAAGTGTTCTCATAAACACATCGAGTTGCTTGTATCCTTTGTTACATGCCTGCCATTCGAGTGTTAAGCACTTCGCATAAGAAGAAACTCCTACATGAATTATAATCTAAAACATTTTAAATAATTTCACCGACTGCTCAGATGTTTTCTAATTTATATACTTACAATACTTACAATAGGCTTATATTTCTCCCACAGCTCCTTTACTTTCGATGATACTTCCTTGTAACCAACAGGTATTTCTTGAATAATCAAATTTACATTTTGCTTGTTACGCTCATCAAATAACATTGGAAGAAGTTTCACAGCCTGCCAACTAGCATTTACTTTGTGTACTCCAAATGGACCGAACCCAGTTACTAAAATAGTTGGTCCCGTAACTTCATTCTCCATTTTGTTATTCTTTTACTTTATGGATTCTTCTTTTCTAGAATAAAAAAGGAAATTATAAAAAAATTGATACCTGCAATAAAAGAAGTACATAAATGCTACAATTTATGTATAATGTTTGAGAATCTCTTGACTCAAATCAAATTTTAGCTGTAAGTATTAATTTATTTTTAGTATTTTATAAACAGTGAAATAAAGTAAAAGAATAGTTTTAACTTCTCATTACGATTAAAGGAAACCTTTGTTTCTTTGTGTACAATTGAGGAAGGAATTCAAGGCTGTTTGGGTTAGTTCCTGCCAGCACTGCCTTATCAATCTGTCAAGTTGGTTATGCACAGTGCAAGTACACTAATTAACAAAAGACTGTGAGATACTATTTGATTATTAGAAAAAATAAATACATTTAAAAAAAGATTATTTTTTGATCGATATAAAATTAAAATAAATCTATTATGAAATTTGTTTAATATTATACCAAAGCGTGCATATAAATTATGTTTTTAATTAGTGAAACATGAAGAAGGTAAAATTTTCCATTGCTGATTTACAATGTTGTACGATCAACAGAAGATTAAGAATGTTGACAAGAGTTTTTAGATTTTTTTCAGTTTATTGTACCAAAAAATTGTTATTCTCATTCAATATGATCATCGATTTCAATATAATATATACTTTTTATAGTGTCATATATTAATAATATACTTATCATATCTATTATCAGTTAGATTTACTTTGTATGTAAATATTTGCAATAATGTATGCAGTACTCGCATACACTTCCCATGGCTATCGTTTTACCCAGGCATCGTACAGAAACATTTATAATCGACGTGCAAATTTTATTATTTTTTTTCTTTATTATACATAAATAGCTCAACGATTCATCGTGACATTAGAGGTCTGCAGTTTTCTTTTTAATTAATTTCTTACAATTTATTTTTCATCAAATTGATAAACAAATGCTCTTTTAGAAAAAAAGTTTTCCAGTAGGAGCAGTAGGAGGCACAAAAGAATCTTTATCAGTTATAAATAAATAAAATAAAAAGTTATAATTCCACAATGGTAATATATATATCGACAACATTTTTCTTCCTTATTTTATCAAAACGAAGTCAATAACTTTTGCATTGAATTTCAATTTGATTTCGTACATAGAAAACTTATTAGAGAGAGAAAAAAAGTTTCAGTGAGTATTATTTAAAAATACGATTTGATTTGACACCGAATTTTAGCACTTGTGAAAATGTACCAATATACCAAGCAGTCCTGCCAGTAAAATCGCAAACACGCATCACAGTCACTTTTAGAATAACATATTCTACTAGACATCGATCAAATCGCGACGAACATGATTCATTTTTTTTTTGTTTATTACTTTAGAAGTTTACATACAATCCATTTTTTTTCTTCAATTTTTTTTTGTCAAATATATTTTTTAAATAACTATAATTAAGTTTACGCACTGAAATTCTCGATCGGCCGGTGTTAATCTTTTTTTATTTATTTTTTTTAATGTATCGTGTGCACGTGTCGAAAAGACGAATACAAAAAAACACACTGATCTCTTCAATACTAAGTAACTATAAAAAAAAACGAGCTTATTTCGATTTCATACGTACAACAATATTATTTATTTATATCCACAACATTTAGTCTATACGAATAAATTATAAAGTATATTAAATACACGTTGCATTTATATATATAATATAAAAAAAATCGTTAATTTAAATTAGACACATTTTTTTTGTATTAAAACATTCTGAATAGATTGTATTAATATCAAGAGTCAGTGTTTTTGTGTAAACGCGTTTGTTTGTGTGCCTTTAGTGTAGTTGTGTTTTTTTTTTGAGACATTACGTTACACAGATTCTTTTAGAATCGCTAACGTTTCGTTTTTTTTCCTTTTTGTTAAAAAAATATCGCTTTGGATTAGTCGAACAGTTCGCAAGTTCAAAACTTGTTCAATTGAATTTTTTTTGCTGCTTTAATTACAATAATCAATTTGCGTTATTCGCCTCAGAAGCCAATGTTTTGTTCACTATTTTTATCGTTCCTAGACTATAACAATGTATTTTCCATTAGTTTGCTTTTTTCTTTAAATATATTTATACAATTATTGCATTTTAAAATCGATGACTGATACGATTTTATAAACGTACTTAAATAATAAAAAAAAAGTATAAGGGTGGTTGAACCAAACGCTAGGCATGTAAGTTATAAACAGTAGGAGAAATAAAACGACTTACAAAAAAACAAGAATATTATTATTATTAAAAACTATATAATTCCACTTTGTTAGACAATCCAATTCAATATCAATAAATCGTCGCACTTACTAATAAATTCGTAGGTGTACGATCATTAATGTATAACAACTAATTAATATAGCGCTAAGTGTATGTATATTTATATTTTCATAAATCGTAATGCGTGAGATCTGAGAACACGAATTCATCTCGATTATTCCGATTTGGAGAATCGCTCGCCCTCTTAAAGCACTTATTTTTTTTTTAATTTTCCTATATGCGTTTTATTTTGAGAGAATTACACACCTTGATTTTCAAATTAGTCGCCTGTAAAAATGGTTCATTAGTACATCAATCTATAAAGACGGAATCACATAAAAAAAAAAATGGTCGATTAACGATTATCCAAAAGCAGGCTGAACCTTTTCGCGTAATGTAAAAAATCGGGGTAACAAACAACTTACAAATGTAAAGTGACACGTGTGGCTTGCTTAATTTGACTACTTTAACAAATTGTAGCGGTTTTTTTTAACTATAACGAAAAAAATCAGGCACAGATCAACGCATGTGACATTAATCTTAGTTTTATTTATTCAACTTTTAGACTAATTGCTCTTAATAAAGTACATCCAACATTTCTCAAGATGTTATTTGTTTTCCAGTTTTTTGTTGCCTATTATCAGTGAATCTTGAGAAAAACGCGTATATCTTCTATATTCGCTTAAGTTAAGAAAATAACAAAAACGTGAAGAGTAATATTTTTCATTGAAAATCGACTTCGTTGCAAGTGATTGACCCAGCTTTCGTAATCTCTTAAAGTATTTGTGCTTTTTTCTCTCGGAGTCGTCACGAAACCACAAAAAAAGTAAACCTTTTTGATATTTATTTGTTTTTTTTTCTTTTAAACTGATTTATAATCTTTTATTAACTCTTCGCTTGTGGCCTATTTTTTTTTTTCAATTGCAATTCGGTGTGCACACACTTGTGCCAAAGTCGACGTTTCGTTAACCATCATTAAGACTCGATTATGTAAAAATTAATCGGCAAACTTACGTACTAAAAAAATTTATCTGTTAGATTATACGTACATACAATCAGATTTTGACGTTTTATACTTTAAGATTCTCCTCGAAGAGCTTTCATTCCCTCAAATTCCTGTTCGTCCCTTTTTCACTTTGATTCTGTTTTTTAATTGTTTGCAATCATTTTTCATCCACCTATGATGCTTTATTAAAACGTACACGTACTGTTCCTATAAAAAAAAAAGGTTCTTCTTCTTTCAATTACCGTTTAAAATGCACAAAACTTTGAAATCTTACTGTATCCTTTAAAATTAATTTTCAAAAAATTTCGCTTTTTTACGTTTAAAAGATTCACTTAATAATGTCACGTTAACATATTTGAAAGACTAAGTAACATTATACAAAAAACCGTTTGTTTTTTTCTTTATACAAACTTGCACGTAATTTTTTTTCTTTCTTTTTTTTTAAATCCATGTTCTTTTGATACACATAATTTCCCTCTCGGACGCATTGATTCTGATGATCTAAAAAAAAAAGTTAAAATAAAAAAATTCGCCTGTAGCCTGTAGCATGCGTTTCAAAATACAAAAAAAAATAAATCGGTTTTACAATCACTCGATTACGCGAAAGGAGAAATAAACAAATATAAAAGAATCGTTTAAGGAGTCGCGTGACAAAAAAGAAGAAAATGCCATTGTCTCAACTGTACCTACTGGGCCGTTCTCGTTTTTTTTTTTGCTTTTACACAGAATCACAAGAGAAAGAGAGTCGAAGCCTTTCCCCGGGACGAGCTTTAGCAAGAGCCATTTTTTTTCTTCTAAATTTACTTTTAGTTTTAGCTATCCTCTCGTTATAAGTTTCGCAAGAACTAAATCTCAACAATCGCTTCTTATTCTCCAGCCTCCCGTCTTCTCTCCTCTTCGCCTCGCACTGCAGGTGCTTCTTAGGACGCGAGATGTTGGTCCTTCGATTTCTCCTTCTCTTCGTCCTTTCTTCTCTCTCCGCCTCGACTTTTCTCCTCCTCTATCCCTTCCTTCGCTCCTTCCTGTGCTTTCCTTTGTTTTTCGTCGTTGGCGAGTCGACGTCGCGGGCGTTTTTGCTTTAATTATTTAATTATCTTTTGCTTAAGAATAGACGCACGACGATCCGCCGAGCGAGACGAGCTTGAGGCTCGGCCGCTTGCAGGAGGTGGAGGAGGCAGTCGGCCGGTTGACCTCGCCGCCGCCGCCGCCGCCGCCGCCTCCGCCGGCTCCGTCGCTCGGATCGTCGCGGTGGTGCTCGTCCTGCTTGGCGCTCGGTGTATTTGGTTACAACTCCATGTCCTGCGCCTCGTCCTCGCTGAAATCGCTCATCGAGGACTCGCTGTCCGAGGACATGCCGTTGCCCGTGCCGCCGTTCTCCTGGTCCCTTAGCGCTTCCTCCGTCGCGTACTTCTTCACGTAGTCTGCAATCATTTTGTACAGTTTATTTTTTTGAACTTATTAAAGTGTTAAAAAAAATTGTAATGATTTTGTATACAGTTAATTTTTGTCAATTTATTAATGACTCAATAAAGTATTAAAAAAAGAAATTGAAACGATTTTGTCGTGTCTAGTTTTTGTGAAAACACCGTGGAATATAAAAATCGTATAAAACATTATAAAAATATTCGTTTCTATAATACATATAGGATACACTGATAAAATCTCTTTTTAACCAAACGTCGAATTTTATAATGAAAAATATAATGCACTTTGAGTGAATTTTTTTTATTCTCACTTAATTATCGTTAATTTATAATAAACAATAGAAATTTGATTTTTCTTTCCCAAAATAATTTCAAAGGATAAGTAATCGAAAATTTATTAACTGTAATAAATAACGTAAACATTTTGAGATACGAATTAACATGAAATGTATTTCATTCGAATGGATAGCTTATGTATAAATTATTAAATTAATCACTGTACTCATAAAAAAAAGAAGAAATTGATAAATTTTCAATTATAACTCACGGAATTATTTCGTCTCATAAGAATATTCGACGATAATTCATTGGCCAATAAATTGCGGCGGTACACGTGGTATCGACTACTAATTAATCTAAAATAAAATGGATGGCTCACCAGCGACTTTTTTCTTGTACTCTTCCGGCTTGTGAAGATACATCGCAGCTGCATCGCCGTTCAATGGATCGATGGGGTTGGGATATGTTAACAGCTGCGGCAGGAAAGATTCGAAGATATTCGAGAGGTCTGCGAAGCGAAAATAACGATTTATGTTAAAAATTAAATTTTTCAATGTTTTTTCTTGTTGTAAATATTTAAAATGTTTACGCTCGCAAAGAGATAAATAACACCCAAGCTCTGCACAATAGTTTTTTTAGGTAATTTTTTAATTTACATTCTTTCATACATTTTGTAACATGTTTTATTGTTTATTACTATGTCACGCGTCCTACTGCTGATTTTAAATTAAAGCATCGTACAGAATTTGAATTAAATACAGTGACTCACATTTTTTTATCGTTAGTACTTTTACAGCAAAAAGATCAGTCAGTCATCTCCTTACTATTGTCTTTTTACGTAATAAAAAAATTACACAAAGAAAAACAATTACAAACAAAAATTTAATAAAAACAAAAAACACATCAGAATGGTATATTGAAAGTACAATTTTGCTTTTTTTACGAATACACAATAAGATTCTATTGTTCTTAGAATTTTGATTTCAAAATAAATGTCTGCTTATCGTGCTTCAATAATAATTCACATTAAAAACTTTTCAAAACGCACTTAATCACTTAATCAAATAAAAATCTTCTCTATAATTCTTTAAATTCTTCTCTAATCTTCTCTAAAGGCGGCAAATTTGAAAATCGCGGAAAAATAAATTCACACTGCTTAAAAAAATATATAAAACAAATGCGACTGTAAAGAAAGGAGAAAGTGTATTATACGAAAAAGTTCATTCGCGAGATTATCGGTAGGTCGCGGGTCCGCTTATCAAAAAAAAAAAAAAAAAAAATGGAGAGACGTGAGTTAATGCGATTCTTACCGTACAAGGCCGTCCAAGCCTGATTAATTACGTCGAGGCACACAGTGCCCGAAACCTCATCGATGTTCGGATGGTAGACTTTGTTCATAAAGCCGATAGAAGGCGATTTGAAGGGATAGTGCTCCGGCAGGTGTACGCGCACCTTCCATATTCCGCCCTCGTAAGGCGCTGAAACATTGATAATACCGTTAAATCTCAGACTCACAGGCGGTATGCTTCAAGGGAACTTAGTTTATGCCTGTATGTGCGACTGTGTATGCCTTTCTTTGATATCAATCGGCTTGAGCATTAACGTGTACCTTGTAGTCGAGATAAACGTGTGAAACATGAAAAGGAAATAATTTTAGCATTTCTTTTTATTATTGTTACACGGAGAGAAATAATATATATACATAGCACGAACGTAAAATAATTTTGCTACAAAACCTACGTAAAATGACAAAAAAAGTGCTTTTTTCAAACAAACCCTTTCTTCGCGATAGTCGTCGACACAAATTCCACGCATAAATAATAGGCAAAGGAGACCATCATCGCGCGCTCCGAGGCAGTTTAGAATCGAGCGAACACTTTTCCCGAGCCAACGGTCGTCCCAATTATTCCAATCTCTGGATCTCCCCCTTCACCCCCCCTCTGCACGCATCGACGCTGCATACACGGGGCTCCGATTTTATCCGATGCAGCACACCTAAACCCCGTTACTTTCTAGTGGCGAGTGCACGCGCCTCTCCTACGTGTGCACATGCACATGCACGTGTGCATGTGTGTGCGTCTAGGTGCACAATACACTTGGCCTGTCCATTTTCTCTCCTCGCGTGCGCGACCTTATTTGCATTGCTTTTTTTGCGAACGGCTCGGTTTCCCATGGGCAACGGAACTTTTTTCGCGCCGATGGTAGATGGGCATGGAAATTGGACTGGAAGAGCGACGTCGATGTGGTATATATAATGCTACAGGCTGGAGGATGGCTTTGACGAAGTTTAATAGGATGCGACGCGAGTGAGTATAATTAGTTTTGTTGCTCGTTCGCTCTAATTGGTAATGGAAGAGTAAAATGCTTTGTTTCTTTTTTTCTTTCGTCGGGCGTACGAGTGCGGGGTGCTGGTTTTGTGCTGCGTATAGGCCAGGCGCGCTTGTTTGAAGTTTATAATTTTTTTTTTAGTTGAGGAGAATGTGGAAAGTGGAAAGTTTGGATTCCGGTGTGTTGAAAACTCATTTGTAGGCAGTTTTTTTAGTTTCAATTTGTTGCGAGTGCGTGGATGATGTCATGAGTATTTACACTGCCTTGGACTGGCTTATGGTGATTTAGCCTTTGGCATTGAAAAATAAGTGTTGAGTTAATAATTTCTCTGTTCGGAATTAAAGAAATGATGTAGACTAAAAGTGAAGGCTGTCATTCTTTATTATGATCACGTAAAACAAAGTTTGATTGATTGTTAATTATTGATTAGAATCATTAAATTAACTATTGTATATTTGTTTAATTTAATTTAAAAATTTTCAATTCCAAACGAACTGGTATAATATTAAATAAAACACTATTTAAAACGAAAAAAAAGATGAAGAATTATTTAATATTGTTACAATTTAACATAAAAATATTCGAGACTGAATTTCTTAATCGATTTTAATCTCCCCAACGATAACAATTATCTTTTTGACTAAAATAACAGTTCAGCTTATAATTACACGTTTGTTGTTATAAAAATTAAATAGAAACAAGGTGAAATGTGTGCATTGATTACACATCTAATTGAATTTTTTATGTAAACAAGACACTTGTTACTTTGAATTCAAATTGATGAGCACTTAGATAGCGAGATTGAAGTCTAATATTATTGTTTACGTTTGAAAATTTAATTTTAAATTTTAGCAATCTCAATTTAAACTCATGATTCTTCAATGCAAATTCACCACAAGGAATCTACGTAATTTTAATCTACGATCCTAAGAACTAAAGTTTTTATACATTATAATTAATTGAAACGACTTTAATTCTTTCTGAACTTTAATGCAAACATTTAATTGTATATATGTGTAAATAAAACTGTACAGAACTCTATATTTTTTATTATTTCTACATGGTTAAATAAATAAATAATAAATAATTTTTACAAGTACCATATATACAATAAATAAAATTAACGCAGCCACTAAATTGAGGTGAGGAAAATTAATCAAACTCTGTATTCAAAGCCACAACACCTATAGCAACGTCTCGCGATTTAGTACGATCGACACGTCAGATCCAAACAGCCAAACGCACGCGCAACGCCTCGAATTCACGCGATAATCATCCTCCTCTTGAACTTCCGCTCGTGCCATCTTAAAATATACACTTTTCGTTTGACTACTGCAGCGCGATAATTTTAAGTCGCAGACCCTGAAAATCATTCCAATTTCAACTTTGGCAGCCTACTCGCCTTATATTCTTCCGCCAGTGTGTGATTATCTCGACCCGAGAAAGATGGATAGACGATTTACATACAAGTTAACAAAATTTATATCAATGTACACTGAGAAAATTATCTACCTGCTAAATTAGTGGAAATTAATTCTAATTAATAAATTAATTTTTACCCTAATTTTTAGAGTAAATTTAATCTCTCTTGATGGAGTGAAGTATAGAGTGACTTTTTGAATCTTAAGTACAGTGAAAAGTAAAGAAATAATTTCGAATATTCTACTCTATCTTAGAGTGAGATTAAATCACTTTATTGATGTACAGTCAAGTTTTAACTCTGATGAAGTCAAATGAGTGGATTTATGAAAATTGTATGATAATTATATTGATTTGTATATTTCAAACAGAATTAATTACTTATAATTACTTATGATCTCTTATAACGCAATTACTTCATAAAATTAATTTGCGCTCACTCTCGAGTATTTTAGATTCGAGCGTCATGATTTTGCCACGGTTATACTAGCTTTATACCATAAAAATCGTTTTTAACGAGGCATTTCGAACTATAATCAAAGAGCTCCTCTTCCTCCCGCGACTAAAGCTAAAAATAAAAGCGCGACATTTCACACGCAGTTAAAATTGACTTTTTTATTTTTTTAAATCCCCCTTTTAATACCCTGCACATAAAACATCAACCTGCGAAGTAACTAAAAAGAATAAAAAAAAAACACAAAAATAATAACTCCGTCGAGAATTTAATAATTCCAACTTCAAACTCGTATATTTTCAAATCCAATAATGCTTCCGCTCTATCGACCAATGAAATTCTGCCCTTTAAAGCGTCTCTCTCTAGAGTTTAAATAAAGTAACTCTTTCTCGCGAATAGAGTCCCGCACTAATTAAGAGGATTGTCGCACTCCCCTCGATATCAAATTAAAAAAAAAAAAAAAAAAAAAAAAAAAGACGACGAAGCGCGTCCTAATTAAGACCGATAGAACCTCGAGAATAAATCTTGATCCACCGCTCGCCTAGCAACACTCGGACCTCCGTCGCAGGGTGAAAGCTCGATAAGACCTAGAAGGAGGCTCCTCAGCGCGCCGTTATAAAAACGCTTTTCCCTGCGGGTGCGCTCGGCGGCCCTCGGTAACAGGACCGAGGGAGGAAAGTGCAGGGGAGGGGGAGGCTGGATTTTCCGCGCGACTGCAGAGCGAGAAACTGGGTCAGCGGGTCAAGCGCTCGCGGGGTTACGCGGGGCCGCACGCGTGACGTCCATCCGCTGGGCGGCCAATGACGAGGCCTAACGGCCCGCTGTTCCCAGGGGAATCCCCTCAGCGCGTCCCTTTGACCATGGTACCCTACTGTCCTACTCCCTTAAAATTTCTCGGTGAAAATGTCAATTTTTTTTAAACGAGCGAACGGTTCTTCAATTGTGAAATAGTGACAATTTTCACTTGTGAAATGGTGGAAATTTTCACTTGTAAAATAGTGACAATTTTCACTTGTAAAATAGTAACAATTTTCATTTTTAAAATAGTGACAATTTTCACTTGTAAAATCGTGAATTTTTCAATTGAGCGATAGTGACAATTTTAACATGTGAAATAGTGACAATTTTCACTTGTAAAATCGTGAATTTTTCAATTGTGAAATAGTGAAAATTTTCACTTTCTTAATAGCGAAAGTGGAGGTTCACTTTGTACTTAGTGAATAATCTTTAGTTAGCTAATATCGAAAGTTGAAAAATCACTAAAATACTTAGTAAAAAAAACTACTAAAACAAGTAGTAAAAAGATCCTAAAATAATTAGTAAAAGAACTAATAAACCAAGTAGTAAAAGTTACTAAAATAATTAGTAAAAGAACTACTAAAATAAATAGTAACAACACTCCTAAATCAGTGGATAGTATCCTTTTTTTTTCAATTAATAAAATATTTTTAGTAATATTTCATTAATTGAATTTAAATAAATGGGAGATTAGGGATGTACTTTTGACTAAATTCGGAAGAAAGTATTGTAAAAATTTCTATTCCTTTGAGAACGAGATCACAGACTCTACAGTCGCTATAATCGACAGTAAAAATTTATCAAAACTTAGTAAATTTTACTGTGAGTATTAAAAGATTATTTAATTTATCTAAAGTATACGCTAATTTTTACCTGAGCGTGTAATTCGTCTTCACGTTCTCAGACAGACAGTAGAACTGACAAAATAATACCTTTTTCTAAATGTAAACATGGAATTTGATGTTTCACATTGAAAAAAAAAAAAAGATTTCAAATGTAGCTCTGGTGGGTTAGCGGGTTAACAGAAAAATCGATATATCGGTCATTTCAAAATAATACACGAGCCCTTTTACCTCCTCTTTTTTCCCTTAAAGTGGGTCAAGTTTGTTAAAAAAAAAAAAGAGAAAAGATAGTCGAGCCGATAATAGATTTACGTCCAACGATTATGCATTCCGAGTTTTCTCAGAATTCACTTGACTGTTTAAAATGCATTCTACCGAAAATAAATACAGAGAACTGGCACACCCTGGCGATAAAAAAAAATATTCATCCCCGCGTGCATTTTACATTTCAAGTGAAACAAAAATGACAAACTCATATTTTTCGCAGTAAAACGACAGTTAGCTTGGCTTGATATTCATTTAAAAATCCATAATATGCAATGATTTTTAAAAAGTAATAAATGTATACTACCGTCGGTAATGATGTAAAGTAAACGTAATTTTAATCTCAAGCTATAATTTACAGTTGAAAAAGGATAACTATTTGAAATTGAAAGCAGACGTTTATCGCATAATTACAAGCCCGTCGATACTGTTTTAAATATGCTACAAAAAGTTATTCAATTCTATGCTAAATCTACAAAAAAAAAAGAAGAAAAAAAATTTATTTCGCGTAATTTGGAACTTAAGCGATTTTCCCGCGACTGAATTTCGCTGTACATCACTACTCCAGAGCTTGTACGTACAAAGGAAAATAAGAGCTTATCCGCAGAACGCGCAGGGTGGAAATGTGCGAGCGCCGAAAGCTAAGCTGTCCCTTCGAATGATTTATTTTGGAGTTTAACTCGCTTACTCGACGAATTTAGAATGCACGTTTTCCGCGAAAATTTAATTATTTCGGGAACGGCCACTCTCTTATATTTCCACCGGCGACGTACATGGCCAAAATTTTCCAGTGGAAATAGCGCGGATGGCCTCAGGGTGCGCGGGAACTAAATATCATCGTATATTTACCATCGTAAATATCGCTACAGTAATTTCGCCAGTTTATCAAATTTTGCAGAAATAAGCGTATCATTTAAAAAAAATGTACAAGAATTGTTTTAAAAACATTATAAGGAAAAAAACCAACTAAAATTTTGAGCTTCACGTAGTTTTTTAGCCTTCAGAAATTTTATTCTCTTAAATGTATTAAAACGTACAACTTTTCGGGCATAAATCACATACACTGAGAGAAAAATTTTAAGCAAACATTTATTTCAATAGTACTCATTAAATATTTTATTGAGTCAAAAAATACTTTTTTTTGAAACTACTAAATTTACTTAGAAAACAAATAAATTCATGAAATCATTATTTAGATTCAAAGAAATATTTAATAAGTACTATTGAAGGAAATCATTTCCTTAAAATTAACAAACTTTTTTTTTTCAGTGTAGAATACCTGCATTCTACTCTCTAAATGTGATTGAATTAAAAAATAATTTAAAAATGAAATTAATACAACAGGTGATGGATTTACTTATAATGATTATTATTAAGATCATTAAATGAGTGAATAATGACAGAAAGATTATCTCGTTGACAGGAGAAAATCACTCGATTTCCAACAGGATGCTTTCACTATTCGACAGGAATCTGTCAGTATCCGCCACTTTTCGCAAAAAAAAAAAAAAAAAAAAATGCACATTGTAAATTTAAATATGTCGGTGTAGTAAACGTCAGACGCGTAATTTTCAACTTTATACATGCGAGGTGAGTTGCATTAAAAATGAAAATCGCAATTTTCTTAATTGAAAATATCCTGGCATCAGGACGTTGGCGCAGAGTTGATTGACTGTTTGAGCACGCAATTTTCAGGGCGCAATTTAGAAAACCGTTAATTATGAACGAAAGTGATTACCGCGCTCAAAGCATGGCAGCTAAATTCAGAATGTAACCTCTTGTTTCGCCACGCCAAAATATAAATTCTCATAATCGAAAATGACTTTCGACCCTGCAGCCTTTTTTTCTTTTTTTTAAGACTTTTTCAACTTATTTTTTAATTTTAAAATTAAAAAAAAATCTTACTCGCTTAGCGACCGAGGGATCAGCAGCGCACATTATTCGCAACGAAAGGAAGAAAAAAAAACGACCTTAAGCGCAAAGTATACATCTACTCATTAGGAAGCTTCGCATAACCGCGGCCGAGAGGAAAAATGCGGCACTTTTTCAAATCGACTTGGCCTTCGTGGTTCGCAGGGACTTTTAGGGCACACTCGAGGCGATTACTTAACGCTTGAACGAGAAAGAAAGGAAAAATCTCGAGAATCCGTTTTCAAAGCTCTCCCCCCACTTCAAGATGTCACGTGCCTACTTTTTTCGCGCGTTTCGACGGCACCATGCAAGTTTCGTTTTTTTTTTACAGAATCGTCTTTGGATTCTGCAAATCTATCCATGGATAGAAGATTAAATTTTCCAAGGTGGCACCTTTTCTAAGTAGTACCCGACGATCTCAATTTTTTAATGAATTCGCTATTTCCGTTATTGAGGACCAGGTCACTGTTTTAATGTGAATATTCACTGAATGGATCAATGAAATATCACTATCTATCTAGTGAAAACGACTATCACTATTTAAAAAAAAAATAAAAAAAAAAAAAAAACGTGAAAGTATCATTTTTCTCGGTGTGGTAGAAAAAAAATTGTACCACTAAAGTTATTGACCTGCACGTCGAGACGCTCTCATTTCCTCAACAGTCGTGATAATTTTATTATCGCGAGAATAAAAAGAAGAATCATTAAGACCCACTAGGGGCTTCATTGAGCCACGTGGCACCTACACTGAGACAAAGAAACTTAATAAAAATTGCTATTGTGATATATTCAACTTATGAAAATTTTTACTATAAAAAATACTAAAAATTCCTATGTACATAGCAAAAATTGCTATTTATATAGTAGAAATTGTATTTTTTATAGTAAAATTTTTCATAAGTTGAGTATACCCTACTATTCCTACGGAACATAGTAATTTTTACTACAACATTTCTCTTCGTGTGGTTAGGAAAGGAGTGATAGTCTTATCAAGTGAGATTTTTTTATATGCAAAATAGTAACTTTTAACACCTGAAATTTTAGAAATTACTATTTCAATACGAAAAATTCTTATTTTGAGTACTAATAATTGTTACTTTCCATACTAAAATTTCTCGCTTGTCGAGACTATCACTCCTTTCCTAAGCAATATTATTATGAAGTAATTTTATTAAGTTAACAATTAGGCAATTTTTATTAAGTTTTCTCTCTCGGTGTAAGTACACGAATCCAGCGCATCGCTCGTTGTTCGGGCAGATCTACGCAACCCAGTTTCTCAACGCGGAGATCCTCGTCCGTCAGTTTCAATTAGCATTCGCCTCGCCGCCGCGTGAAAAAACACCAGGCCAACGGGCGGAGCGAACCCCTCCGCGCACTTTCACCTGAAAAGCGAAAAGTTGCGTGAGCGCGCGAGTCGCAAAAAGCCGAACGCCCGACTGCGCTTTTTCCCCCTTCAGCTGCGCTCTATTTTAAGTCGTAATCTTTCGTGTCTATTTCTGCCTTTTTTTTTGTATTTTTTAAGTAAGCGCGGGATGAGTTTTATGGCGCGAAATTTGAATTTTTTATTGACTTTCGAGCGCCCTTAAATGCACTTTAGTTGCGCTATATTTTAACTCGTATCTTTTTCATTTTATTTTTTTTTTATTTCAAAATAAAGCATAATAATTGTTTACAATTTCATAATTTATACACTACACAAATGATTCATTCTAATTTAAGCATTGCATCACTAAAATTATTATCATTTTATTTATTTATTTACAAAAATTCTTCCTTAAAAAAGCGACGGAAAGGTAAAATCTATTTTGCAACGAATGCATCCGCGGTTTACTAGTTTACGTATACAAAAAGTAATAAACTTAATATAAATTATGGACGCTATTCAGCCGAGCAGCATTCGGTATAGGCAAAAAAAAGGCTCGGCTACACTTTTTTCGCTGCATTATTCAGTCGAGCATCAAGCGAATAACCGTCCGCTGATGAAATACAAGCGGGAAAAATATATTGAATTCATGTTACTTCACTTCTGTAATTCCGTTTGTTTATCTATCATTCGCCGATTCGTTTTTCTTTCGCGTTTTTTTTTCTCTTGTATATCCCTGAAAGTTTCAAGGTTCGCGCATTGTGAGTTCGCTCTCATAAATTACTCGCCATTATGCTGCTTTACTCTACATATTCTTTGTTTTCCGTCGTGTATATAAAAGGTAATCAAATTGCCCATCTTTGATTACTCGTGCCTCCACTTTCATGACGAATAAAATTATTTTTCCAATGCGAGAATATAAATATAGTAAACTCGTAAAAATTGTATAATATTTTTATGCAGTAAAATTTAAAAGAACAAAATTTGACTATGTCATTGTAAATAAATGGAAAGTTTAATGAATTTTTCAACAGTCAGCCTGATGGAAAATTTAAGTATACTATAGTCGATATGAGTAATTAAAATTTTTTTAGTTTGCCGTTAAAACTTTATAAGATTTATTATTAAGTATTATTTAATATCTACTGATGCTTCTTTTTTCAACGCCAGGCATTCTTTTTCTTAAACCTTCATATACTGAGTTAATAAAATATAAATAATTTTAATAATTTAATGAATGATAATAATAAATTGTATCTAAGAAAGCCACGTGCCAATAAATTTTATTTGTATATCACATACAAAAACAAATAGTTAATTTATAATAAATTAGAATCTGAATAAAGTGAACTTTTACATTTTCTTATTTGTTTTATAATAAAACTACAGGAGGGAGACTGTAAATTATGATTATTGCAAAATGTTTTTAAACATATAACAGTTATCAATACGAACTGCACTAAAATTACGTCAAATCAATTTTTCCTACATTTAGATTTAACTTTTACTGAACATTTTCCTCAGAATGCACATCCGACAGTCCATATACTTCAAAGTACGCGCAAACCTCCTTTGTAAGAAGCGCTGGACAAAAAAAAACTCTATAATCCGCGCCAACAATGCCTGAAGATATTTAACAACAATGCGACACCAAAGCCCTGCCCAGGCTTAATTGTTCGCCGCACGCGCGCTTTAAGGAGAGTCCGCGAGCGAAAATAGAAAAAAATGCAAAATAAATTATATTGCGCAATGACATCCGCCGCCGCGGAGAGAAGAATCGGCCGTGCCCCTGTCGATCTTAGAGCAGAAAATGCAGAAACGAAGGTCCGATCGATTCTGCGAGAACTGCAGTTTTGAGACACGCGACTGGGGGTTTCTCGGGTCTGCCTGTCGTGGTAATTTATTCGAGATTTCGACGTGATTTCAGAGTTCGAACTTTAGTCGCCTCGGATTGGACGTGCGATTCGAAAGGGATAATTGTACAAATGTTGATTTTGCTGAGTAAAATCAAGTTAAACCTGTATATAGTAATTATTAATGGATTTATGGTGTGGAGGGAAAATTTGTCTTCCACCTGTTAGTTAAAGTAAGAAAACAAGTACTTCGAGAAAAGTAGTAGCAGGTTTGGAAAAATGACTACTATTTTCTATACAAACGAGGCGAACTACTTGATCACTTATTGAAAATGGATATCATTTTTATGTTTATAATGATCATTATTATGAAAATGTATATCATTTTTGATTATTTTTACGTTACGCCTCTACGAAATTTTGTAATTTTTGTATCAATCATTGGTAGACTGGTATGAAAATATTAAAAAAACATGTAGTAGAGAAAAATTGTTTACTTACTTCCTCGTGGGCCGTAGAATTTGACGGAGAATTCGTTGAGGCCGCCGAGTATCGTCACCTCGTGTTTACTTTCTATTCTGAATTTTTCATTATGAATATCTGTGTTAAGGAAAATGTGATAAAATCTGAAAAGTTCAAGATACAAGTAATCCTCCAATCAAGTTTAATCGCCTCCTTTGTTATTTCATGACTCGGCGCTTATTCAATTTCATCAATGTATGCGAAAAATTGAAAACGATTGTCCAACAGTCTCGATGATAAAACTTGCGTAAACAAAAAAATTTTCATTCGATCGGATTATGATACTCGGATATTAAAATCGAATTAAAAATGGTGCAAAAAAAAAAAACGAGAACAGCTGATCATGTTATTGGAGAGGAAGAAAAGCGTAGAAGAATAAAATAAAAGGAACAAGGTAAAAATATTCGTAGCGAAACTTCAAATGTATTGAACGGATATATGTTTCTTCAAATTCCATTTAAAATCAATATACCTTTTCTAAACATATTCTCGTGCACAATTAAATGAAATTCATTTTGTAGCAGTAAAAATAGTTTCTTTAAAAAAAAACGTTAATTTTGTGGGATCGATAAATTCCTCGATAAAAATTATTTCCGTCATATTCCGCAATCAGCGCAGAGTACAAAGCCTCATCGCATTACACCCGCGCTTGCTCCATTTACGCAAAAGGCTCAAATCCATAATTGAATAACATCGGAAGGCCGAATCTGGAGTCTCCCGACGCCCCCGCAAGCTCGATGTGCTCCCACGGGCTCGTCGTTAAGTGCAACACGTCGAACACACATTCGCACCTACACACATACATTTTGCAATAAAAATGACTACGGTACTTATTAAAGCCTGATCAAAATCGTAAAATCAAAAAGAAATTGCTATGCACTGCTATAAATCAGCTGGAGTGAAGTGGAGTAAAAATTTCACTCTAATTTTATGATGAAAGTGCATACACGCGTACAAAAGTGCACACACACACATTATTCGTGAAAGTACGTACACACGCACTCGTGAACGCGTGCCCACACACACGCACACGGATGTAAGCCCGTTTTTCCTTTCTTCGGCCAACGCGGAGAGATAAATAAGGCTCCCGGAGTTGTATATGGGAAATTTTAACTTTGCCCCGATAAAAGCGCTGCCCGCCTGCAACGACAGAATGTGAAAGTCCTAAGCGCCGCGGAAAAGGAGGATGTGGGCGCTTGGAGTTTCAATGTTAACCCGGACTCTCGGATTTTTCCTACTTTCCGACGAATTGTTCGGGGAATTTTCGAGCAGTTCTAAAATTGTATATAGGTATGCGACTTCCTCGCTTAAAGTGCCGAGATATTTTTTTATTCCTTCAAAATTTACTTCCGTTACGTTGAAGAGCGAAAAATCATTCGATTCGACTGCTTCTTTTTGATGAAGTAGAATTTTTTTTTATATAACTTTAAGTGCTGGCGAACTAAAACAGCAATTATATAAAAATTTTCAGAGCATCATTTAAATTTAGAGAGTACACGATCAATTCTATATTTTGATTCATCATATTCTGGGTAATAACTTCTACATTTTCCAGCAGGGTACACTCGCTAAATTTAAAGCAGTGAGATTTAGGAGTTATTGCCTAGAATATCTTCAAAATTTATTTGAATTGACTATATTCTGTACAATAACTCCTAAATTTACCAGCAGGCTACTTACTCTCTAAATTTAAAGAAGTGAGATTTAGGAGTCATTGTCTAGAAGACGTTCAAAATTTATTTGAACTCATCATATTCTGGCCAATAATTCCTAAATTTTCCAGCGGTCTACGCGTAACATCAATTCCGCAACCTTCACATTTTATCACACCCTTCGATATTCGCGCTGCAATCTCATCGAAGGTTCAACGAGTTGCCGACCCGTGCATATCGGAGCCCCTCTACAAGACACACACCCACGGCAAAGGATGCCACGAAGGGAAGTGGTGCAGTACTCTCGCGGCGCTTTCATAAATCGCGAGCGGAAAACGGGTCCCAGGATTTTCCGTTATGCGCGGCCCGCGAGAGCCGCCGATGCGCTCCTCCGCGCGGATTAGACCACAGCCGCTCTCCTTTTCCTTCGTTCTCGGCAGCGCTGCATACGATGTGTATACAAATTCCCCCGAGTGAAATTTCGCTATTTCCAAGCCCCTTCTCCCCGTCCTTTCACGCTCGCCCGCGAGGTAAAAGAAAAAAAAATAAAATTGCTCCGCCGGCTCACGGAACAAGTTGAAACTCTCCTCTCTCGGTCGGGCGCGTTCTATTATTGCGAGAGAGCCGAACTGACGCTCGGGCGAGATTTTATTTCGATCGGGTGACTGTGTACACTTGGATTGCGTCGAGTGCCTGCTGGTGGCGGGCTATTTTTTTTTTTGCGTTTTTTTTATTGTTGAGATAAAAGAAGCGGAAAATGCGATTAAACGATGGATGCGAAATGCCGCAATAAAATTGCGGAGCGAGTGGTTGCTCGATGACTTTCTGTTACTGGAGTATATAGGGTCAGTGTAAAAGTTACTTGAAAAAAAAAAAAAAAAAATTATTGCGAGTACAGCGAACTATTGATTTCTGTCTCTGGCTTCAAAGGTGACGAAAAAGTTCTGAATCATTATTTTAAGTGTCCAATTATGACTATTGTACTGCCAAGTTTTTTTAGTATCTATATAACGATAGATATAAAGTTTTTTATCGCATTTAACGTAATAACTTCGACCAGTCCCCAGCGAAATCTTATTTCATGGTATTTTATATGTTCCAGTAGTGTGTAGCCTCTCTCAGTTTTTGTAACTGACACACAAAAAAAGAGAAGGAAAACTATTAAAAAGGAACTTTTTGATCAAATCTATAGTGTTGGGTAGATTCTAATGAAAGGATTATTATTTATTTTAATTGCTCAAAAAGGATAGTAAATCGTTGAGATTTTATGCAAATAATAACACCAACTTCTTATTTAATTCTCCTGTACACAGGCTGAGGAGACTTTGGAATAGTTTACCTGATGATATTCATACTTCCAATTCCATATATATACATATATACAAACAATATCAGGATCTGGTTTTGAATCAGGCTTACCTAAACTTTGATCTCAGACATTGTAGTCATAAATATTTATATGTCATTTACTTTATTATACTTTATGATGTTATTATCTACTTTAAATCTTTAAATCTTGTAACACAGATTATTAGCATTGTTACTGTTATTACTATTGTAAAGGGACTTTAGCCCGTTGATTGAATAAATAAATAAATAAATAAAATAATTGTATAATTAGTCCATTAAATTCAAAGCACTCCCAAGACAAAGTTTTCAGTCCGTCATATTTCACGATGTACGTGTGTCTCTCAACCTTTTGCGCTCCCATTAAGCGAAGGCCTGCAGTAGGCACGACCTTACACGATCCTTGTCTCGATTTCATGCAAGACGAATCTGCGACAAAACATCGCTATACCCATTGGATCGAATCAAGGCTCCGACGCCTCGAGGAAACTTAGCTGCGGATCTTCAATCGTTTCAAAGTTCATTATGTGAGTTTCGCAATGACGAAGACACGAGGAAAGAGCGTTGCAGCGAAAAAATTATCATTGGATTACAATTAATTGAGGAAACGGCTTGGTTGCGTCCGTATAATGATCGCCTATCCGCGTGAGCTTCTGCGGTAATTTCAATTTTTTACACTTTCTCTCGGTGTCTCTTTTGTAATTAGACTCTGTTTTATCGTGTTACGCGCAGATTATTATAAATGTATGCTGCGCTTTGAAAAGGCTTGATAAAGCAAGCCTGCTTTTATAAAATGCTTGAGAATCTCATAAAATTAAAAGGGTCATGATAAACACTGATTATTATGTCGGTGTATAAATCAGACTCTATATTCTATCCTTGTAAAAAAATTTATTTACCGACATCAAATAAATTTAAAAAGTCTCATATTGAAATTTCTTTTTTTTCTTAATTCAAATCGAAAGTATGACATTTTTGGAAACTCGAAATGTGCTACTTTACTTGTGACTTTTATTAACCAAAGTCTAAAAACTTTATATTCCTTTTTATAAACTTCAGAAGTCCCTGAGCAGCATTAAAATGACACTGCAGTTTTCATCGCCTAGACTACGTACAAATCTCAACCGAGGAAAAAAAGGAGTTTAAACCGCCGTTAAGTAGTAACAGACGAGTCCATTCAGACAGCAGAGCCTCAAAAATAACTCCGCACGCGAAATTTCCCCCCGAGCATCGTTTACATCGATATCTTTCGATCGATACAAATTTGAAGTCACAAATTTTTCCATAAAAAAAAAAATACAATCTAATCCTACGTCAACATCGACCTCGTGACAAACAAAAAAAAAAAGAGGGCACCCCTGTGGTAAGAATGCCTAGACCGCGGGGTCCGCAGATTCTGCAGGGCGAAGCCAATATATTCATCGTTTGCGCGCATTGCCAAATGGAGAGTTCGCGCAGTCGGACGCTCGGTCACAGATGCGTCGGTTGCCGCGCAACCGCCGCGACTCCTGCGCACGTGTGCGTGGTCCGCCGAGCGCAGGCGCGCGGGAGAGGGGAGGGGGGACGCGGCAGAGTGGTGGGGGGCGCGCAACGACGGCCGTAAGGTCGATCAGCTGGCGGAACAGCGCGTGGCGGCTCGGGACAAAGAAACTCGCGCCCCGCGCATGCCTATGTTATATATTACACTGGGAGAAAAATTGTCGGCAAAATTTAGAATAAAGGCTTGCAGTAAAAAAAAAAACTTTTATTTAAATTTTTAAGCAAAATTTACTTGACGCTTTAACTTATATCAGCTTTGAGTAATCAAGTAAGTAAATATTGCTTGAAAATTTCAGTGTAATTTACCTACTGGACGAGTAAATTTTATACGACTACGTTTACTTAACTCTTTAAGCAAATTTTGTGTGTATGCACTGGGCAGCAACGTGATTTTCTGAGGGGGAGAAGGAGAAAATGTTATGAGACATCGCATGCGATTTTTCATCCGAGGGGAGGGGGAAGTAGTCGTCGGATCAGCTGTTCTCGACGAGTAACACAAAGGTAGCGATGCTGCCGTTGTGTACTTTCTAAACGAACTTTTTATCGATTGTTTATTTATTTGTAATAATTGTATATGAACAACTAGTCCTTGTGTAGCATATAAATATTTAAAACGAGTTAATCAATAGAATATATATGCAAAAGTGTCTAAAATCCGATGCTTACAACTGCATGAAATATACGAAGCGAATTGAATTCTGGATTTATCCATTTGACGAGTAGCACCAAGGATAATTAATTAATTGATCAAGAATTTTAAGTGTAATAAAATACAAAGACATGGAGTTATACACACTTTTAATATTAAACCATAATATTCGCAATCTTACTCTCAAGAAGAAGCCTAAAAACAAAAACACGTAAAGATACATAAATCAATAACATCACTTACAATGTCACGAGTTTATCTAACTTAAAATGATAAGACGGTATTATGGTACTTTTTTATCCAAGCGTCTACTGATTTCTAAAAATTCACGATGAACATACGAAGTCTAAGTGAAAGAGTCTCTTTATATTTTGTTCGATCGCAAATTAACTCAAACGTAGCGTTTGTAAATGTAATAAAGTACACACTTGGGCAGATAAGACTCAAGGCGTGTGGCAATGAAATAACTTGTAAATTCTGCACAAACATCAGAGGAAGAAAATGTACGACGAACTTCGCGAGGAGAGGATGGCTAACTTAACAAATGAAGATACAGTCGAGGGGATGCATGGGAGAATTTTTGCACTGATAAGCGAAGCGAGAGCTTCGTAAATAATGCGCTCGGAAAATAACTTTTCTCTTGATTAAATAACGAAAAGTGATATACGGCGCGCAGTTACCGAACGCATGTTACGTCGCGATCGTAAATTAATGGGGAATTAATAATATGGGAGGTGGGCTTATACGTCGATCTCGATAGTGTTAAATGTACGCTGAAAGAATACTACCTTTTAAGAAGAAAGAAATACAATATCCCTCGCGTGAAAAAAAAAGAAAAGTCGGCTCCTCACAAGAAAATTGTTTAACCACTTGAAAAAAAAAAAATCTCTGCCAAAAATTGTAATACACATAGTCAATTTCCAAGTCTCTCTACCTAACGTAAGTGCCATCGAATTATTTATTCTTTTTTTTGAATGAATGAAGAAGATAAAAATAGAAAGCGAAGCATCGATCGTATTTTAAATTCGGATTTATCGGAAGCACCAGTTCGAGCGTCAATTTGCGAGCAGCACCATGCAATTACTCCACGAGCGCGAGTTTATAGCTTTTCCGCGCTCGTCTAATTACCTTTACGCGTGCGGTTTAATTGACCGAAAAACGCATGGCCGTAGGGTGAAGAGACGCGAGAGGCCAGGGGTAAAATCACTGGAGTCAATTTCCGATGACAATTAATTAATTACTTTTTTTAGAATCTCATTATTCAAGAAAATAGATTTTTATTTAAATTTACCGATGTTTTCATGGTAAGTATGAACTTTTTAACAGTCCACTAGAGTTAATTACAAGAAATTTCAATGAAACTAAAAAAAAGTTATTCTATTAAAAATTAAGACTGCAAACTTAATTTATCTTTTATTTTTATTAAAACTTAAGATTTATTTACAATTAACTCCTGAGCGTCTAGTTAAATCCACTATTATGTTCTCTTATTAAATCCATTATTCCTTTTCATTAATTTATTAAAAAAAAATTTTTGTTTTGTTCAAATGTGAATGTAAGAGGTAAGTAACTTAAAATACCAACAAAAATGTGAAAATTGTGATATAACTATAACGAGGAAAGAGAAAAGTAGGAAAAAAATTTGCACAGCCTCTCTATTTTCGTTTACGAGCCTCTAAACGCTCCACCTCGGTTGATTAGATAAACTTTATCTCCGCCCGAGATGCAGAACTTTCAGTAACTTGTTCCTGTTATTTTTAACGTGAGGGAACTCCTACCTACGCTCGGCAAAGGAAAAAAAAGAAATAAATAAAAATAAAAGTGCACCGTTACAAACTGCGCCAAAGGAACTCTTCGCTAAATCTCGCGCTGATTTTCTTCGATAATAAAATAATGGTAAGGTTTAAGACTTCAATTGCAGTGGTACCGTACGAATGGAGGCGGTTAGTGCGAACTACACGCGATAGAAGCGAGCAAAAACTATCGAAGATGGTGAATATCTTTTTTCCCTTGGACGTAGCTTTTATCTACCCGCTGACTTTCGATATTTTTATTTGCTGCTCAATAAAGATATTTCACTTTATTGCAATACGTAATTTATAGACCTCGATTGAACCTGCACTTTCGCGGTATATACACAAGTGAGAAAATCCGGGAACACAAATAATTGAGAAAAAAATTGTACACTAATCCTCCTTCTAATCTTTAGAATAAAAGTTTATTTTTTAACTCTGAAAAATTCTAGTGTAATTTTTAGATAATAATTTATATTAAATAAATAAATAACTTGTGTCACTTTTTTTTTGTTTCTTATTCCTGATACGAAATCGTAATATGAAATATGAAATAATCTCTCCGTATAGTAAATGACAATTAAGCGATTTTTCACTGGAATGAAGCAACATTTTTTCCCGTCACATTATAAATCGATTACTCCGAAAAGATTAGTGCTTTAAATCATTTAAGTACAAATAATTAATTCGTTAAATATTTTATTAATTTTTAAATGTTTGTACTCATACAATCATGCGCAAAAAAATAGTCCCTATACCTCGCAGTTTTCCCACGCGCCACAATGCGCCGTTTTCATTTATCGCGATGCGATGCTTTTTTTTTCTCTTTTTCCGCGCAAAATCGTAGTCACGATTCCGCACGCCGCCACATTAGCAATTGTAATGGAAAAACCGACTACACAAGTGCCTTTGCGTCGTACCGTGCTATGACCAAAAATTAATTGCGATCAATATTCAAAATTCCCGCTGCTCGACACTCGTTTTGAAGAAATCTTTAGACTAACGATTGTAATAACTTAACAAGACCTTATGATTTTTTTCAATAATATTACAGTCTACTTAGTTAAAAATTTGTTTGAAAAGTTTTAAATAATTTTCTTCTAAACTGATTTAGATTAATTTTGACAATACCATAGACATAAGGTTCTGAATTAACGATCAGTGATATAATAAGAGATTTAAATTTCGCGCCATCAAGTGCGCGCTTTTTTTACAAATTTTCTTTAAAATTAAAAATCTATAAGTTTTTGAATGACTTTGAACACACTTGCAAATTATTTATTGATTGCAATGAAAACATTTTTCTCAGTGTACACTAAGTTACGATGAATTGTAAAAAAAAAAAATGAATTGTTTAAATGAAAAGTTTATGGCGCGAAATTTAAATCTCCTATTATCGCTGATCATTTAAGCGGAGGGCCTTATTTCCACTGGTATTATCAAAATATAAAGCTAATCATCGGTTTGGAAGAAAATAAATTTTACGCGTTGATCAGTGTATGCAATTTATTTTATTAGTAGATTTTATTTATTATAATTACAGTTATATCTATATAAGCGAATGACGCGCGCGCTTAGGTCAGTCAGCGGCCGAGTGTGACTTCGTAATGCGGACGAGGTGCTACAGCGCACCGATCAGTCTACTTTATGCAGTGCTTAATTAAGTAATTCGCGCAGGTGCTATTTTTTTTTTTTTTTTTGTTTAATTCGTCGGTCGAAAGTTACAAGTTTGCTTTTTGTTGTGCTGACGTCGGTTTTTTAAACGAATTTTTTTCCTGGCGACTGAAATCTCTTGGTTTTTATGGAAAACATTTACTTTTCGTTTAATTGTTGCAGTAATAAATTGAAGGAAAAAAAAATGTTGAATTAAAAATAATTGCTTAATTGCGATCGCTAGGTGAGCGTTTTATTTTAACAAGTAGTCACGCGTTGCATTGTTTTCTATTTTTAATTAACATTATGCACTGCTTCTACCCTGTTATAAAATTATAACGACAAAGGGATTTTATTACAGGAAAGCGCAAGACATAAAGTGCACTTTTTTTTTAATTTAATTAATTAGAAGCTTAATAAACCCGAGGGATAGTCCACAGATTGAAGCTGAGAAACTTGTTCCAATTGTGAATTACACGATGGAATAATTTAAAGTTTAAATTTGCATTTTAATCGATATGTGAATCAATAACTAAAAAAACTTGTGTGGCAAATAATTTGAATGCACAGCTGTGATAAATTAAGTTGTAATAAATTAATGATACGCTGCTCCTTAGAGAACAGTAAGGAGAAAATCAGCTGATTTTAAAGCAGCCGTCAGCAAGACTTTAAACCGAGAGAGCCTAATTCAATTCTACACTAATAATGCCATCTGACAAGGTTTGGTTAGTTTTGTAGGTATTAGCATTTACTGCACATGTACACTAACACAGAGCTTTAACCAATCCGTGACTTGGAGGGAGACAAAGAATAGCGGGATAATGCTAGGCAAGGTAAAGCTAGTAGCTGAGTGAATAAGACATAGGAAGCTAACTCACACTACAAGGACAAACCTTGTAGATGAACGTATTTGCATACTGCTGTAAACTATTACAAGTACAAAAATAATTTGATATAATGAATACAAAAGAGAAAGTATTCTATTCATTTTAGATAAAAGATTGAATATACTTTTCTTGACGCCTAATTGAACTTTAATAAAGCTTTCTTTCTTCCGATGATCTACTTTAATTAAGTTGTTAGAACTAAACCTGTTCAATGAAGCGTGAAGCCACTAGTTAAAAATATTCTTACTGTAATAAATAATCAAGGATACAGTTTGATAACATCAGTGTCCATGCGTCGTTTGCCAGCACTAGGGGACGACATTTTTCACAGCTAGTTTTTAACTAGTCCTTGAAAACCGTGGTAACTGTTTCCACGGATGATACTATTCGGCTTCTTTCACTACACTGAGGCAGTCGAGTGGACTGCAGGTTTGGAATCCGCTGTCGTCGAATCTCCACCTGTGCTGGAAGGAGACCTGACACCAGCGGTTCCTCTCCTTGTTAAGCCGGCACCGTTGCAGCTCTTGGAGGCTCCCTCTCGACGAACTGTCAATGCACTGTCAGTCTTGCGCACGGATGCTCACTGTCACGAATCTCCAGGCCACACACCTGTCTTCCTAAACCAAACACCCTTACTTTAAAATACAACAAAAAGACAGGAAAACAGCATCCATCTCACACACCCATCGAAGCTCATTCACACCTGTGGGCTATCTGTTATCACTGCCAAGGCAGCCCTTCGCAAAGAAAAAAAAAATCAGCAAAAACACCAAAGTAAAAATAACTTTCTTTTTTATTCCGACGCAGTAGAAATTCATCGGAGAGGCAGAGCCCAGCCGAGGTTCCACACACGAGAGAGAGAGAGAGAAGAAAAGTCTGGAAAAACGCTCTTCTCTCCCTTTGTGTCGGGCCCGTTGTTGCATCCACTGCTTTCCTCCCCCCTCACCAAAACCTACTCGCCTCTCCTCTCTCTCTCTCTCTCTCTCCCCGACGAAAAAAAGAAAGGTACCCCGGGCAGCTTTAACCAAGGGGGAAAAAACCAGCCTCCTCGCGCGCACAAGAAAAGAAGCAGCGCGACACGAGCCGCGACGAAGAAGACGATGACACGGAGGACCAGCAGAATACGTCCTCGAGAGAGAAAGAGAGAGACAACGACAGCCCCTCCTACCTCCTCTCGCCCGCCGTCGATACGAAGCTAACCAAACTCTCGCCTTCTCTTTCTTTCTTTCTTTCTTTCTCTCGTCGTCGCTTTTCCACAAATTTACACACGTACCGCTTGCCGCGCGACACGACGGCTCCCTCACGACGACGTCGACGGCATCGTATCCTCGAGCACGGGCATCCGCTTGCGCGGAGGAGGGGGAGCCAGTGGACGGGGGGGGAGAGCTGTCCGCACGGCAGAGACGCTGCAGCGGCCGATCGTGCACCGAGCGAGCGCAACTGCTGACTGACTGACTGCTGGGAGTCGTCGTCGTCGCGGCGCGCAACGAGCCCCCGCGTGTGTGCGCGTGTGTGTGTGTATACGCGATCGCGCAACCGAGCGCCTGCCCCCACGGTGAATGGGCACACTGCTCCTCTCCTCTCGCGCCTTCTCGCGGTCGCCCACACTCGAGCGATGCCCAGCTGCAGCTTTTTCTCGCCGTCGCCTCCGTGTGCACGTGCATACGTACGTGTGCGGGCACCTATGAGTCTTTTATCGATTCTCGTATTAATTGCACGGGGCAGCTGATTTTTCGTGGTTAAGTCGCTCGACTCGCCCGAGCCAATTATGTATACACAGTGCAATTTATTATTATTATTATTACACTATTAAGGGTTACGTGTGCGTAGGTATTAATTAATTCATTAATCATTACCTACGTAGTATACACAGTATGGGTATGTAAAATGCCAAAATACTCGTGTGTCCGCGATTCTATAATTACGTCTTTTTTATGCGTGTGTATACGTGTATATATGTATGTATGTATATGTATACAAATACACGTATGTAATGTATATATTATTTGAATTTTACATTGTAAATTTGGAATATAGTAATCTGACGATTCCTTTATCCTTGTCAAGTAATTTAAGTTAATATAATTAATTTAACTATATCTAGATTTTAATTAATTATATATTCTTATACTGTATACAAGTGTATATATCTCTACCTAGATTTAAGTTTTTTAATTTAATTTGAATTTAATTTGTATTTTAAGACTACTAGGACTATCTATTTATTTAATAAATAAATAAATATATGTATTTATATAAATAATATAAGCAGTACATACGCGTTATTTATTGGCTTATTGCTCAGACTATGGGGGACTTTGTTTGTCTTTATCTTATTTTATCCCGATGTTCTTCATTCTTATTTTTATTAATAAATGATTTTTTTTAATAAATGATATGGAAAATTATTAAATGTAGATAAACTGCAAATTGCAATTGCACCTGTACAGATAAATATATATATATATACACACATAGAGGCACACGCAGACGCAGTAATAATCCAGTATTCACTATATAAACACATATAAACAGCGAGTATATCGTATATGTAATGTAAATATACGTAAATATATATACACATGTATATATATACATATATAATATACATTTGTGATTTGTTCTGTATGCCGTGCGCGCCTGTGTGGGTAAGTAAAGTACGAACGCGCGAGGGAAAAACTTCAAGACGAATTTCGCGATCTTCGTGCGCGAAGTTTTATTACAATTTACGAAGTACACAAATGCCTAGTGGTAATTACCCCGAGAAAAAAAGTAAGAAAAATCGCGGAAGCGCAGTAACCTACCGGAGGCTCGGGGAGAGACGTTACAAGTGCGGGGAACAAAGAAAAGCTACGACTGCCTGCGTCACGCGTCCCAAAGATGTTTATGTTTTGATGTACACTTCGAACATGGGTGGAACGCGTGTTTACGCGCGAGTCGGGAGCTCCGCTCGATCTTGCGAATTTCGCGTGCAGATTTGCGCTCGCGACGTCGGCGAGTCGTTAATGCGATAAACGAGAGGGTAAAAGCATTAAAGTAGTTACCGGATTCAAAATCGTTTGGCGTCAGCTGATGACTTTTTTTTTCTTTTTTTTAAATGGCCGACGTCATTTTCTTTTTTTGCATCTCAATGTGCGACGATTTCGCGCACCAAGTGCAAGGAAAAAGGAAGAATCGCAATTATGTAAATATCGAGTCGCGCTGTACATGTTTGTACTGATGGATCAGTAGGTATTAGGTTATAAAGACGGAACTTCGATGTCCGAGTTCTATTATTTGTGTACTACAATTCTGCATTTCTTGTACATCTGTTTTTGTAGTTTTCAGAAAGAGTCTACTGATTATAATGAATAATTAGGAGTTGACTTACTTACGAGTGTATATTATGGAGTAAGCGATTTTTACTTTGTACGCCACGTACCAACTTAAGAAACTCAAATAATGAGGACCACGTGCCGCAATGTACAATCCACAGTGACCGGTTTAGTTATAACCATGAAGGAAAACTTGTACGAGAAATTGTAAATTTTAAAACGAAAATGTTCAATTTAACCTATCAGTTTATATGATGTGGACCAAATAGATTTACACATTTTAGAGAATATCGGTGATTTCCATTTAAACTTGGAAGAGGAATAGAATGATGTTCGCGACAAAAGCAACAAGAGTTTTGAGATGTAAAGATTGGAAGATCTTGCAGAGGTTAAATCAAGTGAGACAGTGCACCTTAATGACTGCAAAAAATGACTTGTACAGTGTTTATAAAGTATTAAATTCTAATAGGTACCTGGTGAACGGTAGTACATTAAATCAATGGAAAACGCTTTGTACAGCGGCAGTGTCTGTGCCCTATGAAACTGTGTTTGCTCGCCATGTTTTGGAAAAATCTAATCATCGGTTTAGTTCATTGGTATACTCGTTGCCCGTTAAACAAGATGCCTTGACTGACGAAATAGAAAGTGTAATAAATAAAAACTGGATTAGTATGAGCAATCTAGATATTTTAGTAAATTTTGAGTTCCTGTCGTATTACGCTTCCAAAGAAAATATCTCTGTAGTCGATCCTAAATATAAAGATATTTTTCAAGTTTTAGAAAACAGACTCTCCACTTTCAGCGATGAAGAACTGAATAGTTTGTTAAATTATTTGAATTTGTGGAATAATGAAAAACATATGTCAGATTACAAAGGATTTTGGCAAGAATTGGATGAGGAATGTTTGAGGAGATCTTCTAGTTGGGATTTAAATACAATATTACTAATGAACGATCATTTTTATAAGTTGAGATTGTTAAAGAAGTCAAAATTTATTTATAAAACGTTACAAAATTTAGATCCTGCTAAAATGAGTACTGCTAATTTATTGCAGTATTTATTTTTGCTTAGAGTGAATCAGAGAATGCCAATAAATTTTAAGAAATTGGAATACTTCTTGCAAAAACATGCTACTAAATTTTCACCAGATGAACTAGGATTAGTCGGAATGGCATTTTTTAAATATGAAAATCGAATCCAAAGTAAAGAATTTGTAATATTTATTATAAAACAGTTAATTGTGAATATAGATAATATGGAAGATATTTCTTTATCTGCACTTCTAAAAATATTAAGGTATAATCAGCTGTAAAAAAAAAAATAAATATAAAACATCTATCATAGATATTTTTAAATTTTCAGATACAGTGTTTTTTTGGATATAGGAGAGCATTTTATTCTACTACTTGATGCATTAGTGCATCAAGTTCCTAAACGTCGTCTAATAACTTTAACACATTTTGCACATTTACAAGCATCGACATTATATGATAATAAAAAGTTGACATCAGCTTTAGTAGATAGGTAATTTATATTTTCATAATTATTACATTATTTTTATAATTTTTATTTCTAATAACAAATATCTTTTTTTTTTATAGGTTTTCACAGGAAATAAAATTAGCAAGATCAAAAGATATTGAAAGAATATTATTTTCTTTGTACACATTTAATTATGATCCAAAGTCAATTTTTTATTCATTGACCATAGAAGAATTATTAAGTCCTGCTCGAAAAGAAGAATTAGACCAGTAAATATTTTCAAGAAAAAGTAAATGTTAACAAATATTTTGTTTCCTAATCCTAAACTTTTTGTAGGTATCCTCGCGAATTGGTTTACTCCCTTGTGTATTGGATACAGATGAATATTTATCCTGAAAAGGTTCTGAAAATGATAATGCAGCCAGACTACATTACAAAATTTACAAACGGAAATCTTGCAGTATTAAACAGAGAATATCTTTTTATAGATTACAGTATAGAGTTAGAACTTCCAGAATACAATGGTCCAAGATTGGAAAAATATATACGAAACAATCTTGTGATGGTGACTATTAAAAAAATATTCTACTGTCTTTGCAATTCATAAAAAATAATCTCTATGTGCGTGTTTCAGAAATTTGGCTGTGGCTCTAAGCAGACAAAAGAGCACTTTAATTCAAATTTTTTAAGGGATGTAGTTTCTATTTGTGAGGTAAAGCTGATGAAATTAAATAATTAAATTAATTCTACAACGTTTTATTATTGCAATGAAAATCTTTGTTTGTAGGATGTCACACAATCAAAGTCAGCAGTTTTTATACATGCTTTATTGCCACACTTTATACCGAATAATATAATTCTTTGCTATGATGAAGGAAAAATGCAATTTCTTAATTGTAGAGACCATTTTCGCAATTTTGTGTGGACTGACATTAAATATGCACCCAAGGACGGTAAAAAGTGGTATGCATTAGTAATGGGTTCGCACAATTTAATAATTAGAAATACTTTCAAACCCACTGGTCTTTTGTCAGCTAATCTCAGACAATTAAAGAAGATTGGATATATTCCTATTTTGGTATGTCATCACCATTTAAAACTGCTGTACAAATAAAGCAAATGTAACAAGTCGTAACTTTTGTGCTTTCAGATAAACAGTGCAGAATGGAGAAATTTACAAAGTAATATACGAAAAAAGCAGTATATCGAAATTCTTTTAAAACAATAAAAAATTATTTTATTTTGTTACAAAAAAAGACTTTGTAAATAACTTGTATATAATATAATCAAGAATTTTAAAAATCTAAATACAACACTGTTGTTATTGTTAATTATTTAAGTAATAAAATAATTATTCTTTAGTCTATAAACATTTATTTATTTATTTATTTTATATCAATCTACTTTTTATACAGAATTTTTCGTAGGCTAGGAAAAAATGTTTTACAATTGTTTAATTTTAAGTCATTTGTAACTCACGTTTAAGTTTTACTTTTAAACTTATATACCAATATTTTGTTAAGTTGGTAACCATAATTACTAGTATACACGCAGCTGAGCACAACAGGGCAATATTATTATAGCATTTATTGAAAAAAAAATTATTCCAAAGTTTTGTCATGTGTAAATAAATGTTTAACGAGATTAACAGAACTGAACTTCAGCTATAAATGAACAATGCTTACTAAAATATTCAATAAGTTATCAATAAATAGCAAAAATTTCACTTTGTTACAAAGGTTAGATCCCGCTCTCACATGCTGTCCACATAAAAAAAGTATTAATTATTTTAAACCATCTTATAAGCATTACTGTACGAGTTTACTAGTACACGAGAATCTTGATAATTCAAACAGCTATGCAAAAAGCGAATCCTATTATGTAGCTCGCAAAGTACTAAAAGAACATGAAATTTATTCAAAATATATGGCTTCACCGTTAGAGTTGAGAGACGACATAAAAATTGATGATATAAATCAATTTTTGTTGAAGCCATGGATTAGCATGAGTAACAAAGAGCTTTTGGAGAATTTTGAGATACTCTCAATTTTGCTGCGAGAAATGAAGAAGATTTAATGAATCTACAATTTGACGGCATATTAGAAGTAATACAAAATCATTGTTCAGAATTTAGTGATGATGAATTGCTGCATTTAATGAGATGTTTAAATGTATGGAAGTTCAATAGAAAAGATACAAAATTTTTAACATTTTGGAAATATATAGATAGCCAATGTTTAAACAGATATCGGCAGTGGACTATCGACAAGGTACTTTTGTTTAACGATCAGTTTTATACATTAAAATTGTCAAGAGGTTCAGAATTTAGTTATCATAGTCTGAGAAAATTAGGATTCAAGCCTGAAAAGTACTCACTAGCTAACTTAATCCATTTTGCATTTTTAATGAATGTAAATAGAAAAATTATTATAAATTTATATAATCATGAGCATCATATAGAAAAATATGCAGATAAGTTATCATTAGAAGAACTGGCAATATTTGCATCAACTATTTCTTACTATAAATCTACTATTAAGAGTATTGAGTTTTTAAAAAAATTGCAGTAAGATTGACAAATGAAATCAATGAAGTTAGTAATTTTACTCTTTCTAAACTTATGTATATTTTGCGGTAAGTTTTAATACTTGAAACTATATGATAATATTGCTCAAGTCAATCTCAATTTATTTTTTGATATTTTTAATATTCTAGACGAGTATATGACGAAGAATATGTAAATAAAATAAGAAGTTTATTAGAAGTACTGGAGACTCAAACTTCAACCCGTGACTCAATCGTAGTATGTCAGTTTGCAGATGTTCAACAAAGAACTAATGTGCTTAATCCAATATTAATGAAAAACATATTAGACAGGTACACGGTGTATTTATATAATTATTAACATTCAAATCGACATGTAGATTATAAAATAATCTAATCAATTATTCTTTTGTTTTTATGATTTGCAGAGTAGAAAAAGAAATCAAAACATTATCTTTAAAAAATTGGAAATGGTTATAACATCACTGCCTTGGTTTAACT